>CM055961.1:50945000-51545000 GCA_029531755.1 Holothuria leucospilota
TAGATTTGTCATGTTGAGAGGAAGAACCCTATTGTTTTTGGTAGAGGTCAAAGGTCATCTGAGGTCACCAGAGGTTAAACTGCGAAAAACCTCGTAAACACGATATCTCAAGGTAGCAAAGGCCGACACTTTTCATACTTGGTATACAGATTTGTCATGTCAAGAGGAAGAAGCCTATTGTTTTTGGTAGAGGTCAAAGGTCATCCGGGGTCACGGGAGGTTAATCTGCGAATACCTCTTAAACGGCTTGTAAACACGATATCTCGAGATAGCAATGACCGACACTTTTCATATTTGGTATATAGATTTGTCATGTTGAGAGGAAGAACCCTATTGTTTTTGGTAGAGGTCAAAGGTCATCTGAGGTCACCAGAGGTTAAACTGCGAAAAACCTCGTAAACACGATATCTCAAGATAGCAAAGGCAGACACTTTTCATATTTGGTATACAGATTTGTCATGTCAAGAGGAAGAAGCGTATTGATTTTGGTAGAGGTCAAAGGTCATTTGAGGCCACCGCAGGTTAAAAGCCGAAAAGGCTCGTAATCAAGCTATCTCAAGATAGGAATGACCGACACTTTTCATATTTGGTATATAGATTCATCATGTTGAGAGGAAGAACCCTAAAATTTTTGGTGAAGGTCAGAGGTCATTTGAGGTCACCTTAGGTAAAAGGCCAAAAAGCTCGTAATCACTATATCTCAAGATAGGAGTGACTAACACTTTTCATATTTGGTATATAGATATGTCATATTGAGAGAAAGAACCCTATTGTTTTTGGTGGAGGTCAAAGGTCATTTGAGGTCACCAGAGGTCAAAGACCGAAAACCTTGAAATTGGGATATGTCAAGATAGAAATGGTGGATATAGATTTGTCATGTTGAGAGGAAGAATGCTATTGTTTTTGGTAGAGGTCAAAGGTCATCTGAGGTCACCAGAGGTTGAACTACACAAACCTTGTAAATGGCTTGTAATCACGATATCCCGAGATAGCAATGACAGCCACTTTTCATATTTGGTATATAAATTTGCCATGTTGAGAGGAAAAAACCCTATCAATTTTGGTGGAGGTCAAGGTCATCTGGGGTTACCAGAGGTCAAAAAACAAAATTTCCCAAGAATTCCCAAGTTTGTCATCTGGAGTCACTGGGATCAAAAGCAACATTTCCCAAGAATTCTCAAGATTGTCATCCGGGGTCACTATAGGTTAAAAAGCAAAGTTTCCCAAGAACACCCAAGATCATCATGTGGGGTCATCAGAGGTCAAAAAGCAAAATATCGCAAGGATTCCCAAGATTGTCCTCTGGTTTCACCAGAGGTCAAAAAGCAAAATTTCCCAAGAATTCCCAAGATCGTAATCTGAGGTCACCAAGGGTCAAAAAGCAAAATTTCCCAAGAATTTTTAAGATTGTTATATGGGGTCACCAGAGGTCAAAAAGCAAAATTTCCCAAGAATTCCTAAGATAGTCATCAGGGGTCACCAGAGGACAAAAACAAAATTTCCCAAGAATTTTCAAGATCCAAGATCCATTGGAGTTGAATTCCTTTCAAGACACTTTCGTTTTTCTTTTTTGTTATATTTGGTGGGGTTCAAAGTTCATGTGAGGTCAGCAGAGGTGAAATTGTTAAAATATCATAAAATGATGTAGTCAAGGTAGATAAATTTGAGGGATAAACCTCAGTACAACAAAGCATCCCCATTCGGCAAGGAATCACTAAGCCCTTAGGCTTTCTGGTAAAGTGTTGCATTCTGTATAAATTCTGGCAACATTTGCCCCAAAAGTGTGAATTTCTGTCACAATAATGCACTGTAAATTGACCTTGTTTCATTTCTTATTGATTATTCTCTCTGGCCAAAACTTAACTTTATACTGAGCTTAACGCTTTGTGTGTACAACTCAACACTGCTATAGAAAAGCTGGAACTCATATCATAGACCTTTAACAAGTTCAATGGGGCGACATTTCTGTCTTTCAGTTTGTGTCATAAAGCTCCAAGGTCAGTTTGCAATGCTGCAAGGATTTTCAAATCAACAGCTAAGTCACTAGCCATTGTCTCTTATTGTTAGAGAGAATTAAAACCAATAGAAGAATATTGTACGGATTGAACTCGGTACAACCGGAGAAGAACAGTTTAATCAAAACGAAGCCAATGTGAGCTAATCAGTGATCAGAATAGTGTAAATTCCTGACTATTGTATGTCTTTGTGTGAGGTGTCAAACCATGACAGGTCGCTGGAACTGGAGCGGGTATTAGGTGTCGTTGCGGATGATACTGTGAGAGAGTGGTGTGGGGGTGGATGGGTTGTATCTTCAGATAATATGGGACTGGATAGAGATATACAGAAGGAAGTATATGTATTCTGTATGGCTACTGAGTGAGAATTTACTTGTACTCACTGGGTATAGATTTGCCTGTACTCATGATCATGGGATGTGCACAGTGAAAGAACGTCTACTGTAGTAGACCTGCCTGTACTTTACACATGTATTAAAATGTACACAAAGTGATGCATAATACATGCTTTTGTAGACTTGCCTGTACTTTTTACCATACTAGAATAGTCAAATGTGCACAGAGCAGGTATGTACATACTTTTGTACCCTTGTCTTTAATTATCATCATAGAATGGTTAAGCAAAAAGGGAATGTATACATCGGTGTTGGCACTAGGGCTCACCATTTAGGGGAAATTCTGCTCTCCAAAAATATTTGGGAGGGGGGGGGGGAGTTTGTTCAAGAAAGGAAATCTGGATAAGTTGCAACATAAAAAAGTCAACTTTATCTCAGCTGGTTTTCCAACAGGTACAGGATATTCTCACATGTGATTTAAAATTTACAGGATTATTGAGAAAAGTGGGGGAATTTCATTGTCCTGCTGCCTGTAAATGCGAACACGTGTTAATGTACTTTTGAAGAGTTTCCTGTACTCATCATGACAGAATGATTATGTACTTAAAATTTTACTCACACATTTGAAAGAGAGGCATTTCTGACACTTAATCATACAAGTTTGCAAAATTTAAACACCATTGCATGTAATGATTTGATCTTGGAGTTGTATGGTCAAAGTTCTAAACAAATTTATTAACTTCGGTAGCAGTTCATTTTGTAGAAATAATACTAGGGTTGAATTCCAAAATTTGTAACAGAGGACTCAAAAACTTGAAACTTTTACACAAATTTGATAGTAAGTTCGAATTCTCAGTAGTGTGTATTGGACATTTAAGTATTTTTTCATACTCAGTAACATTACAGTAGATTTGCCTGTACTCAGATCAGACCTATATGCTGAGTACAACATCATGAGAATGAGTACAAGTGTATAGTGTGAGTGCAACATGATGAGAATGAGTACATGTATGTGTGGTATGAGTACATCATGAGAATGAAGTGTTGTGTGAGTACAACATCACAAGAATGAGTATAAGCATAGTATGAGTACAACATGAGAATGAGTAAAGTGTAGTGTGAGTACAGTGTTAGAATGAATAAAAGTGGAATGTCTCTGGTTGTGAATACATATGTATATGTTTTTTCATGAGTTTGAGCATACTGTAGAATTTTGTATACCACGCAGTATATCTTGATTCTCAAGGTCTGTGATTACTTAGTTCAAATCCATCCTCACAAGTATGAGTACATGCCAGTGTAGCAATGCAGAGTACAAGTGCCTGGTACCATAAGTCTGATGCACACTGAAATAACAGGTATGATTTTGTACATAATTATACTCATAGGTCAAAAAGATCAACATTAATGGTGATGTAAAATTTTGCACTCATTCGATTTTGTGAAAAAAATTCTGCTTGTTTCTTTTTCATCCACCAGAACTCTCTCTGGATAGAGGGCACCCTTCACATCCTCTGTAAAACCATAGCCTTCTGTGTACAAGTGTGTCCCTCTGGTGTCCCTCTGTCTCACATCTTTCTAGAAAAGCTTTGTCCTCAGAGTTACCAAGGTAAAATTGAGTTCTCTTTATATTCCATATATTTGGTAATTAGAGGTTAGTATTTGAAGAAATATGCTGTTATATAAGTAAATTGATTTATTTTACAACTAAGTAACAGAAAGGAAAATTGAAGTTGTTATACTCAGGTCTTCCTTCAACTTTGTCAGCACTTGGCTTTTTTCTCCTGTGTTAGCAGATTTCCCCATCTCAGGGTTTCTGCCAAAGGGGGGAAAGGGGGGGGATTTGTCCCCTCCCTTTCCAGAAGAAGGTGGGTAAAATCCCCCCCTTTTCATTTCCATAAAACTTAAAAAAAAATTGTCCATATCTTGGTTTCTTACTTAAGAAGAGGACACCTTTGCAGCAATGTTTTGACTTTCATAAGTAAATGGCCTTTAAAACCCTTCAAAATGCACCTTATAGGGGTCTTGAAGCAAGCTTTTGTCCTCCTGAACCCACTTGTAACTTAAGCTAGGGACAGCATCAATTTGGAGTAGGGGGTTTACGAGAAATTAATCCCCCCTTTTTTGCATTTCTGGCGGAATCCCTGCATCTGTTGGGCAGAAACAGTCCTTTTCCTTCTAAAAGGCTCCCTTTAAACTGCCAAAGCCTTGCCTTAGACTGTTAATACTTGTCTCTTTAAAATATCCCCCTTCCCTCTTCTCATTGAGGCTAATTAACAGTTCTATAACTGTTCAATGCTCTTATACTGTCATCCTATAGGGTCTGTTTAAATCAAGGGCTGGATGCAGAGGGGAGGGGAGGGGGCCTGTATGATTTTTCAGGGCATGCACCCGTGTCTTCACATGATAGACATATATTCACCCCTTGATAAGTCTGTTATGCATTGTTCTAATCCTTAGCAAGCTTCTCGGGCTTAGGTCAACTTTGCCCTCAGTGTTAGCCATTTTGGCTTGCAGTATGACCTCTTTCTTCTTCTGGTTCAGAAATAGGAACCTGGGTGGTTTTTGAGCTCCTTTACTAGACTGTGATATTCATAGTTCTTTGTTTGGATTTCATGCTACTGAAAGTGTAGTCTTTATTTTCTTACTGTATTCATACCAAACCTCTTTTCTCTCCTCATGGGGTCTTTTTTCAACGTGTTTCTTGTGAAGTAAAATGTTGTTCCAATTCTGTTCAATTCAGGAAGCAAATATTTTTTTGCAGACATACACTCCCTCCTTGCAACCCCATTCTGTCCCGTCTTTGCCACCCCTTGCTACCCCTTATTTGCATTGTTTTGTTGCAGTAATAGAGACCACAGTAGGCCTGTAGCCAGACAAGGTGCTGAAGGGGGGGCAAAAAGGCTTCTGGGGTGGGGGCAAAAAATTTTCCAGAGGGGGAGAAACATACTAAAATGCATTATGGCAATAGTAATTTTTTATCTAGCTGGGCAAAAAAATTTCCAAGGGGGGCTTTGCCCCCCTGGCCCCCCCCCCTTGACTACAGGCCAGAACCATAGTGCTCAATAAGTGAAACAACTTAAGAGATTTCACTTTTCTTGACAACGTGTATACGTGTTTACTTACAGCAAGTCATTGCCCGCTAGAATGTAACTTGCCTGATTGTCGTTGCACTTCAGTTTTCTGTTTGCTAATCACAAAGCTTTTTATAATGTTCAAGTCCTCATGATTTTGCACAACATGGTTTGAAAATAACTGAAGGAAAGCAGTTCTAAAAATTCAAGTTTGTAAAAAATTACGCTACATTAAAGATTGACCATCAGATGATATAGTTTCACTTTCAAGCGTGATAGAGGCATGTTACACAAAGGTGATTACAGCATCTCATGGAGTACAGGAATAGTTTAATAGTGTTAAGGCATGGAGCTAATACTCTTTGAAAGGGTATTAGCTCCGTATAGTTTAAGTAGTGAGATATAGTGAGCGAGAGTGTATGTTTTACTGTTTGCAGTTTACAGTAGCTCCACATTTGTCTACACTTGGTCTGTGACTTAGCTAATAGTGAGGCCTGTAGTCAAACAAGGTACTGCAGGGGGCAAGATAGCTTTGGCATTGGAGGGGAAACACTTTTTGGAGAGAGGGGGTGAGGTATGCAAAGATGTATTCAGGCAGTACTAATTTGTATTCTCAAACTTTCTAGGTGGCAGAATTAATTTTTCTATGGGGCACTGTCTTGACTACTGGCCTTGGTTGAGTAATGGGGGGGGGGGGGGAAGGGGGATATAAAAAGAAGTAAGCATTTTATGTGTACATGACAAATAGGAGTTATTTTAGCAAAAGTTAACTCTATAAGTTGTCGGAAATGACAACTGCAACTGCTAAAATCCTGTATTTGTCATGATAAAAGTAGACAGAGCTAAGTGTTTACTGTACAGTGAAATGCTGCTCTGTGGAGAAATTACTTATCAGATTTTTTTTTTTTTATCTGGGGGGGGGGCTTGTCATTGTTGCAGACCACTGCCCTGCAGGTCTAATTGGAGGGGGTGTCCCCCTCCCCAGTGGAAATTTTTTGAATATTTGAGGGTCTGTAGATGCAGTGTGGTGCAACATATTGGGCAAATTTTAACCAAAATTACTGCAAAAGTTTGACATTTTTACAAAGAGACAAGTAAGGGGTTTTTGTCTTTGAGTTAAGGGGGAGAACAGAAGCATACTTTTGCCCCACCACATTTATTGACCGGAGGGGGGGGGGCTTTAGCCCCTAAAGGGTTATAGGAGGGATATGGTGGGATGCGCTGAAACACGATAAAGTTAAGTTCAAAATATTTCAGCTTTTATATACTTGTTCCTGAATGATATTTTTGTGTGACCTTTCATGAAGTGCCATTGTGGCTGGTACAGCTTATATTGCTGGATGATGCTAGAAAAATTGGCCTGTAGTGGTCCACCAGACTTAATGGTTCACCAGACCGGAGGTGCTCCAACACTAACCCTTATCCTCATTCTAATCATAATCCTAAATTCTAAGCCTAATTCAAATTTTAGTCCTACTACCAAGCTGTTCAATCCATATACTTATCCTAAACGTAAAGTAGTGTTTTGGTCTCTGCTTTGTTACTGTATTTTCTGAAAATTTTAAGTAGAACTGCTGTTCGTAGCAAATTGGCTAATGTTTTTCTTAATGAAAATAAAGGCTGGGAGAATTGGGGGGGGGGGGGAGAGGGAGGGAGGGGAGGCACATCTTGATGAGATCAGTTTTGGATGTTTACTGTAGTTGCATACAAAAAATAAGTGGTATAGTGATAGTAAATGATTCAGGTTTTAAAGGACAGTTGTTTTATACTGTAATGCTGAGTTACCAAAAATGTGGAGGAAGCCTCTGACTCACAAAGTACAACTTTTTTTTGGGTGGCTAACCAACTGAACAATCTAGATCAAATTTAGTTACTTCTGAAAGATCAGTACATCTGGGAAAACTGTAGATTGCTCTTGGATGGATGAAAAACCCAATTACTGTCATTATCTGTGGGAAGGAACCCTTAAAACTCTCAGTCTATTCCCTCCTCACTGCCTCCTATTTACATATGTATGTACCATTATTGCATGCAATAATCGTCTGGCAAAAACCAATGACACCGCAGGATACCTACTAATAGAGGGCGCCCTATAACCTTACTCTTTCTCCATTTTTGCCTTCTCTGTGTCAACATGTCTTGAAAGAACTCTCAGTTTGTGCCAGGTTGGTATTGGACAAAAGAATTTTATGTTAAGTTTTAGCCCCAGTAGAAATATGCAGACACACTGAAGGTGACATACTGACTTGCAACAAAAACAAAGAACAAAACAAAAAATTAAATCTGTTTCGTTCCTACTTACCTCCCCTATTACTACTACTGGGCAGTCAATCTTCCGTGGAATGATTACAGGCAATGAATTTCCCCAACTAGGTGGCGCTGTGCAATATCCCTGAGCTGACTCGCCCTTGTTTCATTGCCAGCAGAATGGTTAACTTCGTGCTTCATTTAGCTCTGTGTTTATCATGTTTTTTCACTTAGTTTGGGTCCTCTGGGACTTTTCAAATTTTCATCCTCCTTCCTTTGAGATTGGAAGCACTTTCCCAACACTTTATGGAAGTTTGAGTATTTTCTTTGTTTTTTGGGGGGAGGGGTTGTCTTTCAACGTTTTTTGGCCTATTTGCAGTCTGGGTTCTTAAGGCTTGCCTGGTCAGGCCTTACAGCCTTCTGTTAATTCATATGGCCATTCTGTAGCATACTTGTTACCTTAGTTAGAAGGCTTCCTTACCCTGTGGTTTCTCCCAGGGTCCCTGGTTCACGTGTGTGAGTTTTTCTTTCCTCCTCCTGTCCTTACCTTACTTTCAACAAAAAAACAAAGAAAAAATAATTTATTTAATGACATTAAATTGTGTTGCTAATATTGGATGCCACATATACTGTAAGTCTTGCCTTCCTGTATGATCTCAGCAAGGTAAGATTCTGTGGGCTGAAATTATTCACGGAAATATGAAAATGCATCAAAGCTTGAAATGCCACAAATTCAAAGATTACAAGTAATTTTGGAGTTAACCTGGTGTTTGTGTAACATTCTAAATGTCATCACTATGGGAAGGGTAAATCTTGAGTATTGCCGTAAGGGATAAGTCATGTACAGTACATGTAAGGGTATTTGAAGTCTGTATATTTTACGATAGTGCATGCAAATGCCAGAGATGTACTGAAAGTGTGTTAATATTTGTTTGGATTTATACAGCATACTGTAAGTTGTTAACATACATGCATAAACGTCACAGAGAGCTCAATTCTCTGGGCTGCCACAAGTGCATTAAAAGCATGAAATTTAGAAAATATAAGAAACTAGAATTGATCTTTTGGACATTTGTGAGAAAGTACAAAAAAGTCACAATAATATGAAATATGAACTTGTGCCAAATTGATACCAGGGAGAAAATGTAACCAGAGTTTGTTACCTGTGAATGGGTTGGTGAGGGTGTATTGGAGGTGGGGCTGGATAGTTTGATACTTTCCCTGTTATAAGGACCTCAAATACTGTAGGTCATTCATAAAGGTTAATTGATGTCTATTATGTTCTTCTGTATGACCAAATTTACATATCTACATCGCCCCTCTCCTTACTTCCTATTCACCTATGTAATCCCCACTTACCCGCAACTAACCCTGGTAAACTAATGTGTGTTGCTTTAATGTTACCCTGCAGTTCTTATCTGTTACACTGTTGGCAGAAGGGGCACTGTTGTTTTGTTGCTATAAATACCCAGTAGCCACAGAGGCTTGATACAAAGAAATAATAAAAATGTATTTCTTTTTGTGAGAAAGTACAAAAAAGTCATAATATTATGAAAATATGAACTAGTGCCAAAGTGGGATGGAAGGTATAATCAGGGTTTGTTACCTGTGAAGGGGTTGATAAGGGAGTAAGTATAATAGGTGTGTGTGGGGGAGGGGGGGAGGGGAGAAGTGAATAGTTTGATACTTGCCCTGTTATAAGACCCTCAAATAAATTATTCATAAAGGTTAATGGATGTCTATCATGTTCTTTTGTATGACCTATTTACATGTGTGTTGCTTTAATGTTACTGCACAGTTCTGATACACAGAAGGGGCACTGTTGCTTTGTTGCTGTATGGGCTCTGCCCTCTAGCCGCAGAGGTTTGATACAAAGAAATGATACAGTTTTATAATTTCTCGCATAAAATTGTAGAAAATATTTAGTAAAAATGACAATAAAATTTCAGTGGATTCAGAAAAGTTAAATTTACATTACAGACATATACTTGCCCCTTGCTATGTCATAATTGCATTAGTCTTGCAAGTTGCATGCAACTCTGAGTAGTTTAAAACAGTGCCCCCAATGTCTGCCATTTTGTCTTGTAGCCCACCCTCTTTTTCCTTCAGCTTCAAAGCTGCCTCTTGGAGATTCAGAAAAATTTATTCTGTTCCGAAATTTCTTGTAAGAGCCCTTCCAAGGTCCTTGGTTATTTCAAGGGTCCCTGGGGCCTGGAGTTCCATGGTCCTTATTTGTTTCCAGGGTTCCTGTGGCCTGGAGTTCTAAGGTCCTTATGGTAGTTATTTCCAGTGTTCCTGTGGCCAGAAAAGTCATGGAATTGTTTCACTTTCAAGTCCTTGAAAGTTCGTGGAAGTTTGAAAAAGACAGAAGTCATGGATATTTGTAAAGCAATCTGTTGATGTTTGTTGTATTTTGAATTTCTATTTCTTCATTGGACCCTGGATGGAGTTTTAAATGGTTGCATTATGTAGCAACAAACTATATCACCAATCTTTGATAACATGGTCATGAAAAGGTCATGATTGTTATAGTCATGGAATTTCAAGGAGCGTGCCTGCAGAATTAAATATTTCCCTTAAAAATTAATTACAGTGCACTTACATTGCCCCTCCCAGCTGCTCTTGTCTCTTTCTCTTAGTAATTTGATGATCTCCTATATGTAACTCTAATTCAACATGCTTGGACACAAGGCAACTGTAGAGGTTGTCACTCAAGTTCCCAGGTATCTACCAGGGATTGTGCAGGTTGTATACTCTGTACTTTACAAGTGAGTTGCTGGTTGAAATTAGCTTCTGTGTGTTTATTGCTTGCTTTGATAAATTTAAATGGATGGGGAGACATGGAGAACATTTAAATTTAAATCTTTGAGAATTTAGAAACCATTATGACTATTTATGGAATATTTTTATACAACTTTGCAATGTTCTTCAAGACTAGAAACCTTCAAATCAGCCATTTACAAGTAATAACAGGGATCTCACTCAGACTTTAAATTCAAGTCCCTCACTGGTGAGGTGTATAGTATTTGTCGATGATACAGGTCACATGCTTCATTCATGAAGTCCAGTGTGACCAGGGAGTTTTAGCAATTCCCTGGTGTGACACTGTCAATACTCTTCTGTGGTATTATGATAAAGGAAATCTGTGAGTAATGTTGGGCAAGGGAATTACTTTGTCAATTGACTGTTGTTTTTTTTTTTCTTAATCTAATACCTTTTTGTTTCTCATTGTTTTCACAGTCTGTCCTCTCAAAAGATAATCGAGGCATTTTTTCACGCTGTTCAGACAGAACGAAAGGAAGGCTCATTTTGTATAGCAAGCAAGTCCTAGGGGGATATGGTGAGTCCAGTCTAGCCAAAAGATGTTAGTAGAATGGGGGGTGGCATAAGCTTTTTTGTGTCACCTGATCTTTGGGAGTGGCAGGTATTTAACTGTAGTAGATGAATTCATACAGTATGTTGTAGGAAGGGTTTAAGGAGAAACTTTTAACTTGTAAAAGCAGACTTTAATCTATGCATTCTTTAAATTTTCATTCCAGGTCTGATGTATGGTTCTTGAGGTATTGGAAGATAAAATTTGTTCCTTTTTTTTTTTGTTGAAACACAAAGTGAACTTTAAGCAAGTAGGTTTTTTTTCAGTCTTCTTACTGGAAGTAAATTAGGATATGAATTTCCCATTGTGAATTTAAAGTTTTCAAAACTCCTATTTGTCTCATTTATTCACGTTATGAAAACATTGAGATTATGGAACAGGGTGTGGATTGTCAAGCTTGAAAAAACTAAAAGTGTTGATTTATTTGAGATTGTGATGTCACATGCATGTGCTTGCTTCAAGTTCCCCTTGGGTTGAAAATTTGACAACTTCAACTGTTGTCTCTAGAACTGTACATTAGAGACTGGAGTTGAATGCATATTTCCAGGGCGTGCTTAGAGTAAGCACCCTTCTTATATGGAAAGTAAGTTTGAGTTTATAGGACCCTTCTTTTAAAGGGGAAGAGCAGCTGTTTTAAGCTTCTTTATAAAATTAAAAACATTTGGGTTATCTATCAAATCTTTCTTTCATGTACTGAAAAGTATCATTTTTATGAACTATGGGATGAGAAATATCAGTTAGGTCATAACAGCATTTCTAGTGAACTTCACTGACATGGATTTAGGACGAAACAGGAATCTATTACGCTACCTACTAACCTCCCCCATTACTACTATTGGACGGCCCATCTACCTTGGAACAACCACTGGCAATGGTTGAATTACCCTTAGATGGCGCTCTACCAGCTTGCTGCAAGTCACTCTTACCACATTGTCAGCGGAATGACTTTCATCACGTTCTTGCTTACTCTACCTTTTTCATGTTTCTTTACTTGGATCTCTGGCACTTTTCAGGACATTCCTTCCATAATTGGGAAGTGGATAACTCTAGCATTGTCAAATGGGGATTCATTGACTGCCAGTAGTTGTTTTGGTAGATGGACTGTCCAATGGTAGTAATAGCTGAGGTAAGTAGAGCTCATAGATTCACATCCAGGTAAGGTTTTGTTTTGCCCGGGTCTTACTGTGGGTAAGTGGGGATTACATGTGTAAATAGGAGGTAAGTATCGGGCTCGTAGATTCCCAGTCCAAGGAGTTTTGGGGAATATTGGCCAATTCCGATATTGACTACTGGTAAGTGGGTCAGCACTGATAATTGCCACTTATCTCCCTATTTTGATACTATCCACTTATACCACCACTCATCTTTCACACCCCCACACCCCCCCCCCCCCCAACCAATCCTGCATTCATCATTTGATAGTAGATCAATTTCATTCAGTGCATACACAATTAATGACTCATTTATAAAGGCCTGTTGTATGCCTTTTCCCTCTGAATTTCCATTCTCCTTCTTTTTTATGGTAATTTAACACAATGGCTTAGCCTCACCCAGCTTGATAGCCTCCAGCCTTACTATTTTATTGTGGTACAATGACGGGTAATTGCTGTTCTCATTAATGTTGTAATTATCACTCGGATGCGGAGTACAATCTTGCTTCCGTTAATTTAATCTCAGACCCAAGGGAAAATTGTAAAAAGACTGAAAAAATGTAGAAAAGGAGACAGAGTCTGTGAAATCGGAAAGATCAAAGCATGTTCGGGAAAACATATGAAATATGTAACAATATGCAATACAGAACTGTATATATTTTATGCAGTGTGCAGTTGTGACATATCCCAGAATGCAACTCACAGTACAGCAGACTTCAGGGCATAATTTATCAGGTATCCATGTAAATCATTTTGCTCAAAAAGCTGGTGAAACTGCAGCACAAGTGCAAAACTTTACGCAAGTTTTGTTGAACACGTAAACCTAAATGATGAAATATAGTAGTATTTGGACCAATTATTGGTATTTAATACTGGTATCAGCTGATATTCCTCACTTTTATCACTAATTGGGACCTGTGAAATTGACTTAAAATACTGATGCTACCTAACCAATGTTTCTCTGCCAGTATTTCATTATTGTGATACTGTATCTCAGACTGTTAGTCCCATTATTTTAACTCTTGTAATTGAAAGAACATCGAGTGTCAGAGTACAATAGCCTATATGGTCTACTGTACAGTGAGGCTTAAGCCAGGGAGCAGTCTAGGAGTCATTTTGGACTCCCTGAATCCTAGATTATCTCATATATAGAGTACATTTTAATGAAGGAATTAACAATAAGTACCCATTTGGACTCCATGATCTCACCATCCTGGCTTAAGCCCTGTGTATGTGTGCATGTCTCAAATATTGATATCACACTAATATTGGCTCATGAATAAAGGGGAAACATAGAATATCTTATCTGTTAATTGCATCCATACCAACACTTAGCTGGTGTTACTAAATCTCAACAAGCCTGGAAACAGCTACACTGTATGCACATTTATATAGTATAGTAAATCATTACCGCAAACAGCACTTATCCCCTACGCATCAATACAACCTGCTATTGAGTCTAAAATTGAATCTCATTTTCTTTCCTTTGTTCAAAAGTTTTGATTTTTTCATTTCTAAGGAGGAAAGGCCTTTTTCAGAAAGATTTGTTTTAAAAGAAGTCCATTCACTGGTTAAAGCAGTATTTTTTTTTATGTTTTCTTGCAAATTATTGTGATATTGGTTGGTTGCTGTTGGTGATGGAATATGTTGATATGAGGACAAAAAGTGTAACTGTGGAGCTTATGGCATGGTTTGATTGAATTGTTAGGGTTATCAGTGTATTGAAATTGTTTTTAAGTTGTGTACTACTTTAATAAGACACAGTACAGGCAGTATTGATCACATTGGAGTTTGCAGTATGACACCTGGCAGAATAGCTTACAGTGCCTCACACTGTTGAAGGCTGCAGGAAAATGGTCCTCCTTTAGTACTTGGAACTCTGGTTTACAAGTTTTGCTCCAGGTAGGTCTGTATATAGGGTACTTGGAACTCTGGTTTATAAGTCTTGCTCCAGGTAGGTCTGTATATAGGGTACTTGGAACTCTGGTTTATAAGTCTTGCTCCAGGTAGGTCTGAGTATAGGGTACTTGAAACTCTGGTTTATAAGCCCTGCTCCAGGTAGGCCTGTATATAGGGTGCCTGGAACTCAGGTAATCTATTTTGTTCCTACTTACCTTACCTAAATTGTCACATGATTGAAAAGAGCCATTGATGAAATAGTGTACCAGGGTATACTTTTTCAAATTGGGATGTTGCATTTTTCCTTCAAGTCAAATTGTTGGTGGTAGGTCTGTTTTAAGGGGTACTCACATTTTAAAAATCCTGCTGGAGGTTGGTCTGGATTTATAGGAACTTAAATTACTCAAGTCGTGTTGGTGTAGGTCTTTATTATTAGTTTACTCAGGTTTTAAATTTCTGCTGACTGACTGCAGGTCTGTATTTGAGACCATTGGGGCCTACAGTAAGTTGTTTGAGAAGTACGTCTGTTTAACCCTTTCAGGACATCACACTTTATGCTGCCCTCACTTCTGTACCAACCAATATACAGTGTATAGTAATAAATATGGAAATAGGATTTCAGTCTTTGTTTTTCATAAGAAATCACCTTCCTACAAAAACTTGTACATAAGTATTGTTATGCAGGTGATATCTTTCATTTGGTACCAAAATACGTTATGCACCGATCCCCTTTCCATGGACTGAGGGACCAGTGCCAAACCTTAGCCGTAAACCTCATAATCATAGGCTATGTGTGCATTATACCACAAAGGGGACATATAGATTGTAATATTAATTTGGCCTTGACCTGTCCTTACTCTCATTTAGATACCAGTACTCCAAAGTAATAGTCTCTTTTTTCTAATTCAGATTCCCAAAACTGGGTAACATGGCTTTTGATTTTTTGTACCATGATGATCTATCAAAATCTGATTCATGTTCTAGAATTGGGCATGGCTTTAGCCATTTTGTACCATTGAAATGCAGTCCAGATTACCTTGGAAAGTTTCAATAGCAACACACTTCGTATGATGTATCAGGTGACATCCAGATTAGTGTGCTACACACTAAATTCCAAAGCGGTAGTGCTGTGTATATATATTCTTTTTCTACGGAATAAAATGACTAGTTTGGCTATTGCTAATTGGCAGTCTTTCGGATGGTACCATTTGGCAACATTGGTCCTAAAAGGGTTAAAGGGTACTTAGGTTTTTAGTCCTACCGGAGGTAGGTCTGTATTTATTGGATACTGGTTCTCTGGTTTAAGTCTAATTGGAGATAGTTTTGTATTTAGGGGTACTCTTATTTTTGAGTCCTGCTCGAAGTAAGTCTGTATGAAAGGGTACTCAGGTTAAATTTTCACCGGAGGTAGGTCTATACTAAATAGGGCTCATAAGTTAAAGTCCCATTGGAGGATAAGTAATATTTGAAATTCAGCTTAAAGCTTCCTTCAAGTGTTAGTTCCAACCAATTCTTGAACACCCACCTGTATTCAACCTTGTATGATTGGTTGAGTAGGTTGTTTATAAGAGTCTTACTTTAAATGTATTCAACCATGAATCACTGTAAATTTTCGATTTGTGTCCTTATTTCTGTGTCCTTATTTCTCAACGGATTGAAGCTTTAAGTGTAATTTTTTGTCATAAGATTAAGTGACATACTTTGTTAGTTTCATTCGTCAAGTAGTTGAGTAGGTTGGTCAGAGTTGTACCAGGAGGTGTATGGGCTAGTTGTACAGTAGTTTCTCTTTCACATCTATATTTAACATGTTGATACACAAATCATTAAATTTAGTCACGATATATGTATACAGAATTAACAGTCCTTCAAGCTCTCTTTCAAGGGGATTGAACAATTTTGGGAAATAATTTAGTAAAAGAGTTGAGCTATTGGAAAGTGCGAGGAAAGAAAGTAAAAAAGAAAAAATCAAGGATAAAACAATGATCTGCAAAGAATAAGTAAATTTTCAAGTCAGATATAACAAAATGGGACAAACTCAAAAGACTTATTGTATAGCAGAAGTCAGTCAATTGATCCACCCCAAAAACTTTAAAATGACCTTTGTGGTTGTACTTGGATTGTTATTTCCTACTGACAGTTAGAGTCACTCAAGTTGTAAAGTTACTGGCTTGGCGGCAACCAGGTCTGTTTTGAAGAATTAGTACTTGCTTGATGTGAAACTTCATTGTGGCCTGAAGACCTTGGTCCTTGCTAAAACTAACTTTGGGCCTACCTCGTGGCTGGTACATATAATTTATTTAGTATATTAAGGTGTGGAAGTGGGTTGAGATGTACAGTGTACACGATGTTACTGAGTTGATATTTATGACTTTTAAAAAAGTTTGACATTAAAATAAATAAAATTACAAAATTTCGGAAACAAACGATGTAAAATTGAATGAAATTTCCCTATAATTGGATGGTAGGCCTCTTTGACTTAATTATCTTCTAGAAATGAGATCAAATAGATCTGTGTACCTGTGAAACAGTGTTATTTCCTTCTGATCTCATCTTCTGTTCATGTTTGTATTCCTTTAATACCTGCAATTACTGCCTGGCAAAGGTATCTGCAAAAATGGGTGATGGCATCCCTTACCCTTCCATATTTTTCAGTCTCTTTTTTTAGATGCACACTTAACTGTCAAAAAGAAAGTAAGTCATCCCAATCTGCCAATTAACTTCCTCATTGAAAAATGTAAATTTATTGTCAACACATTTGAAAAGTTTGTAAATCATCAAATTTGTGAGCAGTTTTTGGCATACCCTTTCAGTTTTTTGAGCTTAGCTTTCAAATTTTCCTTCTACAAAGTGTAAACAGAAATGGCTCACTTGTTAAAACCAGTAGTGACAGCCAATAGATTGCAGAATTTCAAAATTAAAACTTGTTTGATGATTTCAGAATTATGTTAATATTGGATGACTTGGTATCATACTGAAGTAGACATTTCAATCTGTTAGGTTCTATTAAAGGCCTGTACTCATCATCATGGTGTTACTTTCTGTAAATCTGCCCCCCTCCTTCCTGCTGTCTAAAAATTGGCAATGTCCTTAACCCTTCACCCTAATTCATTTTATCCTAATAAGTTATTTTGCATTAGGAAGAGAAGATAATATGACCCATTGATCATATTTGTATAAAATACTAGTTTTTAAATGTACATCAAGCCTCCTTACCTCCTAATTTGTAACTCACACTTACCCTTAGCTACACCGGCCATGCATATGAGTCTGCCATGCGCCTGTGCTATAAATATGCTAATTAGTGCATGTGCTGTGCCTTGCACTGCCGGGCAATCCTGATCACATGACATCACATGAAATACCTCTATACCTTTTAAATTCCTTATCTCCATTACAATTATCTTATCTCCGTTACAATTATCTTTCATGTACTGTAGTTTCCCAGTTTAAACATTTCATAGAAAAGGAACCCAAAATTGAACTGTAAAAGAGGTGGGCTTTAATATATGAGGCAGTATGTCAGCAGTCCTGTTGAACCAGGTTTAAAGGGTTGATACAGTTGGCTAAAACATTTCATTTATTCTACTTTTTCAGAGATTCCATCCAGTCGGTTTTGATGAACAGAACAAACGTGAAAGTTATTGGTGTTTGAGCAGTGAGTATTATTTTGAGTTTTAAGCCCCTTTCACACTTATTTATTTGATATAATAGGATGGAATACAACTTGATAAACCTGTCACCCGGCCTTTCACACTGTACACAACTTTTTCTTCATCTCTTAGGGATATTGCAGTTCCCTGTAGTCATGTAATCTAACAATTGCAAAAATGCAGAAGGAAGAGTTAGGTGTGAGGGCCCCCTCTGTTGGTAGGGGATTCCACAGTGCTATTAGTTATTGCCAGACGGTTGTTGCAGGCAGTGATGGTATACATTATGTAGATAGGACATAAGTATTAGCTCATAAACTCCAAACCAGTGTTTTGGGGGTTCTATCTCGTGATAGCTGACACAAAATATTGCTTAGCAAAAAGTAGACCTATGAAAACTAAAATTATTTGGCTCATTGCAAAATGTCAAGTAAAAGTGACCTTGGCCCAAAATACTTGAGAACTCCTGGTCTAAATAATAACATTGTTTTCAACTTTTTGTGGTATTGTATCCTATCACTTCATGCCTAGCATGAAAGAGCCTTAGGTCTGTCCTATAATGTGGTAATTTCAAATTGTGATGTTTGATCTCTTGATGTGCAGCACTACTACTGTGTGTAGTTTTGATTGCTCCATGTAAAGAAGGTATCAATGACTTTATTCTATAAAAAGTTCTGTGGATGTAGTTTTTGATAAGCTGATATATTCTGTACTGAAGATTCTATGGATGTAGTTTTGATGACCTGCTATCTGAAGGTTCTATGGATGTAGTTTTGATGACCTGATATTTGTACTGAAGGTTTTACAGATATAGTTTTGATGACATGATATACTTTACTGAAGATTCTCTGGATGTAACTTTGATGACCTGATATCTGAAGGTTCTATGGATGTAGTTTTGATGACCTGATATTTGTACCGAAGGTTTTATGGATATAGTTTTGATGACATGATATACTTTACTGAAGGTTCTATGGATGTAACTTTGATGACCTGATATCTGAAGGTTCTATGGATGTAGTTTTGATGACCCGATGTTTACTGAATGTGGTTCTGAAGATGAGTGCTGTTTTGATGACTGTATTTGGTACCAGGTTTGATGACTTATCTAACTGAAAATACATTGCACAATTTTCAACATTAAGTACTTTGAATGAAAGGTGTTTGAAGTCATTTAGGCCTATTGGTTGGATATGTACACATAATAAAGGAAATTCTGTTTGTGGTAGTATTTTACAAAATAAAGAGCTTGATAAAAAGTTCATTCATAGCATTTCCAAGAAAAATTCATTAGCATAAAAGTAAGGCACCTGATATTAGCATAGTTGGAATGGTCACCTTTAAGTCTTTACAGCAAATCCTAAATTTCTGGTCCTGAGGAAAATCTAGAAAATTAGACATTTCCTGTTGCAGAAATAAGGTGGCATTTTTGTAGTTTCATCTTAGAATCTGCATGGCTTAGCCTGAGGAGTCAATTTATCGACCTATGATATTCACATTCCCTCTCCAAAAATGAGTAATAAACTCGACTTGTTTTATCAGGTATCATACATCTGTCTGTCAATTCCTCCGTGCTTCAATCTCGCAATTTCTTGATTTGACATGGCCAAATTTTATGCAATCCATCAAAAAAGGTCTGCAGAGTTGTAGTACTGTAAATTAGTCGCGCACACGGCGACCGAGCACACAGACAGCTCTGCGCTGGCTGGGCGATGCGAAGGGAATCGGCCTGTTGAGTTATTAAAGTCAGTCAGGCGATTAATGAAGCAGGAAGCAACGGCTCCGACTCCACAGAGAGAAAGAGAGAAAGAGTAATTCCATTGCAAGCTTGTAGACTCATTGAGGTTGCATGTATTCTGTTGTTGGTATACATTTGTCCCTTTGTCTGGTTTGTAACGAGAATCTATGCCTTCTGCCATAATATTGATACTTGCTTTAGGAGAAGCAAAAAGCTTTAGGGAGTTGGGAACAATCTCAGTAGTACAGGGAAGCCACTTGGGAGTACCAACCCTCCAGTTGTAGGTGTGAGGGCTGACGGTTAGGTTTTTGATGACATTGAGCAGAATGTGGGTTTTGTTCATAGTAGTAACCTGTCAGTGCTGTTGACAGATATATACACTATTCACGGTATTTCATCTTGTTGAGTAAATTTGTGTAAAATGACCAGAATTTCTAGTAAAATGATTATTAAATAACTTATTGAAAGTGGGGTGGCTGATAAAGGACTAGACATAAGTATTTATGATATTCCATCTCGTTGAGTAAACGTTTGTAAAGTGACCAAAATCTGTGGTGAAATAATCACAAGTTACTTTTTCACTGTTTTTCACAATACTATATGTAGCACACAGTAGTGTGTTTTTAAACTTGATAAGGGCATTGTCGTTGCTGAAAATTTGTTGTGTTTTTCAAAATAAATTAGAGTCTGAAATGGCTTCGGTATATCATTTTAATAAACTCTTGTTCAAATGTTTTTAAATAAATCAGGTATTTTTTTACACTTGGCACAAGTGATATGTGAGACTGGTGTGAAACAAAACAGTGTTCATTAATGAATATGAGATTGGACCTTGATTAAAATTATCATTAATGAGTGAGATTATTGAAATTGGTGTGCAAAATAAAATTTTAATTGAAATCTTCATGCAATCATTACAAATTCTCATTAAAAGCAGACAAGTGCTGCAGATGTCTAGATTCAATTTGAAATTGTCATTCACATGTGGGTGGTGTAGCTAAGTGTAAATTGATGAGACTTTTTGACAGAATGTGAAGTCTTTTCACTACAAGAGGCGAGTGCAAAATAAACAAAATCTTTGTTTAAAACCAGAGTACATTTAATTTCTTCAAGGGGCTCTTTTCAATGCTATGGTGAAAAGTCATCTCCCCCACACCTAAAAATTTTTATGTTAATGAAAATTACAGTGTTGGATATTTGATGTGGAAGCATGAAAAATCCAGAATATAGTGGCAATTCCCATCAAAATTTATCAAATATTGACCATTTTACAGGGTAATATCTGTTTCACATTTGTATCATGAATAAATATGAGCTAAATACGCAAATTTGTGAAGTCGAAAGATGGACATACCAAATATGGCTAATGTTAGCCTTGTAGCATTGTTATCCCACAAGGGATTTATTAAGGAAGTTAGAATTGTTTCCTTGAAAAATATTGATATCACTTACCAAACTGTATACTATCTGATCAGTAATTAAGAGATAATTTATATAGGGTTAACAAAAGAAATCTTAACACTGTGCAACACTCCCCATCATTATTTTTGCATAGGCAATGATTTACTTCAGAAACCATCAAACTTTGAAGACATAAATCTTGAGAACAGTAGAAGATATTGAAATAAGTCCAACAGATCTTTCATTGGGGGATTTTATTCTTCAGTTGCCAAGTGAAATCAAGTCTTCTTGGTGGCATGTCACCATAACTTCAACAATTATGTAGTTCTAAGGGGTGGAGGTCCATTTTTGTAACTAAAATTTTTCATTTTTTCACCCTCCTCAACATTTTTTCAACCCGGGGCAAGTTTTGTCTCCTGCAAGAGAGAATTGCTCATGGCCCAAATAGATCACCAGTACTTTGTTAAATGAAACAAAAAGATTCAGATTTCTATAACAAACTGAAGAGAAAGAGCTAAAAATGAGTAAAATTCTAACTCTGTCCTACAAACAGCTTCTTCATGATTTTATGTTGTAGAGACATGACTGTTCCTGTGTTTCACTACTTAGGGAGCTCCATTTTCAAGATACTTTGACTGTGGCAAGACCAGTGTATTAGGCATCTGTACCTCAGATGTCGATACATGTAATTCCCTAACATGCCAGCAATTTGTGAGCACTGAGATGGTGGCCTCCTGCCATAGAGGGTGCTGTGGTATATATTCATTTGACAAGGGCATTATGAGGTCATATTCCCCTTGCCCTTTCATCAGTTAATCGCTTTTCTTTACATTGTATTTTCCTACGATTTGACTATAGTGCAACAAACATGTTTGCCGAATTGAACGTTCTAAAGCTTAGTGTTTTTGAAAATTTGATACTGACAAATTTTTATACTAGATTCAAGGTAATTCCAAGTGGACGTGCATGTAACGGAAGACATGGGGGGTTTACCCTGAAATTTCCTATGATAGGTTAACACTTATGACATGATTTTGGCTTAAAAAATAACTTTTGCCTAAAAATGAACAGTTTTTGTTTGTTTTACTGAGTAGAGGCTGGTTCCCCCTTCGCCCCCCCAGCCTCATACATCTGTGCAAGTGGGGAAAAATGTGAAGAAAATGTAACAAAAACAATTGCATGGAACTTAACATCAAATGTCAGATTTGTTTCAAGTCTTCTGCCATAGGTCAATATTCTGCTGCAAATCTATCTTCAAAGTGAAGGAAGTTATCATAAAGTATGCCTTCAATGAACTTTTTTTTTCATCCAGTATTTATTGATTCTATTTACAGATCTGAAGCTTTATCAAGACTGGGAAAAATCTCCAAGCCCCTGGGATCGTGACCTTTGGCCCTGGCAGAATTGGGAAGTAGTCCGACATCAGCTAGATAACTGTCAAGTATGTGTGATGTTTCTTTTGAATCTTGTATCTTAAGTGTTTATGGTTTTGTATTAAGTTGAAACATTGCTTGGTGCACATTGTTTGGTAAAAAGCTTGGTTTAATTACTAATTTTATATTATAGTTATATGTTACAAGTAAGGTACAGTATGTCAGTCATGACAGATTAAATCAGTGGGTGCAAGTACATGCAAACATATGAACATACAGACAGACAAAGAATACACTTTGAGCTATTCACCTGTACTTGTATTCATGAGAATATGATAGTTCAACATGACAACATTGCACAATGAGGAGTTTGCACCTTTGCCGTACTAGTGACACAGGCTGGTTGTAGTATTTTGTATTTAAGCAAACACAAGCTTAAAATTGTGGTGTTTGACATCAGTCGTATGGTTAAGTATTTCTCTGTGAAGAAAATGTTATCTTAAAAATAGAAGTTATAAATTTGGAGTGTAAAGATTGGGTTGGGTACCATTTTATTGTACAGTACAGTGAAATGTAAACAGTCGATTTACTTCACCCCTCATTACCTCCTATTTACATTTGTAATCCCCACTTACCCACAGTAAGTCCCTGGCAAGCTTAAATGGCCCAGTGGTCCTGGGCGACCTCCTGACAGAGGACGCCCCACTAGTCCTCTTCCTGCTTGTCTGTCCAAGTGATGTAGTGCAGTTTCGTTCCTGGTTTTTCCAGTCTTAGGAGGAAGCGTTAAGTAGGGATTACAAGTGTAAATAGGA
The DNA here is from genome assembly GCA_029531755.1 of Holothuria leucospilota. Taxonomy (NCBI): domain Eukaryota; kingdom Metazoa; phylum Echinodermata; class Holothuroidea; order Aspidochirotida; family Holothuriidae; genus Holothuria; species Holothuria leucospilota. The sequence goes on from CM055961.1 coordinate 50,968,066, forward strand.
GGTGAGTATCAGTGCTCGTAGATTCCAAAACCAGGGTGTTTTGGGGACGTCAAGGATGTGTATATGTGTAGAGAAATCACAGAATTTGTCTGTTGGCACAGCAAAACTCCCTGCATGCATTACGTGTCATTAATATCTATACCCATGATGTGTGCTCATACTCATTCTTGCAGAATTTAGAATTCAGCATCGTTGTAAATGGAAGATGTCATACTAATGAAAAAGATATGTATCCTCTTTGTACCATATGTGTTTGTTGTTCTGAATACAAGAACTAGTCTTTTCTTTTAATTTTGTTTGGGAAAATGTCACCAGAGATCAAATTCTGAAAGCTTTGTAAGCATATCTTTTGGTATGAAAATTTGTCATACTTCTCATGCTTAATGCATCACATTGGGCCAAGACATTACAGTACATTGTAGGAGCTACTGCCGTACTGGTTTAAGCTGAAGTCTAGCCAAATGAATTCATTGAAACTTCTTTTTATGCATTTTTGCATTCTGGTTTTCAAATTTTGTTTGGATAAAGAAAAGTGTGTACTTCAAAAAGCGTTTCCTCTTCATAACTTGAGAGTAGAAGTGAAAGTGTATTGTAGGATCTTGTACTGGAAGTAGGAATTAAATACACGAATGTGGCATTCATTCAATTCGTAGGCCGTAAAACCTAAGCACTTAGACCTAAACCTAAACATATTTGCAGAACACAGTTGACTGTAGTATACACTAGAACTGAATGTGTAGCAAAACCATTAACTGTTTAAATGCAAACTTCTGTGGTCATTTAGGGAGTGACTGCGATTATTAGCCTTCCTAGACAGTGTGCCATAGCTGCAGGTTTATATTATTTGGGCATTTAGGTCCAATTGCCTCAGTGTGTGTGTGAGACATATTGATACAGAGGGACTAGAAGATTTAGAAAACAAAAACAAAAAAAAAAAAAAATCCAAAGACGGTAAGATGGACAAAATTTTGTGAAAATTACAGATGTTGAGATGGATAACAACAAAGAGTTCATACTTGTAACCATGCTTTGGCATATTTGCCTGTATTTGTTACAGTGGATTTGTACTTGTACTCCTATACTTGTACTGAGTATGTATTCATACTCATACATTGGCATATGTCCCTCTATGAGTACTTCTGAGAATGGACTTGTACTTGTTCTCCTATACTTGTACTGAATATGTATTCATACGTATATTTGGCATATGTCCCTGTATGAGTACTTCTCAGAATGGATTTGTACTTGTACTGAGTATATATTCATACTCAGATTTGTCATATTTGCCTGTATGAATTCCTCTGAGAATGGATTTGTACTTTTACTTCTGTACTTGTGCTGAATATGTATTCATACTCATATTTTGGCATATGGCACTATTTAAGTACTTCTGAGGATAGACTTGTACTTGTTCTCATATATACTTGTACTGAGTATGTATTCATACTCACACTTAAGCATAATTGCATGAACTTGTGAGGGGATGGGTTTGTACTTATTTTTTTTAGGGTACCTTGGCAAACATGTAGATGGCTTTTTGCCAATGGTGGAAGGTATTACAGTATATGTCCAGTTCCATTATACTCATAACCAGGGTTACTACACTTGTCCTTGTTCTCTTAACATTGTATTAAAACTGCAAGTCTCATCCAAGGCAGTATACAAGTGTTCACATAAGGCAGCGGGACTGGGTGATTCCTGCACTTTCCTGAGCAAGACTGCAAGTTTTTAATAGAGTTTAGAATTTCCCCCACTTGTTGGGAAAAAGTTGACTTTTTATGTTGGAACTTATAATGGAGATTCCCCACCCCCCATTGAACCAGAATTCACCCAGAATATTTTGGGAGGGGGAAATTACCCTTCATTGTAATTCGCCTTCATTGTACATTGTGATTGTGCTTTGAAAAATTATAACAGTTGGCTTGTGTGAAGAAACAATCATGGGTATTCATGGTACTCATGGATATTCATAGACTGTCCTGGAAGGGTAATATGATGCATTAAAAATTTTGGAATTGTGAGTGTGGATTGTTATCAATGGTAGTTTTCAAAGAAGGGATTCTTTTTATTACCAAATTTGTTCTCAACTGTGTTTACTATTTAAACTCTAAAATCACACTTTTATACCAACAAGGAAAAGAAAAAGAGAAAAAAATACGTAAGTTTGGTTGTGTATGGCATGAAATTCAACCAAAATGTTTTCCTTCAATAAAACTAGAGATTGTTCTTGATCAGTTTGTATGATAACATCTTTAAGAGGAAGAGATATATTTGTTTTGATATTGTGTGTTTCTTTCCACAGGAAAAGAGTAATCGGAAAGAACAGAGGAGGAAACTCCGAAGCACAAGTGAGGGGGAAGAGAAAGAGGCTGAATTAGTGGTGAGAATGTTGTTACTGTGTAAATCACTTAGAACTGGAGTGTGACTGATGGAGTTTGACCTGTTTAGGGGTTAAACTGAAATGAAAGTAACCCTGGGGAAGTGATTTAACTAACGTGTAGTTGTTTAACACTGTATGAACGTATTTGTTGCCCTTCTTTTAAGTATTTGCTTTTTGCAAAATGGCATGTAAATAAAACTTTTCTCCTGGTGGAACATTTTAAGTCATAAAGAGAATGGGCAAGGTAGACACATGGTGAGGAAGATAAGAAGAGGGAGGGGTAGGGATATGGGGTAAAGGGAAAGGTATGGGGAAGGGAGGGTTATGGGGGATTGGACTGGTAGGGGTAATATGTTACTGAATAGTGGGAAATTTTCACGGGGGTTAAATTTTCGCTGTTTTCGTGACCAAGTATCTAATTGCGAATGGAAGATCCACGAAAGTACTTTTGTTAGTTTGTACAAGACTTTGTTGGTTGCCTGCAACAGCGAATTCTTCACTCTGCAAATATATGAACAAGGTACAGATTGGCCAAAAATTAGCCTCGCCGAAATTTCCCACTATACAGTATACAGGATGCAATCTCCTTTCTGTTGTGAGAAAAGGCAGGAAGGGACTTGAGGGGGGAAAATTGTTAAATTCTTAAAGCATACCTGTCTTGACTGTTTGGAGTTTGAATGACCGCTGGAAAGCAAATGTTAATTGTAACTCTTTACCTTGGGCCCTTTTCCTCTGTTGTTGTTGATACCATTCTAACCAGGAATTGGGTCAGTTTTGATGCAAGTCCCTGATCACAAACAAAGATCAGGATCAAACAGTTTTCTTTAAATGGGTAGATTGAGCTGGATCAGACACAGAATTGTGATAAGTTATTGAAATTGTGATGAAATTTGGGAGTGGTCTATGAGGATATGCAAATGCAAATTTAAGAGAGAGTCAAATTCTACTAAAACATTCCTACCAGATTGAAGAAACTTTCCATGTTAGTGATCTCTGATCAAGTAGGTCCTCTCATACTTATAGTCAGGGCTTTTACACTTTCTAGAAAACCTTGAAAGTAATTTCATTTGGTTTGTCTTACAAGATCTTAAAAAAGAAATATTCCAGTGGTGATTTCAGAGGGTCCCAAATGAAGGAAAATAACCTTTTCATTCCATGTTTTACAAATCCCACACCAATATCTTAACTCCAGATATTCATGTGTAAAGGGAGGAAGCAGTCGCCCCAAGTTTATTTTCAAAAATGTGGTAAATCTTGTAGATCACAAGTTTATTTCATTATGTTTCTGTATAAAAACATTGAATATTGAAGGCAAGTCATTTTGCATGAATGTAACAAATAAGTAACAAATATATTGTAATATGATTGAAAGGAGCCATTCCTGAATTAGGATGATGGGGTACACTAATTCAAATGGGGGGGGGGGGGGGACTCTGTGTTCCCTTTAAAGATATTTCTGTTTGATGGCTATCCTTGCCAAGAAAAGATTTTCAGTTACTTCAGAGTTACAAATTTAAGAAATATTAGCAGATTACTCTTAAAATCTTTTCTCTCTTGTACTTTGTGTTTAATTTGACCTTGAAACTTGACACCAGTGAACTATTGAATAGCAAGCATTGTACGGTAAAGTTAAAATTCAGTGAGAAGAAGCGATACAACTCTCAAACAGTTAACATTAAATACAAAAAGTGTTCAATGAAGCTCCCCCTGTGACATCACAGCTTTTCCGTAATGCAATTCCCTATTGTAAAATGAACAGTTGCTTGCAAATTAATAACTTCCAGACACAATATCTTATTGAGATGGGATTTAAACCAATGAAGACTGCAAAAGACCCTGATATTTTAAAGCTTGCATATTTTGTCTTTGGATTATATCTCTTTAAATGTGCTTTAATGTTTATTTCATGTGAAGATTTTGGGAAAAAGCTTGAATCTCATTTGTTGACCATTTACCTGGGATACACAACTATTTTATGACCTGAATGTCCCGAAAGTAAAATAAATTACGTAAGAAAAATGATAGAGGATGACATATTTGAGATGTTTTTGGGGTCCTTGATGAAGACTTAGAAATTGCTAGTATTGTCTCTTTGGAAGAATGTACAAACTCTTTATAATCTTCCTTTGTTCTCTCATATTGGCAGCAAGAACCATCTCGTTTGAAATCTTGGAGGAAGGATATCGTGAATCGTGACAAGGAACACTTAAGCAAAATGTCTGAAGAACTGACCAAACTCGCCAAGCTCGCAAATAACGCTGCAGGCGACTACAAGCCGGATTACAAATCTAATTCCACACACAATATGTCACCCCAGAACTTTGTCAAATATCACGGTGGGCCTGTGATGGGCCCTGTGAAAGAGGACAAGACAGTTAGGGTCAAGTCTGAGATGGGGCCGAACTACAATAATAAACTGGACAATATGAAAGAAGAAACATTGAACAATGCTTCCTTTAATAATTTGAAAACCATAGATGTGAAAAAGGAAAGCATCGTGTCGGACTTGAAAAAGGAGGAGATAAAAAAGGAAGAAAATGGAGGTGTCTTTCATGAGAATATTTCAGGGAGCAATACAGACCAACTAGGTAAAGTGTCATTTAGATGGTGACTGGGAAAGCACTGTGATAATACACTGTGCTATGCCATCATAGCTAATGCGCTTTGTATACACCACCATAGATAATGCACTATTCGTACAGCCCCATAGATAATGCACTATTCTTAAAGCACCATATGCAATGCACTATTCATACAGCACCATAGATTACACACTTTGCATACAGCACTATAGAAAATGCACAGTTCATACAGCACAAAAATTAATGCACTAAGCGTACAGCACCACAGATAATGCACTTTAAACATAACACCATGTGTGCACTGCTCATACAGCACCATAGATAATGCATTGTTCATACAGCATCATTAATACACTGTTCATACAAACACCATAGATATGCACTATTCAAATAGCCCCATATAGATAATGCCTAGTTGCTTCAGCATTTCATATGATGCACTATTCATATAGCACCTTAGATGTTACACTATTCATAATGCACCATATGTAATGCACTATTCACACAGTGCTATAGATAATGAACTATTCTTTAAGCACTATATGTAATGCACTATTGACACAATACTATAGATAATGCACTATTCTTAAAGTACCATATGTAATGCACTATTGACACAGCACTAAAGATAATGCACTATTCTTTAAGCACCATATGTAATGCACTATTCATACGGTACCATAGATAATGCACTATTCATACAGTACCATATATAATGCATTACCTCCAATTTTCGTCTTTGAACTTGGGGGGGGGGGGGAGATTTGGCAGGCCTGGGGTCATGTTGTGATAGGGATGTGTTGGATGAGTGATTGGTAGGTCTTGTTATACCCATCACCAATGAAAAAAAAGTGAAGTTTGGAACAGTGAGCAGGCAAAGTTAAAACTATATTTGGATCAAGAAAGGTTGCTTTAAACTAAACTGCTACCAGAGAGAGTGCTTATGTAGAATGCACAATTTATCACAGAATCAAGCAATACTTTCATACTTTTATGTCAGTATCCCCTCTGCTGATGTGAAGTGGGTACTTCGATATCAGTTTTTAAAGCCTACACTATGAATAACCCTTCATTTGATTTTGAAATAAGGAGATCTGGTGCATAAAGTTGCACATACAAAGCCACCAGTTGTGTTCGTATCACCAACAAGAACATGGGAGCTACTGTTTTCCCCGGTCGAGTATGAAATTTATTGTGAATTAAAATGGTAGCAGCTCCATTGCAATGTCCAAAACAATGTTACATGTATCAGAGACTGTCATTATCTCCTCTTAGACAATTGCCCCTGGTTCTTCAGAAATTGCACCTGATTCTTGAACCAGTAGAATTTAGTTTTTAAAGAATTACCTGATCTGTTTGGCTTACTTCAAGACTTGTCCCCAGTATGTATAAGAACCATTCAAAAAGTATTAAACAAGTTGAGAAAAAGACATAAGCAGACCACACTTTGAAACACTAGGTTAATTTATCAAATCCCTTCCATTTTCTCTTAGAATTAGCTTTCATGATGTTTGAAACATGGTACAGAAGCACCATTACAAAATACATGAACAAAGGTCATGTGCAGATCGATGCTACCCTCCCCCTTCTTACGTTCTAAAAATTTTCACTATATTTGCCACCATTTCATTATGTAGACTAACTTTCGTTTGTTGAAATTTTCAGACATTTGGCTATCCTTGCTTTTCTCTCCTTCCTTTTAAGAAATCCTGGATGTTAATGTTCAGTAGGGAGTGACGACATTCAACCTTCAACGTATACCTAAGTACTTCCGTTTCTGTTTCATTTCAGATGTTAAAAGTCTCCCTGTGTCCCAGCATGATAAATTACGGTCCAGTCCAAACTGGAGTAACAAACAGACGGACAGTCATACAGCAATGGGTAGAGAGAATAATAGGATAGGTGAGTAGGGAAGGTCTTGGAAACTTTTTTCCATGAGGTATTGGTTGAGGTTCGAAAAGAAATGTTAAGACGTTCAGAAAGGCTTTCATGATGGATTTCATAAAAAAATGGGTTTCAATGGGTATGCTGTCAAAGGAGGTGAAATTAGTCGGGCTTTCATCAGAAGTTGCTTTTGACTTTTTCAGTGTCCTGCCATAGACCTTTTTCCAAATAGCAGTTGCAAAGGATTGTGGGACAGAGTTTTTGGCACGTGTTGTTAATGTCAATGGCATTTTACTGTGGCCAAAAAGGATGTGAACAAAAATTCTATCCCACAATCCTTTGTAATTGCTATTTGAAAAAGGGTCTATTGTCAGGGCCACTCCTGATAAAGGTTGGACGATTTTGGGGTCAGTTCCAGTTTATATACACAAGTTGTGGTCAATAGGCAAGATAATAGGAATTTTGTATTCCAGAGCATACTCTATAAATAACCTTTTAGGCTTTTATAATTTCTAAAACATGTTTTACCATTGACAAAGTAGGGGGCGCTATTCTTGTTTCAAAATTTTCTTTGTCATATGGTCAGGATGTGTTTGTTAATGTTGTACACTGAAAGCTACAACAGTGCTCAAAGTAGGCTTCTGACAAGATAGTGCAGCAAGGAATCTTACTTAGTTGAAAATGCAGTGTGTATGAATAATTAATTAATAATTAATTAATACCCTCTATTGCTACTTTCTTAATGATCCCATTGCATCATGTGGCAGTATTCTTATTACTGAATTGCTTTATCGGTGCAAGATAATTGCCATCCTTGGTTTACTTCCAACATGCAAGGTACAGTAAAACTCCATTTATCCAAACACATCAGGACCGCAGGTAGTTTGGATAACGGAAAAGTTTGGATAAACCAGGTTTCAGTTTTGCTTGGAGTATGGTACACAGGGTACATAAGAGTGTTAACACATTCCCAAAATGATTCCAAAAAGGCTAGCAAAATTTCAGACTAAATAAAAAAAATACTTGATTACTATTTGGTGACCGGTGATATGACAAATAAATTTTTAGACTTCTGAAACACAGAGATTTTATTCACAAAATTTGAGCCCATGCTCTTCTGAATGACCAATGCTTTCTACACACTCAATGAGTGTATGTGCTGAAGAGAAGCTATAACGATCTGGAGAGGTATCTAGAGTAAAAATTCTGCATAAATTTCCAAAACCATTAGAGACACGTGTGGAAGACTCAAATAGTAATTTGCAACGTTTTTGTAAGGTCTGTTCTCATTTTCTTTAGGTATGAAGCTCACTACAAAGCTAACTTTTCAGATTTAAACTATGACTTATACTAGTCTAACATATTTTAGTATTGGGGAATATTGAGCCTATACCGACTCATGGCTCCTAAGCAAGAATTTCAATACAAATACGTACAATTTTTCTTCCAAATTTGACTAAGAGATAACAGATTGTTTTCTATGCCCACACGTCAGCTGTTTTAGCCATTGTGACATCTTACTGTGACTTTTAAAGTCCCAAGAAAAATTAGCGCATTTCTACAGAAATTTACGTTGAATTTTGCCTTGTAAAGTACTGAAAACTTGGTGGATACTACCGTAATTGTGTTGAATATTATTGTTGTTAAATCTGACGTCTAGTTTGGATAAATGGGGTTTCGGATAAACAGGTTTTTACTGTACATGTTCTGGCAACATGTACAGTAAAATCCAGAGAGATGCTTATTGGGAGAGTAAGAGAGATCTGAATTATTGTAGCTGATATTTTGAAATAGGATTTGGGTTGACTGCATCAACCCCTTAAAATTAAGTCACTTAAAGCAAATCTGTTATTTTCTTTTTTTGTGTCTTTTACAGATGGCCAACCGTACCCTCATATGCCCATGCAGTACCCTCAGCACTATCAAGGGCTCAACCAGGGCCATCATCAGAGCCATGTATTTTCAACATTACTGGCCAATCGAGCTGCCCAGGCAGTTTATACGGGCCAGGCCAAGTCAATTATCACATTCCATCAATCTTTGTCAGCCAGTAGGAAATTCCTGGACCCAGATCAGGTAAGGCCATCGGAAGTGTACCCCATAATTGAAGGCATTCAGATGATCCCAGGGGCAGTGGGAAGGGGGGAGGGGAGGGATTAGTTGACATGGCAGTGGGATTTGTTTACATGGTGATGGGATAATCATAAGTTAGCACAGCAATTGGATTATTAAGCCTGGCAGTCGCAAGGAATAACAGGTGATGTTAAATGTCACACAATAGCAGTTAACCTGCTTAGCAGACTATGTATGAAACCAGTGTATTATATTGCCCCACTTGGGTTTGGGGGTTGTTGAATGAGAGCAGAGGTATGGAGGCATGTTCATCAGCTGTTCATTGTAAAGTGGGAAGGATGAGCTTTTTAACTTATATAGTATCATTTATTTGCAAGAAATGCCACTTGGAAGTTTTTGTGCAAGTCTTGAAGCTTTTATTTTAGAAATTGTTGAGAAATCCTGACTTATCCTTATAACACTTATGTGAATCTTGTAATCTTAGTTCTAGACACCTCAGGAATTCTCTTTCAACATGTTTAATAGTGTATTGTTTTTTTCTTGTAGGACATCAAGGTGGATCCACCATCCTCTACAAATCAACCACCAACAAACACCCCTACACCACCTCAGCCAACAAATGAAAGAACGGACCCCAACGGTACTCCCAGTAATCCCAGCAATGGTAGCCAACCAACAGCTGCACAGAAAAATGACCTAGCAGATAATTCTAATAATCTGAAAGGAACAAACAGTAGTACGGAAAATCAATCTACTACTACAAATACCAATGGTACAAAGGAAGATGTTAATACCACTGATCAAACAAAGTCATCAGCAGGTCCCACAACACCACAAAGTAATGCTGGTGTTGAACCTTCACCTGCAAGGCCACCAGCAGCTTCAGAGAGTGCCCCTCCAACTAAGTCAATAAGAGGAGGGGGTAAGAAAAGTGGGGGAAAGAGGAAACGATCGCAATCCTCACAACCTCTGCATCCAACCATGCCTCCAGTAGGGCCAAACATGGCCATGCAACAGGGGATGCCACCATCTGGACCAAGCTTTGGACCATTTCCAAGAGGACCTTATGGGCCTGCTAATGGACCCTACCCACCACAGAGTCCTCAGATGCCAATGAGGCCTGGTATGCCAGCTCAAGCTGGTATGGGACCATCTACAACAGAGACAGAGAATTTAGATCCCAGTGCCTTGTGGGAAAATCCGCCAAGCAACAAACGCCAAATGTTGAGTACAATGGCACCATCGTGGTCTCAGCAGGACTTTGCTATTGGGGATCAGGCCATGCCAGGAAGCATGGGCCCACAGGGACCGGGTATGATGCCACCAAGGCCAGAGGGTATGATGGGCCAGAAATCTTTCATGAGCCCAAACTCTCAGAATCCTCTTGAACAATTTCCAGTCTCAATGTCTGGAGCTCCATATGATATGGCTAACTTTCCAGCTGGGCAACCCATGGACAACCTTACCCCAGAACAGATGAGACATAGAGAAGAGAGGCTAAGGACCCTCAAGGAAATGCAAAAGATGTTGTTTCCTGAGGAGCACCAAAATGCATCCCCATCACCAGGGCGAATGATGTCACCGCATGGTACCATGCCACCTCAAGAAATAGGTCCTGGTATGATGTCACCTTCAGGAGGAATGATGATGCCCATGGGGCCCAGTGCAATGATGGGTCCAAACGGTCCACATCCAATGATGGGTGGGGCAATGCACCCTCGTATGCCCCACCCACCACCAGAGGCTTTGCGAGGGATGACTCCGGCTGAGCAGCAGAGGTTTATGATGTCCCAGCAGGCCATGCCACCTCCCTTACCACAAGATTTTGACACCATGACACCTGAACAGAAAGCCTGGGTAAAGCTCCAACAGGAGTTCTATGTGGAGAAACATCGGAAAATGATGGAGGAACAAGCTAAGATGCAGCAGAGTCATATGATGGACTTTCCTGGTAGAGGCCCACCAATGAGGTTTGGTCCAGGTCCTGGTCATGGGCCATTTCCACCAGGTGAAGTTGGTCAGACAATGCCACCACCTCCCCCGTACCATGCCAGCCATAGTGCAGCAAGTTTACTACAAAGAAGAGCAAGCATGTCTGGTTCTTTCTCTCCTGGGGGAGGTGCTCCTCCAGGGTCTTTTGGCCCGATGTCACCACATGGTATGTCAACTACGCAACCACAAGCTAGATTAGCAAGGTCCAATTCACTGCCCAGTGCTCAGATGCCGATGGGTCCTGGGGGTTCCATGCCAATGCAAGGTTCCTTATCCCCAGAGAGTAGCCCAATCCGTACTCCATTCAGGGCATCAACACCAACTCCCGCCAGTCTAACAGGGGGATCCAATGCCAGTATGAACTCTGGAATGAACCCTGGTAGTGCCAGTAATATGAACACAATGTCAGGAGGACCCATGAGTGCACCAGCTATGACCTCCAGTATCAATAGTCCTGGTATGTCAATGAATGCACAGAGCTGTGATAACACACCCTTGAATAATACAATGGTCCATACCCCTGGCAGCATGGTAGTCCATTCTCCACATCCAAACCAGCCTGGAACACCTGTGGTAGACCAGAGTATGCAAGGTGGAACTCCTGGAAACATCAGGCAAGGGACTCCAAATCCAGGGACACCGACACCAGCAGTCAGTGTAGCCAAACAAGCCATGGTGACATCAGGGACCCAGAGATGTAGCCCCAAACCAAACATGGAACAAAGTAATATGACCAAAAGTAGTGACAATCCACCCTCAAATGGTGATACCAGAAAAAGTGGTGATATTAAGTTGGTCAATTTTCCCCCAAGTCAGCTCAACAGGGACAAGGCTCCCAACTTCCCACCAAGGGGGGATGACATTCAGCAGTACACATCAACATTTTACCAGAAAACGATTAGCAAAGAATCTCAACAGGGACCCAACAGAATGCCACAGTTTGGCCCATCACCAATAAGCCGCAGTCCCATGAACCAAGAGATTATGGGTCCACAGGGAGGAGGAAATATGATACCATCAGAGGCAAACATGATGTCACAGGGGATGATGAATAATAGCCAGTCGGTGATGACACAGTCAAATAGGATGATGACATCACAACCAAACATGATGACATCACAGCCAAACATGATAGCATCACAACCAAACATGATGACATCACAACCAAACATCATAACATCTCAATCAAATATGATGACATCCCAGTCCAATATGATGTCACAACCCAGAACATCCCAGTCAAGGATGATGACATCACAGTCCCAGCCGATGATTTCCTCACCGCATTTGACATCACAGTCCAACATGATGACATCACAATCTAACATGATGACATCACATGCCAACATGATGTCACAGTCAAATATGATGCAGTCTCAGCCTGGCATGATGACTTCACAGTCAAATATGATGCCTTCGCAGTCTAATATTATGCCATCACCAACTGGAATGATGTCATCACAAGCTGGAATGACATCTTCAGCTGGGATGGTTCCCAACAGTATGATGGACTCCCAGTCTGCGATGATGAACTCTGATAGCCAGATGATGTCTCCCTCCGCCAGAATGATGGCATCGCAGGGCAGAGGACCAATCAATTCAAATGGACCAATGATGTCATCACCCGGTATGCGTATGACCAACCCTCAAGGTATGATTGGACCTGATGGAATGTCTGGACCTGGAGTAACCCCCACAGGAGGACCGATGATGTCGGTCCCTGGCAGACCCTCATCGACAGGTATGATGTCACCCCATATGACAGCTATGAATAATCCAGACATGGTTATGCCAAATGCTAAATCTCAAGGTCATCTGATGCAGACTGGCATGGGGCCAGGACATCCTAACCCCATGGATGGTATGCCAGGACATATGGACATGACACAAGTTGGTAACCATGTACCTGCAAACATGTCCAGTAGATTCCCAAACCCTAAGGCAGCGATGATGGAATCTGGTGGAATAGTGGAGGGTGGCATGCCCCAGGTGAGAGGAGGGATGATGGCCGATGGTGTACCTATGGACCAAGTAATGGACCACCCCATGAACAGGCAGATGATGCCAGGAATGAGACAGCCTCAACCAACCAGTCCGCTGTCTCTCTTGCAGACGAGATTCTCCCCACCACTGCCCCCTGATGGTAAAGGCCCAACCAAGACCCTGCAGTACTTTCCCCCAGGTTCTGCAAATGCACAAGGGGGAGTTCAAGGACAAGGAGGAAACCCTCATCTCAACCCAACGCCCAATCAAGCCTCCCCAGCTCCTTCCCAAGGGCCGAAACAGATCCAGATGCCGTTCCCAATGGAGATGATCACCAGTGGACCAAACAGCAGTCCATCACTAACTCAGGGGTTTGGTCCTCATAGAATGCAGGGTATGGGAATGAGTGCCAGATTGATGCAGAGTGACATGATGTACCCACACCACCATGGAGAATACCCTGGGGGTCCAAGAGGACCAAGTCCAGTAGCATACATGGGAGGTCCAAGACAGGGTATGCCGTATGGACCCATGCAACACATAGGACCAAGCCGAATGCCAGGTATGAGTATGGGACCAGGTATGCCAGGCGGATACATGGAACCGAGCTTTGGTCCCCAGCCAGTCCCAGGGATGAGTGGTATGGCTGGCCCAATGGGCGCTGGCTACAACATGCCAAGGTGAGAGTGGTGGATGCTCTAAAGGTTACCTCCATCAAAGGAGTAAGGTGGTACCCTGTGATGCTGCACCAGGTGATAGGAGAGGTTGCAACGTTTAAAATGGCAGGAAGCAGCAGTATGGAAAGTGAAGATATGATTAGGGATGCATAAGAGGACAGATTGAAAAGTGGCCATTCTATGTCAACCATCCTAGGGCAAAGATGGCAGCGGCTGTATTGAAACATCTCATGACGTCATTCAGCATCGTCCCAGCTGAGACCAAACCTGCAGCTGTATACATTTGGGAAGGACTTGTGCCCTGTTCAGATAGTATCTCCCCAGTACAGTTTTTTCATTTCTCCATCCGTGACATAGACTTGTAGATGTTACCCCCAAATGTTTTGTTTCTGAGGGTTACATTCAATTTCACATGTCCAAAAGTTTTTGATAAGCACAAAAAATCATGTTTTTTCAGTGATCCATGATGTTGTAGAAATCATGGCTGTGATCATCAGTGCGATTGGTGGACATTTAGCACTGCATTGTGTCTCAGGACTTAGAATTAAATTCAGGGCTGATGATGTACTTAAAAAGATGCATGTCTGAAATTTCCCTTCCATCAAGAAAAATCGGAAGGAACTGTTGATATATATTAGTATGATCTCTCATAGGAAAAATTTATTGCTAATTAGTCCACCAGACTCATAGTGTATAATTACTAATTATCAGAGTTTTGGAAGGGAATGCATATAGGGTGAAAGGGTGGGGGGGCATGAGGGGTGAAGGGATTCTGATTGCAGGAACAAGAAAAAGGGGTTTGGGAGGTTAGAAAGTTGGTAGGGTACTGTGTGTTTGAGAATTGGAAGTTTTTTGTCATGTAGGTATTTCATGAAGGGTGTGATACTCAGGAGTGAGGTTATGGTAGGAAATTCAGTTTTAAAAGAAAGTACTTTCAAATATTTTTAGAGCTTCTTTAAAGCAGCAAAAATATTCTACATATGCTGGCTTCCTGTTGCTTCTTGAAGTGTCAAAAGCAAGATTATGGGGGTGGTAAAGCCAGTAGCAGGTTTTATACTTTTAGTAATGATGTTAAATCTTTAGTTTTCAATGATTAATGCAAATAAGAAAATGATATCATAAAGTATTATTGTCAGTGTTGTTTTGTCAGTAATAGCATAAGCTGCTCCGAGAAATTATAAGATTTGTAGACTTAGCCAGTTGTCAATACACAGGTGTTACCTATGAGTTTCGATGGTTAATACCTCCTTGTTCAGTATGCTTCCCTGCTGGTAGAGTTAACTTTGAAGGAAGAGAGGGGGGGGGGGTGGGGGTTAATTTTTGAATCTGTTCGGGAGAGATACTGTTAAGAATGATGGGTTTTGTGTACTTCAGGTTAGGGGGCACAATCTTCTGGTATTCCGTTGAGTTTTGCCCTGTCTGTTGTGGCATATTGAAAGTATTAATGCAAACAAACCAAAGCTGGTTTTATAAAATGTGATTTCAAGAGATAAACTCCTTTTTGAAGTATGAAGTTTTAAAGAGAGTTCGAAATATTCAGGTCCACTTGGAGGTGAAGGGAGTAGCAAAACTGTTGAATCATGGACAAATTAATTCCATTTCTTTGTAAGAAAAGAAAACCATTTTGATGATTTTTAATGAATTCAGCAGTTTATTCTAGCCAGCTGGATTCACCCTGAATCTCCCTGTGGGTATAGTGGTAGCTCTAGTCAATGGAAATGTGGTGTCCAACACATCTTTGTGTATTCAAAAGTATCTGAAATCATTTTGAAATAACATGCAACTTGGATGGACAACACTGTAGATCAGTATAGTGATGATATTCTGATATCATGTTGTGTTTTGGAAAGATAGTGAAAATAATATTCCACTGGATCATAGAGAGAATCTGTTATACATCATAAAAATGCTGATCTTAACTTCACTTGGAATGAATATTAGTAAAAGAAGAAAGAGGGTGCCATTCTACCTTATGGAGAAATTGTATTGGTTTATTACG
This sequence comes from Holothuria leucospilota, assembly GCA_029531755.1. NCBI lineage: Eukaryota > Metazoa > Echinodermata > Holothuroidea > Aspidochirotida > Holothuriidae > Holothuria > Holothuria leucospilota. Next base: position 50,983,636 of record CM055961.1, read on the forward strand.
TATTGTACAGTCTGGTTGTCTTGGTAACATTTCAGAGGGCAACATTTGAAAAAGGACATTCGAAGGAACATTTGACAGAGCATGGTGGCCTGTTGGTTAAGGTGTGGGACTTGTGATCCAAGGACTGTTGGTTTGACTCCTGCCTGGGTCACTAAGTTTTGTCCTTGGGCAAGATGCTTTATCTCAATTGCCTTTCTCCATCCAGGGGTCAAATTGATACCTGTGAGGTAAATTATCATTGGGTGCCCTTTAGAGCTGCTGCTACACTGGAGGGAGTTTCTCCTGGATGATTCTTGGTTGAGTAGGGGGCGTTGTTGTGCTGCACCTTTGATAGATGATTAGGATCGCATAGATATTAGTGCGTTAAAAGTGCAAATATTATTGCTATGTTATTTGTCCTGTATTATTTGTCCTTAGTATTTGTCAAGAGAGTTCTTCTAAATCAGCAGTGTATGAACATGACAGTTTTCTTCTAAAAATGTTCTCATTTTGATCTTGATGGTTAGATTCAGTAATATGGGTGTCAAACAGAATCATACTTCAAACCTTGAAGCAGTTATTGAAAGATGCTAAACAACCACACACGTGACTGAAGTTGGTACAGGGGTATGTTGTACAACCTCATGCTGGGTGACTTACAGGCCAGTAGCCAGACAGGGTACTGAAAGGGGTGAAATAGTTCCAGGGATAGGGGGAAAATATTTTTATGAGGGGTGAGAAATGCTAATGCCTTAAGACACTAGTAATTTTGAATTTTCCATGGGGTGGAAATCTTTCCGGTGGGGGGAGGGGGGGGCCTTGGGCCTGGTGACTTCCATTTCAACACTTTATTCAATCATCTCGGGATACTTATTCATGGGGATTTATTTGTTTATGTATGGCACCTGCTTTCTCAAAGAAGGAAATTCCAGTAGGGGGGAGTATTTGTAGTTTAGGTTAATTGCACTAATTGTTTGTCGACTGCTTTTACCATCTGAAATACAAATTTTGAGCTCTACGTGTCTGTTCAGAGAGCGTTATCAAGATAGAAACATGTTTCTTCTGTGTGATTTGAAGATCATATGGTTGTCAATACATTCATTCAGCAATACTATATATATATGTTTATGCCAATGAAACAGTGGGATTTTTTCATATCACATCAAAGGGGGATGTGTGGAATATGTCAGCAGTTAGAATAGGGGTGGGGAAGTAGGGGTTGGGTACGGGAAAAGAAATCCTTGAGTTTGGGGGGATATATCGCCCCAATGTTTTGAGATGTTTTTGCTGACTCTGACAATTTCACACAAGAAATTTTGCTTCTGGTGTTGTTTCCCCCAATTTGCTACATGTAGTTCCACCCATTAGTTGTGGGGAGGGGGCCTCTTTGAGAGGCCATGCAGACTGAGGGTAAAGAAAGGAACCAATCTTTGAGTATAGAGTCATTGTGAAACAACTGTCATGAAAATTTATGAATTATTAGCAAAACTTGGAAAACGTTTTCAGCTACCAGTCAAGTACAGAATAAGATTTTAAAACTTAGTTAAATGTACATGGTAGTCAAAGGTAACTTTATGGTAATGGAGTGTAAGATGTTCCTCCCCTGCAGTACAGGTCGTTAAGTAATGATTGATTGGAGAGGGGAGGGGGTAGGGGGGCGTAAACTGTTACTGTGTTTTAAATGTTCATCAGTATTGCTCTTAGGGTTGGCTGGCTGGTCTAGTCAACTAAACAGCTCAGTCTGTCCAGTGGATTTCCTGATGACCTGGTAAGAACATTCCCTAGGGTGGTTTGTACTTGCCAGCCAGTGGGAACATGTGTTTCCAGTGTTGTGTGAAATTAAACTTGTGGAAAATACAAATATATGTAAGGTTTATTCCTATTAAAATTAGGGACAGGATTAACTGGTGTTTTACATGCAATGTGTGTAAAAAATGGTAGTTAATGGTGAATACTGTGTAAAGTACTAAAGCAAGACGGTGAGGACAAGCTTGAGTTAAAGTGATATCACATTAAGGAATAGCTCTGGAGTGGTGTATTCATTACTTTAGGAGTGGGTACAGGGTTTGGTAAGAAGGAAGTGCTGGTGATGATACTCCACGTTATTGAGAAACTGTACCAGTTTTTAGTCTTTTAGTAAGGATACTATTCTTATGACTGTATTTGCTACATAGTGAGGATACTATTCTTATGTTAAATGGAGTGTGTTATATAATGAGGCCCCCCCCCCCCCACCCCCCCCCCCCCCCACCCCCCCCCCCCCCCACCCCCCCCCCCCCCCACCCCCCCCCCCCCCCACCCCCCCCCCCCCCCACCCCCCCCCCCCCCCACCCCCCCCCCCCCCCACCCCCCCCCCCCCCCACCCCCCCCCCCCCCCACCCCCCCCCCCCCCCACCCCCCCCCCCCCCCACCCCCCCCCCCCCCCACCCCCCCCCCCCCCCACCCCCCCCCCCCCCCACCCCCCCCCCCCCCCACCCCCCCCCCCCCCCACCCCCCCCCCCCCCCACCCCCCCCCCCCCCCACCCCCCCCCCCCCCCACCCCCCCCCCCCCCCACCCCCCCCCCCCCCCACCCCCCCCCCCCCCCACCCCCCCCCCCCCCCACCCCCCCCCCCCCCCACCCCCCCCCCCCCCCACCCCCCCCCCCCCCCACCCCCCCCCCCCCCCACCCCCCCCCCCCCCCACCCCCCCCCCCCCCCACCCCCCCCCCCCCCCACCCCCCATTTCAAACGATGTGAATCCCTAAATCGGGTCAACGCTTGGCCCTTTCTGTCTAAACCGACGTAACAAACCCCCTCGAAAGAATGAACCGAACCTCTGCAAGGTCAATCCTGGGTCATGTAAACCTCACGACTTCTACCATTGGCCAATTAACTTGAATGACTAATTAATCCGGCCATTTTATAGAGGGGTAAATGTCCTTAATTGTAAACCAGCCAAAAGTAAATAAAAATGGAATGTCGGTGTAATTCTTTGAAGATCAACTGAGGGTAAATACAACCTCTTTTGGGACGCTGAGCGGGGTTCGTACGATTTGGGGAACACAGTGGATATGGGGTGAGTGGGAAGAATTATAGCGCTCTAAACTCGCACACGTACAAACGCGTACACGAATTCAATATAGGAGGCATAGTGCAAATGCGTTTCCGTCGTAAAATATGTATACAATATTGTACATGTTGCCAGTGGAATGCTGGCATGGAGTAGAGTTTTGCAGTACCTGTAGTTATCAGAGGCCTAAACATCAATTATACTTCGCGAGAAATGAAAAGGGCTGAAGTTACGGGCCTTTTCCGCATTGGCGTGCATTAGCTAAATTTGAAGTTGCAGAGAAGTAATTTTGGAAGGGGACAATGTCGAGCTTGGCAGTGAAAACCGACGTGAAATAATTAAGGGTGTCGTGCGTATATTTGTGTAGAAGAAGTAGCTATGCATAGATTAAACTCAGGCTCAGTGATGATTTTACAAATAATAGGCCTACTCTCGCATAAATATAGGCCTATACTTGGCTGAGGGCCTGGGGGATGAGTACGGATCAAAATTAATTAGAGAAGGCCCGGTGGAAGTGGGCACAGGCGTATAATGTGGGCAGTAGCTAGATTTTTTTCCGGGGCGGTGGGGGCAAGCACCTAAGTTTTCCGATTTTCTTTTTAAAGTGTGGGCATTATTGGTATTAGGGGACGTTCTGCATTCTGCAATGTAGATTACAAAAACATACGGATTACATGTAACACATACCAAACACATAAGTGACATTATGCAAAATTTGCCCTGGACGCCAGACCATATATTTTGCCTAATGTCACTTGATTCTTCAAGAGCCGAGTTGTGCACTGATAGTGTTCTTTTGAATCTGAATCGTGAAATTGCAAAGCGCGCGAAAATTTTTGGTAGGTTTAGACAAAAACCCGATTTTTCTTAAAAACAAAAAGAAAAAAGAAAAAATGTAGGGGTTTAGACCGTATCGGGAATAAATAGGCCCACATACCTGGACTACCCGAAAGAAATAGCCAAACTTTGCTCGGTGAAAATAGGGGCCCCTTTGGCGATATTTGGAACTAATTTACGACCTCTACATATACTACGTACTCTGTCGATATGTTACTTGGTAAGGTGGACAGGACTTGTGCCACCTAGCATGTGGAATGGAATAAAAATGAAGAAACTGGAGTGAATCTACAGCGCGCCTAGCGCGCCGAAAATTTTTTGGGGTTTATATTAAGAAATTGTCTTCTTGAGAGTAAAAAAAAAAACCAGGTAAACTGTCGGGCGATTAGTCGCCGTCAGGGATGCATACTTTATCGTAAATTTTCCCAATTTTTTTTTTTCCCGAGCCAGGGGGGAATTGCCCCCCGCCCCCCGTAGCTACGCCCCGGTTGGCAGCAGCCCCAGAGCCAAAACTGGAATAGGCCTATGATATTAGGGCTAGTTTAAAGCTTTTCCCCTGAATTTAAAAAATTCGCAGGCAAACACCATCTGCTCCCTTTTGATAAGTCTTCCAGTGAGCCCGATAGGAAGGGCGAACAGGGTGTACTAGTTATAATGCGTATCTCAAGTTAGAAGACATTCAAAAGGGGCAAGGTTGTTATATAAGGGCCACTGTAGTCTGAATACTAGGGAAATACTTCTTTTCACAAAGGGTCATCAAGCCCTGGAATCACCTTGCATCGAAGCTGTTGACTCAAACCATCAATACCTTCAATCCTTCCCCACCAAGACTTTTGGGGGCAAAAGGGGTTACATGGTCTCTGACTCCCTTCCCCCTAGCCATTTTTTTTTTTTTTTTTTTTTTCCCCTTTTTTGGGGGGCCAAAAAATTTTTTTAAAAAAACCCCCCCAAAGGGGGGGGGGAAAAAAAAAAAAAACCCCCCCCCCCGGGGGCCCCCCCCCAAAAATTAAAAAACCGGGCCCCCTTTAAAAAAAAATTTTCCTTTTTTTTGGGGGTTTTTTTTTTTTTTTTTGGGGGGGGGTTTTTTTCCCCCCCTTTTTAAAAATTTTTTTTTTTTAAATTTTTTTTTTTTAAACCGGACCAAAAAAAAAGGGGGAAAAATTTTTTTTTTAAAAACCCAAAGGGGGGAAATTTTTTTTTTAAAAAAAAATTTTTTTTCCCCCCCCTTTTTCCCCCCCTTTTTTTAAAAAAAAGGGGGTTTTTCCCTTTTTTTCCCCCCCCCCCCCCCCCCTTTTTTAAAAAAAAAAAAACCCCAAAAAAAAAACCAAAAAATTTTTTTTTTTTTTTTTTTAAAAAAAAAATTTTTCCCAAAAAACCCCTTTTTTAAAATTTTTTTGGGGGGCCCCCAAAAAAAAGGGGGGGTTTTTTTGGGAAATTTAAAAAAAACCCCCCCCCCCAAAAATAAATTTTTTTTTAAAACCCCTTTTTTTTGGGGTTTTCCCTTACCCCAAACCCTTTTTAATTTTTTAAAAACCCCCCAAAACCCTTTCTTTTTAACCCTTCCCCCCTTTTTTTGGGGTTTTTGGGGTTTTTGGGGGTTTTTAAAAAATTTTTCCCCTTTTTTTTAAAAAAAAACCCCCCAGGGGGGAAAGGGGCCCCCAAACTGGGGGGGTTTTTTTTTTTTCCCGGGGAAAAGGGGGGTTTAAACCCCCCAAATCCCCCCCCCAAAATGGGGGGGGGGGGCCCCCCAAAAAACCCGGGCCCCCAAAAAAACCCTTTCCCCCAAATTTAAACCCCCCCCAAAAAGGGGTTTTTTCGGTCCCTTTTTTTTAAAAAAAATTTTTGGGGGAAAAACCCCCCAAATTTTTTTTTTTTTTTTTTTTGGGGTTTTTGGGTTTGTAAAACCCCCCAAAAAAAAAAAAAAAAAAAAAGGGGGGGGGGTTTTTTTTTTTGGGGCCCTTTTTTAAATTTTTAAAAAACCAAAAAATTCCCCCAAAAAAATTTTTAACTTTCCCGGGGAAAAAAATTTTTTTTTTTTTTTTTTTTTGGGTTTTTTTTTATAAAAAAAGGGGTCCCCCCCCTTTTTAAAATAAAATTTTTAAAAAAAAACCCAAAAAAAAAAAAGGTTTTCCCCCAAAAAAAAATTTTTTTTTTTCCCCTTTTAAAAAAAAAGGTTTTTCCCCCAAAGGGGTTTTTAAAAAAACCAAAAACCCCCCCAAAAAAAAAAGGGGGGGGGTTAAAAAAAATTTTTTTTTTTTTTAATTTGGTAAAAAAAACCCATTTTTTTTTTTAAAAAAAATTTTTTAAAATTTTTAAAACTTTTGGGGCCCCTTTCCCCAAAAAAAAAAAAAAAAATTTTTCCCCCCTTTTTTGGAAAAAAAAAATTTTTGGGGTTTTTTTTTGGGTTTTTTTCCCTTATTTTTTTTTTAAAAAAATTTTTTTTTTAAAAAAAAATTTTTTTTTTTTTTAAAAAAAATTTTTTATTTTTAAAAAAACCCTTTTTTTCCCCCCCCCCCAAAAAATTTTTTTTTTAAATTTTTTTTTTTTTTTTTTTTTTTGTTTGGGAAAACCTTTTGGGGGGGGTTTTTTTCCCCCCCCCCTTTTTTTTAAAAAAAAAAAATTTAAAAAAAATTCCATTTTTTTTTTTAAAAAAATTTTTTAAAAAAAAAAAATAAAAAATTTTTAAAAAAAAAATTAAAAAATTTTTTTGGGGGAAAAAAATTTTTTTCCAAAAATTTTCCCTTTTTAAAAAAAAAATTTTTTTTAAAAACCGAATTTTTAAAATTTTTTTTAAAGGGGGGAAAAAAAAAAAGGGGGGCCCCCCCCCTTTTTTGGGCCCCCCCCCAAAAAAAAAAACCCCCCCGGGGAAAAAATTTTAAAACCCCCGGGGAAAAAAAAAGGGGGGGGGGGGGCCCCCCCCAATTTTTTTGGGGGGGCCCGGGTTTCCCCCAATTAAAAAAAGGGGGGGGAAAAATTTAAACCCCCAAAGCCAAAAAAACCCCCGGGGGGGGGTTTTTTTAAAAAACCCTTTTTTTTAAAAATTTTTTTCCCCCCCCCTTTTTTTTTCCCCCCCAAAAAAAAGGGGGGGGGCCCCCCCCTTTTTGGGGGGGCCCCCCAAAAAATTTTTTTTTTTGGGGGGGTTTCCCCCCCCCTTTTTTGGGGGGGTACCCCCCTTTTTTTTTTTCCCAAAATCTTTTTTTTTTTTTTTTCCCCCAAAAAAATTTTTTTTTTTAAAAAAAAAATTTTTTTTTGGGTTTCCCTTTTTTAAAAACCCCCCCTTTTTTTTAAAGGGGGTTTTGGGGTTTTTCCTTTTCCCCAAAAGGGGGGGTGGGGGGGGAAGTGGGGGGGGGGGCCGGGGGGGGGGGTTTTTTTAAAATTTTTTTGTTTTAAAAAGATAAAAAATTTTTTTTTTTTTTTAAATTTTTAAAAAAAAATTTTTTTGGGGGGGGGGTTTTTTTCCCCCCAAAAAAGGGTTTTTTTCCCAAAATTTTTAAAATTTTTTTTTTTTTTTTTGTGGGGGGTTTAAAAATTTTTTTGGGGGGCCCCGGGGGGGGGGAAAAACCCGGGTTTTAAAACCTTTTTTAAAAAAATTTTTTTTTTTTAAAAAAAAAAAAAAAAAAAAAAATTTTTTTTTTTAAAAATTTTTTTCCCCCTTTCTTTTTAAAAAATTTGGAAAAGGGTTTCCCTTTAAAAAGTTTTTTTTTTTTTAAAAATTTTTTTTAAAAACCCCCCCTTTTTTTTTTTTTTTTTTTAAAAAAGGGGGTTTAATTTAAATTTTAAATTTTTTTGGGGTTTGGGAAAAATTAAAAAATTTTTTTTGGGGGGGGTTTTTTTTTTTTAAATTTTTTTAAAAATTTGTTTTTAAAAAAAAATTTCCCAAAAATTTTGGGCCCCAAAAAAAAAATTTTTAAAAATTTTAAAAGGGGGGGGTTTTTTTAAAAAATTTTTAAAAAAAGGTTTGGTTGGGTTTTTTTTTTTTTTCCATATTTTTTTTTTTTAAAAGGAAAAAATTTTTATTTTTATATTGTTTTTTTTAAATTTTTTTAAAAAATTTTTTTTCCCCTTTGGGGGGGGTTTTTTTTTAAAAATTTTTTTAAAATTTCCAAGGAAAAAAAAAAAAAAAAAAAAAAAAAAAAAAATTTTTTTTTAAAAACCCAGGATTTTTTGGGGTTTTTTTTTTTCCCCTTTTTTGGGGGGGGGAAAAAAAAAAGGGGGTTTTTTTTTTCCCCCCCCCTTTTTTTTTGGGGGGGGTTATTTTTTTTTGGAGGAAAAAAAAATTTTTTTTAAAAAAAAAAAAAAAAGGATTTTGGGGGGGGGTTTTTTTTTAAAAAACCAAAAAAAAAATTTTGTTTTTTTTTTTTTTAAAATTTGGGGGGGGAAAACCCCCTTTTGGGGGAAAAATTTTTTCCCCGGGGGGGCCCCCGGGGGGGGGGGGCCCAAAAAAAACCCCCCCCCCAAAAAAAACCTTTTAAAAAAGGGGGGGGGGGGGGGGGGGCCCCCCCCCCCAAAAAATTTTTGGGTTTTTTTCCCCCGGGGTTTTTTTAAAAGGGGGTTTTTAAAAAAAATTTTTTTTTTTTTAAAAAAAACCCGGGGGCCCCAAAAAAGTTTTTCCGGGCGCCCGGCCCCCAAAAAAATTTTTAAAAAACCCCCCCCCAAAAAAAAAAAATTTTCCCCCGGGGGGGGGGGGTTTTTTGGGGGGGGGGGGGGCCCCCCAACCCCCCCCAAAAAACCCTTTTTTCCCCCCTTTTCCCCCCCTTTTTTAAATTATAAAAGGGGGCCTTAATGGGAAAAAACCCTCCCAAAACTTTTTTGGGGGAAAAAATTTTTTTTTTTTAAAAAAAAAAAAAAAAAAGGGGGGGGGGGGGCCCCCCCCCCCCTTTTTTTTTTTTTTTTTTCCCCCCCGGGTCCCCTTTTTTTTTTTTTTTTTGTTCCCCCCCCCCTTTTTTTTTTTTTTCCCCTTCCTTTTTTTTACCCACTTTTTTTTTTTTTTTTTTTTTTGTTTAAAAAAATTTGGGGGGGGGGGGGGGGGGGAAAAAAACAAAAAATTTTCCCCCCCCTTTTTTAATTAAAAGGTTTTTTGGGGGGTTAAAATAAATTTTTTTTTTAAAACCGGGGGGCCCCCGGGGGGGGGGGGGGGGCCCCCCCCCCCTTTTTTTTTTTTTTTAAAAAAAAAAAAAGGGGGGGGGGAAAAGGGAAAAAAAAAAGGAAAAAAAAAAAGGGGAAAAAAAAAAAGGGGGGGGGAAAAAAGGGGGAAAAAAAGGGAAAAAAAAAGGAAAAAAAAGGGGGGGGGGTTTTTTTGGGGTTTATCTTTTTTTCCCTTTTCCCCTTTTTTTTTTTCCCCGTTGGGGGGGTTTTGGGGGGGTTGGGGTTTTTAAAAGGGGTTAAACGGGGGGGTTTTTGGGGGGGAAAAAAAGGGGAATCGGGGGGGGGGGCCAGGGGGGGTGGCCCCCGGGGGGGGGCCCCCCCCCCCCCGGGGGGCCCCCCCCTTTGGGGGAAAATTTTTTTTAAAAATTGTTTTGGAAAAAACCCCCCAAAACCCCTTTTTTAAAATTTTTTTTTTTTTCCCCCCGGGTTTTTTTTTTCCCCAAAAATTTTTTTTTTTTAAAAAAAATTTTTTTTTAAAATTTTAAAAAAAATTTTTTTTTCCGGGGGCCCCCAAATTTTTTTTCCCCCCCCCTTTTTCCCCCTTTTTGGGGGTTTTTTCCCCCCCCCACGGGGGGCCCCCCCCCCCCCCCGGGGGAACCCCCCCCCCAAACCCCCCCCCCCAAAAAGGGGCCCCCCCCAAAACCCTTTTTTTAAAAATTTTTTTTTTTTTTCCATAAAATTTTTTTTCCCCCCCCGGGAGGGGCCCCCCCTTTTCCCCCCTTTTTTTAAAATTTTTCCCAAAATTTTCCCCAAACCCCGGGAAAAAAAAAAACCCCCCAAAAAAAACCCCCCGGGGGCCCCCCCCCGGTTTTTTTTTTTTTGAAAAAAAAAAACCCCCCCCCCCCAAAAAAACAAAATTTTCCCTTTTTTAAATTTTTTTTTCCCCTTTTTTAAAAAATTTTTTTTCCCTTTTTTTGGAAACCCTTTTTCCCTTTTACCAAATTTAAAAACCCTTGGGCCCCTTTTTAAAAAAGGAAAAAAATTTTTTTTAAAGGGGGGCCCCCCTTTTTTTAAATGGGGAAAAAAAAATTTAAAAAAAAAGGGGGAAAAAAAAAAACCCCCAAGGGGAAAATTTTTTGGGGTTTGGGGCCCCCTCCCGGGGGGCCCCCCGGGGGGTTTTTTTTTTTGGGGGCCCCCAAAAACCCCCCCAAAAAAAAAATTTTCCCCCAAAATTTCCCAAAAATTTTTGGAAAAGGGGAAATTTTTTTTTTGGGGGAAACCCAAAAAAAAACCCCTTTTAAAAAGGGGGGAAAACCCCCCAAAACCCCCCGGGGGGCCCCCCCAAATTTTTAAAACCCAAGTAAAAATTTGGAAAAAACCCTTTTAAAAAAACCCCCCAAAAAAAAAAAAAGGGAAAATTTTAAAATAAAAATTTTTAAAATTTTTCCTTTTTTTCCCAAAAAAAAAAATTTTTTTTTTTCCCCCCCCCTTTTTTTTCCCAGACCCCCCCCTCCCCCCGGGGGGGGCCCCCCCCCCCCGGGCCAAACCCCTTTCCCCCCAAAAACCCCCCCCCCCAAAACCAAAAACCCCCCCCCCCCCCCCCAAAAAAAAATTTCCCCCCCCTTTTTTTTTTTAAAAAAACCCCAAAATTTTTTTAATTTTCCCCCCCCAAAAAAATTTTCCCCTTTTCCCCAAAATTTTTTTGGGGCGGGTTTCCCCCCCCTCCGCCCCGGGCCCCCCCGCCCCCCAAAGGGGGGAAAGGGGGGGTTTCCCAAAACCCCCTTTTGGTTTTTTTTTTGGGTTTTAAATTTTAAAAATTTAAAAAAAAAAAAAAAAATTTTTTTTTAAAATTTTTAAAAAAAAAAGGGGTTAAAAAAACCCCCTTTTTTTTTTTTTTTTTTTTTTTTTAAAAAAAAAATTTTTTAAACAAAAAAAACCCGGGAAAAATTTTTTTTTTTCCCCGGGGGGGTTTTTTCCCCCCGGGGGGGGGGGCCCTAGGGGGGGGGCCCCCCTTTTTTTTTTTTTGGGGAAAAAATTTTGGTGCAACTTTTGGAAAATTTAAGGAAAATTACTGCAATTTTTTGACATTTCTTACAAAAGGGAAAAAAAGGGGGGTTTTTTTTTTGGGGGGGGGCCTTCCCCCCCTTTTTTTTTTGGGGGGGGCCCCCCCCCCCCCCCCCCCCCGGGGGTTTTTTAAAATTTTTTTCCCCCCCCCCCCCCCCCCGGGGGCCCCAAAAATTTTTTGGGGGGGAAAATTCCCCCCCCCCCCCCTTTTTCCCTTTAAATTTTTTAAAAGGGGGGGGGGTTTTTTTGGGGGGGGGGTTTTTTTAAAAAAATTTTAAAAAAAAAGGGGAAAAAATTTTTTTAAAAAAAAAAAAATTTTTAAAAATTTATCCCCCCAAATTTTTCCCCCTTTTTAAGTTTTCGTCCAGGTTTGGGAACCCTTAATCACATGTGACTTCCCAGATTTTGAGAGCCAATTTAAATTATAATTAAGGAAATGAATTTTTCAGCGTTTTAATATTTGTCAACGAGACCAAATTTTAGGGGGTGTGGACATTTTTCAGGACAGCCCCCCCCCCAGCAGGCTGCAACCTTAGTAGGCAAAGTGAAAAACTCACTTTGTACATCGAAAGAATCCGGATCAATAATTTCGCGAGGAGGAGGGGGGGGGGGGCGCAAAATTTGAAATTTGGGGACTGTCAGTATATGACGTAACTATGCGTACCTTATTATGATAAAAAAGAATGAATATTCATATGAATGTTAAATTTGCAGACAGTAGCCTAACTGCATTTCTGAAGGCCGTAGGGAAAAATACACACATGGGCCACAGCGCCGCGTAAATTTGATGTTGCCGTCCTGGTCCAAGGGGAGGAGTTACGGCATTCCCCTCTCCCTTGAAAACTTTTCTATAATAGGTGCTTAGGTGCAGTCTGGCTGTCCGATGAAATGTTTTGCAGAATTGGATATAAATTTATTTAAAAAAAGTTAATGTTTTAGACTAAAATTTATCTTCTCAAAATGCCCAAAGGGTGATAATATTGTGGCAGCAGCAGTATACCCCCCCCAAATAGCTCATAACCCCGATTGTGAGTTTTTTGTCCCAAGGGCTGGGAGTCCCTTTAAATTTCCCACATTTGGGCCCCAAAAACATCCCATAGGGGAAAATGGGGAGGGCCCCTTTTGGCCCCTTATGAATCTTGGGTGCAAAAGCATATGGCATATGGCCCCAAAATGCTGGCCCTATGGGCCCCCCAAGGATCCCCTATAGGAATTTTACCTGGGATGTGACTTTTCCCGAAATTTTTAGACCATTAAATTAATCAATAAAACCGCGCGGGGAGAAAGCACAAAATTTGAATTTTTTGGGGCTCAGTTATGACGTAACATGCGTACTATGTAAAACAAACTGAATATTCCTATGGAATATGTTTTTTCAATTTTTCGACAGTAGCCTAACCCGCATTTTTGAAAGGGCCCTAAGGGAAAAAAACCAAAAACGTACGAACCAACCCCTCAAATTCGAAAAGTGGTTAGATTTTTGAAGGGCACGGTTTTTTACAAAATTCGTCCAAAAAACCAAAAACGAGCTACCTGATTGTCGACACTGAAAAAAAGGGGCTCTTATCCTACTCCCCGCAGGCCCTTGACCAAACAATTTTGGGGGCCGGGAAAGGGGGGACTTTTGGGGGAAATTTTTTGGGGGGGGGAGACTTTTTTAAAAAGCTTAAGGGCAAAAAGGTATCCTTGAATTTTTTTTGGACGGGCAAATTTTTTTTTTCGGGGGTCCCCCGGCCCCCTACCCCTTTGGGTACGCTGGCCGCTGGGGAAAAGGGAATCCAAATGGCGGGGCAAAATTTAACCCTCACGCTGCAGTAAAAATACACTTTTACCCGGGCCCCCCCTGATAAAAAAACTCGCACAGACGACCCGTACAAAACCCGTGCACGGGGCACCTGGGGGCACCTGTGTACCCCCTGACTAAAAAGGTTTGGCCCAACGGGGGAAATCAGAGACTCCCTTAATCCCCCCTTAATCGCCCCAAACATTCCCTTTTGGGGGAGGAAGGATTGAAGGTTTGATGGTTTTTAAGTTCCCAAAAGCTTCAGATGACAAAGGGAAAAAATTCCGGGCTTTTTATGCCCCTTTTTGTAAAAATTTCTTCCTAGTAAAATTTAAACTACAGTGGGCCCTTTTTATAACAAAACCCTTTTTTTTGAAAAGTCTTTTTAACTTGTAGATACCATTATAACTAGTACACCCCGTTTTGCCCTTCCTATCGGGGTCACTGGAAAAACTTATCCCAAGGGGGCAGATGGTGTTTGCCCCGCAATTTTTTTAAAATTTGTGGGAAAAACTTTTTACTACCCCATTATCATAGGCCCATTCCCGTTTTGGGCTCTGGGGGGGCTGCCAAAACCAGGGGCTTTTCTACAAGGGGGGGGGGGCAATTTCCCCCTGGCCCCTGGAAAAATTTAAAAAATTTGGAAATTTACGATAAAAATATGCCGTCCCCCCCCGGCGACTAAACGCCCCGACAGTTTTTCCTGGGGTTTTTTTTTTTTCTCAAGAAGACATTTTTCCCCTAATATAAAAACCAAAATTTTTTTGGCGCGCTAGGCGCGCTGTAGTTTACTCCCGTTTTTTTTCATTATTTTCTTCCATTCCCCTACTAGGGGGGCCCCAAGCCTGTCCACCTTAAACCAAATAACATATCGACAGAGTACTAATATATGTAGAGGGCGTAAATTAGTCCCCTATCGCAAAGCCTAGTTGCTGTTCTCTGGGATATGTTTGGTATCATGCCCCACGGTCGTTTTATGAGCGACTCCCGTCACCGACAAAGTTTGGCTATTTTCGGGAAATCCCGGTATTAGGCCTTGTTTTCCCGATACGGTCCCATAACCCCTACTTTTTCTTTTTTTTTTTTTTATTTATGATTTTCGGTTTTTGTCCCAAACCTACCAAAAATTTTTTCCGGCTTTGGGAATTTTACGATTCAATTCAAAAAAACACTATCAGTGGGACAACTCGGGTCTTTAAGAAACAAATGACATTAGGCAAAATATATGGGCCCCGGCGTCCAGGCAAATTTTGCATAATGTCCCCTTTTTGTTTTTTGGGGATGTGTTACATGTATTTCCCTATGTTTTTGTAATCTAATTGCAGAATGCAACGTCCCCCAATACCAAATGCCCACACTTTAAAAAAAAAAAAAATGGAAAACTTAGGTGCTTTCCCCCACCGCCCCGGAAAAAATCTAGCTACTGCCCACATTATACGCCCGTCCCACTTCCACCGGGCCTTTTCTAATTAATTTTTGATCCGTACTCATCCCCCCCGGCCCCCAGCCAAGTATAGGCCTTTTTTTATGCCCAGAGTGGCCTATTATTTGTTTAAAACATCACTGAGCCTGAGTTTAAACTTTTTATGCTACTTCTTCCAAAAAATATACGCAGACACCCTTAAATTTTTTTCACGTCGGTTTTTTACTGCCAAACTCGACATGTGCTCTTCCAACATTCATTCTCTCAACTTTTAAAATTTTGCTATTCACGCCAAAAAAAAAAATTTCGGAAAAGGCCCGTAAATTCAGCCCCTTTTTATTTCTCGCGAAGTAAAAAATTGAGGGTTTTGGCCTCTGATAACTAAGGTAAAGCAAAAACTCCACTCCAAACCGCATTTCCCCTGCAACATTTAAAAATATTGTATACTATTTTACCAAAGGAAAAAGCAATTTTCACATCCCCCATATTTTAATTCGGTACGCGTTTTTTACTGGGGCGAGTTTAAAAGCGCTATAAATTTTTCCCACTCCCCCATCTCCACTGTGTTCCCCCAAATCGTACGAACCCGCTAGCGTCCCCAGAGGTTTTATTGTTTCCCTCAGTTGTCTTCAAAAAATTACACCGCATTCCATTTTATTTACTTGGCTGGTTTTCAATTTTAAAACTTTAACCCCTCTATAAAATGGCCGGATTAAATTTGGCATTCAAATTAATTGGCCCCCAAAGGTAGAAGTCTGAGGTTCACATGACCTAGGAAATTTACCTTTCAGAGGTTCGGTTCATTCCCCTTTTGAGGGAAAATTGTTTTCTCGGTTTTGCAGAAAGGCCAACCCTGTTGAAACCCATTTTTTCAGGTATTCACATCGTTCCCTTTCAAAACACACCATGTCGCGTAGAAGTGGTTGGCCTTACTTTGGGAAAGCTCCTTTGCATATGTTGAACAACAAATATGAAACCCGAAAATTTGGGGCAGATTTTTTTCAGGGGAGTCCCCTAATTAGCTTTAAGTCGCATCCTTAAATGTTTTTTCGCGGGGGGGCGGGACCTATTCAGACCCTAAGTTACGATATTTCTCATGAGAAAGATCTTTTTTTCAAAGTACAGTGTACTGGAAAAAAAAAAAAAAAAAAAACAAACTGGTTAAAACAAAAAGGGGACTTTTCTAGCAAAAATCCCAAACTTTTCGAGCCTTTTTTCGCCTCAAACGAAGAAGGGGGACGGTTAAAGGGCGCCTTTTCAAACCCTTCCTTCCCTAAGACATTGAAAAACTCCTTTTCCTTTAACTAATTTGAAGTAAATTTTGCGTTTTTCGATCATGCCCCGGCGGAATTTTTTTTTTTCGGAGGGGAATCGCCCTCGCCGCGAGATTTTTCCCAAAAAATTTCAACCGAGAGGTTCCCCTCGAAAAATGACATTTGCATCTCACTTGCAGAACACCTCGAGTTCCCTTAAAAGACAACTAAAAAATGTAAAGATCTGATTAAATTCTTTAGAAAGTCAAAAATTTTTTTTCGTTTGGGGCATTGTTTACTTTTTTTTTTTTCCAAAAAGTTTGGGGTTTTAAAAAAGGTTTTCCGCAGTGACATAAAAACCCAAAACCCCGGGCATTCATTAAACACTTTTGATGGCCAAAGGGAATTTGATTTTTCAAATCCTGAGCTCAACAGCTTAGTCCCCCCATTTTTTAGTGATGAACTCAGTCAAAAGCCCCCCCCTTTGGTTTTTTTTAGGGCCCCCTTTAAACAGTAAATAAATAACCTATTTAAGGGTATTCGTAACAGATAAAAAGGGCAATAAATAAAAGAATACAGAAAATTTTTTGGGTTTTAAACATAAAGAAAACATATGGTAACCCATTAAAACTATGAAAATCACAGAAATCTAATAAAACAAATTGCAAAACTGGGGGCATAACTTTACCATGCAAATAAAAATTTTTTTCTGTCGAATGTAAAAGGGGTGAAGTCCCGGTATGTTAGGTGAACTTGATATGCGATTTTAAAATAAATTAAAAGTCGAGAAAATGGAGGAAATTTTAGAAAAGGGTTTATGACTGGTTTTTTAAACCTTTTACAAATGGGATTGTACTCTTTTGGGGGGGGAAACCCCTTTTTGGGGATTGTTGGAAAAAGAAAAAAAAAATTTTATTAAGCCGAAACCCGTATACCAGCGCCCTGTTTCACTTTCTACGTTTTGTCTTGCATAGTAAAAGTACAAAATTTCTAAAAGATAAGTACAGTCCCCGCATTGAAAGCATATTCCACAATTCAACTACCCTTTTAAAACAATGCAAAGGCCGTGATGTCCCCTGAAATCCAAAAGTCCCCCAAAAGTGTGTCAAAATTTTCGAAATTTTTGGGGTTATTAAACGATTTCAAACCCTTAATATCAACAAAATTTTTTTGTGTTCTTCATGCCCAACCTGTGTTGGGTTTGCATCGGATCCAAAATGTTTTTGGGGGAAACAAAAAACCCCATTTTGGAAATTTAAAAAAACTGTGCTTGTTGATTTGTTTTTTTACGCTGGGGGAAAGGGGTCTGATTTGTTTGTCACCAGTGCTTATCCTATTTCACACTGAAGCGGGAAAATTTTCTGCAATTACCCCCTGAATTACTACTTAAAACAGTGATTAAATTTTATTGTTTCTAAACCAACTGTGTAAAGGGGAATTTTAAAGTGAGGGTGAGGAATATTTTTTCTTCCAACTGGAAAGCCGTCAAATTTAAACACAATTCTCAATTTTTTCGGTAGCCCGCTTTGTTGCTGTCACGACTTTAAGTTGGCTTTAGGAAGCCCTTCCCTGTTCAGGTAAAGGTTTTGGGACTGAGACTGAAGGGGTCTCACGGTGAGAGTTGGGGAACCCGAGCGAAAAACTCTCCTTCTGTCCTGATTGTTAACAAGTCAGTGGCCAGGCTAGGAGTAGTCCCAAAAGGGCCCTTTTCCCCCTTCTTAAATAGTTTTTGATTTAGTCGAGGGTATCTGTAAAGCTGAGTGATACCCCTGGGCAGTATAGTTTTTTTTAAAAATACAGGGAATGGGAGGGCCCAAAAACCACAGTAAAGTTAGGCCTAACTGTTTTGTCAGTAAAAGGCCCGTACTTGTAGGCCCAGGGGAAAAGTTAGTGCCAACCAGTGGGAAGGTTGGCCTTAAATGGCTGAGGCTTGGACTGAAAACCCAGGCCGTGACTTTTTGACAGAGGGGCCCGTGTTAGCTTAAATTATGGGATTTGCTGTCAAGTAAACTGTACTGTAGGGGAAGCCTGGGGCCTAAAAGGGCCCATGGATTTTTGTGGTACTGCCCAAGACTGAGAGTAAAATGTCAAATGGTTTTTCTTAGAAAAACTAAGTTTGGGATTTTTTTACTAGGCCCAGGTCTTTAAATTTTTTACTTATTTTGGCTGACATCAAGGTTTTTTTGTAACCCAAAGGGAACTGTTTTCGTTTTCTTTTGGCTAAGGGGGGAAAATTTAGCTTGTGGGGGCCTCATGATGGTGTGGGAGGCCTTGGGGGGCCCCCCCCCCCCCCCCCCCCCTTTACAAAAATTTTCGAGTAGGCCCCAAACTTTGCAGATACCAACCAAAACCCGAAAGAGCACCCCTGAGGAATCACTTAGGCGAACTGTACACTTTGGGGGTTTTTATTATAGTAAATTTCCCTGTTCTTACTTTGGGATACCCTGTTTGTTCATTTTAAAAACATGTATTTCATGGGTTTTGCTTTTTCCCACTACTTTGACCTTTGAAGGGGTCGAGATGGAAGGAAAAGCATGTAAACCCAAAGGGGTCATTTGTTATGTTTGATCTACTCTCTCCCCGCTCTAGCCCTCCAAACTTTTTTGGGGGGAGGCACAGTGGGAGTCCCAGTGAACTCACTCTGCCCCTGCATTTTAGCCTTCCCCTCTTTTTGGGGGGGATTTTTGTCCCGAAAAAGAACTCACTCCCTTTTTTGCACTGAAACCTTTTCCCTCTTTTTTTGGGGGGGGGACGGGGGCAGTCTCATTTGTTCCTTCTGTTATTCTGAGAATGAAATTTTCATGTGCCGTATATAAAACAATTTTTTTTTCAGGGGTTTCCCCGTAACTGCCAATGGGGCCTTCCATCTGGACAGGGGTTTGATATTTCCCCGGGGAAAAAAAACCCCCCGGGAAAACCCCAGAAAAACTGAAATTATCGATGGAAAAACGTAAAATGGGGCTCTGTTACACTGTTTTTTCACAAAAAACTGGGCTTTTTCATTTTCTCGATATATTGCCTATAGAACAAATGTCTGTTTTTTTGAAAGTAAAAAGTTTTAAACAAACACGGGGTAATGGACCCGCCCTAAAAGGGATCCTAGGGGAGGCGCCCCCCCCTTTTGAAAATTTTTTAAAAATTTTTAAAGGTCCTTGGTTCAAATTTTGGGGCAACATATTTAGCAAATTTTTTAAGGGGAAAAATTTCTGCCCAATTTTTTACATTTTTTAGCAGAGGAAACAAAAAAGGGATTTTCGTCCCCTTTAGTTGAGGGGGGTTTTGAAGGGGGGGGGGGGGGGGGGGGGGGGGCTGCTGTTTTCCCCCCCCACTTCCCCAGGGCCCATGGTTGATGGTTTCTGAAATTTTTTTGTGCAGTTTTTCATGCGAGTGCTAATTTTTCATTTTTTTTCCCCAACTTTTAGTCCAAATCTGTTTTCTCAACAAATATTTTTTTCTGTCCTTGCTCTAATTTGCAAGACTAAAAAATTTAAAAACCCTTTTTAAAAACTTTTTTAAATCAGGGCCCGATTTTTCCCTCCCACCCCCACCCCCCCCCCCCCCCCCCCCCCCCAACCCCCCCCCCCCCCCCCCACCCCACCCCCCCACCACCCCCCCCCCCCACCCCCCCCCCCCCCCACCCCCCCCCCCCCCCCCCCCCCCCCCCCACACCCCCCCCCCCCCCCACCCCCCCCCCCCCCCACCCCCCCCCCCCCCCACCCCCCCCCCCCCCCACCCCCCCCCCCCCCCACCCCCCCCCCCCCCCACCCCCCCCCCCCCCCACCCCCCCCCCCCCCCACCCCCCCCCCCCCCCACCCCCCCCCCCCCCCACCCCCCCACCCCCCCCCCCCCCCCCCCCCACACCCACCCCCCCCCCCACCCCCCCCCCCCCCCACCCCCCCCCCCCCCCCACACCCCCCCCCCCACCCCCCCCCCCCCCCACCCCCCCCCCCCCCCACCCCCCCCACACCCCCCCACCCCCCCCCCCCCCCGCCCCCCCCCCCCAAAACCCCCCCCCCCCCCCACCCCCCCCCCCCAAAAAAAAGGCCCAAGTTTTAAAAATTTTTTAAAACAATTCCTTTTTCCCCCAAAAAGGGAAAAAAAACCCAAAAAGGGCCCTGCTAATGATTTTTTGGGGAATTGGATTACTTTTCCCTTTTTTTCCCCCAAAAAAAAATTTTAATTTAAATTTTTTTTGAAATTTAAATGTTCCATTTTGTCGGAATTCCTTTAATTTCATGGGGGTGTTCCCATTAAAAACCCAACCGTGGGGTTTTTAGGTCTGCGGTGCCAATTTTTCTAAAAGGCCTTTTCCCCCTTTCTATAGTGTAAGGTGTGTAGTGCAATTTTACCTTTCAGGGTATCTAACCATATTGGTAAATTAGTGTAATAAAAATAAAAAATTTCGGTTGGTTATTAAGAACAAATGATTTCAGCAAAATTTCATAAGGGTCATGAAACATTTCATTAGTTCATTCAATATGCATTAGTAAGCCCAAAGAGTTGTTTGCGGACTTCATTAGCTTAAGATTCCAACTTTGGGACTGCTCACCCAATTGGTTTTATGTAACCAGGTTTATTTATAGGCTCTTAATCATGTACTTTTTTTCTACGAATTTTTTAATACAACACTTCTTGGTATACCCTAATTAACACAGTTATGTTATATCTTAAAGATTTAGAGGAAATTTCAAGGATGTTTATGGTTTTACTTTTTAAACTAAATTTAAAATTTTCTCCTTTAAAAAAATTTTTTGGGGCAAATTTTAGAGTAAAATAATCTTTATGGGAACCTCTCCTCCCTTTCCAGGTTTATTGGAAAGGGGAATTTTTGTTTATTTTTATTTAGATGAAAAATTTACCTGTACTTTTAAAATTAAAAAGGGTGACTTCCTTAATACATTTTCCTTTTTTAAATTTTTTTAAAAAAGACAAAAAGAAAAAATTAAAAAATTTTTTTAAAGATTATTTTTTTCCCCAAAAAAAATTTTAAAACTGCGTTTTTAGACAAAAAAAATTTTTGCAAAAAAAAAATTTTGGAAAGGCTGGGGGGCCCATTTTTAAACCCACAAATTGATTAAAAAATTTTTTCAAAAAATCTTTCCCAAAAGGCTGGAATTCGGGGGTTTCCAAAACCCTTCACTCTTTAAAAATCCAACCCCTTTTTTTAAAAAAATTTTTTTTTTAAAAAAAAAAACCATTTTTAAGTCCCATTTTGGGAAAAATTACGTAAAGTTTTTTTTTTAATTTTTTTGAGGTAAAAATTTAAATTTCATAAGCCCCCCCCAAGGGGGCCCCCTGCCCATCTCCCCCAGAATTCATTAAATGTGGTAAAATTTTTCGAGTCCAAAAAACCGTTGGCCAAATTTTAAACAAGCATACCGTTTTTAAAGGGAGTAAAGGGCCTCTAAGGGCGAAAGGGGAGTTAATCTTAAAATACCACTTTTAAGGAAAAATAAAGGGGGCTAAATAGTTTTTCAGATTTAGTAAATCAGATTTTGTTCTAAAAAATGGAGGTATTGGCGGGGACTCAATTAAATTTTTGGTTTTTTTTGCCTCAATCCCCTTCCCTGTTTGTCATTGATTAAAAAAACCCAATTTTCCCGGATTCCTGGGGAAATTTACTTTATAATTTAAAATTTTTTAATGTAAATTTCCCTTTTTCAAAAAATTTGAAAAATTTAAAAAAGAACCAAGAATAATTTAGGCAATGAAGGGGGGGGGGGGAAAAAAGACAAAAAAAAATTTAAAAAGGTTAAAAATTTAAAAATTTGGTTAAGATGGTACCCAAACAAAAAACATTAGATAAAATAAGTGAGGGATTTTTAAATTTTTTGTTTTTTTTTATCAAGATTCCTTTTCCCCAAATTATGGTTTAGATTAAAAATTTTTTCATTTTTTTTAAATTCTTGTTAAGTTCGAACTTAACTGGTTTTAAATTTTAAAAAAACCGTTTTTTTTTTTTTGGGGAAATTTTCCTAAAATATATATTTCCCCTTATTTCTTTGAATCCTTTAAAGTTTTAAAATTAAAAAATTTTTTTCCCGGGGGGGGGAAAAAATTTTTTTTAATTAAATTTTCCAAAATTTTTTTTTTCATTAAAAACCCCCCAACCCTAAATTTTTTCCCAAAAACCAATTTACCTGAAAAAGGCCCCCCTTTCCTGGATTTTCCATGTTTCCAAACATAAACCCCGTATTTTACCTCATGAAAAAAAAAGGGCAAATCACATTGAGTTGTTTATAAAAAATTTTGTGAAAATTTTTGAATAACCACATGACAAGCTTATAATTAGCTTTATTAAAGTTTCAATCCGCACTCTCAAAAACAAAAAAATTTTTAATTTTTGAATCTTGCTTGTAATGGTCATGTGCATTATGAAAGGACTAATGGGAAAAAGTGTTGGTCATGAATTTTTGAAAAATGAGTTGAATTGTTATTTTAAACATCTAAAAAGTTTTTTTATGTAGGGTGGGGGATCTCTTATTGACCATTTGTCATTAGTTCATGGAGAAAACTTGAAGGTTTTGGGAAAAATTTAAATGAAATTTTTGAAAAAACTCAAAGTGCCTAGCTCTAAGTTATTAGCCCAAAGCCTATGATGGTTGTAGCATGCTAATTTTCAAATTGATTGGATCAGGCGGTTAATATTAATTTTACAAGTAGGTACTGCTGGGTACTTGTAATATTGGGAGAATACTGTGTAGTACAACACTGCGGGAAAGTGTCAGCGTCAAATACCAGTGATGGTACGTTTAAATGCAGTGGTAGGGGATTTTAAACACAAAATCTGAACACTTGTTTTTTCCCCGGTATTCTTAGTGGGACTGCTAGCTGCTTCTGGTCTTCGATCAAGTGAAATAAAGGGAAGATCTTAAAACCTGTCAGAGGGTCCTGGGCTACACCTTCCGAGGTCATCGGGTCTGCAGGACCTGGTCACTTTTTCAAGGTGAATCATTTTATTAAAATGGATTTTTTTCGGAAGCTGGGCCACTTCCCCAAAGGGGGTATCAGTTTCTTTTGTTGGGGGCTGCATTTTTCCACCTTTTAAGAGGGATTTTTATCATCTCAAGGGATACTCCCCTTGAAGCAAGCTGTAGCCTTTTTCTGTAAATTTGCTGTAGCACCCCCTTTAAGGCAGCGTAGACTTCCCTTTTTTAGGTGGGTTTTAACTTGCCTGGGTTTAAATGAAACGTTAATAAGCCTTAGTGACTGCAAAAAGTAAAGGACCCCATCTGATTGCTCACCCGAAATTATGACTAATGCTAACTGTATTTCCTTGGGTTTTAACAAAGTCAATATTGATGATAAAAAAACCCCGTTGCAAAATTTTGGGAAAAAAATCACAAGAAAAAATGAAGGGCAATTTCAAAATTTAAAATTACATAAGTCAACATGAACCCTTTTTAATTTAAATAACATACTGATCATACTAGTTTTGTGCTGGTAAAAAGGAGATTAGGGTTATTTCTGGAAAATTATATTTCCAAAAGCATTTTCTCCCTTTCGAAGGGTTTATACATTCTTGTAAAACCCCTGCTACCCCACCTTTGGGCTTGAGACTGACTAAAAAAACTGTTTGAAATGAAAAAAAATTTTTTCCCAAAAGATTGCAAGTTTTTTCTTCTTTGGGGACTCATGGAACAGTAGCCTTCACTCTTGAGCAATAAAAGGGGGGGCCCAACATTTGCCGACAAAGGGGGGGGGGAAGGGTCCTATAGGGGGGCAGGGCAGCAACCTCAGCCTGGAAAAAGGGGGGAGGGGGCCCAAAGGATTCGAAGGTAAAATTTTGGCAAGTGAAGGTGCCGGAATGGTTTTTGGTCTTTTTTCAAAAAATTAAAAATTTTGGGGTTTCTTTTTTTAAGGAATGTGAAAAAAAATTGGATTTTTAATTCCAGTATACTAAAAAAATTTGGATTTTATGATGAAATTTGAAAAAATTGGGTTGTATTTAGGAAAACTGGAAAAATTTTTGGTTTTTTTCACAAACTGCCTTTCGTTTCCGACGACTGTTTTTCTGGATTTCTCTATTGTTTAAGAATCCTTGATAAAATTGGAAAAATTCCCTGACAAGGGGGGGGGGAAAAACATTCCCGAAGGGGCCCCCTGACCCTTTCTGGTGCCACTCCTGAAAGTTTAAAACTTTACACACTTTCCTTTTAAGTGAGATTTTTAAAATATTTGAAACAAAAAAAAAAATGCAAAGAGAAAAATCTACAGCTAGGCTCTTGGCAACTCGTACATGGCTTGGTTACACGCCCTGGTATCTGTACGATAGTGGTTTTAGGTTTATGGAAAAGTAAGACTGGTGATCGACTCCCAAAATTTACATGCGGGGCTTAAATGGCTTAATTCCCAAAGCTAGCTCATGGCTGAAATCAGTGCCAACAAAATTTTTTTTCTACAAAATTGGTTACTGCATGCAAGATTATTCCAGCCCTTTACAAGAAAACTGATTTTTAAATGAATTCAGATTTAAACTGTAGGATGTCTTCTGAGATATCTCACAAGTAAATTTCCCCAAAAACCGAAAATAACGTAACATTTTCGCTTTTAACATTCGTTAGACGTTAAATTTTGGCACACATACTTTCTACGCTGTTACCCCATAGGCCTGGGGTTTTTGTACAGCGTGTAATTTTTCTTTTGGGGAAGCTTTACTTTTAATTTTGTTGACAACATGAATGAAATGCAAACATGTCGAACACCCGCAATCAGCCCCTACAGGAAACCCACGTTATACTTTAAAAAATATTTACGTTTGGACTTTTTCCAAAACAAACTAGGGCTTTATACAGGGAGTATTGCGACCTTTGCCGGGGGATCCGTACTTTGATACAAAGGGTTTTTTTTAACTATTTTGGGGGGATGTATATTTTGTTTTTTGGGGGGAATTTTGCGAGTATTTTTAAACCTGAAATATTTTTTTTTCCATACATTAAAAAAATCGTGAAAACTGCAGGGGGGATGATCCTGAAAAAATAGCTAGTAAAAGTTCTTAAAAGCTGCACTTGAAATTTTCCCGGGAAAAAAATTCGCTTTCCCGGGTTCCCGGGACACCGGCGAGAGTGCCGAGAACGAAGCAGCTAGCGAGCTGCAGACCTCCCGGGGGACTGCACGGTGCCTGGTTTTCCTACAAGCAGTACTGCATTCATAGATTTTTGGGAAATGTCGAATCAAGAGACCCAGCTAGGTTTTAAATATCGACTCCCTAGAAATTTTATGGAAAAATAGTTGAGTGAAATCCCGACGAATATTTTGATATCGAAAAATGGGCCAACTTTAGATTATTAAATACACTTACCAAAAACCAAGGCGTTTTGATGCAGCATTGCATAGTGAACTACGTCGGGTTTTTTTAAAAAGATTTGGAAAAGGTACGTCTTCTTAGTGAAAAACCGAATACAGAGAAGGCCCCTGGCTTACAAAACGCCCAAAAAGGGAACATTTTTTTATTTACCCAAAACTTGCAAATAAAAAATACCCAAAATATGCCATATTTTGTTTAAAAGGAAAAATATATAAAACCCCAAACTTTTGATAGGGGAAAAGGAATCCCCCATAGCACATGTATGCTAGTAAGGGGGGGGAATTATCTAATTTTGGGGCCCAAACTCTTTTTGAAAATGTTTGATGGCCCGGGGAAACCCATTAGCCCACGTTTTTGGGAAACTTTTTTTGTAGTATTTAGGGGCAACCTACAAAAGGATTTTTTTTGAAAAGATCATGGCTAATGCTTTGCGAGATGGAGGGATTTTTTGGATCGTCCGGTTGTGCTAAGAAACCACTAAAAGCATATAAGACATTTTCCCCAAAAGAAAAAATTTTGAAATTTTACTTCACGACTACTAAAAATTTAAAACCCCAAAACCCATTTTTTTTTTTTAAATTTTTTTTCTCCCCAAAAATTTTGGGATTTATTTTTCACAAACCCAACTAGAAAAAATTGGGCCCTTTAAAAGTTGTCAGGGGCCCGGGGTTACATGGAAATCCCCTTCCATATTTTGTTTTTTCATATTATAGTGTGCATACCCATTCGGGTGAAAAAAATCGATTTTTATAAATTTAAAATTTCAGGTTGGTATACCCGTTTTTTTATTGGCAATACCGTTTTAAACCTTTTTGCCCAAAACATGCATGAAAACATTCTACTTCACAGCCGTATTAAAAAACCAGCAGGGTTCTAGCCAGGCCATTCAAACCGGTGCTGCAACCATTTTTAATTTATTTTTTTTAACCGGGCACCCATTTTTGGAAATTTCACCCATCCATTTTTAAATCTCTCTACCAAGTTTAAAATTTTGTCACACCCCTTAACTGAAAATATGTACAGTAATCAGCCCCAAAAAACTTTCATTCAATTAAATATTGTTTTGGAAAAAACCAAAAATCATGCAATTTACCCAACAGAAAATTTTCCTTTTTTCCCTTGAGATAAGGCCAAATCAATGGAATGAGGCAATGCCCGATTAACTCTCCCCCAAATTTTGGACTTTTTTTCCCTAGCTAAAACCCCTGAAACGGAAAACTATCAGTACAGATACCAGGGGCAGTGAAACCAGACCCCGTGTCAGATTTGCCAATAAAGCCTAGCGGGAAAGATTTTTCTCTTTGCATTTTTTCTTGCTTCAAAATACTTTAAAAAATCTCCCTTACGGAAGTGTGTGAAGTTTTTACTTTTCGGAGGGGCCCCAAACCCCCAAGGGTCATGGCCCCTTCAGGGAATTTTTCCCCCCCTCCCCCTTGTCAGGAAGTTTTTCCTTTTTTCAAAAGGGAAATTTTAAAAAAGAAGTAACCCCAGAGACAGTCTTTTTCGGCCAACAAAGGCAGTTTTTGTGATAAAAACCAAAAATTTTCCATTTTTTCCTAAATAGCCCCCCAAATTTTTAAATTTTTCATCTTTTAAAAACCCAAAATTTTTTGAGTATAGGGTTTAAAAATCCAAGTTTTTCACACCCTTAACAAAAAAAACCCCCAAATTTTTATTTTTTGAAAAAAGAACCCGAAAAAAAAATTCCCGGGAAACCTTCCTTGCCCACAATTTTACCTTCGACACCCTTTGGGAAAAACCCCATCCCCCTTATCCATTTTTGCGGTTCTCCCCCTCCCCCCCTATAGGGACCCTTTCCTCCCCCCCCCTCTTGTCGAGAAAATTTTGGGTCCCACCCCTTTTTTGCCCCGGAGAGTGCCCGCTCCGGGTTCCCATGAAGTGCCAAAAAAAGATAAAACTTTGCAATCTTTTGGGAAAAATTTTTTTTTCATTTCAACACTATTTTTTTTTAGTCATTTACTAAAAGACCAAGGTGTGGTAGCATGGGTTTACAGGCAATTTAAAAACCCTATTTCGAGGGAGAAATTTGTTTTTTAAAATATATTTTCCCAGAAAAAACCCTTTCTCCCCTTTTTAACCAGACTGAAATTTATGTAGGATCGAAATTGTTATTTAAATTAAATTTTGGGTTCAGTGTTGACTAGTAATTTTTAATTATTGAAATTGCCCTTGCTTTGTTTTTGTGACTTTTCCAAAATTGAAAACGTGTTTTTTTTCCCCTAAATATTGGACTTATTTTTAAACCCCCAAAGGAAAATCCGTTACGCTTTTATGGTCATAATTTCAGGTTGAGAAATCAGATTGGTCCTTTCTTTTTGGGCAGTCACTAAGGCTATTTTTAAACCGTTTCAGTTTCAACCCAAGGCAAGTTAAAGCCACCTAAAAAGGGGAATCTACAGCTCCCTTTAAAAGGGGGGGACTAAAAAAATTACGAAAAAGGGCTACAGTTTTCTTCAAGGGGGCTTCCATCTGGGAAGATGACTACCCCCTTTTAAAAGGGGGAAAAACTGCAGCCACCCAAAAAAAAAAACCTGATCCCCCCTTTGAGGAAGGGGCCCAACAGTTTTCCTGAAAAAAACCTTTTTTAATTTAAAATAAATTTCACCTTGATAAAAAGTGCCCCGGTCCTGCATAAAAAAAAACCCCCGGTTTGACCTGGGGCGACAGTAAATGTTTTCCGGACCTCTGACAGTGTTTTAAAGGGGATCTTCCTTATTCAGGTTTGTGATAAAAAGCCCCAAAGCAGCTGAGCTGGCCACTAAAAATCCCTTTGGAAAAAAAAAGTGTTCAGTTTTTTGGATGATCAAATCGCCTACCACTGCACTGTAATACCATTCACTGGTATTTCCCCGCTGCACATTTGCCTGCGGTTTTGTACTACACAGTTTCAAACCTATTACAAGTAGCCGCAGCCCGATATTTATGTCAATTAAACAATATTAACCCCCCTGACCCAATACATATTTAAAAAATTTTAGCATCTACACACTACTCATGGCCTTTGGGAAATAATAACTTAGACTGGGCACTTTGGATTTGGGTTTCCCAAAAATTCACTTAATATTCCAAACCTGTCAAGTTTTTCCTCCTGAAACTTGACAAAGGGTCAAACTAAGATACCCCCAAAAACCCTACATCAATAAATTTTTTATGATGATTAAATAAAAATTTAAAACTCATTTTTAAAAAATTCATGACCAGACACTTTTTCACATTAGTCCTTGTCAAAACCCTGCCATACCATTACGGGCAAGAGTTAAAAAACCCCAAATTTTTTTTTTTTTTGCGGGATGCTGGATGTAAAAACTTTCATAATGCAAATTAAACCCATTGCCCTGTGGTGTACTTCAAAATTCTCAAAAAAAATTTTTGATATAAACTCAATTGATGCAAAGCACTGTGTTTTTTTTTCATGAAAAAAAATTGGGGAAATTTATGATTGCCAAACTGAGGGGAAAAATTTTTTCCAATAGGGGAAACCCTCTTGGCAGGGAAGTTTGGTATTTAAAGGGGAAAATATAAAGCATTTGGGGAAAGGGAAATTTTTGGGCACATGAAAAACTGAAAAAATTTGGGTGGGAAATTTGATTTGCCGGGAAAAAAAAAAAAACATTTTTTCCAGCCCTGCTGGTCCAAAATTTAATTTTGTAACGTCCTTTTTTAAAGAAGTTGGGCCCAAAAAATTTGGGGAAAGGTAGTATGGGTTTTTTGATTTAAATTTGCCCCAAAAAAAAGGGGGAAAATCACCAATACTGATTTTTCTATCAAATTTTGCCCAAACACTAGCATGAAACCAGTTGGCTGAACTTTAAATTTAAACGGAAAATTTAAAACATAAGAAAGGGGAGAAGAAAAATTTTGTAACCATCTAAAAACCATGAAAATGTATGAAAAGGAGCCCTTGTACGCAAAACCCAAAGACAAAAAAAAAACTGCATGAAAACAATACCAACGGACCTCTTTTTTTCACTTTCCTACAGCTTTTTTTGTTTCCTGGTTCCCTGCTTACAACGGGCTTCCTGTATATATTGTACATTTGAATTTTCAAAAGGGACCCTTTTTTCCCCTCCCCCCCCCCTCCTTACTTTTTCCTAAAAAATATGTTTTGGGGAATTCCCTTACTTTTAAACTTTTTCACACTTTTAAAACTTTGAAAAAAAAGCCCCAAATTTTACATGCTAATTCATTTTTGCAAATATATAAAGTATTCTCACCCAGGCCACTCCTGCGGGACACACTACTGTGTTTTATTAAAAATGCCCCTGTAATCTTACCATACCCCTTTGGGAATGGAGGAATGACGGGAAAAAATGAAACCAAAAAATTTTTGAAGTTGAGTCCCCTGCCCTCCCAAACTAAACCATCACACTTTTTATAAGAAGCAAAACTGCAACCATTGCACAATAAAATCTGACAAAAACCCATACCTCTAGCGCCCTAAAAATCAATTTTTTTCCCTGGCGGAACTGAGTAAGGATCATCTTTTAAGCTTTTACCCTGGCCTCTAAAAGGGCCCTTTAGGCCTTTTCTATCTCGAAAAAGGAAGGTGCATGTCTTGTTTTAAAAATTTTGGCCCTTTTAAGGGAGGCTTTTGTCTCCTTGCCCACTCTGCCCAGATTCTGTCCGCAGCATTGCCCACTGCAATTTTCTGGGAGAAAATAAAGGAAATTGCACTGCCTCTTCGGATGCTTCATGAAAGATTACAAGCTCAGATACCTGAAAAATACAAATATTAAAAAAAAAGAAAAAAATTTACTGTTTTTTTTTTTCAGCACCAAAGTGGTACTTTAAAAATGGCATTTTGTTTTTTGCCCAAGTCGGGAGGGCACCACCTTTAATTGGGAAACAAGGGTTAAAGGGCAATTTTATCACAGCTGGGGTACAGTACTGTGTAAGTTTTTTTCGGGAAACCCCCGGGCAAACTTGCCAGAAACCCAATTGGAACACACTTTCCCTTTTGGTGAAAAACATGTTTAAATAAAAGGGTGGAAATTGCTGAAAAGCTGGGAGGCTTGAGCCTTTCCCCGGGGAAAATTTTTGGGTTTTTTGGGCAAAAATTAAATTTTTTTGTACATTAAAATACAGACAGGATTGGGGGAAAAATTTTTAATTTCCCTTCCGGGGAATAAAAAATACTCTTGAAAACTAAACTTTTTGCACATCTTTTTCCCTTTGTTATGCTATTTTTGTACATCCAACATGCCCTGATCAACAAAAAAGCTCACTTTAAGGAATCACCCTTTTTTGAATATTTTGTGCCCGGTGGGTTTTTTTTCATCTAAATATAAAAGTAATTTAAATTTTAAATTCCTCCTGTGTATAACCATTACTAACCCATGAGAATGACCCTTTCTAGGCATGCACTGTGTACAAAATATACAGTTTGAAAAGTAAAACAATCTTGATTTTGGGTCCCTTTTAACCACTAAGCACTGTTTTCTTTTCCCTAACAGGGGGAAAATATATATATTTTTTGAGTTTAAAATTTAAATGTATACATGAAAGAAACTCCCTTTGGGAACTTCCATGCATATATTCCCAGAAAAAGAAAAACAACAACCCTTTTTGGGTATAGTATTCCTTTTAAATAAAGGATAAAATGAAAAACTCTATAAAAAAAAAGGAGGAAAACTTACGGGTACATGTATAGTATCCCAAAAATTCTTTTACAACCTTTTAAAGCAGGTTGGATGGGGGAAGAGAAAAAAGTGGGGTGGCAAACTTAAAAGGGCACATTAAATGAAAATACAGTATAAAAACTAAAAATATTTTTCAGATCTGTCTACTGTATGGTACTGAAAAGAAACTAAGAATATGTTTTTTTATGGCAGGGGCCCTTATGCTTTTTTTTCTGAAAGTCCATTTTTTTTCCTAACTAAACCCCGGGAAAAAAAATATCTGGTTGGATTTCACCCAAGGGGAAAACCTTTTCTAAAAGATTTCTGTATGTACCCCTGTACAAAATCAGAGTAAACCGCAACCCTTATCTCATTAAAAAACTATAGGTACAAGACGGGAAATGTGCCTTTTTTTAATATACAGCTCTGCAAACCTACTGTACGAAATACCTCACAGAGCTACGGGGATGTAGGTTATTGCCTATGGTCCAATTTACCTTCATAAACCCAAAGGGGCAAGGAATTCACAGTATGTCAACCCTGGAAATGCATGGCCAATTTATGTCTACAACTGACCCAAAAGGGGTTTATGAAAACTGAGATATTTTTCAAACTTTGGGGGAACGTAAATTAGGGACAAAGTGAAAGCCCAAATACCACAGACATCCCCTACAATAACAAGGGTTTTACTATTTTTTTTTTGGGTAAACAGGGAAGGGTTTTTTAACAAAAAATAGGGAAAATTTTTAGATGTTGCTGATGTTTCCCCAAAAAAACTTTGGGGCCAAATGTTCTCTCTCTTTTAAATTTTTTAAAATTTAAAGGGGCTACTGTTGAAAAGAATGCCAAATTGGGATAATTTTATGGGATGAGACAAAATTTGGGCCCCGAAATTCATCACTAAGATCACTTGGCTTACGTAAAAGTAAAAATTTCCCCTTACATATTGAAAACCCGCCCCCAAACCTCATACCCAACCCGGGCCCCTAGCCCCGACAAGAAAGTGAACGAGGGGGAGAAAGTTTTTGGGGGGCGGGTAAAAAATTTTTTTTGGGGGGGAAAAATTTAAAAGTATTAAGGGAATGGTGGGAAATTTGGGTTTTGGGATAATAATTCCCCCAAAGGGCCCCTTTTTCTATGGGCCCTTTTCATTTAAAAAGCATGAAGGTTTTTATATACGTACTGCAAGTGGGGGCAAAGCATCGGGTTTTGTTGTGTGGGCTACAGTATTTAGGGAAAATTTTTCCAAATAACTCACTTTTGTTCTGCTTACACTTACAATAATTTTTTGTACCCTAAAGGCTATTTATTTTTATTGGGGGAATATTTAAATATTTTTTCAGGAATTTTGCATTCTCCACTTAAGACCCCTTTTAAATAAAGCGCCTTTTACAACTGCCTTTTAAACTGACAAAAAAATGTGTTGAAATGACAGTTTTAAAAAAAATTTTGAAGTTTTGATTGGGACTTCACAAAAGAATTATTTTATTTTTGATATAAATTTTTAAAAAAACTTCTTTCTATAATTATTCCCCCTAAGAGCTAGTTATGATTTTAAAAATTTTCCCAAATTTCTCATTTTCTTTTCTGTATACTTATTTAGTTCTCAAAATACCGGTTTTTCAGGGCAGCAAAAACCAAAAGCAATTCACTTGTTTTTTAAACATTTTTTTTGTAAAAAGTGAATGGGAACATCTTCACAGTCAAATGAAATATGTGACTATTTAAATGTTTCTTTCTT
The DNA here is from genome assembly GCA_029531755.1 of Holothuria leucospilota. Classification (NCBI taxonomy): domain Eukaryota; kingdom Metazoa; phylum Echinodermata; class Holothuroidea; order Aspidochirotida; family Holothuriidae; genus Holothuria; species Holothuria leucospilota. The sequence continues at coordinate 51,015,796 of CM055961.1, forward strand.
TTTCAAAAAAAAAAAAAAAAAATGAAAGTTTTCTTTGGGGTATTTTAAAAACCCTTAAGGGGGGAAAAAAAGCAAAATCCGGCCAAAGGTTAGGGCATGAAAATCAATTTGGGGTACAAAGAATGTTTTGATGTGCTATATGAATAATTTCAGAGTTTTGGGAAAATTAAACCTTTTTAACGATCGAGGTGAAGCCGGATGAAAAGAAAGTTCAACTATTGGACAAATTGGGGAAAAAAGTCATTATTTTTTTTTTGTATAACCCTAACTTCCTTAAGAGACTTGATCCCAAATTTTTTATTTAGGGAGAGGGTGGGCCTAGGCCTAGAAAATATCCTATCTAAATTGGAAAAAAAAAAGGGGTTTAGGTTTTTAATACTTCCCAAAATTCTCTGGAATTTTCTTGTGACTTTGGTCATCATTTTTTAGTATTTTTAAAACAACCCGTATATAAAATGAAAGGAACTGTTCTAAACGTTAGTGTACCCTTGGGACTTTCCACATGATAGCTGACCACCACTGTGTTTTAATCTAGGGTAACACACCTTCCGTGATTTTTCCTTTGATTAACACACAAACGGCACCACAATTTTGATGATAGTGCTGATCACCCATTTGGGTGTGAAACCCCCCAAACCTCCAATCAAATGTAGAGAAAATTAATACAGTGAACAACCCATGGCCTACAGTACGTGCAAATTTTGTTTAATATATAGCCTTTCTGCCAAAGTCTACAGCCCCCTATTTTTTTTTTGAAATTTTGGGGCAGTTATGATCATTTAAAACTGCCCTACTTTTATGCCCAAAGTGGTACTTAAAGGGAGTAGGATTTTCCCCAAACTTTTCTTTTTTAAAAAAGAGGGAAACTCTTGCAAATCTCCTCTTCTGCTTTTAAGCCCTCTGAAGACGTTTTTTAAAAATTAAATTTTTACAAAAAATATTCAAAGCAAGGGGAATTCTCCTTGAATTTCACAATTCACCAAAAAAAATTTTTACATGATTAAAATAGGCCAATGAAACATGAACTAGAAAAATAGGACACACTCACTCTTTTTTGGGTTTTTGGGGGACTGCCTACTGCCTTTAACTATTTTATGATGGTGCCAAAATTTACAAAAAGTTCCCTTTCAGTAGTTAACTCACCCATAAACAGGGTTTTAGCTGATACCCTGTTTTTTTTTGCTCTTTTAAAAAATTTAAACCCGTAAATTTCATACCACATCGTGCAGGGAATTAAATGTATAACATATTTTTGTTAACCCCATGGGTCCCCCTCCAAAAGCTTTCAATTTACATACAGCAAGTAGCACTTTCCCGGCCTCCTCCCTTTTTAAAAGGGGTTCAAAATTTTGAAAACCTTTTTTAAAAAGGGATTTCCAAAAAATGTTTTAACATTGTTTTTTGGAATGAAAAAAAAGGGGAACAAAAATGTTTTACAAATTAAAGTTCCCCTGACTGAAAATAGGGGAGTGCAAAAGGTTTAAATTTTTAAAATGGGCCGAAAAAATGGATCACTGAAAATAAAAGGGAATAAATTATGGGTGGGAGGAAATTTACTAAAATAGTAAGTTTTTTTAAATTTTTGGGACGGGATGCGCTAAGGGTAACGTAAAACAAAGTAGGGGCCCAAATTTGTTAATTTCCTTATTTTAACAGAAAAAATTTTTTTTTTGTTGGTGGAATTTAAATTTCCCCAAGGGAAATTTTTTCCCTTCCCCTTTTTCCAAAAGTTTTAAAATTTCGTTTTTAAAATCTTCGGGGGGCTTAAAAGCCCAAAAAAAAGGGGGGTTTTGCCAAAAGTTTCTCCCTTTTTTCAAAGGAAAATTTTGGGTTTAAAAAGCTTAATCCTTTATACTTACTTTCATACAAAATGGGCATTTTAAAATTTTAAAAACTTAAAATTCCCAAAACTAAGGTTTAACTGGCAGAAATTCCCAATAATAAAAACATTTTAAAAATTTGGCACCAAAACTTAGTGCCCCTAAAATTTCACCTGGGGAAAAATTAAAATTCCCTAAATTCCCAAAAGAAAATTGGTTTTTTACTGCCATGGTTATTCCGGAAACTAATCATCAAAGTGTGGGGGATTGTTTTTAATAGGGGAAACTTTTTCCGGGGGTTTTTTTTACCTGTTAACACCAACAAAAAATTTCCCGTACATTTACTAAAGGTTACCTAACCTTTTTTAAAAATTCCCTTTTTCAAATTTTTTTAAAAAAATGTATTTTTAAATTTTTCCTCCCCAAAAGATTTCAAAGTTTTTTAAAAGAGTTTTTAGAGAATTTAAAGTAAAAACCTTCCCTTTTTTTTCCAAAAACTAGGCTGTTTTTTTCTAGGGCCCGGGGGCCCAACCCCGCCCAAAAAAAAAATTTTTGTCGGCCTAAAAATTAAAGGTTTATAAAATAAAATGACTGTTTCCCCTTTTCCCCAATTAAGTATGAAGGTTTTAAACTTTTGGGGGGGTTTACCCTGTTGGGTTTTAAATTTAAATTTCCCAACTCTTTAAATTATTCTACTCAACCCCATTTTAAAATTTCAAGGAAAACTGTTGGTTTCCCCCGAAATGGGAATTATTTTTTCCCTTTAAATTTTAAAAAACTTAAAAAAATAAGGAAAAATTTTTTTTTTTTTTTTTTTAAAAAAAGGGGGGCCTTTAATTTAAACCCCCCGTTGGCTTGAAGAAGTTTCCCCCCTTCCCCAATTTTCCCAAATAAAATTTTTAAAAAAATTTTTATTCCGTTTTGGTTTCCCTGCCCCTTAAATTTTTGTTCCCGTTTTAAATAAAAAAAAGGGAAATTTAGAAACAAGAGCAATTTCAAAAATTTTTCTCTTTTGAAAAATGGGAAAAAGTCCCGTTTTAAAAAGGGGTTTTCAAAAGCTTTTTTTTGCTCCAAAAAAATTTTTTAACCTTTTCATTTAACACTTTTATTTCAAATTTAGAAGTGAATTTTTAAAAAATTTTTAAATACCTTTAAAAGGGGTTTTAAGTTAAAAAGCATTTTTTTTTTTAAAATAAAAAGGGCCCCCTTGGGGAAAAAAAACCCAAAGGGTCCCCCCCAATTCTTTTTAAGTGTAAGGAAAAGGGTTATTGGACATGGTTTTACTCCGTAGAACCAAAAAATTTTACCCCCTTATGAACTAAAACCTTTCCCTTTTTAAGAAAAAGGCCCGGGCCCAAAGGAAGGGGTTATACCTAGAACAAAAATTTTTTAAAATTTTTAAACCCCCTTTAAAATTTTTCCCCCCCAAAAAGTTTTGGCCCCCAAACTTTTCCCCCCCTTTTACTTTTTTTGTTCTTTTTATTTTTTGGCCTTATTTTAAAGGCCCCTTTGGGGTTTTAAAATTTTAAGGGAAAATTAAAAAATTTTTCTTTTTCAATTTATCTTAAAAAGGAAAAAATTTCAACCAAATTGCCTCATCCCATAAAATTTCCCAAACCCTTGGCTTTTTTTTTAAAAATAACTCCTTTTAAATTAAAAGGAAGAGGGGAACGGCCAAATTTAAAAACAACAACACCAAATTTAAAAACTTTTTAGGCCCCAAAAACCCTTTCGGTTCCAAAACAAAAAAGGAAAAACCCTGCCAAAAACCGAAGGGGTTTTTCCCCGGTGGGGTTTTTAAAAAAATTTTAAAATATTTTAGGGGTTGCCCCAAGTATGAAAAATTCCAAAGGGGGGGCATAAATTTTTAAATTTTAAAAACCTTCCCTCACCCCCAAAGTAGCATCTTGTTTTTTGTAGGAGAAAAATTTTGGAAAAAAAATTTTAATTTGGCAAATACGGGGCCCATTGGAAAAAAACCTTACATCCCGTAGCTTTTGAAGGACAAAAAAATAATTTTGCAGACTGAAAAAACTAAAAGGGCCCTTTTAGTTTGCCAAGGTTTTTTTAAAGATAATTTGGGTTTTAGTTTTTTTCCCATTTTGAAAGGGGGCAACAAAAAATTTTTTTTTATGTGGAACCCCAGATAAAAAAATTTTAGGGTTTTTAAAAAAAAATTTAGCAAAAGGGCTTAATGGGGCCTTCCCATTAAAACTATTCCCCATTTTAATTTTACCCATAATTTTAAAAAATCCTTTTAAAATTTATGTTTCTTTTCATTTTAGGGAACATTAAAATTCCACCCCCCTTTTTTTTTAACATCCCCTGGGAAAAGGTTGTTAATTTTTGGCTAATTAAGTTTTGTAATTTTCCCATTAAGGAAATTTTTCCCGCATTTTCTCCCAACAAAACCCCAAAATGTATTTTTGATTTATCTTTTATGCGAAATTCCCGGTTCCCCTTTAAAGCTTTTAAAATAATTTAAACTCACCAAAATTTTAAATTTTCCCCCTTTTTTTAAAATGGGGGAAGCTTATTTTGGCTAAGTTTTGGTTGTTTTCCCTTTCTCTTTAATTTCCCTGCATGGTAGGGGCTAAAAATTTCTTTGTTATTATTTTTGGGGTTGTTGTTTTTTTTTTTTTGGTGGAATTCCTTTACCGGTTTTCAAGAAGTTTTTAAAAAAAGGGTGACTTTTTTAAGTGAGCTATTCTTGTTTGAAATTGTATTTTTTGGAGGTTTAAACTTTTAAAAAAAAAATTTTTTAAAAGTTGCCCCCAAAATTTTAAGGTTTTTAAAGGTTTAAATTTTTTTCCCAAAAAAAAGGGAAAATTAAAAATTTAAATTGTCTTTTATTTTTCATTTAAAAAAAGGAAATTTTTGTGGGCAAAATCCCACATTTCCTTTGGGGGGCCCCAACCTTTTTTTTGAGTTTTCAGTTTAATTTTAATTTTTTTTTTTAATTTTATAAAACCCAAAAGTTTTTTGAAACAAGGGTTTTGGGTCCCCTTTTTTTTGCCGTTTTGCCCGGGTTTTCCTTGGAAAAAAAACTTTCCAGTTTTCCCCTTTTCCTTTAGTTTTATTTAAAAAATTTGCTTCATACCTTTTTTTCAATTAAAAAAGGTTTTCCTCCGTTGACAAAAAATGCCCATTTTTTAATGGGCCCACTTTTGGGGCTTTTGGGAAAAATTTCATTTTAAATTTTTTCTTTTTTGTTTTTTAAATTTGTAAAGCAAAAGGAAAACGAAACTTTTTTTGGTGAACCCCGAAGATCATGGTGGTGGTCCTCCCCTCCCGGGGTTGGGAAGGGGGGAAAGGGTGGTGTTTCGAACCCCGGCAAGGTTGGGCAAAACAGCCCCCCCCAAACCAATTTTTTAAACAAAACAAATTTTCCAAACCTTTTTTTTTTCAATTAAACCTTTTTAATTTTTTGACCCTTAATTTCTTTAAGGGAAAAATTTTGTCCTTTAAATTTTCCTGAGGGAAAAAAAGTTGGGGTTTGAGGTTTGGTAAAAGGTAGTTTTCTGCAATTTTTATTGGGGGTGCTTTTCCCCCCCTATTTAAATTGATTGGGCATTTGGGGAAAGGGGGGATGGGACCAGATTTAAAAATTTTTTCTGGGTTTTTTTGGCCCGGCCCTCCTTTTCCCGGTTTTTGGAAAATTTTCCGGGTTTCATTTTCCCCAGAGGGCCAGCAATTTTGGCCCCGGGTTTTAGAATATTTTTTATATTTTTCAAAATTTTGGGATGGGAAATTTGGGCTTTTTTCAAAAGGGGGTTTGAAAATTTGGGTGGAAAAATTTAAAAAAAAATTAACATTTTTTTTCAAAAAATAAAGGGGGGGGGGGAAAAAAAATGAATTTGAAACAAATTTTCAGTGAAAAAAAACTGTAATCCAGGCAAAAAACAGCTGTATGAATGCAAAATTTAAAAAGGTCCTGTTTTATTTTTTTCAACCCTTTTGTTTGGGTTGTTTTTCTGAGTAACAGGAAATTCCCTTTTTCATACCTTTTAATTTTTGGGGGTTTTTTATTTAAAATTTAATTTTATTTATTTGGCGTATGTTTAAAAATTTTTCAGTTTTTAATTTTAAGATTTGGTTTTGTTTGGTTGGGAAGATTTTAAAGGATTTAAAATTATGATTGGTATTTTTTATTTTTTTTTTTGGGGGGAAATTACCTTTTTAAAACATATAGATTACCCCTTATTTCTTTTTCCCAAATTCCCCTTGAAACAGCACCGGGTACGAGGCAAATTTTTAAATTTTTTTTACCTCAAACCCCGGGCCTGAAAAATGTTTTTTTTTCAGGGGAAGTTTAAAAAACCCCAATTTTTAAATTTTTCCCCGGGTTTGGAAGAAAAAAAAATTTTTTTTTTAAAACCTTTAAAATTAACCAATTTAAATCCCAAAATTTTTTTTTTTTTTCCCTTCCCCAAGAGCCCAATTTCCCGAATTTTCCCAAATTCTTTTGGGAATTTAAAAATCCCGGAAAAATTTTACCTTTTTTTTTAAAAAACCCATGTTAAGGATCAAGATTTTTAAAAAAATTTTGGGGAAATTTAATACTACCACTGAAATGCTTAAATTAGCAATAAATTTCACTCCCATTGAAAAAAAAAAAATTTTTTTGCCTTCGTAAGGTACATTAACAAACAAGTTTTCCCTGTATGATTTTTTGAAAAATATTAATTTTTTTTAATATCTAAAAATTTTTTAGGTTTTTTCATTTTGTTTATTTTTTTAAATTTTTTAGGAAAAAAATTTAAAAAAAATTTTTTTAGAACCAAAAAATTATAAAATTTTTATAAAAAAGGGAAAATTTACATTTTTTTTTTTAAAAAAAAAAATTTGGTTAAATTTTTTGAAAACTCCTTTTAAAATATTTAGATACGGTGTAAAAATAAAATTTTCAGGTGCAAATCCATGATTTTCCTTTCTTTCAGTTATTGTTAATTTACAAGTCTTAAAGGCACTGTCGGGAGTGTCCGGGACTACATCACTGTCGCCGAGGTCATCGGGGGCTGCAGGACCTGGTCATTTTTATAAAGGTAAATCATTTTTTTTAAAAAGGGGGATTTCTTTCAGGAACTTTTCCCCCCTTCCCTTTCAAAGGGGGTATCAGTTTCTTTTTTTTTGGATGGCTGCATTTTTTTCCACCTTTAAAAAGGATTTAGTCATCTCGAGATGGTACCCCCCTTTTAAAGCAACCCTGTAGCCTTTTGCTGTAATTTGGGCTGTGTCACCCCCTTTAAGGGGGCTGAGCCCCCTTTTTTGAGGTGGTTTTTAAACTTCCCGGGATTAAAATTTGAAACGTTAAAAATGCCTTTGATTTGCAAATATAGTAAAGGCCCACTCGGTTTTGCTAAACCCTAAATTTTATCCATAATGCTTTAACGGGTTTTTTCCCTTTGGGGGTTTAAAACATAAGTCCAATATTGTGATAAAACAACCTTGCAATTTTGGGAAGAACACAAGAAACAATGCGGGGGCCAATTTCAAAAATTAAACTTACATAATGTAAACCACTGAACCATTTTTTTAATTAAGTAACATTTGATCATACTTTATTTTCCCAGGGGCGGAAAAAGGGAAATTTAGGGTTTTTCTGGAAATATATTTCCAAAAACAGTTTTCTCCCCTTTCGCTGGGTTTATACATTTTTGTAAACCCATCTACCACACCTTGAGTCTTGAGTACTGACTAAAAAAAATATTTTTGTGAAAAAAAAATTTTTTCCAAAAATATTGCAAAGGGTTTTTTCTTCTTTGGCACTTCATGGAACATACCTGACCTCTTCCCGAGCAAAAACGGGGGGGCACCCCCATTTGGGTCCCACAAGAGGGGGGGGGGGGGGGCTCCCTATGGGGGGGAGGGCACCCCCAACCCGCAGCCTGGGGTTTAAAGGGGGGATGGGTGAGCAAACCTTTTAAAAAAATCATACGTCCACTTGTAGTGACATAGTGAGAAACAGTTTTGAGCACAAACTACACATAATCATTACGTCTCACTTGTAGTGATATATGGCTGAGTAAGTGTGAGAACAAACTGTAAAACCACAAGTCTCACATGTAGTGATTATGCAGAGTTTCAACTCACACTTTATCACATTTGCTTCTCCTAATACTCTAAAGAATTAATTTGTCCTTACAATCACTATTTTTTTATAGCCTATGTAAGTGAAGTCTCATATTTGTTGTGTGAGGGCTACACTTCGTTTGTCGATCAGTGACATGAACCAGCAAATGGTGAAAGTAGGCCATTTCACCCCCCCCCCCCCATTCCCAACTTCCTCTCACCTCGACCCCCCCCCTTCCCAATTTCCTCCACCTTTTTGTAGCCAGTTGATAGGGTCAGAGGAATTTGAGAAAAATTTGGAGAAAAGGAGGGTCAAGCAGGAGAAATGAAAACTCACTCAAGTCTCCCCTCCCCTCCCCTGAAGATGTCTGAAATCCAGCTACTGCTGCTGTTCATGGTTCATGCTTAGAAGTACTTATTCTGCACTCCCCTCTTTTAACAATGAACTTCAGCTTCAGTCTGATATTCGACACTCTATAATAAATACATCATTGCCTTGCATCTAGATTAAATATCACACAGCTGAGTAGATATGAAATACTTCTCCCAGCCAGGAAAGTGGCAAATGTCAAACCCCTGCTTCCCATTTTCAAGGAATTTAACACCAATCTATTAGCACCCTGTTCCGGCACGACCCACTATCAACTTCCTGTATTGAGCTTATTCCAAAGTGATGAGTTTATAAAGTTTGTACAGCATGAAAAAAACCACAATGCTGTGGCACCGTCTTTGTGGAAAAGAACAAACTTTGGTAGCTTCATGAACTTCACTTTGGTTTAATTTTTAGCTACAGAGAGGTTGAATTTCCTTTGTTTTTGTAAACACTGAACTTGTGGTGAAATCGTACCCCACCCACATTTGACACATTTGCCTGTAATTCATAAATGCTTCCTATGGTCATGAATTGTTCAACTACTGTACTGTACCTTAATTTGTCTGAGCATTAAGGTGTAGGGGTATATCGATATTATCGATTTTAGTCGATATTTGCTCCTTAGTAATATCGCCGATATGCGTTTTCAAAAATACTGATATAGTTATGTCTACATATAGTACTAATATCGATATTCTACTATTTACTTGGATACCGATTCTTCGAAAATAGCGACACTCAACACAAACATCGATATTTAACAGCAGTGACTCATAACCGATGCAAGTGTTTTTAAAAACCGATACCTAAGCATCGATAGAGTCAAGTTACCAATGAATCTTTGGCCTAACTTACGTAGGTCTAGGTTCACCTCTTGTGACCTTCGTAGCACAATACTGAGCTGTTCATCACAATGCTACGAGCATATAGGCATGCTGTATGAATTATTTCTGCAGTTTGCATACCCAGTGGAATACTTCAATGTAGGCCTACTGTGTACACAGTGGATTTTGTACAGACTGGTGATCGACTGCCAAAGTACATGCGGGGCGTAAATGGCTTAATATGTACAGAGCTAGCTCATGAGCTGTATCAGTGACACGTAAGTTTTTTCTACAGAATTGGTTACTGCATGCAAGATTATTCCGAGACCTTACAAGTAAACTGATTTTTCATGATATTCAGACTTACTGTAGGATGATCTATCTGAGACTATCTCACAGAGTAAAGTTCCACAAACAGAAAATAACGTAACATTTTCGCATTTATACATTCATTAGAAGTTCAGTGTTGGCACACATACTGTACTACGCATGTTATTCCATAGGCCATATGGTTTAGTACAGCGTCATAATTTTTTGTTGGGGAAGCTTTACGTTAATTCTGTTGATAACACGAATGTATGCAAACATGTACGAACACGCCGCAATCAGTCCGTACATGCAACACGTGTAGTACTAGACTGTAGAAAATATTTACAGTTTGGACTCTTCCAAACAAACTATGCAGCATACAGAGGAGTATTGTGACCTTTGACTGGATCAGCGTACTTTGATACGAGGGGTTTTTTTAACTTATTTTTTGGGATGCATATTTTGTTTGTTTGGGCGGAATTTTGCGAGTAGTTTTGACTGCAGTATTTTTCCATACATTAAAAAAAGATCGCTGACACTATGATATGGATGATCCTGCAAAAATAGCAGCGTAAAAGTTCTTATAGCTGCACTTGAAAGTTTCGGGAAAAGTCTGACATCCCAGGTACCGGACACGTGCGAGAGTGCCGAGAAGAGTTAAGCTGAAGCAGCTAGGGAGCTGCAGACCTGCAGCGGACTGCACGGTGCCTGGATTTTCTCTCTGAGAAGTACTGCATTCATAGATTATTGGAATGTCTGAATACAAGAGATCAGCTGGGTATAAATATCGACTGCTAGTAACTTAGTGGTTATAGTTGAGTGTAATACTGACGAATAGTTGATATCGAAAATATCGGCTGGTATTTTAGATATAGTGACTAGCTAAACAAGGCAGTTTTGATGCTGCATTGCATAGTGAACTACGTGCGAGGTATTTTACGAGAGTTAGGTAAAGAGGTACATACTTCTTAGTGACAAACCGAATAACAGAGAAGGCCCCTGGCTTACATACGTCCAAAAGGAACACTTTTTACTTATCCCAAAACTTGCGAATCAAAATATGCCAAAATATGACATATTTTGTTTGAAAGAAAAATATATAAAACACAAACTGTTGATAGTGGAAGGAATCGGCATAGCACATGTATGCTAGTAAGGGGTGGGAATTATGCTAATATTTGGGCCACTCGTTTTGAAAATGTTTGTATGGTCAGTGAAACCAGTAATCACAGATTTTGAAACTATTCTGTAGTATTTAGGGGCAGACCTACTACAGATTTTTTTTGATAGATCATGGCTAATGCTTTAGCGAGATGGAGGGATATTTGATCGTCTGGTGTGATGCTGAAGTAACACTAAAAGCTATATGAGACATATTCCCAAAGAAATAATTGAAAGTTACTTCACGACTACTCAAATGTTAAACCCAAACCCAGTTTTTTTTTTAATTTTTCTGCACAAATCTTGATTTATTTTTCACTACCAACGTAGTAAAATTCGGCATTTAAGTTGTCAGGGGCCGGGTACATGGTAATACCTTCCCATACTTCGTTTTTTCATATGTATAGTGTGCATACCCATTCTGTGAAAATATCGATATTATCGATATATTTCAGGTTGGTATATCGATATTTTATATTGGCAATACCGCTTTACCTTACTGCCCATAAACATGCATGACACATTCTGACTTCACAGCCGTATTCACAAACAGCAGGGTTCTAGCCAGGCCATTCAAACTGGTTGCTGCAACCAGTTTGAATTTACTTTTTTAACTCAGCACCCAGTTTGAAATTTCACCATCCAGTTTGAATCTCTCTACCAAGTTTGAAATTTTGTCACACTCTTAACTGTAAATATGTACAGTATCAGACACGAAACATCATTCAATTGAATATTGTTTTGGAAACAACCAAAAATCATGCAACTGACCACAGACAATGTCATTTATTCTTGAGATAAGGCCAACATCAAGTGAGAATGATGCAATGTCGATTAACTCTCACCCAATTTGACATTTTTCCTAGCTAGAAGCCTGAAACGGCACTATCAGTACAGATACCATGGCAGTGTAACCAGAGCCAGTGTACAGAGTTGCCAATGAGCCTAGCTGTAGATATTTCTCTTTGCATATTTTCTTGCTTCAAAATACTTTAAGAAATCTCACTTACAAGGAAGTGTGTGAAGCTTTACTGTTCAGGAGTGGCACCAGCAAGGGGTCATGGTCCCCTTCAGGGAATGCTTTCCCCCCTCCCCCTTGTCAGGGAAGTTTTCCATTTTCATCAAGGATTCTTAAACAATAGATGTAATCCAGAAGACAGTCAGTCGGACAACGAAAGGCAGTTTGTGATAAAAACCAGAAATTTTCCAGTTTTCCTCAATAGCAACCCAATTTTTCAAATTTCATCAATAAAAATCCAAATTTTTGAGTATACTGGAATTAAAAATCCAAGTTTTTCACATCTCCTTAAACAAAAGAAACTCCCAAATTTTTATATTTTGTAAAAAGAAGCCGAAAACATTCCGGCACTCTTCACTTGCCCACAATTTTACCTTCGACATCCTTTGGGCAACCCATCCCTCCTTATCCAGGCTGTAGGTTGCTGCCCTGCCCCTCTATAGGGAGCCTTCCTCCCCCCCTCCCCCCCCTTGTCGAGCAAATGTTGGTGCCACCCCTGTTATTGCTCAGAGAGTGTCAGGCTACTGTTCCATGAAGTGCCAAAGAAGATAAAACTTTGCAATACTTTTGGAATAATTTTTCATTTCAACACTAGTTTTTTAGTCAGTACTCAAGACTCAAGGTGTGGTAGCATGGGTTTACAAGCAATGTATAAACCCTAGTCGCAAGGGAGAAAACTGCTTTTGGAAATATATATTCCAGAAATAACCCTAATCTGCCTTTTTACCAGCACTGAAACTATGTATGATCAGTAATGTTACTTAATTAAATAATGGGTTCAGTGTTGACATTATGTAAGTTTAATTATTGAAATTGCCCTTGCATTGTTTCTTGTGACTTTTTCCAAAATTGCAACGTGTTGTTTTATCATCAGTATTGCACTTATGTTCAACCCCAAGGAAATACCAGTTATGCATTATGGTCATAATTTCAGGTTGAGCAATCAGATGTGGTCCTTTACTATATTTGCAGTCACTAAGGCTATTATTAACGTTTCAGTTTCAATCCAGGCAAGTTGAAGCCACCTCAAAAGGGAAGTCTACAGCTGCCTTAAAGGGGGTGACTACAGCTAAATTACAGCAAAAGGCTACAGCTTGCTTCAAGGGGGGTATCCATCTTTTAGATGACTACACCCTCTTAAAGGTGGCTTTTGCATTTGCCCTCCATTTGGGACATTTTCTCTGGACTGAAGAGTCTTGGAGTTCCGCCTAACTCCTCACATAGTTTCATCACTAACTAGTTCAGACAGCCCCAAAAAATAGTCAGACAATTCTGGTAAGTTTTAAATTGTTATTTGCACCTCTTTGTAATGAAAAGAAAAAAACTTATGTTTCAAAACAAGAAAATTGAGAATATTAATTTTAAAAAAATTGAAGTTGATATAATTCATGATTTCCTAAAAAGGCAAAAGATGAAGATTCTGGTGAATATATTTCAAACTAATCCTCTCAAGGTTCCAAGCTTTGCGGCAGTTAATTATTCTAATTGATAAAGTAATCACGGTAGCTATGCAACCATACAATTTACCGTCCTTAAGCTTAGGCGGCTAACTTTCATCACCATAATTCCAAATAGCTGTATTGAGTACTTGTAACAAAACATTGTACCATAGGCATTAGTTAGTTAGATGAGGTTTAACGTCCCAGTTTCCAACCAATTGGTTCAAGTCGAGACGACCACGGCCTTTTTTCCAATTGTGGCTCACTGGCTTGTTTTCCCTACTCCATTGCTTATGCTGAGCACCAAGCACAAAGGCAGTAGGTTCCATTTTTAAAGTCTTTGGTATGACCCGGCCAGGATTTGAACCCTAGACCTTCCGGCTGCAAGTCGGATGCTCTAACCACTTGGCCATAGGCATTAGAGGCAGACCAACAACCTAACCAGTTAACTGTGGCATTAAAATACTGTTACTTTTATCCCACTGCGGAATTAATTTGCGTAGAAATATATTACAGACGGATATATCCGTCATATGCAGTAGTGTGAAGTTCAGACATCATGGATATATCTGTCATACAGAGTTATCTGGTTAATTTCAGGGTGAACACCTGCCACCCCCCCCCCCCCCACTCGCTTGTGAGATGTCTTTCCAAAGGCCTATGCTGGGTCTGTGGGAGGAAGAGCAAGAAATATTGTAGGTTTTAGGGCAAAAGATGCCTGCTTTCAGGGCAAACATCTGCCTCTTGCAAAATGTCTTTCCACAATGCCTATGGTTTACAGTTTCTTCACATACTCACTTATTTTGGAAGTTAATGCCTACTTGTTAGGAAAGAATTTTGTTTTCATGAAAAACGTACTCACACCACAAGAAATTACACTCTCTTGTACTGATGACCATGACATTGTACTTTAACTATAGGAATTCTGTTATAATGTGCACTCTCACTCTGGCAAGCCTGTCACATCTCAGTCTGTTGCGAGTCAGTTACCCTAAGGAAGCACTAACATCTCTAATATTGCATCCAGGAATTTGCCAAGGAGGTGGGGGGGGGGAAGCTTGTAGGCAAACTGTCTACATGTAGCACCACTACAGGTTGGCACAAAGCATACAAGAAAATTTTGGCCTAAATGCCTCCCAGATCGCTGGAAGTGGCACTTCCTAGGTCTTGTGAGTTGCATCTAAACATTTTCTATTTTGAGTTACTAGCCATACCATAAGAAAATCTTAATGGAAAATACAAACAATATGTTCAAGGGGCAGGGGGGCAGTTGCCCTGTTTGCCCCCTCCCCCCCTGACAATGCACCTGATTGCATCTATCTTTGTTTATGCAACATTTTTTTAGGGCCTATACATTATTCCCAGTCATAATACGAAATAGGAGCCCATAGAGATTTTGCACTGAATCACATACCTCTTTGTTTTGATAGTGAAACAGTCTAGAAAGGTCCTTTGACACTCATGCACAACTGATTTCTATGACTGGAGACCAATTTTAGACAAGCCTGGCAGGGGAAAGCTGGAACATAGAAAAAGCGCACCAAACAGGAAATAAACCTTAGCATGCACTTGTGAAGCACTTTGGTGCAATACAGAGTATTAACCCAGTCTGCTACCCGAGGAACTTGGATGTAGGCCCTGTTAAGGGTTGGGCACTGATTTCACCTCCTAATCATGTATTTTACGAATAACTCTATGAACCCGAACAAAATTAACACAAAACTGTGAATAGTATTTACAGTTACTGAAGTCAAACTAGGCACTATGTAATCAAATGACATGTCCACAGCCTTGTTTTACAAATTCCAAGGCCAATCAAACTGAAAATTATTTTTTTTTTATCTCTAGTACATCTCCATTCCTTAATCTCTTTTAGTGCATGTCTAAATTCAACTTAGTGCTCCCCAGTAAGCTTTCAGAATGGCCAGAGATCTCAAGAAACTTTTCAGTTTTTACCATCATTATTTAATAATGTCATCACTTTACAAGGCTATGGAAGGAACATTGATGTTTCTCTTATTTCAAATTCAAGGAGAGAAAATGGAGTGTCCACTATAATAATCTGCATCACCATGGTAACAGTCTATCCCTAAATGATTGCTTCTTTTGTAACATTAACTAACAAAAATATAAGTCTTAGCCTTAGTATTATAATCACAAAGGACGATTCATATTGGAGGTAATAAAACTAGCTATTCCGTGACACTATGAAATACTTTTGATTACAAAACTAAAAAGACAATGGTAAAAAGGCACTTCCATTAATCCCAATAAAAATAATTATTTTCTACTTTTTGTTAAATTAGTCAATGCAACATCCCTTTTGTTTCAACTAAATATTTTGAGAACAGAAAACAAACAAAAATAAAAGAAAGTTACATATATATATTTCAAACAATTGCAAAATTTCAAGAGAAGACTTTGATACAGAAGGTTCATACTTTTGACCCTTTGCTTTTGTTATACATATTCATAAGCCCTCAGATTGACCAATAGCAATGCAAACCATGCTTTGCACACACCTCATTTAAGCAAAATTCCTCGCTGTGTAAAATCACATGATCATTTGGTATGCTGAACAGAATACAAAGTGTTATCGTGACTGAATCTATGTCGTGCAACCACGACTAGGTTTAAAATTGCTGAAATTTTTTGGCAACATTAGTTCATAAATAAAGTTTGCCTACAATAATAATTACAAAAAGCTACCTACCTGTTAAATAAATCTACAAAGATATAAAAAGATACTTTTTTCAGGCCTTATACCAAACAAATCCATCAATGGATTGGCATATCACTTAATAGCAATGAAGAAAAATCAAAATACATTTTTAGTGACAATACATATATTAAGCAGACTGACCAGAAAGCCTTAGACAAAACAGGTGGACAAACACACAAAGTTCTTCTCTAGAAATAACCCTTCCCTCCCCCTCCATTCCGTTATCACTTATTTCTGCCCTATCCTTTCCTCAGCCACAACCCCCCTCTCCCCATCCTCCCCCCACTCATCACCTTTTGTTTTGTCCTTGATCATTATTTTGATCCAATCATCTTATTTCAGAGGGGATCAGCATTTCCCTTACACAGGTTGTTTTCTACTTGATAAAGGCACTCCCCTTGAACACCCCAAATTCCATTCAGTTACACCCTCTCTCAGTCTGAACCATTCCTTAACCCATGCCTCTACCTTCTTTTCTCTTTTCCTTCATTCTGAAGTAGTTGACTGTTAAATTCATCCCTTTTGTTCATTGCCAGAATGTTTGCAGTGATATATTGTTAGCTTTCCAGCTGAATCTTGTTATTTAATCCAACATTTGCATATGTCTCTACTTGGAAGGTTCTGAGTTGATAGTCTTCACCATGCCTCCATTGAAAAGCATAAACAAAATTAAATTTATATCCCCAGTCTACCTCCACCCCCAAACTTACCTACATATCCTACCCACTTTTCTGATTCTTAGAAATGAACAAACAAGTACAAACAAGGCAAGTCTTACACACCAAAGCACACTTGCATAGTCACTATATCATAGACAGCTGCGGCTATCTGAACAGAAACTATTACTCTCAAACTTCTACATTTAACAGTCCACCTTAATATTTTTACAGAGCACAAAGTCTTAACGACTTGTGCGCACTCTTGCGTAAGAAACACTACAAGCAATTAGTTTGAAAAAGGTTAGCTTCTTTACAAATTGTGATACAAAGAAAACACAAAAATTAGATGAATTTCTATTGACCTTTGACCTCAAGTATACCAAGGACTTTTCCTGACCCATCTCAGCTTAACCCCAGCATCAGTTCTGATTTTGATGGATGCTGCTTCTGCTGATCTAACCGTTTCTTTGACGGCTTGCATTAAATTCTGGGCATTGCCGATGAGCACTTCTGTTGCCTCTTCCTCATCCTCAGAGCCTGTAAAATTGGTAAGAGGAGGGGGGAGAGGGGAGGATAGGGGATAGGGGGAGAGGAGAGGGAGAGAAATAGGTGTAGAGAAGGGGGTTATTACAAGTGATCAAGATGAGTGAAGACAAAAGTCTTGAAAGAGACAGTTTCATAAACAGCTCTTTGTATTTTCTAAGCTAGCATTCTGCAAAGATAAATGCATTAAAGCAATGCTGAAGTGTCACAAAGGTTTCCAAACTTTTCATGCTAACTTGTTGCCCCGGCTACACTATCGTATTTGCAATCTCTCCCTTTCACTGCAAACATAAAAACTGTAACAAAAAGTTCAATATAGCAACAGAAAAAAAGTTCAACCAGTAACAACTACTGAAGCAACATTAACCTCTGCTCAACCAAGTTTTCCCTCATGGTTTGCTAAGAGTTCCCCACCCTCTCTGAGGGGTAAGGGAAGGGGTGTAAAAATCAGCATTTGCTCTTGCAGTTCTATATATTACATATTCCTGTCAAGAAATTACCCCTTTCCACAAACTCAAAGGTTTCTTAGGGACTTTATTAAGGAAAACAGGCCAAACTGCTGTGACTTCTGTTCTTACCTGGTTCTCCAAGTAACGTTGCTTTTACTGTTGATATAATTTTAAGCTGAGTTGCTATCGTTGGGATTCGCTCGCAGACCTGCATCAAATTCTGTTTATAGAGAACGAAATATATTTGAAATAAATTGCAGGCATGTGGGAGAAGGTTGCAAAAAAATTTGTACCCAGGCACCAGAAGAACATTACTAACTGGTTACTTGAGTACTAGACTGTAACATTACAACTCCTGACTTCAGTGCAAATGTCATACACTCATGAACATGTTAACTTCTTTGGGGGAAGAGGGATAGCAGGTTGTTCCAAATAACTGTGCAACTAAAATGTCTCATTAATCGAACTTCAAAATTAATGATATATCTTTCCTTTTTATCAAGTAAGTGACTGAAGGAAAACTTTCAATATTTAGATGTTAGGCACATTTGCACAGCAGTGTTCACATGTAGTAGTGGCCCCTTATTTCTCCCCAATCAGGAAAATGGTTAAGGCCAGCCACAGGTTGTGACCTTTACTGTGTGGTCCTATGTAAACGGTGTATACAAATTTTTTACTCCCTTTAATATACCAACTTTGTGGACTAAGTTGCTATGTACTGTTTCTTTCTGTACTCACAGTCAGAGTAATTCCTGAGTTGGAGTTAAAAATGAGGTTTTATGGCTCAGTGTAATGCCTGAGTGTAACCCTAACAAATAATGTTCCAGCTTCTGGAAAGCACCTGTTTGTTAGCACAGAAACTGCTTAATTTTCCCATTGATGGTTTAGTGCAAAAGGAAAAGCTTCCATGTACTTGTATCGTTTAGGATTTAGTGCCAAGTTTTTTTGCACTGGTCTAGGGAAGCTTCCATCACTGGCGTAGGCTCAGTGTTCATTACATGTAGCATACCCATGGGACATGGCATCCCACCCCACAAAGTTAAATAGTTTAGGGACACTTCCCTCAGTTTGACATAGTAAGGGTACCCATTCATAGGGTTGTATCAGACCATGCCACATACTGTGCAGTCTGCCTGCAGTAAAGCAGCTCAGGCCTCTCCCCGTAAGTCAGCATTTGTTAAATTTTGGGCAAATAACTTTTTTTTACTTGGTACTTACTCTTTATTCAACAAACATCGCATGATAAATTCCACATGAGGTATTGACTGCACTAAAAATATTTTTCATACCCCACTATTTTATTGTCATAGTGGGGTGTATCATGTAAATAGCCCCATAGGCGAAGGCTGTTGCAAATGCATTACTGTGGAAGATGTTTGTGTCTATTAACTATAGGTTCAAGCTCACTGCTTCAACTGAACTGTACACCCATAGACAAAAGTAAGAAAGTAACAAATGACATTTTTACAGAGACCAACTGGTCCTGTGCATACCAATATTTTTTTTTTTTTGGAGGGGGGGGGAGGGGGAATTCACCAGAATTTGCCCACTACACCAATTACATGTGAGTTGTAACATTGTTTATCTAGTGCACTCACCATACGAATTCTCTTGTCAGTACACTGTCTGGCGATTTCTGTGGCAAGACGAGTTACTTCACTGGATGCTTTGGCAATAGCTTTAGCACAATCGATGAGTCCCTTCCTGGAACCTCCTTCACCCCTATGAACAACATAGAACATTCTCTTTAAAACAACTTTGTTCTGGTTATCACTATTCTGTCTACAATTTGGAGTAATAATATGTCAGGACTGATTACAGTTTGAGAAGCAGGCAGAGAGAGTTGACACAGAATTACAACTTTATTTTCAGGAGAACAGACTACTAGGGTCACAGGAAAGTCAAAATGAAAATCATCAAAATGAGGGTACAGTGGGTTGAGTAGATGAAACTTCAGCGCATGCTCCTTCACAACCCAACATGAAAAAGATGCAAATGCTACAGGCAGGAATTCAAAATGTTTACATGTTTTTGTGACAGGCTTTAGGTGATTTTTCAAGCTATGACCTGGAATGACCCCTCAGAAAACTGTAACTTAATATTCATAAACAACTAGAACCTTTCATGCTACAAGAATCACTGTACTCAGGTGTTATTGCATGTATTCAAAAATATGAGCAGTATATTGGGTATATTTTCATGTATGTTAACTTACAGGAGAAAGGCACACAGACAGACAAACAGATAAGGCACAAAGAGATAGACAGATGGACAGATATGAATGGAAAGACAGACAGACAGACAGACCAACAGGCTACCAAACAAAACATGTAAGCACCTCCCCACCTGACATATTTACTCATTTCAGCCATCAATAGCGCCATCTTCTTTGCTGCAGCAATGAGGTCATTTCCTTTGCTGGACCATTTCTGAGCCTCTTGATGAAGATCATAAGCTGCTTTCTGTGATAAAGATGAAAAAAGATAGATAGCTTGAGAACAACCAATATTATCGATCATTATCTAGACAGGCATGTGATGCAGACTTGTAACCAGCTGCCCATGTTTTTTGCAGGTGAAGTTTATGTTTGGAGTGTTGGTGACTGAAACGATAGCTGTTTAATTTCATCTGTAGCTATGAGCCTGATACAATGGAAAATTCAAACATTTCCAATTAAGGCCTTGAAAAAGACTCATTCAAATTCAAGGATTTTTCAAAAATGCAAACCTTGAAAATGCTTTAATTTGAATATGTCATTTTCAAGGCTTGTAAAGCTGTGTAGGTATCATGTGTAGGGAAGGGGTGGGTGGGCAAAAATGGGGGAGGGTGGGGGGTGTCAAGATGAAAATTGGAAGGGCTTTTACATCCCAAGTACGATACATACCTATACTCCCCTACCTTTACTACTAGACATGACAAGAGTAAGGACACTTATTCAGCAAAAATCTTCAAGAAGGCTCAATTAAAGGCACATTATCATAACCCCAATAGTTAAAATTCTTTGTACCATTTTTGCCCTCTCCTTCAACCTAAGTAGCTATCTTTAGCACCTTCCACTATGTTCTCTCAACACCTTAAGCCAACTCTCTACTCCAAATGACCACAGCAGCTTGCAGACCCTTTTCAAACAATCTACTCAATACCCTTAGGTAATTTGAGAATGCTCTCATGCTACTGGGCAACACAACAGCACATATCCCTGATCCGTACAGGTCATTGCCCATTCAGATTGGCTTATGTAAGTTTGGAGGCATAGTTTGAATTTGCCCTGCTTTTGTGTTAATTGAAGTATTGCAATCAATTACAAATTTAAGGGATGCTTATACTAGGTGAAAAAATTTTAGTCTGCTTTTAAAATGGATTGGTGTCTGATGTACTATTTTACGGTTCACCTTACAGGGAGGTTGGAGGTTTCAGCAAGAACTAATTATTGATCTGTGAAAGAGAACTCTTCTCATTCAATTCTGATCAGAGCCTCAGGAAATATTAGCAGATATGATTACTAAATTTGTAATCTTTGAAAACTTGCAGAAACCTGGAGTGATGTCCTCCCATTACATTTAATACTTATGCTTTGTTTTCAATTTTCAATCTGCGGTTTTGACCTAAAAAATATACAGGTGTATGAGCGTCCCCCATGTAGAAAAATTTCCCACATGAAGGAGAAAATAGTCCAGTTAAAAAGCAAAAAAAAAAAAAAAAGAAACAATGTGTTGATTATTTGAAGTAATTGTTTTGCACTTGCTTACTTAACGTTCACTACTGGTTGAAAATGTGATAATATCATCTGCTAATATCTCAAGAAGCACAAATAGAAATTGAAGGAAAATTTCAGCAGAATGCATGCTTAGATTAAATAATCCTCTTAATATCAAAAATGTCACCCTTAATTCTAGGATAAAGGTCTCACCATAATGGGTTCATCTGTCTGAGGTTTTGGGAAATGCACCTCCTCTTCCTCCTCTGGGGGAGGGGGTCTTGGTGGGGGCATTTGTCCTTCTGGTAAGGGTGGTCTGGGAGGAGCACTCTCTGCAAAAAGATTACTTATTTTTAGTATAATTCCTCTGATAATTTATTACTACAGTAACAATGCTGCTGTAGCTCACACACACGTAATGTAGAAATTGTGCACATTAATTATTCACTCATTAATATTCAGTTATGAACTGTGGGAAATTACATCTAAATTAAACCATTAAGACCCACAATTATTATCGAGGTAAACTTTAAAAGACTGAAATGTTTTCAAGAAATTCTAGAATTCAAGATATGACTTAACATCACTGGGAGGTTAGGTAATACCCACAAAATATAAGCTCCATTTTTTGGTATGAATATCTAAAAAAGTTGGACCTTCACTGCTGGACCTATTTTTTCGTCTAAATATTATGAAATTCAGTCACAGTTCAGTAATGAGCATCAATGCATTACCTAGGCCTACATGCTACATAATAACTTTAGCAGGTACTATTTTGCTGGACTCACAACACTGTGTTTCTAATGTATTTGCACTTTCCAGAATAATTTAAAATCACAAAAACACATGTACAAGGCTCCTAACTCAAACCAGTACAGCAGATCTACTGTGAGGTCTTATGGCAATACAGGGAGATTCCCTAGATTGCTTGCTGTCAACTCTTGTATATTTTTGTCAACTGACAGTGTTTTTATTGGCCAAGGGAAAAACAAAGTGGTGCTAAATGGGCCATGATAGTATGCTATCTCCGTGATCATGGTGAGAGAAATGTGATCCAATATGTCCACAAGCTAGGGGCGTAGCTAGGATGAAATTTTTGGAGGCCTAGGTATCAAATGGGGTTCACGGCATTGATCGTGGTCCTAAATTCTTACAAATTTCACTAGGACACACACAATTTCTGGGGGGCCTAGCAAACATCTGGGGGGCCCAGCCCCCCCCCCCCGAATCCCTGTAGCTACGTGTCTGCCACAAGCCAGTTTGTGATGAATACATGCGGGTTGTGTGATGTGTATAAAAGTGACAATCCAGTCCTACGATTTAGCTCCACATTAGACACATTCATGTTTACAATTAACTGATGTCACTGCTGGTTTGCAAAAGAGCTGATAAGGTGCTCTTTCATACACTGTCATCACAATGAAAATTGGATTCTAATTTGTCCACTTTCTGTTTGCAATCGCACAGGCATTTATATGCTCAAAACCTAACATGCATGCATGTGTTCTTGCGCATGCTCTATGTCAACCAGTGACGTAACCGTGAATGGTCTGAAAGCATGAAAATGGTTAATAAAGTATGTTCCATTCAAAATGTCCACGTAAAATTTCCTGGGAAAAATACTATTTTAGCTGCAAACATACTGACAAAATTAAAGACAGATATGTGAAAGATGAAAAAAGGACTCAGATTCTAGAAGTTGACACCATCTGCTTCATTCTATGACCTCACATATGTACCATGTGTTAACTAAAGACTGCAGCACTGATGCTAATTTCAACCAGAATACAAAAATGCATGGAGGTTTGGATGATATATGTGTTTTACTCCAGATAATACCATGTTGTCAAATTTCTTTCAGTCAGACACTGGTCAAATGCTACAGTATCTTAACGTACTGGCAAAATACAGTTTTGTGTTCATATTTGAGCTTAAGAATTGTTGGCAAATTTTGCAGTCTGACCTTTGGTAACCCAGGATGACAATCTTGGTATTTCAGCATTTAATCCCTGGTGACCCTAGATGACCTTTGACCCCACCAAAAATTATAGGGGTTTTAGTCTCACCATAATGCATCTGCATACTAGGTATAAAAACTATCCAAGCTTGCCACCTCGAGAAATTGTGTTAACAATGTTTTCAGGGTTTGACCCCTGTAACCCCAGGAGACCTTTGACCTCCATCACAACAACAGGATTTTTTGTCTAACAATGCATCTACATACCAAGTATGAAATTCATCCAACCTTCCTACCTTGAGATATCGTGTTAGCAAGGTTTTCAGGCTTTGACCCCTGGTGACCCTAGATGACCTTTGAACCCCACCAAAAATGATTGGGTTCTTCCTCTTACTATAAGGCATCTACATACAAAGTATGAAATTTATCCAAGCTTCCTACCTTGAGATATCATGTTAACAAGGTTTTCAGGGTTTGACCCCTGGTGACCCCAGATGACCTTTGGCCTCCACCAAATATGGTAGGGTTCTTTCTCTTACAATAATGCATCTACAGTACATACAAAGTAAGAAATTCATTCAAGCTTCCTTCCTCAAGATAATATGTTAACATGATTTCAGGGTTTGACCCCTGGTGACCTTCAACCCTCACCAAAAACTATAGGGTTCTTCCTCTAAATATGGGGCATCTATGTATGAAGTTTGAGAACTGTCAGAGCTTCCCTTCTTGAGATATCGTGTTAACAAGGTTTTCAAGGTTTGACCCCTGGTGACCAAACATGACCTTTGACCTCCACCACAAATGATAGGGTCCTTCCTCTTACCATAACGCATCTACATACAAAGTATGAAATTCATCCATGCTTCCTACCTTGAGATATTGTGTTAACAAGTTTTTCAGATTTTGACCCCTGGTGACCCCAGATGACTTTGAACCCCAGCAAAAACAACAGGGTTCTTCCTCTTAATATGGGGCATCTATGTACCAAGTTTGACAACTGTCACACTTTCCCTTCTAGAGGTATCGTGTTAACAAGCAAAGTCACAAACACACACATACGCACATACATACACACGCCATCATGAATCAATAGGTTTCTCTTATCATGGAAACCAAAAATCACTTGCAAGCTGCAGGGTCAAGTCTATTCAAAGGTAATCCTAGCTTATCTCACTTTCAAATTTTCATCATCAATTTCTTAAAGATTCAAATACACAGTAAAGAAAGAATGAGGATAGACTCTATACTGTGATAACGCCCCCTATCCCAACAGCTTTGTCAGAGTAACTGCAGGCAACTAGGGAAATACAAGTAAACAGGAGGTAAGGATAGGCGAGATTGTCTTAAGACAAATCACACAAAAGAAACCATCAATCCTAACAATTTCACCTGCAAATTTCAACAGGCAATTTTACAATAAAAAAAAAACCTTATTTTATATTTTTCTTACATAAGTGAAACTTTTCATTAAATTCTACTGTTGATGCCATGTAGAATCATAAAATTAATGGTATTTGAGTCTCCCTACCTTCATTTGAGATACTGAGGGTGCTAATATCTGGAGGTGGGGGAAGTGGTGGCTCTGCATTGACCTGTACAATGTGTCTAACCTTGCTAACATCATCTTGCAACTGTGAGACAAAATCAACCACAAATGGTGAAAAATTACAGATAATAAAACAAGTTTAAATTATTGGAATTACATAAGCAGTTGGCACTGATCTGAAATGGGTGTAGGCTTTGATATCAAAATGGATGGTAGGGTTTAATAATATGTGTGTGGCAGTACTGATGTAATAAAACAATGTAAGGGGTGGTATTGAAACTGACATAGGCACTGATATAGAAAAAGGTGTAGTATCGATACTAAGACAAGCATAGGGATTGATACTATATGTGTGCTAGTACTGCTACTGAGATGTGTGAAACAGGTGTAGGCTCTGATCTAAAATAGGTGTTGTACCGATACTAAGACAAGTATGAGGATTGATACTACATGTGTGTAGTTTCTAAAATAGGTCTGGGTATTGATACCAAGACAAGTGTAGGGACTGATACTAAGAAACCTGTAGGGTTGGATACTAAAATAATTAATCCTTAAACATAAACAGGTATTGGCACTGATACTATAAACTCGTGTAAGGCCATAAAAATAGAAGAACAATACCTACTAATTGTGAAATGTTCAACATTCATTCAAGATGAATTGATCAAAGTGAAGTATGAATGTAACAAAGGAAATAAAAATTTTCGTTCCTAAAATTCTGCAAATTAAACGCTGATAAAAAAAATCTTTTAAAGCAATGCTTTTCTTAAAATAGTTTTGTAATGATCATATCATACTGCACTAAACTGTGCTATTTTTTGTAGAGTCACTTCAAACTATAGTGAGCACAGGCAATTATTTCCATGTGATTAGCATATAGAGAATATTCGTAAGTGCATAACCACATATCTGAATGCATATTCACAGAACACCACATTTTCCATGGTTAAGGTTAGTGATGTCACACGTTGTACAGGAATTACAGCGACAAATATTGACTGAGATTAAACATCAAATACATTGCATACATTATGCATATAACTTGCAAAATCTTGTACAGCATCTATTGAATATTCATGACTTAAACATTATAAATGCTGCAAGACAAAGAATAACAGTGTTAGAACCAAACAGACAAAACGATGCCATAGTATACGAAGTACTGGTGGCTTGAGCAATAACATCTAGAGAGGACAAAAGTCTTGTTAATATGTTATACAAACATATCTATATTCAAGTACACAAACATGAATATTCAATTATACAAGTATATGAATCAGGTGGACTGCTGGCCATGCAAGGATTTTCACCTGCCACAAAGTATGCAACTGCTACAGATTTACAATACAGAGTGCTTTGCAGGCTTTACAGAAGCTATGTAGTGTAACTAAACCATTGCTGTTATCTTGAAAGGAAAAGTGTCTGCATCATGCTGGACTACCACTAGATTTAAACATATCTGCTAAAATACCACTATTTTAGCCATTTTCACATGGAATGACCTAGACAAAACTGTAGATTGCCTTCAAGTTTAATCCCTACCCATTTTGTGAGTGGCAAATTCCCTCCTATTTCCTTTCTTTAAAAGTCAGCTGGTGAGGATAACCTGCTGAACTCTCCTCTCCCTACCAACCCCCCCCCCCCCACCCCTGCTTCTATTTTGTTTGAATGAGCCAAGGGGTATCAAGCTGAACTGTACATGAGAAGCAATTCAATCTACCTACAATATGGACACTAGGGCATAAATTTTCTGACACAAATTTGGAGATGCAGTAATCAGTAATGCTGAGTATGATGACACAAGCTAGGGTATGAAGGTAGCAAAGATTGGACAAGCTAATAGGAGTGTGTATGGAAGCTCATAACAGCCATGTCATGCATGCATTAGTGGTCTAAACACATAAGGAGCACTACTATTTAGGCTGTGCTGGCTAATGTACTAACACATAAGGCTAGGCTACATCTCATGCAAGGTTGGGCAAAATCAAGAAAACCTGTGAGGGGGGTATGGCTTCCCGACTGATTATTCGTCTGGGCACAGGGGGTGGTGGTGTTGGTGTTGGTGGCACAGGGGGTGGTGGTATTGGTGGTGGTTGGTGGGCAAGCTCAAAAAACTGTTTTGGAATAGGGGAGAGGGGAGACGGTGAGAAGCTACGTGGTGAGGGTGCATAGCCATTCTGGGTCACAGGGTCAAAGGTCGTGACAAACGCAGCAACATCAATGAGGAACTGTGAGTGCAAACATAAAAGAGAAAAGCCAAAAACAAATAAAATAAAAAAATGAAATACTGACTTAAAAATAAAAGAAAAAATATTATAGTGAACTAAAGATAAACAGCTTTGAAGTAAGAAGCAATACTAACATGCTCAGAAATGCTACCATCATAACCCATCAGAATATTCTACAACTATACTCTGTGGTTGGAAAAGGAATTTCTACAACGGTGCTTTCCCACAATAGTTCTAACATGCTCAACAAAAACTGGAATAATTGTGAACTAACACTGGCCAACCATTGGAAGGTGAAGGCTAAATATTTTGAATGCTTTTGAGCTGACTTAGACACACTCCCAGGACAATTCCAACTCAGACAATATTCCCTGGAAAATTTCAACTCATGGCAATTACCCCTCAGACATTTGGAGTTGTCCTGGGAAAGAATTGATGGGGGGGGGGGGGATTGTCCCAGTGGTAATTGTCCTGGCAGGAAGTGTCCCAAGGGGGAAAAAGGAAGGTGTCCAGGGAAATTGCATGAGAATTGTCCATGAGGAATTGTCTGGGATCTATTTTTGATCAAATTGCTGAAATGGAAGCCTCCTGGGGCCTTAAAATGCTTCTCTCACATTTCAACTTAATAGTGTCCAAGCAAAAGCCTGTGAAGTCCTGAGTTGTAATGAAATCTGATTTCACTCCAAGTGACTAGAAGATTTATGACTGTTTATGCTAGCAAATAAAATTTCTCGTGTTGTGATGCAATGATGGTATGCCAAGTACCTTGCAAAGGTTGTTTTTAATAAGTAGCTTTCAAACTTTCAAACACAAATTCTGATAAATTCACTGAGTGCTTTACTTATGCATTCCTTATAAAGTAAATTCATATTCATTTTACAATTTTACACACTGGAAAATCCTGATAGCTCTCTTAAAAAAAAAATAACAAAAAGAGAAACAATTCAGCTGTACACATTACTTTAAAAACTCAAAAATATTTACACAAAATTTGCAAATTACATTATCATGTGGAAAAACTGTCTTAAAAGAAAAATGCAACAGCAGGTATGGAAAACAACGACGGAATATAAAATGACATTCAATGAAATAAAACATGCAACAAAGGAAACAATGAAAACACCATAAAAACAATGGAGAACCCCTTTCGATGTTCACACAAACATATACCTAAGGAAGTAACACACTCTAGAAAATGTTCAATCACATGAAAAATTTTTGCAAGAAATCCCGTTCTGGAAAGAGGAGAAGAGAGCTAGAGAAGAAAACCTATTTGCCGTCAGATTGAAATTGACCTCCTCTTGACGCTATACAGGAAAGCAAAGATCAACTGCCAAAACTGGAAATTGTGTGAACAGAAGGTGCCATTCACATGCTGCACATGCCAAGTCAATACATCTAAGGGGGGCATTTAATCCTTTGATGTGAAGCCATGCTTAAGAAAGAAGAAACCTGTTGTAGACAACACTCCCTTAGTGCACCAAGTGCTAAAAATTTACAGGTTACAAGTTAGTGTCTTTCGAGATGGATGCAGCCATCAACAACCCAAGATAAAATGTCACTGCAACCTGGGAGGTCATATGCAAATGTACTCAAACAGATAACCTGTCTAGGTGATCGGCCCGGGCTGCGATTTGAAGAGAACGGTGCATACTGCTGTTGGTCATAAGGGGAACGCACCACTGGAGAGTAGGGTACTCCAGTATCCACCGTCAAAGGCTGTTGAAATTGTTGGACCAAGAAAGGTAGTGAATATTAATAAAATAATTAGAATAATGTAAGGATGAGAAACTAAACATATATAATACTAAAATAAAATAGTTGTTGTTGACAAAAATTTTACATTCTATTGCTTGGGTGGAAATGAAGAATGCAAAAAAATGTTTATCAATGAAAAGCAGAAACGATAAAAAGAAAAAGAAAATTAAAAGACTTGTGCATTGGTGCTAAAACATGTAAAGAACAAAAAGGCCCTACAAAAAAAAATTCACAAAATAATGTAATGAAATAACATTTAAAGAATAATGCAAATGAAATCATTGAATTTTGACCAAATTAGCATCTCTTTTAATGTTTTTATGTTAAAATAGCTGTAAGTTCTACATGAATGTTTTCCATCAAACAAAACTGCATTCAAGTTATGACCTGCTGTTGTGGGGGTCTCTGCGATGCCTGTGATGTTGTCCGAGGGGAAATTCCTGCTGGAGCGGCAGACTGGGACCCTGGGCCATAAAGGGATGCCCCTTGATAATAATCAGGCTTCTTGGAGAAGAGAGAATAGCAAATGCTAGTATGGTTAGAATAAGAATGTCAGAATATACAGAAGCAGTAAAACTGATACAGAAAAAGAAGTATGAAGGTTAAGAATGAACATCACACTTTATATAATATATACTTATCAGATGCTACTGTTTTATCTCTTAAATGACATCTTGGTAGGCCCACAGCCAGAGAGGGTACTGAAGGGGGCTGAGAGAGCTTCAGAGGGGAGGGGGATCACTTTCAGAGGGGAGACATATACTAAAACACATTCAGGCAATAGTAATTTGTATTTTCCTATGGGGAGGCAAACATTTTTCTAAGGGGGACTGCTGCCCACTCCTCGCCCCCAGGCCCCCTTGACTATGGGCTTGCATCTGGGTGTTCTGCTTCAGTATACTTTCATATGTTGCACAAGGAAAATACCCAGTATGCACTAACCATTAATGAACTAAATTTGATGATAAAGCATTTCTAAACTTTAATGATACCTAAGAAGTCATTTAAAAAAAAGAAAAAGTGATGATTTTACAATTTCAACAGTAAAAACTGCAGCATAATGTAATAAACCTATAGCCCTGATAAAATCAGTGCAGCTGCAAAATAACATAAAGCATAATATGTAAGAACATTAGAGAAAGACATGTAACAAAAGAATGCAAGCGAAAGAACCTGAGGGGTTCCCTCACCAACCCCACACCTGCAAAACAAATGAACTATTTCATTAGGTATTTCAAACATCCTGCTGATATAAATTTAAGCGTCTACTAAAGCGACTCATTTTCTTTCTTGCATGCAAGTGTAAAGTTGGTTTGCTATGCCATAGACATAAAACAAAACTGCTGAAGCACTGTATAGTTCATGTAACCTGTGTACTCAATATCAAGCATGGTAAGGAAAAGAAAATTAGTTGTCAAGTGTGTAAAAACAGCATAAGCTTATGAGGCCGAGCACCGTACCCCTCCAAAATATTTGGACAACCTCAAAAATTTGGGCAAAATCTGTAGAAACTGGGGCAAACTTTCTCCAAAAAGGCTAATGAGTTCTAGGCAGAAACAAGTTATGCCCCTCAAATCCAAATGGTTCCATACACTTATGAGAAACAAATAAATTTACCAGGTTCCTGCACCTTGGATACAGCAAACCTCCACCATTTTTAAGTAACCTTTTTAAGATCACATGACTTAATTTTCCTGGGTTCAAATACCCAGGATAAAAACACACACTTTAGAAGCATTTACAAGTTTCATAGTCTTCAGAAAATTCATCACTTTTCTTTGACTTATGACATTTTTGTAAAAAATTCCAGCACTGCTGCAGGCCTGTAAGCTAAAAAACTGTATTCCATGAATTAAATTGTTCATGATTTCTGCAGGCCATGGACACCCAGCACATAAGTGCATAGTATCATTGCTACAAAATAGCAAAGAGAAATGTTCAGATGATTCAAAAAATTTGTGACATTCACAGTTTATTATAAATTATGAAGGTACAGTACACACAGACTACATGAAAAAGAATAGCAAACTCTCTGAACACCTATTTTCACTTCAATTACAAATGGGAAAAAGGCTGCAACTATGTTTGAAGGATTTAAGATGTGACATATCAATGATAGACCCAGTTTGATTCACATGAAAATCTACACACTCCATCCTTCCACCAACACAAAAATTTGTACTTGGGGGCAGAGCAAAGCAAAGGACATGGTTACCACACTTTTAACATAATAAATTTCCAGACTATTCCATGATCAAATAAGATAGCTACTTTTGAGACTAAAAATTTACATTGAAAAGGAAAAATAATGCACTTGGTTAGGAAAAATTTGTGTTCAGTCAATTCCTGCAGACATATATGAAAGTTAAATGTTTTTCTGTAAGTACAACTATGGACTTGTCACATCAATTAAATACAAAAGCAACATGATTTAAATTACTGTGTACAGCTTTTTGTCTTCCAGACTATACAGCCAGATTTCCACACTTATCAACCAAATTTCAAGGGCTTCTAAACCACTCATAAATGCCAAACATTCCCAAAGTTTTACCAATACTGCATACCATGTGGGAATCCCTCATATACCAAAGAAAGATGATTTGCCTCCAACTCAAAATTAGTGAGAGAGTGTTTAGTCATGCAGGGATGAAAGAATGCAAGGTAAATAACTATAAATGGGAGAAAATAAAGAAGGAAATATGAAAGTAAGAACCTTGGAGGAGGGAGAGGCAGGCTGATAGGAGGATGGTGAAGTGTGGCCATGGATTGGTGTGGGTTGACTAGAGGGGTAGGCGTGAGGGGGCAATGATTTCTGAGGTGCATGAAGACTATCCTAAAGATTGAAGGAGAGAAAAGAAAAACATACTAGATCTACATAAGATAATGACACTATTATAGCAGTCACCTGATCAATCACATGATCACAGACTAGCTACAATAGTTTACTACTTGATATTGTGGTAACTGATGAACTGTCTTGATCTGGAGTTACACCAAACTAAGTTAAACTAAACTTAACTAAACTGAAAGAAAAGGAAACAAAATGAAAAGGAACCAAACTAAACTAAAACTTGAAGACTAAAATTAAACTCACACACAATGGATGTGTTACAAGAAAAAGATGCTATTAATCCTAGAGAAGAAACTTTACAAACACTTAATACCCACAAGACAAGGTGCTGGTGCTAGTTTCAATGGCAACACAAAATACAATATGAAAAAAAAATAAATAAATAAAAGGTACCCTTCAGTATGAAGTAACAGTCACATGCTTCACAATGTACTAACTACCATAGTGTAACTGCATACATACAGTGCTTTATTATAATGCCAATGTTTTAATGTTATGAAAGGCAATGCAATATTATTCCTTACATTACAACTTTATTCTTATAGTTATCAGATTCTGCTGTCTAAACACATTCTAAAAATAACATGATTTCCACAATTTTAACTTGTTGCATTTCATACTGCAAAAGCTAGCAATTTATTCAGTCCTTTTAATAAAAAATATTCCTGTTAGAGAACTTTTCATTTCCTAATGTTAACAAAACTACAACAAAATGAGGGGTATCAAGTTCAGTCACAACACCAAATCAAGCTGGATAACTTCTCACACGTTAAACTTACATTAGTAAGTACAGGTCAAAAGCACAAAGATTAGTTTTATCTCTAACTAGCATATGTGAGTGGAGAAATCCAACAAACTGTAATTTTTCCTATCCAAAATCGATCCATGCAGTTCAACACACACTTACTACATTCTTGAATTGCTTCAAATGCATTAACATAGGATGTATTATTTTCATACCATCTAGTTTCCTTCTCTGCACCCCAGACACTGCCCTATCCTCAGCATCCCTCTCTTTCCATACACATACATCTCCAGCCCTTCCCCCTTCTTTCCATACACATATATCTCCACCCCCCCCCCCCCCCCCGCTTTCCTTCCTTCTCCTCAGACCCCTAGTACCCCCAAAGTACAGATTATGCCTCACATACCTCATAGCTCCAGCATTCAAGTACTAACCATCACACTGAAACCCAAGTGTACTTTGTGACATAACCCCCTGCTTCTCCCACTTCTGGCCCATACTGTCCTTCTCCTCTCTAGGCCTGGAGCAGAATATCACCCATTTTTTCAGAGCTATAGATTCAACTACTTACCATCATGGTGGATCCATGCCTGTGCCCTTGTTAACATTACCATTACTGTTACTAATCTCTGCCCCCATCACACCCCTTCCCTCCCAATCCAAATATTTATATGCATAAATAAATGCATCATCAACAATTACATAAACCTATGACGAGGACTCACATCACAATATTTACTCCAAAAACTGCTCCAGTCATTTCACCGTTTTCTCTTGTCTTTCTCCTGCCTCCCCTCCCCCTCCCACCATCCCTTCTCTCTACCAGCCCCCTCCTTTCTCCCCCTGCTCCCTCAGTTTACAAGCTCCCTAATATATGACATGCTAAAAAGTTAGCAAGGACAACAATACCTCAGATGTTAACGGATGAAGTGAAACATGAATCGAAGATCGATACTGGTCAGGTGCATGCTGGGAAGGGTGGTCATATGAGTACTTCATGTCATGCTAGGAACAAAGTACACACAAAACATTAACACTTACACATCAACAAAACAGGGATTCAAAATGCTTTCCTAATTAGATGAAGCTCTTAAGGGTTGAATGTATGATCTTTATCCTAGCGCTAAAACTGAACATTAAACTCTTTGAAAAAAGAAACAAAAAAAAAAAACTTCCAATGTCAATGTTTTAATGTTTTGAAGGAACTGTTGTCACCCCACAAATTGCAAATAAGTGCCTAACGAATTTAGTGTAAATAAAACATGTTCTGAGCACATTTTGTCCAGGAGAGAAATTCAAACAGAAAATTTGAAATTTCTAACTGCTACATGATAAAGGTAGCTGTTGATAGATTTAGAAAGCTTCATTTGAAAGATATGTAGAATAGAATGCAACATCAAATTTTCAATTTTACTGACCTAAATTTGTCCCAAGGCAAGTACAAAAGTCCTGTGACAGAGTATTTTTCAAAGGGCTCTACAATACCCTATTAACAATCTTTTCCATTCAAAACTCCATCTTAAGCCCCCTGAGCATCACAGCTGGTATAGAACCCACAAGGTATCACAGTTTCAAAACCCTAAAATGAGCACTAAGTGACAGATGCCACTTTTAGAATTTGATACAAATCCATTTTGTATTTGTATTATTACAGATGAAGGGGGGATGCTCTCACCAGTTGGCTGCTCAGAAGGCACATAATATGCAGATGTGCTATAGACTGTTCCATTTGTGTGCATTTTAATGTTACGTGACTAGCACATAGTTATGACTAAAGCATATTTGAAAAATGACATAATTGGCTGTTCATTTGTGACATCAGATTTACAACATCTCGTTGAAATTTTGTTTGCAGAGTATTTGCACCAAGTTTTTGGACAAACTATGTCCAAACCATATATTTGAGTAAGAAACTCAAATAATAAAGTCTCAGACAGCGACACATTTTTCTTAATATTCAGGAAATACCAAAGAGGTGTAGCAGGAGTAGGGGGTGGGGGCAGGGATGAAACATCACAATGCAAAAACAATATTAATGAAACAGCACACTAGAATGGAAGAATGAATAAAATAAGGGCATGAACCTGGGATGGCTGGGCTTGTTGGTGGAGTGCACTTGGGAGGGGGGATGGAACAGCCTTAGGAGGGGAAACAGATGGGGCCATGTAGGTTGGTGGATGTGAGGGTGCTTTCTGAAAATTAAGATAGGACAGATATGGATGTCAAAGAGACACTTTTAGTGATGTTCCTCGAATAAAGTCAATTATTAGAAGGTTAAGACAAAAGTATGATTCAGCCATTGCTCTCCCAAATATTAATTCCCCTCACACTTTTCTTACAGTCAGCATTTTGTACTCTAAGTTGCTTTCTACAACCAATTTACAATCAATTTGCAGAAAAGTACCTGATCTAGTTCATCAATTCAAATATGAAAACTGTGTGACTTGTCCAAGGAAGTATTATACAAAAACAAGTTATAAAGTCTTTGTAAAGTTCACCTGTCCCTTTTCTATGACTTTTTGTCTTTTTTAAAAACTTTAATGACTTTTCAGACTGTTGAAACCCTGTAGCTCTTGTCCTCCCTCCCTTTGTTTTCCACTCATTAGGACCTTTTTATTCAAAGAATCAATTCGTTATTCAGCTAGTGAGGGTTTTATTTCATCAATAACACATAAATGTCACAAATTTGATTCAAATAAAACATATAGACTAGGATGCCACTACTGGCTGCATGCATTGGTGCTAAATTTAAAGTGCTGACTACACATACTGATACAACATTCAAAGTAATGACAACACTTACTGCTTACAGGAGACTGGTTGCCATAGTGGAAGACAACACTTTTGATAATAAGTATTCAAATTGTCTTATTACTTATCAAAATATTGACCACATGTAGGCCACAAAATGTGTTTCAACAGTAGAAGTTCAATTTGCACACATTACTTTTTATGAGATCCTTGTAAAAAACTGTTGAATTCTTAATAAACCTCCTGGAAAGCATGAAACAACCAATCACCTAATAAAACCTAATGAAGTTACCTTGTTACAATAACAGTGCATATGGTCTAGTAAACCACACATATTGATGCAGTATACAAAATAATGACTACACATTATTATACTTCCCTATATATTTGTGAACACTTGAAACAGTGTTAGGAAGTCTAAAAGTTTTATAATCAAAAACTTCATCCATTTGACAGTTATTAAACATTCATATTTCACAGCAGATGTTCAAAAAAGTGACAAAACTTCAGTACTATATCTTTGATAAACAGTTTCATTCAATTTTTTGTTGAATAACACAGGCTCCCAAGAGGACCCAGGTGAAAAAGTTGGATAAAAGCAGGAGCAACACTCTCAGTATGAGACAAATTTATATATGACTTTGCAGGCCAACTGTACGACTTAACAAGGCAAATGTACGACTTTGGAGGCCAAATGTAGGACTTTGGTGGGCTTTCAGGAGTAGTTTTCATCAACCCATCAATGTTGACAGCACTGTATGACTGCTTTATTTGGGGGTGGGGGGGTGGGAGAGAAAGAAGGGGGAAAAATAGGTAATTCAATTTACTTTTTTAGAGAGTTTGCAAGTCAAAAAATTTGATAAAGTACAATTTCAAGAAAAAAATAGAATAAGGAGGTAAGTCCAAAACGTAGGAAAGTCCCTTGAGAGCCTGACAAGGATAGCAAAGCAAGTAAAAGTGTTTTACCATGCTAAAAGTTTTCAAGTCAGAAATGATGTCATGCAATCCATATGTACATACAGTAAGCATGAGTGATGAGAAAGATGTAGAATAGTTTCTTTGAATGGTGAAAAACCCTCCTTTAATTTTATCCAAGTGATAACTTTTCACTGGGTGGGGAAATTCCCCTAAAATAATACTTCTGAAAAAACCACTTAAACATACATGTATTGCAAACAGCAATTTTGTTGGGTGGTAAGGAATGGTGGTGGGGTATTCATTATTTTGTAATAGGTGAAAGTTTTTATTTGACTGAAAATTTGTGGTCTGAGTGGGATAAAAGCTTGGGATATTCCTCTCAGAAATTGTCTTCAACTGATTTTTAAAGCATCCCTTTTTTTATCTGGTGATTGAAAAGTACTGAAAAATAGATATTCACAGCACTGGAAAACTTTTCTTTGGCTTTGTTTGGCAGGGAATTGAGAAAGGAATATCATGGCAAGAGATGGAAAGAGGTTGGGGAGGGCAAGAGGGATGGAAGTAATCGACATACAGTACTTGAGTCACAAAAAGAGTAAACACATAAGATATATGAACATAAAGATACAAAGATGACAATGAAATGCATCTATCAATTGAATGATTTACCCCATTATTACCAAAGGAATGGTCAGTCACTCCACCTTTTTAACTGTACATTGATGCACCCCTCAGTCACCCCTGTGACTAACACCCTTTGTAAAGTGACCCACCAATGAGTCACAGAGGTGACCTACAGTTTGTATTTTTGACTGGCGTGTAAGTCACTGAAATGTCAGACAATTTTCCTACACCACTGTACAGGATTAACAGTTGACTCACAATGACTCACCCAGGGTGAGCAATTAAGTGACTAACATCTCAAGCGAAGTCACTAAATCCTTAGTAGCTTTTTTGACTGACAATATTTGTACAGTGACATATATGTGTGTCAGTGACATATATGTGAGTCACACTGCCACTGTCAATGACTCACCTTTGACGGACAGTGCCCATGGTTTGTGGGGGGTGAATCTTTCTATTGATAAATGCATTACACAAGGAAAAGCACTACCTGATCAGCATGTGCAGGATTCTGCTGAGTCATGTCTTCATAAGAGACTGAGCTGGGATCAGACGACACAGATGGATCCGAAATATAAGCAGCATGCTGTAACTGGTACTGATCATGCGGCAAATGTTGTACCTCCCCCTGTGGCACAGAGGCTGTATTTGAGGGAGTAGACTGGTCAAAAGTCACAGCTGGACTTGAACTTATAGTTGCATGTTGAGGTTGGGATAGTGGTGGGTTATACTGAGCTCTCCCCTGAGACACTTTGGTTGGGTCAAAGGTTACAGATGGGTCAGAAGTCAAGGCTGGACCAGAACTAAAGGCTACATGCTGAGGTTGGGAAGATGGAGCCTGATACTGGGCTGTCCCCAGAGTCACTTTGGTTGGGTCAAAGGTTACAGATGGGTCAGAAGTCAAGGCTGGACCAGAACTAAAGGCTACATGCTGAGGTTGGGAAGATGGAGT
Organism: Holothuria leucospilota; assembly: GCA_029531755.1. Taxonomy (NCBI): domain Eukaryota; kingdom Metazoa; phylum Echinodermata; class Holothuroidea; order Aspidochirotida; family Holothuriidae; genus Holothuria; species Holothuria leucospilota. The sequence goes on from CM055961.1 coordinate 51,053,212, forward strand.
CTGATATTGGGCTGTCCCTAGAGTCACTTTGGTTGGGTCATAAGGTAAGGCTGATTCTGAGGTCATGGCAAGGTCAGGGATCATAGATGGTTGAAAGGTCCCATGTGTATGCTGGGGAATTTGCTGAGTTTCAGATGCCAATTGTGGAGAAGTGAAAGAGGAGGTTGCAGTTAAAGGACTAGGAGGCACAAGTGTAACAGGTTGTTGAGGGGTAGGGCACAGCTGCTGAGGGGTGGGGTCAAACTGCTGTGGGGTAGGGGCTGTATGGGCAACAGCTGGGGTTTGTGACATCACCACAGGTTCTTCAGAGGCATGCAGAGGGTTTGAGGCACTTGCAACATGCACAGGATCAGGGCAAGGCTGAGCTACTGAGGTCATCTAGGGTAGACAAAGAGAAAAGAAATGGATCACAAACAATGACAAGACAATACAGAAACAATCAACAATCAACAATAACCAGTCAACAATCAACACAGACAAACAAAAAGAAAGGAAGGTTGAACAGATAGACCAGGATTAAAACTGTCCCTTTCAACCTCAGGATACACTTGTGAAAATGGCTGATATGCTCCTTGAGTTTTAGAAATTCAATCAAAGAGGCTTTTGTATCTTCCCTGTGACAGTTTTACATGTCTTTAAAAGGCCCAGCCCAACCATCCACATCTGGCTGTTGTCAGTGAGAAATGGCAACCCAAACTGGGAATTATCAACACATTAAAGGTACTGACTATCTATACTTTAAAAATCTTAGCAACTGTTGTAAAATTTATCAATGATTTAGAGTAAATGGTGGAGACAACTTCACAGAGATGTTACTTCAGTACAAGGAAGATATACAATCATCAATGTGTGAAAAATGGCCCATAAAATTAAAAGAGGAAATATTTTGTATAAGCTGGTGGCAAAGCTAGAGGAGTCAATTCAATTTTCATTGCATAACAGAGAGGGTGATTCATGAATATTCACTGCAAAAACCAAAAGCTTTTCTCACAGCAAACCAATCACTTTTATCATCTGTTCAAACATTTTGATGAAATTGGACAGAGCATATCTTTAAATGAACAGAATTCACTAGGTGTAGTAATTAAATGAAGCAGAATGAATGAGATGGTAATGGTATGTGAATATATGCATGAGATGAACATTCAGAGTGTGAAAGCTACAAGGTGTGCAAATAATTTGACCATTCTCATTAACAGACCTGTGTTGGATCATCTTGTAAGAAGGATGGGGGAGGAGGGGGAAAGTAGTCGGGATCAGATTTTTCCTGAAGGAGGGGGGCTGCCTTCTTTTGTATGTTAGGGGTACTATGTGAGGGGGCTTGGAGGCCGGCATCTCTCTGGATAGGACAGAATAGCAGGGAAGGAATAGTGTTAAGTCGTAAATGATGAAAAGGTAACATCATGAGTGAAGTTGGCACTACAATTAAGAAGCGATATCTGCAGGCAATTTAAAATAAAGAAGAAAACCACATCATTTTTTATTAGTCTTTCTACTTGTTACAGTACATTTTAGACAAGCTGTTAAAAGATCCTTTGAATTTTTTAACACTAACAACCATTCACACTAAGGTCAAGATGTTTTTTACTGCCCAAGAGTGTCACTACACATTGCAGTCAACAGTGCTGTACTGAGTATTCAAACTGAAGTCAGCAGCTAATTCAGCACAAACTTCAAATTAGGATGTACTGTTAGATATTAGTTCAATCAAGAAACCACCTGCAATTGTCATTATTCTGCATATGTGTCTCTAGGAAGGACACTGAACACTTGCCAAGCCAACAACTCTGCACTGTGTATTTATAATGCATCCCTCCACTAGGTTAGGGTATATGCTACTGTGAAAGGGTAGTAACTAACTTGAATCACTCAAACAGACATGCCTATCATACATGCAAGTTATATGACCAATTGTGCACATTTATTTGAGACCATAGACTATTTCAGTGTGTATATCACAAAAAAGAAGAATACTTGCCACAGTTCTAAAAACAATCCTATTCTGAATTAAGAAACTATTCACTCAAGAGCTGGAATTTTCAAAGTATATCAGCAAGTATTGCAATTAGCTGGGAGTAAGTAGTGCTTAACTATTCCATACTGCAGTCAGACTTTGTTCAAAGAGTATTCAAATATGGAGAAATTCCTAACACGGTAAATTGGTACACAGGTGTGTGCATATAGGAAGGGCAAATTTGTCACCATGGCAACAGTAATTAAAGACTGAAAGGAAACAATGTGCTTGAACATGATGAGCAGAAAAGTAACCATAGTGATAAAAATTTTATATCTATGAGACAGCGACACTCTGATGGTTGAAGGACTGAAAGTAAAATATCTATAGACAACTGAGAATCATACCACAGTAACATTACCATGGAAACAAAATGAAAAGATGAACAAAGGAGCAAACGCAAGATGACAGGTGTGAAATATGGATATGAGAGAAATGTATTACTGAGGTTAAGTGAAAAAAAAGATATTTACATTGTTACCATAGAAACCATCACTTTGTAACCCACTACAGACACAAGACTAAATGAGGGGGGGCTGTTAACTGAGCATTATTGTCGTCATAGCAATAAAGATCAAATTAAAGTATGTATCACATGGGAGGCTCTGTATTAATTTGACAGCAACAGAGAAATTTAATACTGACTATAGAAAAAGGAATATGGAACTGAAATAATTATTGAGACCAAAATAATTACCTCTGAACTAAGACGGTACTTTTTTACTGAATTTATGCAAAGTCAGGTTGAATGTACTCTTCTCTAGAGTTTATTCTGTTACTCCCTCATTAAAGTTAGTTTTTTGTCTAATCTGAGGCATTTTTCCAACTTTGTCATAAATATGCACTATCAAAAGTTTTCTAACATGGACATGGCATAATGTTTGTCTGTAATGTACCATGCGCTGTGGTTTGGGGGGGGTCACCACTGGAAACACTCCCACAGAAGAAGGGGCAGCCTTACATTTCCCCCACATGGATGACTATGATGAAAATGGTGAAGATAACAAAAGCTGGTGTTTGACAAGAGAGTATAAGTATGATGGTATGAAAGTAATGGTACCAGTCTTTAGCATCCATGGTACCATGCACTGTCGGGTATAAGGAAATGATGACATCACATTACTAGCGATGGTATCATGCCTTGCTTACACCAGTGGTATTGCAATATGGTGACAGCATGGTCATATAGTTTCCCTGGATGGATGGTGATGACATTATGATGGGAAATGGCACGAAGTAAATGTAATGTCAGAATATTGCAATAATGCTGAAAACTTCAACCAAAGAATGGGTGGGGAATGGATAAACAGTAGAAAATGATTCTAAACTAGTTAATGAATTACAGTTACTATCTTTGATTGAAAATTAGGGTTATTCTGCATGAGTTTCCCCAAAACTTATGTGGTTTGGGAATTTACGAGCGACATACTTACCTGTCTATTTCTACAACTAATGCACTAAATCTGCTCTGCGCATGCGCACCTGGCAAAAAAAAAATAGCACCGCCCTTCCGTACCGCTTCCGCTCGGACCTCCCAAGAGGAGGAATAGCCCTCATCCTTCTAAATCTGAACAGCACATGAAACCTCACTGTCAGAACAACCTAACAGAGTACCATACCAATTATGTTAAGAATTAAGTAAAAAGGTACCAACTTACTCGTTATGAAGAGTCCCGCTTGATGGCAGCCTCGGAATGATGGAGTAGTAAAGTCAGTCTTAGTCATGTAGGAGATGTCTGGTTGACTTGAAATAAAACCCCCATGCAAGGTCTAGCTTGCTGCCTCCACACTGTCATGCGGGGAGGGTTGGTGGGCTATGTAGACAGGTAAGTATGTCGCTCGTAAATTCCCAAACCACATAAGTTTTGGGGAATTTACTTCGCTCCTACTTACCTGTCTATTTCTACAACTAATGCACTGAGTGGCACCGCCCTGATGGTGGGGGGAATCACATACGTGGAGGTCTGCACGCGGAACCGGTCAACACCGCGCGACCGAAGGCTGCCTCAGCCCTAAGTGTGTCTGTTAAGTAGCAAGACACGAATGTTGATGGGGTTTTCCATGCCGCAGCCTTCATGATATCACTGAGCGGGACGCCAGCAAATAGAGCCTTAGAAGTAGCCTGCCCTCTAATGTCATGGGCCCTTACTGGTTGATCATGAGTAAAGGGCATGATCATTTGGACCAGCCACTTAGATATGGTGTCCTTTGAAGCTGCTGAGTATGGATGGCGTGGCAAAACAAAGAGACGTTCTGAGTGTCTGAGATGCTTAGTTCTCTTCAAGTACCACTTCAGAGATCGAACAGGACACCATTTCCTGTCTTCTCGTTCAGAAGAAATGGTAGTAATTTCTGGGAGGAAGAGGTCACCGGGAATAAAATCAAGGGTTTGATTCTTGGGAACGAAGTCTATATCAGGAATTAGACGCACGCCATGTGCTTCAAAACGAATGTGGGCCCGGTTTAGTAGTTAGGGCATGTAGACAGCTTCTCCTTCGTGCTGAAGAAGCAGCTATGAGAAAGAGCGTCTTCTTAGTTAGATCTGGCAGCCTAGAATCATGAATAGGCTCGTAGGGGGGCTTTGTGAGAGAATGGAGAATGTCATTAATGGACCATGCTGGGCAGAGCTTTTTCTTAGGAGGACGTGAGTTGCCCATACCCCGAAGGAGGTGTAGGATGGCAGAATTTGAACCTATGGTGGAGCCATCTGAAAACCCTTTATGTACTGCAGCTATTGCTGAACGATAATTGCGCACAGTAGAAACCTGCAAGCCTTCCTGGAATAGTGTAGTTAGAAAATCAGAAACCTCTGCTAAAGATGCCGTAGTGGGATCTGTTTCTCGGTCCAGCGACCACTTGATGAACCTTGAGACTCTTGAATCATAAGTCTTAAGGGTGGAAGGCCTCCTGGAGTGGGATGCCAGAGAGGCAGCGTCTGTTGAAAGACCTCCTGCTCTGAAGGTATCCCTGATAGTTTCCATGCAGTTAGATGTAGGTGCCGGAGTCCTGGGTGGAGGACCTGGCCCTGTTCTGAGATAACAGGTTCGGGATTTGTGGAAGGTAAGTCGGCTCGTCTACTAGTAGGTGAAGCAGAATTGGGAACCACGGTCTCCTGGGCCAAAGGGGTGCTATCAGCAACAGTCTCATCCTGGAGGAGCGGACCTTCAGGAGGACCCGGTGTATGAGGCTGAGTGGAGGGAAGGCATAGGCATCCAACATGTCCCATGACATTGAGAGGGCATCGGTCCCCACTAACGGGTGGAAGGTTCTCGAGCAAAAGGTTGGAAGTTTGTGATTCTGTTCGGAGGCAAACAGATCTATCGTGGGCCGGCCGTACGTTTCGAACAGAAGATTGCACCAAGACTGATCCAGTGCCCACTCGTTGGGGTCCACTCTGCCCCGAGAGAGGGCGTCCGCTAGAATGTTGTTTTTGCCTGCGATGTGTGAGGCTCTGAGGGAAATTTTGTGCTTGGTGCACCAGTGCCACAGGTTCCAAGTCAGTAGGCAGAGGGAGGGGGAGTGAGTGCCACCCTGCCGGTTGATGTATGCGACCACAGTGGAATTGTCTGTAAACACTGTGACAATGTGGCCCCGTAGCTGTGGAAGAAAGCTTTCCACTGCTAGTGACACTGCAAGGAGCTCTAACTCGTTGATGTGTTTCATGCTCTCCTTGCTGGACCAAGTTCCCGCAGTCATTCTGTCCTGCCACCACGCTCCCCAGCCCTTGAGAGAGGCATCTGTTGTGATGGATGTCTGGGGACTGAGGTCCTGGAAGGGCCTCCCCTGGGACCAATTTTTGGGGTTGACCCACCACTGGAGGTGTGGTACAATTGAAGGCGATAGGGGAACTGGGGTAGCAATGTTCCTTGTTGCAGGGCGAAAGTGGCTGAGTAGGTGTAACTGAATGGGGCGCATCCGTAGTCTGCACAAGGGTACTATGTCTACCATACTTGCCATCATGCCTAATGCCCTTAGCCAGTCTAAAGCCGGGGAGCGAGGGAGCAACATTACGCTTTTTACTGATGCAACTAGAGAGTCTATCCTCTCTTGGGTGGGAGAGACCGTCCCTTTTTTGAGGTCGAGAGTTGCTCCCAGGAACTGAATTGTTTGTGAAGGGGCGAGTGAGGACTTTTCGTGATTTATCAACCACCCTAGACGGTCCAAGAGGTTGACTACTACCTCTGTACTGCGGGAAACTGTAGTGTGAGAGTTTCCTATGATAAGCCAATTGTCTAGATATGTGAAGAGGATTACCCCTCTTCTTCTCAGTTCTGCTACCACTGCGCTGGTGACCTGGGTGAAGACCCTTGGGGCTGTGGAAAGACCGAAGGGAAGTGCGACGAACTTGAATGATTGATTTCGATACACGAATGTCAGGAACCGCTGGTCCTTCTCGTGGATGGGGACATGTAAGTATGCATCTTTTAGATTGACACTCGAGGCCCATAGGCCCTGGGACAGAGCCAGGAGAACGACTGATAATGTCTCCATTCTGAATCTTTTGGGTCTTACATAATGGCTGTTTAGGGGCTTCAGGTTGAGAATTGGACGCCACTGTCCATTCTTTTTGGGGGTTAGAAAGAAGGAGGACCGAATGAGAGGTCCCTCCTCCCCTGTTGTCTTTTTGATGGCCCCTTTTTCAAAGAGGGTTGCGATCTCGGACTCCAGAGCCCAACTTTGGTCTGGGTCCTTTGGGACCGGTGTTACTCTTTGGATAGGTCCCTGGGGTGGACTGGTGGAAAATTCGATTTGGTAGCCGTACTGGATGATGTTTAGAACCCATGGGTCTGGGTTGATCTCCCGCCATTGAGCGGAAAAGAATTGGAGTCTCCCCCCCACCGCTAGTGTGGTGACGGTGGGGTGGGCACCCCTAGGGCCGGGCCTCGAAGGTCGATCTGGGAAGTTGGTTGCCAATGTCACGCTCACAAGGGGGGTAGGGGCGTGTAGTGTTTCTGTCCCGTCTGGACTGGGCCCATGCGCGGTAGGGATAAGCAGGACGGGAAGTTCCCCTAAGACGACCCCTATCCCTGTTTTGGCTCCGAGGATGTGAGAATGGCTTAGCACGAGTATGCAGAGGGACCCCCTTGCTATGCTGCCTTGCTGGCCTCGCTGAAGAAGGACCTCTTGGTCTTCTGAAAGCTGATTTCACAACGGCTTCATGCCTCCTAACTTCTTCCTCTAACTTGCTTTGGAAGCATCCCGCAAATAGATCGGAACCCTCAAGGGTAACTCCAAAAGGGAGTTTTTCGTATCTGGGGAAGGCCATTTCATAGTTGCCAGAACATTTTGTTGCCGACACTTCATTGTTTTCACTGCGACTCTAGCACTTTGGGAGAACAAGAGGCGCGCTAGGGGCCCTAGTAGGAGGAGTAGTTGGCCAGTTTCCCGACGTGAGACTTGGGTCGGGTCTCTTGGTAGCTGCTGATGGGCCCGCATAAGGATTCTGCCACAGTAAGATTACTGATGCAAATTTTCATAGATGCCCTGCTTGCTTGATCAATTTCAAACATAAACAGTCAGTCTCCTCCTGACTGGATCACGGAATAAGCCTGATGTGGCACCCTGATCGGCCCGTGCTTTTTCCTTTGCCTCTTGAGGCATTTTAGGTGGCCGGAAAAGCTTTCCCCAAGCTTCATCTTCCAATTTGATGGCCTGTTCCTGGGAAGCCGGAAAGGCAGTCCAGCGTTTCTTTTAGCCACCGCATCAAACAGTTCATAGCAGACAGCGTCTACTGGCATGCGTGGGGCCTGTACCGAGTCCAAATTTGTGGAAGTAAGTGTAGAGACTCTGCTGGAGGGTTTTACTGGGGTTGGGTCTTTAAATCCCAGGTGTTTCTTAAAAATTTGGATGGCCTTTGAGACAGCCTCAGCCGTTAAGCCTGCACCTTTAGGCAGGTCTTCAATTTCATCCTCATCCTCTGAAGGGGACTGAGGGGGGTCCAGGGAGCTCCCTTGGGTATCGTCAAAAGGGTCCTCCTCTGGGAAGCCCTCGGAAGCCATGCAATCCAGAACGTCTGGGTCTGGTTGCTGGGGAGAAGGGTGCTCTACGTTTGGCGATGTCTGGTTTTGTAAAAGAGGGCCTAAGGTTGAAGTAATTTGGGCAAGGAGCCATTCTCTGTCTTCCCTTCTCTCTTGGGCACGTCTGTCCGAAGACAGGGGGGATCTGGAATGGTGAGGTGACCCAGTTCTCTCCACAGGTCTACCTCGACGGTGACCCGCATCTGAATCTTCAGATGAGATGTCTGAGACAGGGCTCAACCTCTTAGACTGTTCCGTTCGTGGAGCTTGCGGACTGCTCCTTGGAGCATCCTTACTCCCTTGGGAAGATTTATGTTTTGATGCCTTGTCTTTCTTTGGTAACTTTTTCTTGGCAGTTCTAGTCCCCTTCTTGGGTGCATTTGAGGGTGCCTTCGTGCCAGCAGCAGAAGGACTTTGGCCCGCACCTGGAGTCTGAATAGACGAACCAGTTCCACTGGCAGACTCCAGGGGGGGAGACAAGTGACTCTCAGATTGGTTTGCTGAATCGCTTTGAGCTTGGGGGGGTTTTATTCCTTCCCGTGAGCCAGGTCTCAATCTCTTCCCATTGCTGAGGCGTAAACCCTATGCAGCGCTCGCACGGTTTTTGCCGAGTACACGACCTACAAGCGGGGCAAGTGTCGTGGTCGTCCCAGTCACGTCCTGGTCTGATAACCGAGCACTGGGAACACTTTACGGGTTGTTTCCTAGAAGCCATCTGTAAAGAATTACTCAGGAAAACAATAAATATAAAGTAGCAACAAGGCCCAGGCAATAGGGCCAAGACTCAACTTAATGTAATAACTAACAATGAGGCATAGGCCGAAACATAAAAATTATATAAAGGAATTAATCACTAAAATGTACCTGAAATCCTTAGCAAGGTGAAAGGTAACAAAATAGTACTAACACGCAGGTACTGACATGTGTGAGAAAACAATATGATAGCAAGGTAAGTCAAGGTGAGACTTAGTTTCTTAGAACATCTCTAGCTAGAGGGTTCAGCAAACCCTGAAAGATCTACAAAATAAGGTAACCCAAAATAAGGCCTCACTACCCTTGGGTGGAGTCCAAGGTAACTTAGTACTCAAGGCCTAAGAATAAATGAAAAGCTAGGCTATGGCCTGGAAGTTCCCACGACTAGAGTATGGTAGGCCTAAACCGAGATGATGCTTGGAGCCCGCCGAAAAAGCGCGGGAAGACCTAACCAGTCTAGTATGAGGTCACGTAGAGAACAATGGGAACCTATGCGAGTGAAACGCCGACCCAAACGAAGGGCTACGGCGAGAAACTCGATCTAAAATAAGGAACGAAAAACCCGGGAAGAAGGCCAAAAATAAATAAAGAACCCCTAAAAACGACCAGGGAGTCCCCTGAGGTGAAGGGGGGGGGAAGGAAAAACCCCTATACCGGCGTAGAGTAAGGGGAGAGGGCACGGAAGCTGGAGGGAATGAGAACGAAGTTCTATAGTATACAATACGTGAAAAGGCGTTAGGCTAGGAGAGCCTAACCACGCTAACGAAATAAGCCGTAGGCCTAAACCAGGGCTTGAAGGCGGCGGGAAAACTACAAATCCACTGAAGGAGCTTAAATTTATCAAAAATTAAGCTTGGTACTTATCTTCGGAAGCGTTGGGCAAAGGATACGATCAAATTCGACCGGAAATCCAAGGAAAGGTCAACGGAAATCCAACGAAAACACTTAGAAAGCGCAGCGACAAGAAAACACGTTTTACTTCTTGAGATGGCAGATTTAGAAGGATGAGGGCTATTCCTCCTCTTGGGAGGTCCGAGCGGAAGCGGTACGGAAGGGCGGTGCTATTTTTTTTTTGCCAGGTGCGCATGCGCAGAGCAGATTTAGTGCATTAGTTGTAGAAATAGACAGGTAAGTAGGAGCGAAGTAAATTCTACATGAGCCTAAATATGAACCCACTTCAGTACTTTGCCAATAACTGTCATATCACACAAGTTAGACTGATTATAAAATCACTGTAAGGATGTACACTTTAACAGGGTGCAGAAAACGAACTGCCTTCACTCGTTTTAAAATTTAGGTGCACATTAACAATAAATGTCGAACACTCTACATTTTAAAAGTCTCCGATGTAACATTAGCAATTTATCAAGTTTTATGTTAGTTCATAAATGCTTACAATTTTGTTCTTTTTCTGTAAATGAATCCATTTGACCATTTACTGTTTATCAGCTTCCAGGTTAAGAATGAACACACTGGAAACTGATAAGTTTCCAGCTTGTAACCTGCAGGGTAGGTTGCAAATAAACTTCAAAAGGAACTATTTGACCTTTCTGTTGAGGTCATGTATACCCACAGGTAAAGTCTACGTCAAACCTGTCCACTTTTTATTTGCTCATTGAAAAACCATAAAATTATTCAGGCATTCCTCTAAATATTGGATGAAACTACAGAAAAGTAAAAAATAAGACTGAAAGTAAACCTTTGGAGAAGCACGGCCAAAAGCTGGTGGCGGTGGGGGAACAGAAGGTACCTGCTCTGATGGTCGACTGGCGCTGCCAACATACTGGGGACGGAGGAAGTCATCTCCCTGTAATAAATGGCAAGGAACAAGTTTTAGACCAAGGATTTCTATAAACACAGAGAGTTGAAGAGGGATGGCAGTAGGAAGGAACCTTTTTTTCATCATTTAAGTATGTAAGGAATCTGATCCCTAACACAAAATTGCAGACATGTTCTCCTTAATCCATCTCTAATCCAGATACCCCTATCTCCCACCTATTTTAATCCCCTGTTCCCCCTCTCATTATCACTCTCCTCTTTGCCACCAGTCCTCTGCATTTACAGTTTTCTTTATTTGATCTGTGAAGACCATATTTTGTAAGTGAGTGCATGGTAGGAGTGATGGAGCATAAGTTTTTACCATACAACTACACACTGAATCAGTGAAACACAATCTCAGAGGTGTGCTTATTACCCTCCCATACTTTTTCCCAACCCCTTAATTCCAAATCGTCTTTTTCCACTTGACCTTTCTATTTTACTTTCTATCTAGGTCTTCTACACCAACAAACTTGCCTTCATACCTCATCTTAACATAAATTTCACCTTTATGTGCGTTTCAAGGTCAAACCTATACGAAGATATACTACACAAATCGAATAATGAACCTCACTGGCTAATTCACATCTTCATAGCTTATACTCTTGTTGACAAATAAAAGAAAAAATAAAATTTGTTCAAATTATTGGAATATTAAGGTCAGCACAACACTTTGTGATGTCCTCGTTGTACAACTCACATAAAAGGCTTTTTGTTTCCTTAAGAAATTAAAATATGACCTAGCAAAAACTGCTCCTTTCTTGCAAAAAGGTGTTGTGAGGAGAGGGTTAGTATAGTCAAGTCACACTATAGCAATGAAAAGTGACCAAAGTTTGATTCAAGAAGCAGTGCTTTTCGGATAAACAATGTAAAAAAACAATTGTTAATATGAGTAGTACTAGAGTGACATCACAAATTATTGCACCCAATATATCATTTTCCTTTTAAAGGGAGACCCCAAGTTTACTTTCAAAAATCTGCTAAATCTTTCGAATCTCCTTTTATTTTGCTCAACTATCTTTCATCATGTTTCTATATAAAAACATTGAATATTGAAGGCAAATCAGGGAGTTATTGTGCATAAATTTAACAAATAAGTAACAAAATATTGTCACATGATTGATAGGAGTCATTCCTGAATTAGGATGATGGGGTACACTAATTCAATTTTGGGGGACTGAATTTTTCCTTAAAGTGAATAAACTTCAACATTTATATCTCAGTGTGGTGATGTCTTTTGAGGATGTCAGTTGGGCCAATGGAATACACTGTCCCATCTGTGTAACACACGGTTTTGGAATTTAAGACTTAAGGTACACTTAAACCCATCCAAACATAGAACTCATACCAGGTGAGATTCATATCCACAGTGATCCCCCTCTTCTTGAGTAGCCAAACTACTTTTCCTACAGAAATTTTGTCCAGTTTGAACCAGAATGGTGTTACAAGACCATTGGTCACATGATACATACCTGTGCAGGAGCAGCACTGGCGCCCTCTCTCTTTGGTGCATACGGTGAAGCCTGGACTGTACCTGGTGGTTGGTATTGTGGCGCATTTGCCGTGTATAATGAACGCTGTGGCGGCGCACTCTTCATAAACAGAAAACATTCAACAAAGTTAGCTTTTGTAGGCAGTTGTGAGTTGGTCATCTGTTAAGGTTTGTATTTTTTCCCCATTTTACAGCTGACCCTTACATAACCAGTTTTATATTAATCACTTATTTTGGTCTCTAGTTCTTTTACAGCACCCAACCATAATAATGGTGAAGACATCAATTTTCAACCATCTGACTGTACCACCCTTCATCTTTAATCAAAGGAACCAAGATTTTTTTAGAAGAAAAAAAGAAAACCAAAGCTAGCCAGAAAAATTATTTTATCTATTTCATAGCAGTCTGCTCTAAACGCTAGTCAAACTGCCAAAGAAATGCAACAATGCATACAAGATTGTGGAATGTTAAGTTCAATATCTGACAATTTCATAAACAGCTGTGTAGGGGAGGGGGTGGGGACACAGTCCATTTTTTTGACCCATTCCTTCTATTAATGCATACTGAGCATGTTTAACTTTACAACATTCACCACACTTTCATGATAAACAAACTTAATAATAAAACATCAAATATATACATAAATTAAGAAACTTTTAAAACCACTATTCAAGCTAAAACCACTAAATTTATATTCTCTACAACTTGACTAAGTATATCTGAAACTGACTTAATTACTTTCCAAACTACTCACTTTCTCAAAACTATACCTACTGGTAAAACCATTCACAGTTAAATCATTGACAACACTGCTTCCACCATCTTTAATTCTACAGAGCTGGTAAAAGCTAATTCTGACGTTTTGTTAAGGTCTCAAAGCTGTTCCATCTTTTCAACCAGAATGCAAAAATGCATTGAGGTTTCGATGATATATGTTCTATTCCAAATAATGCCATGATGTAGCATGTCTTTCAGTCACTGGGAAATTTTGCATTTTGACATCTGATGACTCAAGATGATGATCTTGGGAATTCTTGGGAAAATTTGCTTTTTGCCTTCTGGTGAAGTCATGAGACGATCTTGGGAATTCTTAAAATTTTGCTTTTTGACCCCAGATGATATTTGACCTCCATCAAAAACGATAGGGTTCTTCCTCTTACCATAATGCATGTACATACTACATATGAAATTTATTCAAGCTTCCTATCTTGACATATCATGTTAAAAATATTTTCAGTGTTTGACCCCCAGTGACCCTACATGACCTTTGACCTCCATCAAACATGATAGATAGCATTCATCTTCCCACCATAACACATCCACATACTACCTATGAAATCTATCCAAGCTTCCTACCTTGAGATATCGTGTCAACATGGTTTTCAGAGTTTGACCTCCGGTGACCCCAGATCACCTTTGACCGCCACCGAAAATGATTGGGTTCTTCCTCTTACCATAACACATCTACATACTAAGTGTGAAATTTATCCAAGCTTCCTAACTTGAGATATCGTGCTAACAAGGTTTTCAGCATTCGACCCCTGAAGACCCCAGATGACCTTTGACCTCCACCCAAAACAATAAGGCTCTTCCTCTTACCATAACGCATCTACATACTAAGTATGAAATTTATCCAAGCTTCCTATCTTGAGGTATTGTGTTAACAAGGTTTTCAGAGTTTGACCTCCGGTGACCCCAGATCACCTTTGACCTCCACCAAAAAACAGGGTTCTTCCTCTTACCATAACGCATCTACATACTAAGTATGAAATTTATCCAAGCTTCCTACCTTGAGATATCGTGTTAACAAGGTTTTCAGCATTCGACCCCCGGGTGACCCCTGATGACCTTTGACCTCCATCAAAAACAATACAGATCTTCCTCTTACCATAACACATCTACATACTAAGTATGAAATTTATCTAAGCTTCCTAACTTGAGATATCATGTTAATAAGGTTTTCAGCATTCAACCCCTGGTGACCCCAGATGACCTTTGACCTCCACCAAAAATGACAGGGTTCTTTCTCTTAGCATAAGGCATCTACATACTAAGTATGAAATTTATCCAAGCTTCCTATCTTGAGATATCATGTTAACAAGGTTTTCAGAGTTTGACCTCCGGTGACCCCAGATGACCTTTGACCTCCACCACAAACGATAGGGTTCTTCCTCTTACCATAACGCATCTACATACTAAGTATGAAATTTATCCAAGCTTCCTAACTTGAGATAATGTGTTAACAAGGTTTTCAGCATTCTACCCCCGGTGACCCCAGATGACCTTTGATCTCCATCAAAAACGATAGGGTTCTTCCTCTTACCATAACGCATAGACATACCAAGTATGAAATTTATCCAAGCTTCCTATCTTGAGATATCGTGTTAACAAGGTTTTCGGAGTTTGACCCCCGGTGACCCCAGATGACCTTTGACCCCCACCAAAAACAATAGGGTTCTTCCTCTCAATATGGGGCATCTATGTACCAAGTTTAAGAACTGTCAGAGTTTCCCTTCTTGAGATATCGTGTTAACGAGCAAAGTGTCACAAACACACACACACACACATACACGCACACACACACACACATACACACATACATACACACATACGCCATCACGAATGCATTGGTTTCTCTTATCATCGAAACCAAAAATGCCTGAAAGTAGCAATTCTTCTAAAACCCTCCATTTCAGCTGTACGTTCAGTCCCACCGTCTTTCATGAACACCCCCTCCCACCCCACCCCACCCCCTCCCCCAAAATACACTTCCTTTTTGCAAGAAATTTCTTAAATTACACAAGACTAGAAATGTTGATGTAAATTCGTATGAACCAAGTCAGTCAAATTCAAATCTCTCCTAAGCAATTTTTTTGGAGAAAACGAGTGTGCGGGCCACAATGAGAATGGGAAAATATTGGATGCGGTGGAAAACTTTGGACATGGTGGCACTTAAGTGCCATTGGATGTACAGAAGCACCCAAATCATGACAAAGGGTTTTCCCCTATGAAGCATGGATATTACATCAGGATTGATTATGGCTGATTCAAGCCTGAGGTATTAATTAAACAGTATGGACTCATTCATTTTTACAAACAAATGAAAACAGCTGGCTGGCAGAAGAGTTGATGACTTGTGCTTACAACGTCATCACAATAAAAAGTAGATTCTTATTCTACTCTCTTCGTGCAATGGCACAAGTACTATTTACACTTGCAGAACCTAACATGCATGCATATATTCTTACACATGTTTAATGCCAACCAGTACCTACAGTGAAGAAACAGTGAATGGTTTAATAAAACACAGCTAATCCAACTCTAGACATGTAGAAAACCAAAACTTACAAATAGGAAATAAAAGAGTAAGTCCTACCCTAAAGATTCAAGATAATGTAAGAACAGGTTTAAGGGAAGGAAAAGCTGTTGTAGATTCAGAGATTGGCAGATGAGGAAGTTAGTTTCAGGAGAGTTAGAAAGTTAGTGTGAAATATGGAAATATTAGCAGAAAGCACAGAGACAGCATGCATAGGTATGTCCCTAGTCCATATCATTGTGCTATGGGTATTCTTATTTATAACACTAAAAATAGAGCACTTCTGACTCTTCTTCAAAACTTCATGATGAAATAGAGAAAGGAGGTACATGACTATATAATACTACCCTTTTTGTCACAAACTTTTTAAATTAATATGCAGTTGTTTTGTTCTGAATCATCATGAATGATACTTGAAAGGAAGAGGTGGGGAGACTCCTGAAATTCAGCTGATATTTCAATATTAGGCTGGGATGACTATTTTAAGAATAAAAAGATATTTGTGAAAAATACATGACACCATCTCTCTAGTAGAATAATTACTAATGGAGATACATTTATTTATAATTCTGAAAGCTGATGATTACCTGTGCATTGTATGGATTTACTTTCATTGGGCAAAATTCAGCTCATTTATCTGAACTGCAAGCATGTAGAATATCATATTTATTGACCATAATTGAGGGTATATCAATATGGCTTCATTTGCAACTTTCTTCGAATCTTTGATTTCCATGAAAATGTTTATTTTCATCAAAAACGTCATAATTCTCATTATTTATTCAAAACACAAACTCAGATATGTTTACTAACCAATCACATGTAATCAGGACTCACATAAAGAAAAAATGTGCATATTGCAACAAGTGCTTTATCAATTTGGGGTTTCTGCCCAGGTCAACAAGCATAATTTTCCACACAGAAAAGATTACTGAGGAAAATTATTCAAATTATATTTGCATATTCATTTTCATGAGATTTACATGCAAAGATGAAAGTGCCTTTTTTATTGTTTTATCCATTGGGAAAATGTTGGCAACAATTCTATTCTAAAACTGTTTTGCTACTAGATTTTTGGCTTTCCTACAATTTTGTTTTTGAAAATCTTGAATTTACAATATTGTGGACTATAGCAAAAGGGTGCACAGGAAATAATTGAAAAAAAGACAGGAAAACATGAGGAAGTTAAGAAGGTGAATTCAGGAATTAACTAACTAGTCTAGTTACTTGTCAAAAGTGAGAGAAAATGTTGGCAACTTACGTCATGTCATGAGTTCGCAGTCAGAAGCATCCATCTTGGCTGATACAAGGTGGTGACGTGCAAGCGGTCGGACGGCTGTCCACGACAAATACAAGCTTTCATGCAACACGTGTAACATTCATTCACGAGTGTAGTCTAGGGCTAAGGGTCCTGTGACTTATTATAAATGGAACAACACATTGGATCACAACTAATGAATATTGATGGCAGGGAGATTGAAGGCAACAGTCACTGTCAAGAAAGTTTTCAAATTGGGTAACAGATATTTTCAAATACAGAAATTGAAAGGCAAGTACGGAACAACTTTAAATTTGGTATCAAGGTTGACCTTTTTTGTTAAATTTAGGCAAGTCTTCAGTTTAGAATGGAGGTCATTACGACTTACAAGCTGTGAATCAATGAACTGCAAAATTAATTTGAAGAAATTATTCCATTATTATGAAATTTTGGAATGGAAGTTATTAACATGTCATATTGCTGAAATGTATATGAATATGCATGAAATTTGAAACAATTGAAAAGAAAGTTTAATTGACATTAAAAGGAAAGAAAAACATAATACCACAATTTCTATCCTGTTTCCACAATTTTACCATCACTTCATAGAAAAAACAAAGAACGAACAGAAATGCATTACACAAAAATTATTTGCATTTGACCTTTAAGACAGGCTATAATAGAGGCAGGGCAAAAATAATATTTCATCATGTGGACTAACGAACACAGGTAAAAGGCTGACGTGCTTCAAAAAGGACCAGTACAGACTTGTGCGATTGGACATGGAAAATGTCACGATAAATGCAATGTAATCACTTAGAACACAGAAACAATATTGTGCTTGCAAACTAGAAAAGTGAAAGAAAGAAATCAAACTTTTTTACAGAAAGCAGGACAATGTAGAAGTATGAAACTAGCAAACATGATTGACAATGAATAAAATGCACAGAGATCACTGAAGCTGTGCCAAATTTGCATCACTCCTAAAAATCTGCGATTTCAGGGGAAAAGAAAATATGACAAATGATATAACAATCATGCAAGCTTCAGGCAGGTGGAAAATTTAGGAAATTTTCTGCTAATTACATTTGCGCAAAATCTTCTTGCATTGCAGTGCATGCTGCAATTACTGACATATTTGGACATGTGAATGCTGTGAGTTACAGTACAGCAGCCAGTGGGATCGCTGTGAAAAAGAATTAGTGAGCGTTAGTTTTCTTATATAACAACAGAGGGCAGTGTTCCATCGTGAACAAAAAGTTGAAGATTTCTTGAACCTGTAGGTTGGCTTGATTGGTTGCCCTTACTGGCAAATCCACTGGTGCCGGGGATTGCTGCTCAATTGGGATGATAACAATTAGAGGGCGCTTTACCCTCTCAATATCTATGAGAAGCTATGGAAGGAAGAGAAGAAGTGCCATCATTGAAAGAAAGACAGCTTTTGAGAAAAGAAAGACTTCCTTCAAAGTTGAAGAAATTCTTAAATAAAAAGAATATCAAGATTTAAAGACAGATTTACAAAAAGGAAAAATATTGTAATGACAAAACAATAAATATTATAACAACAAAATAAAAGAAACATTGCAGCAAAATGGTTTACACTGCAGAATTTCTCCGATGTTTTTATCAACAATTAAGCTTTCTGTAATGGCAATGGGGAGCAATTTCAGAATCACTGTTAAAAGGAGACAAAAGGGAATACTGTAAAATAACACTCATACAATGAAAGTGCTTTTTACATAAAAACGTTCTACAGTTACAATGAAACAGTGGTAAGTTAACAATACACACCTAAAAAAGTACACAGGCCACTGTAAAAAAGGATGCTATGTAACGATCAACTGTTACAGTGTCCCTTTAAAATGTCCTTCTTGTAGTTCACTTCATACAGGGAACAGCTGTAATAATTTCCTATGTATGCAGGTAATTTGCATGATCATCTGACTCACAACACTTGGTGAATGATATGTACAAATTGTGCATTGGTAGAATTTAACAAGAACATCACAATATATGTTATACCTTAATAATATGCAACAAATTTACAATTTTTCATCAATGTTTTTAAAGAAAGTAAACACATTACAAAACCTTGCAGAGGAAATGTTTTAATGACATAGAGTACAACTATGTAAGTAATACAAACAGAGACATTCATCACTTTCAGTATCACAAGACGCTTTATTAAAAAAGAAACTTGCAATTCACTGGAAAAACAGACATAAAAAGACAAAGCTTCAGAAAATGAAAGGATACATCTGTATGACATAATCATCAACCATTTCAACTAAATGAGGAACAAATTAGAACAAAAATGTTGTGACCTAGTTAGAAAATGACTGTACATCACTGGCTCAGTGTGGTGGACAGACAAAAATTCTAACTTTTACAATAACCAAAAACTTCATGGTCAAACAAAAATTTTGGATGTCACCTTACCTCTCCATTACTCTTAAACCAGTTATTTTGAGCCCCTGGATCGGCAGGATTCAACGAAATTCCTTTGGCAGCCCTGACTGTATCTGATGTAGCTATAAGAATAGAGGGCAGCAAACAATATTAGTTAATGAAACTCAGTTTGCAAATGTTTCAACCACTATATTTATGTATGTGTATGAACAACTAAAATAAAAGAACTGGAAGAAGAAAAAGATGTGCAGAATTCAAAGCAGGGACTTGATAAGTTTGAGGAGCTTCCAAATTGAGCTGGAAGGGGAAAGGGATGAGTCCAGAGTATGAAGGTAGAGGACTCCTTCCAACTGGGGTGGGGGTGGAGGTGGGGTGGGGGTGGGGATGGAGGTAGGGGTTTGGGTGGGCTGTAGCAATGTTGCTCAAAATTTTGGTGCATGTTTGTCCACACATACATGGGAGGCAATCACAGGGGGGACAGGGGACATGCCCCCTCAATATTTTTAGTGGAGGGGGGGGGACATAATATCAAATGTCCCTCCAATATTTAGAGGTATGCAGAAAAAATAAATGTTACACACATTTTCAATGTGAATAATTGTTATATTAGCCTATCAAAGGCAGCTGGGTATGACTTTAGATCACAAATATGTGATCTGTGTCCTCTAGAATGCACCAAATCGCTTGGCTCCAGGAGCTTCACCCCTGCACCCCAACAGGGGGCCTATGGTGTTCCCCTGTACCCCTGCCCGGACACTCAAAGTGTTCACTCAAGCAGGTGACCCCACCCCCAATAATTTTCACAGATCGCTGCCCCTGCACACATAGCACATATTTTGCCTGAAATTGGCACATTTTCTGCCCAGATGTGTGACTACAGGCACCCACAATCCGCCATCCTACTGCCCCTAGTACTACACCTATGCCTATGTATGCAGAGCTACTGTATAATGTGAACCTATCAAACTTTCACTACAGAATAAAGCCATGTTGTTCAGAAGTGCATTAGACACAGGCAAAGAAAGGCCTAAATTGCCAAGTGAATTTCAAGTTTTTCCTCAAAATAATCCCACTTACGCTGAAGATGCATAAACACATGGTGATGACACTACTCTATATCACATTTATCCAGGGGTGTAGCCAGAAGAGGAGGAAGGGGCAGTTACACCCCCACCCCCACAACTGCCTACCAAATAATATGACAGAATATAGTGTAATTGCTCACAATTACAGTTCTGACTGCTGATCTCACCCTGTCAGAATGCAGCACCCCCCTCCCACCCCCAAAGGCCAGTCTTTTCCTATGCTGCTGTGTATATCTATAGGACATCTATTGTCCTTAATTTCATCACAATACTTACACTGGTCAAGTTTCTTTGTTGCATCTTTCACACTGTTTACAAATTCTGGATCCTCGGAGTTGTCGGCTTCTTTGTTAGCAACCACCACAATTCGTTTTGCTTTCCTGGCAATGTTACCACCATTTAGCACTATGTTGTGTTGGTTACGTTGACTGATGGCCGTGGATACTGCTTCGCTGTCTTTTTTGATACTTTCCTCTGTAGAAAAATTGGAAAATTAGATGGGAGAGGCATTTTACTTAAGGTTTCAACCTTGTGATTTGGCTATTATGCTTTTACATATCAAAGCCCAATTTTTTTAAATGAGCTTTGCAATTTGTTTAATGCCTTGCTTTTAATTCTTGCCACAATGGGCCAGGGATACTCCTAAGACTAGCTTAAATTTCCTAATATCCTTAAAAGTGAATTCAGAAAAGACTATAAATTCCTGAAATTTCCCCCAAATCTGAAAATTTCCTGGAAAGTGGAAGCACTACGGTTGGACTTGATAAAATCATTTTCCTTTCTCAGCAGAAGACTGTCACTTGAAATCACTCATTTAATCATAAAGTAGGGACAAGCACAGGTTAACTTATGTTCACATATTCATGTACCAAACAAATTTATTTTGAGGAAATAAAATCCTACATACTAAATATTTAAGAACACCAATCTTGATAATTTAAGTAGTGGCAAACAGCTTTGCCCTTTAAATGTTCACACACAGAAAACCCCTTTCACACATGATTTTTTCTTAAAACCTCCTCATTGGCTCACACAACACTTCACAATACATGAACAACTGCTTGTGGAATACATAGTGCAGTAAGCTAGTGCAACGTCACCTCCAGCTTTCAGGATTTCAAAGGATATTTTAGCCCAGAAACTGCAGAGTAACTGATGAATTTCATTTGTTTGCTCACAATGAGTACATGAATCTGTCTAAACAACTTGTGTATTCAGCTAAGGGCCTGTTGTATTCACCAACTATAGTTATGACAGAAAACAAAGGTCACTGGCTTGTTGCCATAGCAACCAGCTCATGCTTATCAGGTTTCATCTCAATTCCTCTGTAAGTCTGACAAGGGTGCAGCTACCTCCATCGTATGTTCGCCAACTCCAATATTTCTGGACTTGGATACCTCTTGTCACTCCTTCAATGATGTCATAATTGCTGCAGGTTCATACACAACACCTATAAAGTATAAAGCACTAGCCTACCAATGCATATCATAGTCTGTATTATATAACACCTTATTAATTTCTCTACATTTGATTGGAGGATTGGTGGTCACATGCCATTGGTGATTTGACACTATCATCACGGTCATGTGTTATCCATCATACAATAGTGTTGTATAACACACGGCTGTGATGTCAGCTATCACTGCAGTACGTACAAAGTACAAAGTACGTACAACTCAATAAACCAATGCAGCTTTGGATCCCACATTGCATATCGTATGTAACAGGCACATAAATACGTAGCTAGCAAACGACAAACTATGGAGCTACCACACGGACAAACATGAGCTATAGTGACCGCCAAAACACAACTTTAGCCAATGACTAGATCAAGGTAGGTAGTTATAAGGTGTTACATAAAACAATGAATGTTTTTCACTCGTGCGATAGTATGAATAATTTCATTCATTGAAAGTTTAACGTAGTATATCACACTCATAAACATTCATTAATTGTATACTATCAACTTTTCAATATCTGAGGTGCTGAATTCTTGATATCAAAGAACCACAGAGGTCAACTGAGATGAAAACTTGAAACCTAAAAAAATTTTAACGATGTAAACAGTCTGTTTTGTTACAATACTACATTTGACCTTGCAGGATAACACAAACACAAACTATTTAGAGCCAAAAAATGTGCCTTTTGTGCATGTCTTTTTCAGTTCTGAAAATTCTCCAAGTCCCAACTCTAAGGAAATTGGATTCCTTACTTGGTTTCTCACCAGGTAATGCAACTTTTAAGTAGAGTCTAATCCCACCAAAGCCAAGTTGCATGATTCCCAACACTGACAAGATTTCAAGCAAATTTCTCTCACCTGAAGCTTTGATAAATTCTACTGCATCTGTGGCAGCATCTACTGCTGATGTCAGCTTCTCAACCTTGTTCTGATACTGTTCACTCAATTTATCAAAGTTTTCTGTAGCAGCCTGCAAAAAGGAAATACTATCAACCAGTGCCCACAATTTAAAGTTAAAGTTAAGCAGAAGAGTTAAGTTTAGGGGAGGGGTAGCAAGTGCCAAATTTAGGGTTTAGAACAGGGTTAGGGTAGTGTGGGATAGTGTTACATCACTGTGGAGAACTGATACTTAAGTAAAAGTTGTGCTTTGTTGGCAGTTTTGGAAATCTCCCCTAAAATGAAACCTTTCCCCTCAAATTTTTCCAAAGTGTCTCCCCTCCCCCTAAAAAAACAAACTCTCCATCCTGCTTGCACTACAACTGTTATCAAAATCCCCCCCAACAATCCAACTGTCCCCACAACTCAATTTTCTGGTGGGAAGGCATTGTCTGAGGGACAATTGTCATAGGTGGGAATAGCCCGAGGGAAGACGAAAATCCTGAGGGAATTGTCTATGGGGGAACCATCAAATGGGGAGCTTTCCAGTCATGACTGAAGATTGAAAATATCCCAACTGTTCTTGATACTACTGAAAACTCAAACTCCCAACATCTTTGTCTTATCCATGCATAACATCAAGACATTTCCAATGATATAATAAATTGATTTAAAGTCATGTGGGGCTACCAATCACATTTATGCATTTATCACCTATTTTAAGACTTACAGAATTTTGAAAAACCAAACTTACCGCATTGCCGGGATGATGCAATACAATTTTCCCTGCAAACACTATCTGAGGAGTCAACTCGGCCACCTGTTGTAAACATCAAAATATCAAATCATGTCCTAGCACACATTCATGGCATAAAATATTCAGGTTCACACCAGATTCGGGACTCAAAAAACAGAGTTGTGTGAATCAATTTTATTTCGGCATCACAAAGGTTTTGAATCAAGTTTTTCTAATACTCTGCTTACGGGTGTAACTGTTGACTGTGTTAACAGTTCATTTTAATAACTGCTAATAAAATAGAGTAACTGCTAATCAATTCAAATATTGATAGGCAATTACTGCTTATCAATTCTTGCATGCTATTTTGTCTCTTAAGCAAATCACATAGCACAATGGTCCAAGAGGAGTTTCTTTTGAAACACTGTAGCGTTAGAGAAGGATGGGACCAGTTGCAAGACTTTCCTATTTCATGTACACCTGCCTATGTTTGATGTGCTATCTACCCCCACCCCCCTCAAAAAAGTGATATAAAAAAGCCTTTCCACAGAACATAATACTACAGATGTACAGTCAATAACGCAGAGATATCCATTCCTACTATAGACCTTATGCATTGATATCATGCGATGTCATTTTGGTGGCAAAACAACGAACCAAACTGCATGCATGACAAAGCCTTCACATGAGCTCGTAGAAGATTAGGGGCGTGTCCGACCGGTACACAAATCACCTGTCTGCATTTGTTGGTGTGAGTTGAAATGATATGCACTTGCCTACAAAGGAGGGCAAACTTTCTGCTCTGTGACATCATTTGCATAACGTCTACAGTGATGGAACCTGACCATACCAGAATGAATCCTGAGGGATAACTTACACTTGCTGGCAAGGTATGTCTTATACAAGAAAGCATAGACCTGGGTGTCAAATTGGTGACATTGAAAAGTGAGCGAGTTGCAGAAACTTGATACTGATTCTGAACCTAAAAGGGTTCTCAAAGTGCTTCCACTCCCAAAACACACAGACATTTAAAGGGAAATATTGCATTTACAGTACAGAAAATCTCAATATCTCTCAAACCATAACTTATAAAATAAGCAGTTGCAGTCAAGGCGGCTGAATGCCCTACTTTCTAGTCCCCTCAACTCTCTGGTGAAGAGTCTGAAGGCTGAAACCAAACCTACTCTTGAAGGAGTTCTGCTCCCCAAAATAAGGTTCTCACTGAAAGAAACCCAGTGCTTTTACAGCTCTCTAATACTCTTTCCATTAGTACCTTCATACTTTCAATGATGTGAAATCCGTAACTTTTGCAGTGTATAACATTTTTGTAAAGAAAAGCAATGGCCACAGTATATTGGTGTAACTGAATGATAATAGAGGCTGTTCTCTGTGTATGCCATGTTTATGCAATAAATACATGTACTTCCCTTTCCCTAACGAGCTCTAAGGTTTCTATATCTTAGTGCACCACAATTGGCTCAACACATCATAAAAAATTTAATCAACTGTACTACTTTTAACACATACATGAATATTCATGATCCACTCATTAGCAGTTGCTCTGAGCTCTTCAACAACCTTCTTCAAGACAGCTGTCTACACCAAAATCAGTGGGCAGTACTGACAAATAGGAATACAAGAGAATCTCATTAACCATTATCCTATGCTCCCAATAATTTAATCAATTGTAATAGGATTATTTATGAATATTCATAAATACCTCATTAGCAGTTGCTTTGAGCTCTCCAACGATCTTCTTGTCTGGACAGCTGCCTGTATCAGCGACTGCTCTAGCAGTATCAACCATCTGGCCTCCATGTTTCAAGAAGATGGTTGCCTTGCTCTCGTAAGTTTGTTCACGATTAGGCTCATCTGGTACGATGGAACACAATTAATCGTAAGAAACTCAAACATAATATAAATGATAACAACTGCAATCTGAAAGCTTCAATACTGGATTAATCACAGGCACAGGTATGGTGTATCTTATTGCTTCACAGACTTTTGGCTAAGATCATGTGTAGTGATCTCATCTTTTCAGCCAGTCCTGAATGGGACCACACATGACAGACCCATGATGTAGAGGTCTGGAGGTCAAGAGGTTGTTCATATTAGTCTTAAGGCTGGCTTATACTTCAGAATAGTGCTATAAAGCTATGAACTTTTCATAGCCTGTGAAACTTTGGAAGTATAAACTAACCTTTGGTGTCTCTTGAGGACGTAGCTCCTTTGGGGAGCCTAGAGTAATGCTGAGGGGTCTTTGGAAATATATTCAATCCCTAACCAGAGATAAGTGACCAAACATGGGACTATTGTCCTCTGCATGATGGCTGTGGCTGAACTGGTTCAAAATCAATGTTTCGTCCACTTCCATTTTGCATCTAGACAGACACTATCAATTGAGGCAGTGTCCTACCCAAGGTGAAAAGTATGTTTGATGTTTTCAAAAAATGCCATAAAATTCTCATCTCATTAGCATGTTGCTTTTGGAGGATACTTATATTTGAACAAATGCTTTCTTTTTAGATTTTGCAGTGTATGATGGGAAATCTTTGATGCCATCTGGGCAAACTGATCATACATAGCTTTTGCATTATATATCCTGAAGGTTTAATACCTTTATCATTTAAACCATACATACGGAACAGTTTTATACTTAACCTATGCTGAACAATATCCAAACCTTCCAACAGTATCAAATTTCAAGGACAAACAAGGTATTCAATTACAAAGGAAAACAAAAGTAATCTGAGGCAATTTGCCCACTTGGCATCACATTCTGTGACCTTGAGGAAACCTGGCAAAATCTGCTGACAAAAGTAAACCATTCTACAAAAAATGACATCTTGAGTAAGGAATCAAATTTTGGCACGGGGTTTGGGCAACATGTACTAAGAAATTTCTCTTTTTGATGTAAGACCCGTACAAAATGCCACCAGACAATGCCTTTAAACATGTCACAAATTCAGCATGTGCTTAAAAAGACATATTGATCTACCTTTGCAGAGGGAGAATAACTTCGTAACTGTAAGTGTTATCAGGGACTGGTAAACACTCTTTCAATCGAATGGCAACATTACAACAACATACAAGAAGCAGTGGACACATAACCTACAAGTGGTCATTAATCTAGAAATTTTGCTGTTTTTGTCTCCTGATGTTTTTTTAGCCAAACTTCATTGATTACTTTGCAACAGGAACACATCACTTTTCGTTGGAGTACTATCATAAATTAAAAACAGCTGAGAGGTATGTTTACTTTTTGGAAAGCTTTTCATACAGCATTTATCATTTCTTGTCCTAACTTCAAAAGGTTTTTTAAGTTTTTTTCCGACAATTCTGATTGTTCTTTGTACAACGTTTTCAAATACAGGCAACTGAAATGTTTGAGTAAAATAAACGTCTAATAGAATGGCATCCCTCTCAGTTTTTATTTTCCTCTACTTTTTCCTGACATTTTCCTGACACACCATCCCTGAAGTTGCTAATCTAAATTATCATGAGTATATTCTTACAGGTATATTAAGATCTATTTTACTAAATTTTTTATTTCAAAGCAAATAAAAGAAAAACATGAAGAAGAAAAGCAAGACCACTTAAAAATATTCTGTGACTTTTCCCTGACATTTTAAATTTCAGCTAAAAGTCTGAGCTACCATTTTGAGTTTCCCAGGCTTTTTCTACTTTTTCCTTTTTTATTGGGGGATCAGTTGTATTACTGAACTCTCCACTTACCTGGTGGTGCTTTTGCGGCTTTCTCTAATTGTTTTAAAGGTCCCAAAGTATCCATAAAACTGTCAACCACCTAAAAAGAAAAACGTGTAAAATTTTAAAATGGGCATCTCAAGAACTACAAAACTGGATTTAAAACCATGGATTTGAGCCCATGTTGGAAATCTGTCTCTCATTTGTGCACAAGCAGTAGCCTTTTCTCTTTCTTAGCTCCTTCATAAAGCAAGTCATTCTGATTCTATGCCCTGTGTTCAGAAAGGGTAATTTTTTTTCCCAGGATGAACGTGGGCAAACTATGCCAATAGACAAATCAGCTTCTTGGAAATAGGCCACACCCCTAGTTCCAAAATGACAGCTTTTTGACCCTTTTTTGTAATTCTGACACCGGATTATGAAAGAACAGGCCAAATAATTTCAATCTACATAACCCTAATTGTAACCCTTACCGTGATTTTGAAACAAATTTCAATTTTTTTGAAAACTCGATTTGCCCATGTTCATCCTGGGAAAAAAATTATGCGTTCAGGCACCTACCTGCATGGCCAGAGCCTTCTCTATTTTAGACTGCAGTTCTTGCAATTTTTTGGCCAATTGCTGCTTGATAGCTTGGGCCTCTGGTGTATTGCCCTGCATGGGAACAAAAAGAGAAACAGACTGATAAATGAGAAGAATAAATTAAACAACTTTTTTAGTACTTTACCTTTATGATAATTACAGGAAGTAACTTTTACCATTGTTAAAGCATTCCATCTAACCAAAGACCACATGCAACAGCTTTACATCCCCAAAATATGATATTCTACATGAGGTATGAACCTCACATGTTTTGATAATTTAAAAGTTTGGGTGAACAAATTATTCCTGAGCTACAAAGCAGCAAATTTCTTTCTTTAAAAACCAACTTTCTTCAAAATAAAGTTACCCAGCAACGTTATGTTTTATTGCCTCTCATTCTCTATGAACTGCAGTTTTCAAGGTATAAAAATTTTCTCTGCCAAAGATGCTCCATTTCCCTTTAATTCCATGTGCACAGTTTGAAAAGTTCACCAGATGCTTCATTCAAAATTATTTAATTTTCTCAGCAAATTTTATTTTCCACCCTTTCTTCCATCACTGCATTACATTACAGTTTCATTTCCCTGGGGAAGCCTACCAGTCAGTTTTGAAAAATCTAACATACTGCTATTGGAGAATCTGCCTATGTTGCATTTAGTATACTGGCATTCTGACATGCAATGGCCCCCTGCCTCAGGAGTATTGAAACTAGGGGCACCCCACCTTTGTTGTAGCTGATAATGTCACAAAAGGAGGGGATAGATAATGGCAGAAAATGCAAGAGGAAAGGGTCAGGGCTGTGGAATAGTTAAAACTTGATGCTTGAACCAGCATGTAAAAAGTTTTTGGGCTAATAACATGCATTGAACTCATCAGAATATGACATTGACCAAATAGGATGGCTTGGGAGATGACGTTTGTAAGCTCTTCTTTATGTTGTTTCCAAGTATAGGGGCCGATCAGGAAGTCACAAATTCTGGAGTGCATTTTGGGGTGATGGGAATGTTTCCTTTAAGATAACACCTGATATTGCTTTCATCTTATCAGGAATTCGTACGTACCAGCATGATCATTAAAAGAAATGAGAAATGACAGGCACTCGTTTTTTTACTGATAGCCAAATGGAAATTGACTGCAGCTTAATGTATCTTTAAGGCAAAAGTTTTTCTTTATTAAGTGACCAAAAATGAGAAATTTTACCATCCTTAACAAACTTACTGGGATATTTTCTAGCCTGCTGGATATTTTCAGATATTCCAGTAACAACAGTTGATGGTTAGTAAATTGCAATTCATTAATATTGATGAATAAAAAGAAGTGCACACTTGAAATTTTATTCCAAGTAAAATCCAAGCATGTCAGGAAATTGAGATTAGACTAGCCTTGACTGCTAATATAAGGTTGTTAGCAAAACATGCACAGGCAAGATATTATCAGGTCTCCTGCTTTTCAGCCCCCTACCACCTGGGTCATAGCAAGTGGGAATTTCTTCAAAGCTATGCTTTCACCTATAGATACTAGCGATAGGTCTATGCAAGTTCCCCTTCCCCAAATCTAAGCCGCTGGCTATGAGCCCACATTCCAACATTTAGCCTTGCTGGACCATATCCCACCATCTGCGGTCAAACCTCACCTACCTTGCCAGCCCATACCCCTACCCCGGGTGACCAGGGAAGCAAAATCAAGCTATCAGTAAATAGGCAAGAGAAAGTTCACATCAAAAGTTACCCCTCTCACTTCCTAATTACACCTTCTTAATCTTAACATTTTTGCCTCCAACAAGAACAATACAAAAGTCTGATATTTTCAGTGACTCCTACCTTTCCTTTTTTGACGAGGTCATCTAACTGCTTATACAAAGATTCCACTTCATTGCACAATTGTTCTAGCTCTTTTTTTTCAGGTCCTGTCATAGTTTGGGCCACCTTACGGCCTTCCAGCACCAATCCTTCAATGGCCTTTCGACCTTAGAAAAAGTAAATCATTTTGTATCAATAAAGTTTCAACCTTCTTGTGAGAGCATTTACTGCTAAATGTAAATTTTCTAGAAACTCAAGAAACATTACAATTATTTTATCTCATACAATTCTGAAATTTATCTACATCTGAAGTTAACTTGTTTACATATTCCTTCTTCATGCATCAAATTCCATCATATTCATTGAAGACTTTACTCACCAATCAGTTTGCTCACTAAAGGCCGGCTCTTACTTCAGTATAGCGCAATAAAGCTATAAAAGTTGAACACTGTTCAACTCTAAGCTATGTCTGTGATTGACCCAGAAGAGCAAGGGATGACCATATATAGTTCTTAAAGCTTTACAGTGCATGAAAATTTGGATGAGTATAAACCAGACTTTACTCACCAGTAGCTAACTTTACCATTAGCAGCACACTCATTAGTAACTCACCACTGCATTTTCTCATTTGTACCCTATGAGTTTGCTTGTGCACACTTCCCAACATGTTATCTACCAGTGGGTTTGCTCCCCTACACCTTTGCAATCCCCCTACAAGTTAACTCACTCAGTCCTCCACCAAAAAGTTTTCTCACTTACTCCCTCATTTACCAGTTTATTCTGCCACTCCTTAATTATCATTCCCCAACAGGTTTACTCACTCACTTCATTATCATGTACCACTTAGCTTGCTCACTTACTCTCTCATTGCATATCAGTGAGCTTACTCTCATACCCCTACAAGTTAACTCACTCAGTCCTTCACCAAAAAGTTACTCACTTACTCCCTCCTCATTTACCAGTTTATTCTGCTACTCCTTTGCCATTTCCCTAAAGGTTTACTCACTTACCCCATCATCATGTACCACTAAGCTTGCTCACTTACTCCATCATTGCATATCAGCGAACTTACTCTCCTACAAGTTAACTCACTCAGTCCTTCACCAATAAGTTTACTCACTTACTCCCTCCTCATTTACCAGTTTATTCTGCCACTCCTTTGCCATTTCCTTACAGGTTTACTCAGTTACCCCATCATCACCATACACCAACAAACTTGCTTACTCCCTCACTGCATATCAGTGAGCTTGCTGCCCTACTCCTTTGCTTCTTTCTTACAGCACAGTTATTCCATCATTATTTACCAATAAGTTTACTCACTTACTCCCTCACAATTTACCAGTGAGTTTGCTCACCTACTCCTTTGTCATTAACCAATGGATTAGCCAACCAAGCCTGAGCTTGTTCCATTTTTCCTGTCAGAGTGTTGGCAGGTTTCCCCGTACCATTACGTATAGCATCTTGTGTTGCGTCATTCACCAGTGACTGTAGTTGTGACAGCTTGGCACTGATAGCACTGCTCAACTGCAAGGCCTCTGGAGTATTGCCCTATTAAGTAAAATATCAAACTTAACATAGCAAAGTTTGGAGCCGAATGTAAAATGGCAGATTTCTTTTCTGTTATTTCACACCGTGCCAGTCTTTTTCAGGGAATAATTTTCCAGTACTGTTCGAAGTTGCTCATTGATGCACATGTTTGGGTGAGTGAAAGCCTAGTGCTTTCAAACACCCCCCACCCCCCCCCCCCAAAAAAAACTGCAACAAAAAATTCTGAAATGTATCTTTTCCCTGTTCAGCTTATACTGATTCTCTAAGCATTACACAATTTTTAAATACTTCTAAGCATCACCTGCTATCATTATAGGCTACAGACCTTCATGACCAACCTGTCTGGTATGTACAAACCAATTCAACATTAATTGTGTGGCAAGCAAGTGATCAAGAAGATGAGTCATCAAGCTGCCTGCAAAGTTTCGTTGGCATTTGTTGACAAAGACATGCCAAATAATGCATTTTCCTCCCACAGTGAATAACACTACAATGGAAAGAAAAAGCATTTTATCAAGGGGATGGCACCCATTCATACAGTTTTTCCGGTGATCTGATAACAAGCTCACAGTCTTGATGATTAGCTGACTCAAGGTTTCTACCTTGAGAGAACTTTTTGATGAACAGTGAATTTATACTAAATTTTGGATCACTGTCTGATAACAAGTTTTGTCGTCTAATCTGATAACAAGCCTGCCATCTAATCTGATAACAAGGTTGCCATCTAATGAAGCAATCCCACACGAGTGCAACGCAACTATGTGGAAATATATCATTCTACACTGAACAAACCTTTATAGTCACATCTACCCAACCAATGGCTTGCAATTTGCCCAATGGGAAACTTGAACCTGCTCAGTGTAAGGCTAACAATCTACCTTGTGAAAATCTTGCAATCTACCCAATGAAAGACTTAAAAGATGATCTTACCTGTCCCTTGGCCCTAAGGTCAGCCAGTCTGTCTGTCATCTGTGTTAATTCATCCACAGCCTGACTTATCCTACTGGCATGTGGTTCGTTCACACGATCAGCAATTTTACGAGCATTGGCCAAGATTTGTCTGAGAGCTCCCTCACCTTGAAAACAAAATTACCATGAAAATGTTACACCAAAATAAAACGAAACATTTTGCTTCACAACCGTTTTGAAAATCTTTGTGACTATTGCATGTTCTACAAACTTCTAAGTCATAAACTTCTGAGATATCCACTCATCCATAATTTGTCGTCTAGTTAGACAACCTAAATTTCCGACTGTATTTTTCCACAGCTGATTTACAGAATGGTACCTACACTCAATAGTCTCTTTAACATCATGAGAACAATGAAAGTTTGTTTCCTGGTTGTATCATCCCATGAGGCTTGAGGTGGATTCTTGGAACAAACAGATTGTGTACGATTTAAGCATACCACCTTGAGCATTGTGTAGAATAAATATGTGTGCACTCTGTCAAATCCCAAGTACTAAGTTTATGACTATGTTTTGGTAGGAGTCTCAGGTTTTTGCCATAAGTGGGAGAAAGCCTACATGAGCTCTCTTAAAAAAGCAATCTCTTTACTTAAACACATTATTATGATTATAAATCTTGCTGCCTTAGCTTGCCTAAATGAGTCGATGACTATAAGTAAAAGGTGATATACAAACCACATCCCTCACCAAAATAAAACAAAACATTTTGCTTCACAACAGTTTTGAAAATCTTTGTGACTATTGCATGTTCTACAAACTTCTAAGTCATGAACTTCTGAGATATCCACTCATCCATAATTTGTTGTCTAGTTAGACAACCTAAATTTCCGACTATATTCTTCCACAGCTGATTTACAGAATGGTACCTACACTCAATAGTCTCTTTCACATCATGAGAACAATGAAAGTTTGTAACAATACTTTGTACACAACAGACAATTAAAACCTGCAACTATGCAAATTGGGTTCTCATTTCATAAATCCCAATTGATCTTGTCATACCAAAGACTTTACAAATGGGGCCTGTTGCTTCCTCCCTTGGTGCTCAGCATACCAGATTGGAAAAGGGTAATAACACACAGTGAGTGTTTAATGGTGAGCACTGAAATGGCTTCCTGGTTGTATCATCCCATGAGGCTTGAGGTGGATTCTTGGAACAAACAGATTGTGTACGATTTAAGCATACCACCTTGAGCATTGTGTAGAATGGATATGTGTGCACTCTGTCAAATCCCAAGTACTAAGTTTATGACTAATTGTGACGAACAACATTTAGAGCTTGTATCACTTATCTACCAGCTACTAGTATACCTCACTGTAGCTCCTGATAAGTTCTTGCTAAAAGCAAATAAACCTCCTACAAATGTGTGTTCATTTGGAGTCAAAACTCCTTTTGGTAGGAGTCTCAGGTTTTTGCCATAAGTGGGAGAAAGCCTACATGAGCTCTCTTAAAAAAGCAATCTCTTTACTTAAACACATTATCATGATTATAATTCTTGCTGCCTTAGCTTGCCTAAATGAGTCAATGACTATAAGTAAAAGGTGATATACAAACCACATCCCTCACCACACTCCACATATTTGAAAATTCTTCCAAACATTGTAACAGGAGGAACTTTACCCTGCTGGGCTGCATTAAGCATCATAACATACTCAATACCTAATCCAGTCGATTTTACAATACCAACCAATGCCACCTGGGACTGCATTAGGCATCATGCTTTAATACCTAATCCAGTCAATTTTACAATACCAACCAATGCCACCTGGGACTGCATTAGGCATCATATCTTAATACTTAATCTAATCCAATCAATTTTACAATACCTACCAATGCCACCTGGGGTTGCATTAGGTATCATATTTTAATACCTAATCCAGTCAAGTAAAAATTACCAACCAAAGCTTCCTGGGACTGCATTAGGCTCATAAGTGAATACCAAATCCAGTCAATTTTACAATACCCACCAATGTCAACTGGGGCTGCAATGGGCATCACAACTTAAATACCTAATCCAGTCAAGTTGACAATAGCTACCAATATCAACTGGGGCTGCATTAGGCATCACAACCTAAATACCTAATCCAGTCAAGTTTACAATACCTACCAATGCCACCTGGGGCTGCATTAGGATCCCTCAACCAATCCTTGGCTTGGGTCATCTGGCTTGCAATATTATCTTGAGCTTTCTTAATTACTGTGATATCATCCATGGCCCACTCATCCTCATCGTATGTGGTGAGTTGTAGCACCCTCATTATCTCCCGAATGTCGTATGACATCTTGCTGATTACATAGTTTCGGTTCTCCTGG
Organism: Holothuria leucospilota; assembly: GCA_029531755.1. Taxonomy (NCBI): domain Eukaryota; kingdom Metazoa; phylum Echinodermata; class Holothuroidea; order Aspidochirotida; family Holothuriidae; genus Holothuria; species Holothuria leucospilota. The sequence goes on from CM055961.1 coordinate 51,087,362, forward strand.
GCTTCTTGTAGGCCTTTTCCACCTGAAAGAATCAAGCAAGCAAGAATTGAAATTTTGCCAATAATATTAAATCAACTCAATTCTGATCGATGGGTTCAGTTTCAACCAGGAACAGTATCTTTCAATCACAGCAGTCTACCCTCAGAAGAAGCATGAAAGGGTTAGCAAAAAAAGAAAAGAAAGAAAGAAAATCACAGCTATGGTCAAATGGCAGAGGAAAGCACTACTTACCTGCATTAATTGTTGTTACCGTGATTTTAATTGAAGACATGAGAAGTGGAACTGCGTTCTTAGCGCTGTCCAAATGTTTCTGCAGGAGTTCCCTATGTATTTGAAATGTGAGTTCCTGAATGCGATTCGAAACCATTTGTGCCATGGCAGTCAGACCTGGAGTAAGGTTCTGGGGGAAAAAAAGACAAAACCGTTAATTGCTAAATAAGTTTAGCAATGAACATTATGGTAAACTTGCTACACTGTATGTACAGTATAAATGGTAATTTGACTGATTTTTCATATTTACAGTATTATTCACAGTTACAATGGTATTAACATTTTTCTCCTTTCTGTCAGATGAGAACACAACAGGGCATTCAGAGTTTAAGGATGATACTGCATTTCGGGGAAGAGTAGTGGGGAGTGTGAGGTTTTTGCAATTAAAGATGGCTAAAAGATACAGGGTATACATTGATCCAAGAAGTGTACATCGTGAATGAATAACTGATGGGTGAATCACATGCAAGACATGTGCATGTGGTAACTCAATCACAAGGGTATTAGTTATTGAATGGAAAAGAAAATAGTAGTAAGTAGTATTAAAACAAAAAACCAGAAAGCCTAAGGGCTTAGTGATTCCTTGCCGAATGGGGATGCTTTGTTGTACTGAGGTTTATCCCTCAAATTTATCTTCCTTGACTACATCATTTTATGATACTTTAACAATTTCACCTCTGCTGACCTCACATGAACTTTGAACCCCACCAAATATAACAAAAAAGAAAAATGAAAGTGTCTTGAAAGGACTTCAACTCCAATGGATCTTGGATCTTGAAAATTCTAGGGAAATTTTGTTTTTTGACCTCTGGTGACCCCTGATGACTATCTTGGGAAATTTTGCTTTTTGACCTCTGGTGACCCCATATAACAATCTTGGAAATTCTTGGGAAATTTTGCTTTTTGACCCTTGGTGACCTCAGATTACAATCTAGGGAATTCTTGGGAAATTTTGCTTTTTGACCTCTGATAACCCCAGATAACGATCTTGGTAATTCTTGGGAAATTTTGCTTTCTGACCTCTGGTGACCCCAGAGGACAATCTTGGGAATACTTGCGATATTTTGCTTTTTGACCTCTGATAACCCCATATGATGATGATCTTAGGAATTCTTGGGTAACTTTGCTTTTTAACCTATAGTGACCCCAGATGACAATCTTGAGAATTCTTGGGAAATGTTGCTTTTGATCCCAGTGACCCCAGATGACAATCTTGGGAATTCTTGGGAAATTTTATTTTTTGACCTCTGGTAACCCCAGATGACCTTGACCTCCACCAAAATTGATAGGGTTTTTCCTCTCAACATGGCAAATTTATACACCAAATATGAAAAGTGGCTGTCATTGCTATCTTGAGATATCGTGATTACAAGCCATTTGCAAGGTTTCTGTAGTTCAACCTCTGGTGACCTCAGATAACCTTTGACCTCTACCAAGAACAATAGGCTTCTTCCTCTTGACATGACAAATCTGTATACCAAATACGAAAAGTGTCGGCCTTTGCTATCTTGAGATATCGTGTTTACGAGGTTTTTCGCAGTTTAACCTCTGGTGACCTCAGATGACCTCTGACCTCTAACAAAAACAATAGGGTTCTCCCTCTCAACATGACAAATCTATATACCAAATATGAAAAGTGTCAGTCATTGCTATCTTGAGATATCGTGTTTACAAGCCGTTTACAAGGTTTTCACAGCTTAACCTCCAGTGACCTCAGATGACCTTTGACCTCTACCAAAAACAATAGGGTTCTTCCTCTTGACATGGCAAATCTGTATACCAAATATGAAAAGTGTCGGTCATTGCTACCTTGAGATATCGTGTTTACAAGGTTTTCAGTTTTTGACCTCTGGTGACCTCAAATGACCTTTGACATCCACCAAAAACAATAGGGTTCTTCCTCTCAATATGACAAATCTATATACCAAATATGAAAAGTGTCGGTCATTGCTAACTTGAGATATCGTGTTTACAAGCTAAGCGTCACATACACACACACATACACACCCACACACATACACACATACACACATATGCACACACACACACACACACACACGCCATCACCATCGCATAGATTCCTTGCCTGCCTTCGGCAAGGAATCAAAAAAGGAAAAAAGAAAGAAGCAACATAACAAATTAGGAAAACAGCAACTCTGGCACTTGTCAAGAAAACCTTTTTTTAAGTAAAGCATTCTTGTACCAAAGGCAGATCCTGCCTTACTTGTCATAGCCTATATATCAAATAGTTTAGTACACCAATACGTCAAACACTGATATAGAGCTTATGCACGTGATGTCAGCGCGTTTCAATTTGGCTTACTGGATGGAACTGCCATACGTAGTAGGTGTGTTAAAGATACGCGCTCACGATAGCACCTTAGTAACAATTGTTGCACAATGTATGCTTGGATGGAAAAATAGAGAAACGTGACGAAGGTGCATAAGCTCTATTGTACCCTGGCCCTAACCTACTGTACAATCCACCAATCCCCTATCATAACCTCCCACTCGTGACAATTTGTAAGATGCCTTCCAAATAAATTACATTTAAAAAATCATGGGCACAGATTTTGCTACTGAGTGAATACAGTTTAGACATACAGTGGGAATCGGTTAAATCATGTACACATGCAGTATTAAAGACAGACAGTCATCACCCCAAAGTATATTTTTAGTGTAGGGGTATGAAAATTCTCAGTTGGTGACTGCTCTTTGATTGACATCAAAGTTTGAAAATTTGAAAGATGCACAGTAGCTCACATTCCACACAAGGCAGAGAGAGTGCTTTTATTACAATTTATAGCCTTGTATGCTCACCAGGACATGGCCTTAGGCAATAGAACAGGTTTATTCCTGCACAAGGAAGAGCTTCATACAGTTATGGGAGGAGCTAGAAGTTGCATAGTTGGGAGAATTGAAACTGTCTGGGATGATGCAAATTCCCCTTTAAAGACTTTTTCCTGTATGTAGGAGTGTGGGGTGAACAAAAAGTGTTTCCTTCGTTTCCAAATGCAAAATCGATTGTAAAAGTTACAAAACAGGAAGGGAGAAAGTGAATTTTTTTAAATGCACAGTACCACAAGAGAAATGATATAGCATACTAGCAAAGCTATATGCACAGTTGTCAAAGATACATCAGGGAATAACAGGAAAACCTCAAATAAACATAACATGTAAACACAAGGCTAAATGTATGCAGACTGTCACAGCTATATTTTACAGTATTCTGTAACCTGAACCCCACTCAAACTCTTCAATACAAATTCACTGTTCAGACAAAACACTTAGTAAATGAGAAATTCAATCTAAGAAGTGTAACTGTAGGACAACAGCATTGAACTGGTTGGAATGTCTACAGTGTACAGTCATGGATGAATCAGCTTGCCAGACACGTACTGTACATCTGATTGTATGGTAATAGATTTATGTCTGATAACACAACCATCAATCTTCACATAGCTAGACTATATCAGAGATGAGACCAGACCATTCTATGACATCCATAGGTAGGAAGAGGAACTGGTGACCTAATGATGAGAAAGGTGAGGGGGCAAACCAGCCAGGTAAAACCCTACCTGTAATTCATCAAATGATAAAGCCAGTTAGCAGCATCTTACAGCATTGCTGTAACAAGTTTATACCTGTGGCCATTGATCGGGGGCAGAATGGCCAAGCCCCTAAATGTTCCTACCACCTCTGAAAAATGGGGTGGGTGAAGAGCTGGCAATGAGAAAGTACCTGGATGTGGGAAACATGATCCAATATCAAAACAAGGTTTGGAATGACTGCAATAAGTGCTCCTAAAATGGCCCTATGACTCACACTGTAGTAATGTCAACAGATTGTGATTCAAACTTACTTTTAATGAAGCTTTTCTATTTCCTAAAAATGCATTTCATGAGTTAGGAGTTAGATGAGGTTTTTCAGCTCAGTTTCTAACCAATTGGTTTACAGGTAAGTCGGGCCAGCCATGGCCTTTTTTCCAGTTGTGGCTTACTGGCTTGTTTTCCCTCCATTGTTTATGCTGACCACCAAGCACAATGGCAGTAGGTTCCATTTTAAAGTCTTCGGCCACGAGTCGAACCCCAGACCTTCCGGCTGCAAGTCGGACGCTCTAACCACTTGACCATGCATTTCAGGAAGATGGCATATATGCTAAAGTGTTAGTGCACACACTATGTTACCACTACATTCTCAATTGGAGTGATCTACAGCCATATATGGGCCTATAGTAAGAATGTGAGTAGTGACACATAGTAATACAGTTAAAGTGTGATTAAAATCTTCATAATGACTGCATGCATCATTTACATAACGACTACATGCCTCATTTACAGTAGGCTTGGGCGATTCCAATATTTTTTTATTGAGTAAAGACCAAAAGCCAGTTGAATTGCGGCACTTCATTAAAAGCTGTGAAAGAGTACAAACTTTAAAGGGACAATGCAGTCACCACAATTTGGATTTAGTGTACCCAGGTATCTATTTCATGAATGGCTCTTGAGAATCATGTGACAATATTTTTCTCATTGAATTGTGAAATACACACGGAGCAACTCCTTGGTATACCCTGAATATATATGCAACATTTATGTCCTGAAATATCATGAAAAATACTTAGAAGGGAAATACGAGGATATTTATGAGATTTAGCTGTTGTTTCATAATAAGTTTGGGACAACAGCTTATATCCTTTAACTCCAAAATATATTTTTGGGCATTATTTTTGACAGTATTAAATAATCACCCAGAGTTGTGATTCCAAGGGGAGTCTTAACTTGACTCCCATGCAGGAGTCGTGACTTTGAAGAAGGGTAATCTTTCTCAGTCTTATTGATAGTGATGTAGACAGTAAGAGGGAGGGTATACACCATAAATAATTAGTATGTCTCACTTATAGTGACATAGCTGAGTAACAATGTCAGCACAAACTCCCCAAACACGTGTAGATAGGAGGTAAGGAGGGGGCAAGGTATATTGTACAAAATCACTACATCTTACTTGTAGTGACAGAGCTGAATATTAAACAGTATGAGCATACACTGTGTCAAATCACTACATCTCACTTGTAGTGACATAGCTGAGAACAGTGTGAGCACAAACTACACATAATCATTACGTCTCACTTGTAGTGATATATGGCTGAGTAAGTGTGAGAACAAACTGTAAAACCACAACAAGTCTCACATGTAGTGATTATGCAGAGTTTCAACTCAATTTCAATTTCAATTTATTAATCAGTCAATGTACAGTAAAAGACATCGAAAATCAGATCGTTCCTCAAGCTCCGGTTCTAAAACATCCACATAAAAAGCAACAGAAAATAAAAACTAATAAAACAACACAATTCAAAACAAAAAATAAATAAATAAATAAATAAATAAATAAAAAAAAATAAAAAAAATAAAAAAAAAAAAAAAAAAAACTAATTAAGATTAAACAGTTTTACAGCTGCTGGGAAAAAACTATCCGTAAAACGCTTATTACCCTTAAAAGCACGAAGACGGCGATTTGAAGGTAAGAAATTAAAATAACCATAAGCAGGGTGAGTCGGATCTTTCATGATTTTTTCCATTTTCTTTTTAGTTCTCTCTAAGTATATCATATCTAATGATGGAAGTGTGGTACCAATGATCTTTTCTGCAGATCGAATTACAGAGGAAAATTTGTTGCCATCAGATTTGCTGACACGGCCATACCAGACAGTAATTGAAGTAGTTAGCACGCTCTCTATAATTGCACGATAAAAGTTGAGTAGAATACGTTGATTAACCCCATAAGCTTTTAATTTACGTAAAAAGTAGAGGCGCTGATTAGCTTTTTTCAGAATTTCAGCCGAGTTCACAGACCACGAAAGATCGTTAGAGATGTGCGTACCCAAAAATTTGAAAGAAGGAACTTGCTCAACAACAGTACCATTAATTGAAAGTGGGGGCATGGGAGACTTGATCCTTCTAAAGTCAATCACGATTTCCTTTGTTTTCGATACATTTAGAATTAAGTTATTCTCTTCACACCAGTTTACAACGGACTCAATCTGAGCGCGATAATTAGACTCGTCATTATGCGATATAAAACCGGTAATCGTGGTATCATCAGCAAATTTCACAACCATAGTATTAGGATGATCTGCTAAACAATCAGACGTAAACAAAGAATATAATTTGGGGGACAATGGACAGCCTTGTGGTGTCCCTGTGTTCAGAACTAAAACAGAAGAAAAATTATCACCAACTTTAACAACTTGAGTACGGTTTAAAAGAAAGTCTAAAATCCAGTTACAGATAGAGATAGGGAGCTCGAGGTCATTAATTAACTTACAATGCAATTTTGAAGGTATAATAGTATTAAAAGCTGAACTAAAATCAATAAATAAAACCCTGGCATAAGACTTCTTTATCTCAAGATGCTGTAAAATTTCATGCAAATTAATAGAGATAGCATCATCAACACTCCTGTTACGATTGTAGGCAAATTGGAGGGGATCAAATTTCTTTGGCAACTTAGAGTTCAAGAAGCTTAAAACCTGTTTTTCAAAGCATTTCATGATAACCGAAGTAAGTGCAACTGGTCTGTAGTCATTTAGGCAGGAAATGGAATTTGTCTTTGGAACAGGAATAATAGTAGCTTTCTTAAAACATGATGGGACAATGCAGAGGCGAAGTGACCAGTTAAAAATTTCCGTGAACACCGTTGCCAACGGGGAGCAACATAATTTAAGTAAACGTGGAGTAATGCCATCGGGTCCTGGCGCTTTATGTTCATCCAGCTTATAAAAGGAACGTCTAACATCATGGTCAGAGACCACGAATGGAGGCTGATCATCATCGCACGGTGCTGGTGCCAACTCACACTTTATCACATTTGCTTCTCCTAATACTCTAAAGAATTAATTTGTCCTTACAATCACTATTTTTATTGCCTATGTAGGTGAAGTCTCATATTTGTTATGTAAGGGCTACACTTCGTTTGTCAATCAGTGACATGAACCAGCAAATGGTGAAAGTAGGCCATTTCACCCCCCTCCCCCTTCCCAACTTTCCCCCAACTTCCTCCACTTTTTATAGCCAGTTGATAGGGTCAGGAATTTGAGAAAAATTTGGAGAAAAGGAGGGTCAAGCAGGAGAAATGAAAACTCACCCAAGTCTCCCCTCCCCTCCCCTCCCCCCCTCCCCTCCCCTCCCCTCCCCTGAAGATGTCTGAAATCCAGCTACTGCTGCTGTTCATGGTTCATGCTTAGAAGTACTTATTCTGCACTCCCCTCTTTTAACAATGAACTTCAGCTTCAGTCTGATATTCGACACTCTATAATAAATACATTGACATTGCCTTGCATCTAGATCAAATATTACACAGCTGAGTAGATATGAAATACTTCTCCCAGCCAGGAAAGTGGTAAATGTCAAACCCCTGCTTCCCATTTTCAAGGAATTTAAAACCAATCTATTAGCACCCTGTTCCGGCACGACCCACTATCAACTTCCTGTATTGAGCTTATTCCAAAGTGATGAGTTTATAAAGTTTGTACAGCATGAAAAAAACCACAATGCTGTGGCACTGTCTTTGTGGACAAGAACAAACTTTGGTAGCTTCATGAACTTCACTTTGGTTTAATTTTTAGCTACAGAGAGGTTGAATTTCCTTTGTTTTTGTAAACACTGAACTTGTGGTGAAATCGTACCCCACCCACATTTGACACATTTGCCGGTAATTCATAAATACTTCCTATGGTCATGAATTGTTCAACTACTGTACTGTACCTTAATTTGTCTGAACATTAAGGTGTAGTGGTATATCGATATTATCGATTTTAGTCGATATTTGCTCCTTAGTAATATCGCTGATATGCGTTTTCAAAAATATTGATATAGTTAAGTCTACATATAGTACTAATATCGATATTCTACTATTTACTTGGATACAGATTCTTCTAAAATAGCGACACTCTACACAAATATCGATATTTAACAGCAGTGACTCATAACCGATGCAAGTGTTTTTAAAAACCGATACCTAAGCATCGATAGAGTCAAGTTACCAATGAATCTTTGGCCTAGCTTACGTAGGTCTAGGTTCACCTCTTGTGACCTTCGTAGCACAATACTGAGCTGTTCATCACAATGCTACGAGCATATAGGCATGCTGTATGAATTATTTCTGCAGTTTGCATACGCAGTGGAATACTTCAATGTAGGCCTACTGCGTACACAGTGGATTTTGTACAGACTGGTGATCGACTGCCAAAGTACATGCGGGGCGTAAATGGCTTAATATGCACAGAGCTAGCTCATGAGCTGTATCAGTGACACGAAAGTTTTTTCTACAGAATTGGTTACTGCATGCAAGATTATTCCGAGACCTTACAAGTAAACTGATTTTTCATGATATTCAGACTTACTGTAGGATGATCTATCTGAGACTATCTCACAGAGTAAAGTTCCACAAACAGAAAATAACGTAACATTTTCGCATTTATACATTCGTTAGACGTTCAGTGTTGGCACACATACTGTACTACGCATGTTATTCCATAGGCCATAGGGTTTAGTACAGCGTCGTAATTTTTCGTTGGGGAAGCTTTACGTTAATTCTGTTGACAACATGAATGTATGCAAACATGTACGAACACGCCGCAATCAGTCCGTACATGCAACACGTGTAGTACTGTAGAAAATATTTACAGTTTGGACTCTTCCAAACAAACTATGCAGTATACATAGGAGTATTGCGACCTTTGACTGGATCAGCGTACTTTGATACGAAGGGTTTTTTAACTATTTTGTGGGATGTATATTTTGTTTCTTTGGGCGGAATTTTGCGAGTAGTTTCAACTGTAATATTTTTTTCCATACATTAAAAAAAGATCGCTGACACTGCGATGGGGATGATCCTGCAAAAATAGCTGAGTAAAAGTTCTTATAGCTGCACTTGAAAGTTTCCGGAAAATTCTGACATCCCAGGTACCGGACACCTGCGAGAGTGCCGAGAAGCTGAAGCAGCTAGCGAGCTGCAGACCTGCAGCGGACTGCACGGTGCCTGGATTTTCACTACAAGCAGTACTGCATTCATAGATTATTGGAATGTCTGAATACAAGAGATCAGCTAGGTATAAATATCGACTGCTAGTAACTTAGTGGTTATAGTTGAGTGTAATACCGACGAATAGTTGATATCGAAAATATCGGCCAGTACTTTAGATATAGTGACTACACGTAGCTAAACAAGGCAGTTTTGATGCAGCATTGCATAGTGAACTACGTGCGAGGTATTTTAAAAGAGTTAGGTAAAGAGGTACGTACTTCTTAGTGACAAACCGAATAACAGAGAAGGCCCCTGGCTTACATACGTCCAAAAGGAACACTTTTTACTTATCCCAAAACTTGCGAATCAAAATATGCCAAAATATGACATATTTTGTTTGAAAGAAAAATATATAAAACACAAACTGTTGATAGTGGAAGGAATCGGCATAGCACATGTATGCTAGTAAGGGGTGGGAATTATGCTAATATTTGGGCCACTCGTTTTGAAAATGTTTGTATGGTCAGTGAAACCAGTAGTCACAGATTTTGAAACTATTTTGTAGTATTTAGGGGCAGACCTACTACAGATTTTTTTTGATAGATCATGGCTAATGCTTTAGCGAGATGGAGGGATATTTGATCGTCCGGTGTGATGCTGAAGTAACACTAAAAGCTATATAAGACATATTCCCAAAGAAATAATTGAAAGTTACTTCACGACTACTCAAATGTTAAACCCAAACCCAGTTTTTTTTTTTAATTTTTCTGCACAAATCTTGATTTATTTTTCACTACCAACGTAGTAAAATTCGGCATTTAAGTTGTCAGGGGCCGGGTACATGGTAATACCTTCCCATACTTCGTTTTTTCATATGTATAGTGTGCATACCCATTCTGTGAAAATATCGATATTATCAATATATTTCAGGTTGGTATATCGATATTTTATATTGGCAATACCGCTTTACCTTACTGCCCATAAACATGCATGACACATTCTGACTTCACAGCCGTATTCACAAACAGCAGGGTTCTAGCCAGGCCATTCAAACTGGGTGCTGCAACCAGTTTGAATTTACTTTTTTAACTCAGCACCCAGTTTGAAATTTCACCATCCAGTTTGAATCTCTCTACCAAGTTTGAAATTTTGTCACACTCTTAACTGTAAATATGTACAGTATCAGACACAAAACATCATTCAATTGAATATTGTTTTGGAAACAACCAAAAATCATGCAACTGACCACAGACAATGTCATTTATTCTTGAGATAAGGCCAACATCAAGTGAGAATGATGCAATGTCGATTAACTCTCACCCAATTTGACATTTTTCCTAGCTAGAAGCCTGAAACGGCACTATCAGTACAGATACCATGGCAGTGTAACCAGAGCCAGTGTACAGAGTTGCCAATGAGCCTAGCTGTAGATATTTCTCTTTGCATATTTTCTTGCTTCAAAATACTTTAAGAAATCTCACTTACAAGGAAGTGTGTGAAGCTTTACTGTTCAGGAGTGGCACCAGCAAGGGGTCATGGTCCCCTTCAGGGAATGCTTTCCCCCCTCCCCCTTGTCAGGGAAGTTTTCCATTTTCATCAAGGATTCTTAAACAATAGATGTAATCCAGAAGACAGTCAGTCGGACAACGAAAGGCAGATTTTGTGATAAAAACCAGAAATTTTCCAGTTTTCCTCAATAGCAACCCAATTTTTCAAATTTCATCAATAAAAATCCAAATTTTTGAGTATACTGGAATTAAAAATCCAAGTTTTTCACATCTCCTTAAACAAAAGAAACTCCCAAATTTTTATATTTTGTAAAAAGAAGCCGAAAACATTCCGGCACTCTTCACTTGCCCACAATTTTACCTTCGACATCCTTTGGGCAACCCATCCCTCCTTATCCAGGCTGCAGGTTGCTGCCCTGCCCCCCTATAGGGAGCCTTCCTCCCCCCCCCTCTTGTCGAGCAAATGTTGGTGCCACCCCTGTTATTGCTCAGAGAGTGTCAGGCTACTGTTCCATGAAGTGCCAAAGAAGATAAAACTTTGCAATACTTTTGGAAAAATTTTTTTTCATTTCAACACTAGTTTTTTTAGTCAGTACTCAAGACTCAAGGTGTGGTAGCATGGGTTTACAAGCAATGTATAAACCCTAGTCGCAAGGGAGAAAACTGCTTTTGGAAATATATATTCCAGAAATAACCCTAATCTGCCTTTTTACCAGCACTGAAACTATGTATGATCAGTAATGTTACTTAATTAAATAATGGGTTCAGTGTTGACATTATGTAAGTTTAATTATTGAAATTGCCCTTGCATTGTTTCTTGTGACTTCTTCCAAAATTGCAACGTGTTGTTTTATCATCAATATTGGACTTATGTTCAACCCCAAGGAAATACCAGTTACGCATTATGGTCATAATTTCAGGTTGAGCAATCAGATGTGGTCCTTTACTATATTTGCAGTCACTAAGGCTATTATTAACGTTTCAGTTTCAATCCAGGCAAGTTGAAGCCACCTCAAAAGGGAAGTCTACAGCTGCCTTAAAGGGGGTGACTACAGCTAAATTACAGCAAAAGGCTACAGCTTGCTTCAAGGGGAGCTATCCATCTCTGAGATGACTACATCCCTCTTAAAGGTGGAAAAACTGCAGCCATCCAACAAAAAGAAACTGATACCCCCTTTGAGGAAGTGGCAACAGCTTCCTGAAAGAAATCCATTTTAATAAAATGATTCACCTTGACAAAAGTGACCAGGTCCTGCATGACCTCGATGACCTCGGCGACAGTGATGTAGTCCAGGACACTCTGACAGTGCTTTAAGATCTTCCTTACTTCAGCTTGATCGAAGACCAGAAGCAGCTGAGCAGTGCCACTAAGAATACCTGGGAAAAAACAACAGTGTTCAGATTTTGATGATCTAATCGCCTACCACTGCACTGTAAGTACCAGTCACTGGTATTTGCACGCTGACACATTTGCCTGCAGTGTTTGTACTACACAGTATTCTACCAATATTACAAGTAGCCAGCAGTACCGATACTATGTCAATTCGCAATATTAACCGACACTGATCCAATACAGATATTTGAAAAATTAGCATGCTACACACTACATCATAGGCTATTGGGCATAATAACTTAGAGCTAGGCACTTTGAGTTGGTTCATAAAATTCACTTAATATTTCCAAACCTGTCAAGTTTTCTTCATGAACTAATGACAAATGGTCAAACTAAGATGATCCCCACACCCTACATACAATAAACTTTTTATGAGTGATTAAATAACAATTCAACTCAGTTTTCAAAAATTCATGACCAGACACTTTTTCACATTAGTCCTTGTCATAACTGCACATGACCATTACAAGCAAGAGTTCAAAAATTCCAAATTTTTTGTTTTTGCAGGAGTGCTGGATGTGAAACTTTAATAATGCTAATTATAAGCATTGTCATGTGGTAGTACTTCAAAATTCTCACAAAATTTTTGATATCAACTCAATGTGATGCTTAAGCACTGTGTTGTTTTCATGAGGTAAAATATCGGGATTTATGTATTGCCAAACATGAGTGGAAAATGTCAGGAATATGGGAAGCTCTTGGCAGGGAAAGTTTGGTACTAAGAGGGAAATATGAGCAGTTGGAGGGAAATTTGGCGAATTTTGTACATGAAAACATGTAAAAATTGTGGGAAATTTGATTTGCCTGGGAAAAAGAAAAACATTTTTTCCAGCCCTGCTGAGTCAAAATATTTAATGTGTAATTTAACATGTTTCAAGAAGTATGGGACGAAGAAATATCGGTAAGGTAGTATAGGTTTTTAAGGTATCGCACCAAAAACTGGGAAAATCAGCCAATACTGATATTTACTATCAATAATCTGTCCAACACTAGCATGTACCAGTTGGCTGGAACATCAATACACAGAGACATTTAAACCTAAGCAAGTGATGAAGTAAATTTTGTATCCATACTAATACTCATGAAAATGTATGAAAGGAAGTCCTTGTACTCATAACCAAAGACGACAACAACAATTGTATGAACACAATATGCCAACATGACCTCTATTTTCACATTCATACAGCTGTTTTTGTTTGCCTGGATTACATCCTTACAACTGCATTCCTGTATATATTGTACATTTGAATATTCATAAGATCTCTTTTCCCCTCCTCTCCTCCCTCCTTACATTTGCCTAAATAATACGCTTTGGAATTCTCTTACTTTTAAACTTCTTCACACATTTCAAAGCTTTGAAAAAGGAAGCACCAATTTACATGTTAAGTCACTTTTGCAAATATATAAGAGATATTCTCACCCAGGCCACATCCTGCTGGACACACTACTGTGTGTTATTATAATGCAACTGTAATCTTACCATACAACTGGGAATGGAGGAATGACGGGCAAAATGAAACCAGAAAATTTTTGAAGTCTGAGTCCCATGCCTACCAACTGACCATCACACTTTTTAATAGAGAGCGAAACATGCATACGCATTGCACAATACAATCTGACAGAAACATACCTCTAGCGCCCTCAATCAACTTTTTCCTGGCAGGAACTGAGTAAGGATCATCTCTAAGCATTACACTGGCCTCTACAAGCCCGTTAGAGGCCTCTTCTACTCTCGTAAAGGCAGGTGGCATGTCTTGCTTCAAAATTTGGTCCTTGGAGGAGGCGGTTGTCTCCTTGCCCACTCTGACCAGATTCTGTACCGCAGCATTGACCACTGCAATCTGCTGGGAGAGATCAGGCATGGCACTGCCATCTTCGGAGGCTTCATGCAAGATGACAAGCTCAGATACCTGCAAAATACAAATATTAACAAAAAAGAAACAAATTTACATTTTTTCAGCACCAAAGTGGGTACATTAAAAAATGGCATTTGTTCTTGTCAAGTCTGGAGGGCACCACCATAATTGAAACAAGGGCTATGAAGCAATTTTATCACAGCTGAGGTACAGTACTGTGTAAGTGTTTTCAGGAACCCCTGGCAAACTTTCCAGACCCAATGTGGACACAGCATTTCCTTGTTGGTGCAAAACATGTTTTTAATCATTGGTGGAAATTGCTGAGAAGCTGGGAGGCTTGAGCCTTCCCAGGAAATTTTGGCATTTGGACAGAAATTCACTTTTTTGTACATGAAAATACAGACAGGATTGTGGAAAATTTTAATCCCTTCCTGGGAAATAAATAATACTCTTGACAACTAAACTAGTTTGCAACATCTTATTCTTTGTTAGTGCTAGTTTGTACATCCAACATGACATGATCAGACAAGATAGCTCACTTTAAGGAAGTCACCCTTTTTTGATACTTGCATGTACAGGTAGAGTATTCTTTCATCTAAATATAAAAGTATCTGAAATTTCAATTCTCTCCTGTGTATAACCATATACTAACACATGAGAATGAGCCTGCTAGGCATGCACTGTGTACATATATACAGTATTGTAAAGTGAACAATCTTGATCTTGTACGCTACCACTAAGCACTGCTTCATTTCTAACAGGAGGAAAATATATATATATTTTGAGTTTAAATTATGTATAGCATGAAAGCACTACCTTGGAACTTCCATGCATATATTCTAAGATAAAGTAAAACAACATATCATCTTTGGGTATAGTATTGCCATTAGAGTAAAGGATGAAAATGATAAACATCTATCGATAGGAGTAAACTTACAGTACATGTATAGTATGCCAAAATTCTATACAACCATTTAGCAGGTTGGATGTGTAAGAGAAAAAAGTGGGGTGGCAATTTTAATGGTCACATGGAAATGACTACAGTATAACACTAACATATTTACAGATCTGTCTACTGTATGGTACTGAATGAAACTAAGAATATGTTTTCATGGCAGGCCCATTATGCATTTTTTGCTGAATGTCCATTTTTTTTCCTAACTACAACCTGGAAAAATTTATATCTGGTTGGATTGCACAGTAACTTTACAGAATGAGTTCTGTATGTACCCTGTACAAAATCAGAGTAAACTGACAACCATTATCTCATTAACACTATAGGTACAAGACTGCAAATGTGCCTTTTAGTAATATACAGCTCTGCAGAACACTACTGTACGTAGTACCTCACAGAGCTACGGGTATGTAGGTTATTGCCATATGGTCCAGTCACCTCTCATGACCAATGGGTCAAGGAATTCACAGTATGTCAACATGGAGATGCATGGCCAATGATGTCTACAACTGACTAAGGGTTATGAAATCTGAGATATTTTTCATCTTGGGGCAACTGTAAATTAGGTACAAAGTGAATGCCAAGTACCACAGACATCCCATACATATAGACAGAGGTTCACTATTTTTGTTTGGATATCATGCAAGGTATTTGTAGACGAAGAAATAGGAAATTTGTAAGATGTTGCTGATGTTTCCAAAGAAACTTGGAGCCACTGTTCTCTCTCTTCAATTTTAAATTAGAGGAGCTACTGTTGAAATGAATGCATAGTTGGGATAATTTTATGGGATGAGACAATTGGCCCTGAAATTCATCACGTAAGATCACTTGAGCTTACAGTACAGTAAGTTCCACTTACATATGTGAAACCAGACCCTAAGCATCATACCACGGCCCATAGCCAGACAAGAAAGTGAACGAGGGCGAGAAAGTTTTGGTGGGCGGGTAAACATTTTTAAGGGGGAAATATATTAAATGTATTAAGGCAATGGTGAAGTTTGTTCTAGGGATAATAATCCCCATATGCCCTTTGGCTATGGCCTTGCATTAAAATGCATGAAGGATTTGAGTATACTGTACTGCAAGTGGGTCAAAGCATCTGTTCTGTTGTGTGTCTACAGTATGTAGAAAAGTGTGCCAAGTATACTCACTTAGTGTCTGCTTACACTTACAAGTAATTGTTGTACCCTAAGGCTATTTATTTTCATTGGGCAATATTTTAAAATATTTTTACAGGAATATGCATTCTCCACTTAAGACTCTTTTAAGTATGCTGCACTTGTACAATACTGCACTTCTAAACTGACAATAAAATGTGTTGAAATGACAGTTAAACAAAATTTTAATTGATTGTGATTGCACTTCACAAAAGAATTAGTTTCATTTTTGATATAAAATTTTCAAACAGACTTCTTTCTATAATTATACACATAAGAGCTAGTTATGATTTTAATTCCAATTGCTCATTGCTTTTCTGTATACTTATTTAGTTCTCACAGTACAGTTCTTCAGGGGCAGCAACCGAAAATGCAATATCACTTGTTTTGTAAACATTTATTTGTAAAATGTGAATGGGAACATCTTCACAGTCAAGTGAGTATGTGACTATTTAAGTGTTTCTTTCTTTTCAAAAAAAAAAAAAAAAAAATGAAAGTTACTTGAGTATTAAAAGCCTTAAGGGGAGAAAAATGCAAGTCTGCCATGGTTAGGGCATGAAACTCAATTAGTGTACAATGAATGTTATGATTGTGCTAGTTTGAATAATTTCATGAGTTGGAAGATTAAACTTTAACGATCGAGGCGAAGCCGAGATGAATAGAATGTTCATACTATTGCACAAATGGAAAACAGTCATTATTTGTTTTGTATAACACCTAACTTCCTTAACAGATCTTGATCAAAATTTGATTTAGGGAGAGGATAGGGCCTAGGCCTAGAAAATAGTCCTAGTCTATATGGAAAAAAAAAGGATCAGGTTATAATACATTCCAATATTCTCTGGAATTCTCTTGTGACTTGTGTCATCATTTGTAGTAGTTTAAATCAACAGTATATAAAATGAAAAGGAACTGTTCTAACGTTAGTGTACCTTGTACGTACCACAGTGATAGCTGACTCACCACTGTGTGTTAATCTAGGGTAACACACCTCCGTGAGTTATCCTAGATTAACACACAATCGAGCACCACAATTTTGATGATAGTGCTGAATCACCCATGGCATGTGACCACCAATCCTCCAATAAGACGTAGAGAAATTAATACAGTGAACAGACTATGGCACTACAGTACGTGCAAATTTATGTTTAATACAGCACTTTCTGCACATGTCTACAGCCCTCTATGTTTTTGATTTTGACAGTTATGATCAATTTAAAATCTGCCCTACTGTATGCCAATGTGAGTACTAAAGGCAGTAGGCAGTCACCCCAAACTTTTCTTTGAAAAATGAGCAAACTCTTGCAAATCTCCTCTTACTGCATTTTAAGCACCTCTGAAGACGTTTTAAACATAACTATTACAAACAATATGCAAAGCAAGGAGAAATTCTCCTTGAATTTCACAATTCACCAACAAAAATATTTTCACATGATTAAAATAGGCCAATCACATGAACTAGAGTAATAGGACACACTCACTCTGTTTGGGGTGACTGCCTACTGCCTTTAACTATTTCATGATGGTGCCAAAATGACAACAGTACAGTAGTACAGTATCTCACCCATAGCAGGTTATAGCTGATACCCATGTTTTCTTGCTCTTTTACAAATTTACCTGTATTGCATACCACATCGTGCAGGGACTTACTGTATAACACTATTTTTGCTAACCCTATGCTCACCTCCAAGAGCTACAATGACATACAGCATAGTAGCACTTCTGGCCTACCTCCTTTTAAAAGGGTTTATTTATTTTTGTAACCTTTTTGAACCTACACAGTAGCTTGCACATAAAACTGTTTAACATTGTAATAGTTCCACATGAAACTGAATTCATATAGCCAACTGTGCAGTAAAGTGTATGTTCGAATGTACTGAACATATGGGTCAATGTCATGTTCTAGAACTCCATAGTGTATATACTGTATGATCCTGTAACAGTGGAGTATTTACTGTACATAAAATAGGGAACTACTGTATGGGTGCCGTACTCTGGATCTCTTTAACTCCTTCCACTAAACAGTACAGTATGTGTCATAATCTGTGGCAACTGGGAGTGGCTGCTACATTGTGTGATACTGTAATGCAAAGTAGCACTGAAAGTTTGTTAATTCTTCAAGGTTTTACAAGAAAAACTGATTTACCTCATTTTGCTTCAGTACTGTACTCTAAATACCAACTATACTCACCTGACGCGGTATTTTCAAAGCTTCCACCTGTTTCTCAATACGATCAATCATTGCTGGCATGGCAGCCATGAGGACTCATTCGTAGAGCTCAAAAGACCACAAAAATTAACGTAGGTATTAGCACAAACATACTGTATGCACCATGGTGCTGTAATCTCTACAGGATTCTGTCGTATAACAATGCAATGAGAGGGTACCATACTATATACTGTACTTTCACAGAAGTGCCTGCATGTCTCCTCAAAATGCAGTAAAAATATAAATAAATATTCCAATCATAATTGGTTGGAAACTGGGACGTTAAACCTCATCTAACCTAACCTAACCGATCATTAAATATTAAGAGATATCTACCAAAATCTATAATTGTGTACAACATACAGATTTACCAGAGACTGAAATATAAATAGTACCCTCAAAGTGTCAATAAATCCCACAAATTAAAAGGTCTAATGATTACTGCTTAAGAGTCATGCTTACTACCAAGATGAAATTTCTAACTGCATACAATAGATGTGTGAGATAGTATCATTAATATTGGACAGGACCTGTCTTCAAGATTTGCATTCTATACAGTCTGCTTAATTACAGCCAATCAAAAGATCTCCAGATATTCATTTCACTGAAATGTGTTCACATATCACTTTTTTAAGTGTCCTGCTTTGATCAATTGAAAACAAAATGATATTTTGGCCTAAATTTTATGCCATCCCAATAAAGATGTGCAAACGCCTTTTCTGAGATATTACTGTCCCAGTTTCATGCAGAAATTTATGTAAAAAGTAGGCCCTCAAACTAGTTAAATATGAATGATCAAGGAACACAGTGCAGGGCTCGAAAATAGACTGGCCCTCTGGTGCAAAACTGCCAGAGACCGCCGCAACTGCACCAGAAAAACGGGAAAGTGAGTGTTTGTCTGGCGCTAAAAATAGCGCCAGATGCATGAGGAAATAGAATTTATGAGCTCGTGTGCCCATCCCCTGCCTTCTCTACATTCAAGGTGCCACTGAGGTCAATCTTATAGGGAGAATGCAGTCACCCCAATAAAGAATTGTCTAGTAGACTATCCTACTGTATTTCCTGAATGGCTCTTGAGAATCATGTGACAGTATTTTTCTCACTCAGTTGTAAAATTTACAAGGAGCAACTGCTTGGTTTACCTTGAATATGCAATATTTATGTCCTAAAATATTATGAAAGATACTTGAAAGAGAAATAAGAAGAAATTTGTGACATTTTGTTATTGTTTCAAAATAAGTTTGGGGAGACTGCTTTTGAACTTTAACCTGCCGTAGGCTATACAGTACATGCACCCAGCCTTCCTCCCCCTTCCAAGTTTTGCAGAGATGGAGTGACCACACCATGCTTAGTACTGTCTGGTGTTACACCAAAAAACGCTCTCTTATTTCCTGTCTCTGTCTTTTACTAAATGCACAGGTAACATTCGAGAGACGATCAGAGAATGTTACATGCAGGGAACAGTGGTTTCTTTGAAAAATTGAAAACAGCTCCAGACAAGCTTGAAAATGAAGGTCGTCAGAAGCTGTTTTTTAGCTCCAGAGAGGAAAAGCTTATTTTCGAGCCCTGCAGTGTACTGTACTGCATATTCAAGTTTGTACTGTAAGCTGAATATAGACCCTTTTCCAAATAGCAACTACAAAGGATTATGGGATAGACTTGAAGTACGCATTTTTTTTGTCCACAGTAAAATGCCACTGACGAAAACGACACACCAAAACTGGATCCCACAATCCTTTGTAATTGCTATTTGGAAAAGGGTCTATTGGTATGCATGACTCACTCAAAGATGATGAACTAAAATAATTTATACCTTATGAACTGTAAACCTAACAATAAGAAAAAGGTTCAGGCCTCAAATGAAGATTGCAATGACATAGAAAAAAGGAGTTTTAAGATTTTAACCCCATTCAGAAATCCTCATCTTAACAGTTTATGAACTCAAGTATGGATGCCAAGACTTTACCATTTCACTAGTTTTTGAATGTTTCTTTTTCTTTGTTGCATTTTACCTTGTAAAGCCCTTTGAGATAACCTTAAAATTATGTGAAGGGCTACATAAATAAATTTTATCATTATAAGTGTTCTATCATTCACAAGAAAACTACTATTTTCAACTCAAGAAGTACAGCATCATCTTTATATGATGTCACAAACTTGCTTCTTTTTATAACAATAACAATAACAAATTCGATAACGGTAATGGCAATTGCCACGGCGACGACGACAACGAAATCAACAACAACAACAACCAAATAATAATAACAGAAGTAATTATTATGCCCAAAATCCACTCTGCAGGTTGCTCAAAGAGCAAAGGAAAGGAAAAACCAAAAACAATTAGACCAAATCACAGAACGGTTGTCCCTTGAGATGGGTTTTAAAAAAGTAATTTAAAAGCTATCCATGGTGCTAGACTTCAATGTCAGTGGAAAAGCATTCCAAAGGGGAGGGACAGCTACTGTACATGAAAAGACCTACATCACCCCAAGAATGTCAGCATCTCTGTTCTGTTAGGAGACATACTGCTGGAACGAAGATTCCTTAATGGCAAATACAGACTAATTAGCTCAGAAATATGGACTAGGAGCATCCCAGTGAGTGATTTGAAGACAAATGAGTAGAATTTTGTACATGATTCTGAATGAAACTGAAAGCCAGTGAAGTTTGCAAGGTATTGTTTAAAATACTGTGGTAGGATTAAAATGAGTGCAGCTATGTTTTGAATGTGTTTTGAAGGCAGTGAAGTACCCTGTATGCAGTTGAGTATGTTTTTATTAAAACTAATTTCCATTTACTCTGGCGTTCAAACTACAGTACCATATAGAAAGTGATTTCTGGAATGAACTCATTGCATGGAGCCAGAAAGTGAAACTGAAGCTGTACATTCAAAGAAAAACAAAGAGGCCTCAGATGCAAAATAAACATGAAGTCAAAACAGTCATGTACAGTAGTTGATACAGGTGCATAAATCAGTCACTTTGGAACATGGCAGCAGCTTCCTTAAAACTTGGCGATACTGTGATCACCAAAACAGAAATAAATGTGGCATTTTACTCTCCTCAATGTAATTTGTTTCAAGCCTGTAACCAATGGAGGGGGGCTGGAAGGGAGGAGTAATTCCCCTATTAAAATTCCCCACCCCCTAGAAAATTTAAAAATGCTATTGCCTTAAAGGGAGAATGAGCAGTCGCCCCAAGTTTATCTTAAAAAATCTGCTAAATCTTACAAATCTCCTATTTCGCTCACAAGTACAGTATCTTTCATTATGTTTAAATGTATGAAAACACTGAACACTGAAGGTAAACCAAAAAGTTATTCTGCATGAATTTTTAAACAAATAACTAACAAAAATATTGTCACACAATTGACAAGCATTTTCCCTTTAATGTATTTAAGTATATCTCACCCCGTAAAAGTACTGCAATTCCCCCCCTGTAAGCTCTCTTGCTTCACCCCATTACCTTGTCTGGCAGTGGACCTGATTCTTTTTTGTAGAAGTCCTGGAAGTTACAACATAGTGTACATGTTATTTTACACAGTTACTTACAGAACAGGTATGTGGGATAAAAAAGAGAAGGGAAAGTTGTTTTAACTTTTTATTTTTTTTTCTTCACCTCATTTTACTTGTTTTATTATGTTACAGTGTGTGGACAAGAAAAAGTTGAGATGGAATGCATTCCATCCTTGATTAAATTTACACAGTATATTACAGTAACTGATACAGTAAATTTGTGCTACTGTACAGATTTCAATGCCATCATAAATATACACAGCTTTACTGTAAGTTTGACAAATGTAAAGGCTCTGAATTCTTTGCGGGATATTTTAACCATCTTAAACTACCCAGTGTTCAGTGCAGCTGGGGGTTTCCCCACAAGACTGAAGGTCTGGAAGACAGAAGGTGTAATGAACCAAATTGAATTACAGTCCTTTACCATGAGACTGAGAGTGAGTACCGTAAGTGTAAGCCCTAAAGTAAATGTGGGTCTGCAAGATCTGCAATCTAAACACCCAAAGTCCCAAACTATAAAACTAATCTGGTGGTCCTTTGTGAAACAGGTCTTCAAAAGAAGGCTCAAAATGAAGTCTGAACTACTGTAGTTTGTGAAACAATCATGCTTGGAAGTAAAGGGTTTTACAGTGTAGTTATCTCTCAATGAAGTAAAAAATATTTTGTGTCCTTTATGGTTATCCTAATTAAATACCATAGAAACAACTTACTCTACTTCTTACACACATGTATACAGTTCCAGAGAGGCAAATAGGGTCCTTCGGTCTAGTGAACTCCTTTCTACCTCTCAGACTGTGGCAATGTAGCTATAGGCCATTATCAACACAACCCTGTCCTAAACATGAGCTGTGACCACCATGATTGTAGTAACTGTAAACACACTGGCATCAAGTACAGATTCCCTTACAGTACAGTATATATGCAATTTTGCAAGAATTGTAACCTGGGCGAGGGCTATCATGGGCAATTTACCATGTACCGGGGCACATACTAAAATTAAGAATGGTCTATTTGAATCATGTGATTACTTTTCAGTAAGGAAAAAATTTGAAGAGGCAGTTTTTCCCTTGTTTTCTGATATGACCACAATAAAACTTTCTATTAAACAGCAACTTTCAAGTAAACTTTTGAGGCTATGGGTGTTTTTATCTGGGCTTTACTGTAGATTGCATATGCTCATGAGGTAACCAAATCCAATAAGGAAGCAAGTGTATGTGACACACAGGATACAGGAGTTAAACCTGCAGATATCAGAGTTATTGGATATCAAACCAAATGAGTTGAAACATTGTCTGTATGTGCAGTACATGTGTTTCTGCTGAGTCAATATGATGTCAATTTTCACATTAAAAATGCTTGCTGATTTGAGGTGCCAATGTTCTGGGAAAAACAAACAATTAAACAAACAAATCTTCAACATGTTAAAGAAGCCAGGTTGACTTTATCACTAATATGGATACTTGGAATGTGAGCAACAGAAGAACAGCAAAGGCAACAAAAAATGAAATTTTTTCTCAACTGGTACAAAATACCATACAAAGTTAGAAAGTAGCCTGCGTAGCTGTTCTCTTCAACTTTAGCAACACCAGGCTACCTCCCCTCTGAGCCTGCAGGTGATACAAAACAGACATTCTTTTCACAGAGCCCCAAAGATGTTGACCATACAGTATGCAGGGCTTGAAAAAAAAAGCTCTTGGTCTCTGGAGCTAAAAACAGATTCTGACAACCTTCATTTTGAAGCTTTTCTACAGCTGTTTTACCATTGTCTCGAGCTGTTTTCAATTTTTCAAAGAAACCACTGTTCCCTACATGTAACACCCTCTAATCATCTCTTAACATTGCTTGTGCATTTAGTAAAAGAAACTCAAAACATAAGAGACAGGAAATATGATAAAGAGCATTTATTTGTTGTAACACAAGGCAGTACTAACATGGTGTGGTCATTCAATCTCTGAAGAACTTGGAAGGGGACGGCCAGCCGGACTGGATGAATGTATACTGCAGCTTTGGATTGCCCTCATTGGCACCTTGAATGTGCAGGGCAGGGAGGGGAGGGGGCAGAAGTTGATAAATTCTATCCCCTGCCCTACAGCAACTGTATGGACTCATCTTTGATCGAGATGGTTTAAGGTTCCAATTCCATTAGGTTTGGATCAACTTCCAGGCAAAATCCATGACCTGAGTTTACTACTCCAGTGACCTTGATACATAGGGGAAAATTTGTAAATATTTTTGCAAGTTTTGACATGCAGAGATGTCACCCTGTCAATAAAACACATCATGCATGCTTAAGAGCATGTTACTGAACAAGCATAACTTTGGTACAGGGTAGGCACTCAAGAACAAACATAATTAGAAAAATGTTAACCTTGGAACAGCTCTTCAAGTAAGGAGAAGGAGATTATTATACAGGTACACACGGGTAGCCTGATGTTAGGTTCTCATCGTACATATGTACTACATGTAAGGCAACGGCAAAGTGCCCAGACATGCCGAAGAAAATGACACCGTCATATTCTCTACCTAAAGCTTCCAAATGTATGGCAGATTTGTATTTGAGGGTCTTCTGCACATGCCTTGTAAATGTTTTTGGAATTCTTGACCACTTGGAATATTGCTGATGCGTTTTCAATTATCAATCCTGCTTAACTGAAGTAAGGTAGTATTAAAAAGTGTATACAGAGAGCAGTAGCTCACTTGTTTGATCAAACCATGCATGGGACTGAAATTACTTCTGCTAGAGAGTCAGAAACTTTGTATAACTGTTTCTTTAGACAAAAACTATCACCCTATCACCCTGGTACATGGTGCAAGATTTTGGGACACTTCCTTGGTGTATACTGTATAACTGGACACTTATGTGCAGGGAATAATTTTTCCGTATTTTGAGATTGTTTGCCCCACGCACCTGGCGCTATTTTTAGCGCCACACAAACACCCACTTTTTCATTTTTCTGGTGCAGTAGTCTCTGTCACTTTTGCGCCAGTCTATTTTTGAGTCCTGTTATGTATTCTAAGCTAATATTGCCCATTGATTTTAAAGTTTAGGGCTGCTTTAGGGTAATGTACTGTGTGTAGGCATAGAGCAGTTGTGTATACTAGGGGGAACCTGTGAATTATTCTGACCTCCATACCATGGCTGTATGGGCCGGGGGGCCAGGGGGTGGCCACCCCCAAATGTCAGATACCTGACTAAATCGGGCAGATATTTTGTCTCAGTCGGGCGGAAAATTGGATGGTTAAATAAGATCTGGAGTTGAGCAAAAATGGGCCCTCCCTGAGAAGGATTCCCGTATGGCCATCCTCCATACTGACCTGTACAGTACTGTATGTAGCACTGTATAGTAAGGGAGTAATGCTTTCTCTGTGTTATAAATTTATATGTTTAGTTTATCACTCTAATGGCCTTACCTGTATTTGGTTATTGTAAATACATGCATCCATAATTTTTTTTTGTATTTTGGCATGTACAGGTAGAGTATATCACCATCACACAAATTGTTGTGGAGTCCCATCTTAAGACCTTTAAGTGACAATGTTATCTATATGCATGATACACACTGGTCAATGGCATGTACTATTCCTAGGCTTGTTTTTCATGATTCATACAGTACAAATCATGACAGGTCTGCATTAGTTCAGGGTAACACATGACATACTGTATGTACCTGTATGGCCCATGTTCAACTTAGCATTCCCATACATACAGTATGCAGTTGTCCCACACAGTGCTAGGTATAAAGATAATAATGATTGGGATTTTTATAGCACCTTATATGAGACACATGTCAAAGCGCTTCACAATCATTACCCCTGGTCATTGGTAACTTGTCAAACCCACACTATTTAGTGCACATCCCTAGCTTTTTGTACCCGGCACACTGAACAGTAATGCCTCTTCATCATGTCCCCTGTGGGACTTCCCATAGGAGCAGCCACATACAGTGCATCACTATGCAAGTTACCTCACAGGCACCCATTTAACCCCTGGGTGGAGAGAAGCAATTGAGATAAAGCATCTTGTCAAAGGACACAACATACTGTAATGACCCAGGTGGGAAGCGAACCTGCACAAGTCCAATGCCTTAACCAATAGGCCACCACGATCTGTGTCTAATCCAAATGATTGCCATAACTTTGTAAAGTTTAGTAGGTCAATTTAGTAGTGAGCTGAGCAGAGAATAAATGTACTGTGAGTGTGGGATGTTGTAACTATTACTTAAATACATGTACAACATACAGGGAAAATCTGACACAGCCAAAAGCAGTTGATGGGCTTACAAGTAATAATGGGCTTACAGTAATAATCATCAATTTAGTCAGGTTTAAACTCTCTAACAATCTCCTTAGCACACAAAACCTGCCAAAGATTTACTAACAAATTAATCTGCTAAGCTTTTTGTGTAGCTTGTTAAATTGAGTTGATAAATAACAGTCTGGGATAAGCCACTAGTAAAATGCTTATTCAACCACAATGGTTTCATAAGGAGGTCACAGGTACTGAACAAAGCCCTGGTTTGAAAGAGTGACATGTTCTGAGTTGTAAAACCATGCAGGAAACATCCTCCAAAACATCATTGAACATGGAAAACTATAAGCTGAATAAAGTCTGGGAAAGTTACAAATTATCTTCATAAACTTGCCCATGCTGCAAGCTTGCAGTCTCTCCTCCAATTTAAAGTGTACCTGATGTTTAAAATTTCAAAAATATATGTTACAAAGCTTGAAAAGTGAATCCAATCATCCAACTCCCATCTTCACAGGACATTCCTGAGCTGAGATATAAAATGATAGAGCTTATGAGCAGTAGTCACTCAGTTTTAAAAAATAGGAGATTGCACAATAATTTGTGATGTCATTCTTGTACTACTCCTTTACCCTCTTTGTTTTTCTTTGTTTTCTTTCAAAAGCCACTGCACCATGTGCCAAAATGTGATGGCTCTCTTACTGGGACTTGAAGATGAGCCATACAACATGCTACGCAAAAAAACTACATTTTGCAAGGTCATATAATAAACATTTTAATCTCAAGAGGAAACAATTTGCAGGTAATGTAAGTTGTACAAGAAGGATATCACAAATTATTGCATGTAATTGACAGTATTTCAAATTCAACATTCTTGTAAATTCTAGACTTACAGTAAATATTTGAGGAAAACAAAAAAAAAAAAAAACAAAAACAAAAAAAAAAAGAAAATGTAAAAAAAAAACCTGTCTACTGCACAAATGTTACAGTAGCCTGTACTGAGTTTCAATTGCTCAAGGCCACATTCTGTTGAGTACACTAGCCTACTGTGTCTTAAAGTGTCTGAGCCTGTCAATGCAATGGACCACATTACAGTAAATCACATTCACTGATGTGCAGAAGTCATAGATCTACAGTAGACTAAAGTGAAGGAATTTTTTTTGATTTACATCAATCAAAGTGCAACCATTAATTGTGAATTCATAGGCTAATGAGTAGAGATACCTAGGGGTTCCCAAATATATCTGGGGTAACGGAATGGCTCCTTAAATTCCAGAAATGGGAAGAATCCCTATTTTCGTCAGCTATAGATCTTGAAACATTGTACAGTATCGTGTCCTCCCATGCAAATTTTGCGCTCAGCAGGCCTGTGCATGGACAAGGTACTGAAAGGGGGCAAAGGGGGCAAATTTTGGGGGATTGGGGATGAGGGATATACCTTAAAATAGCATACAGGCAATTAGTAATTTCTTATTTTCTAAGGGCTGCAAAAATTTTTTCTCCAATCTCAATGCAGGGGTCGAAATAAGTTTTCAACCTTTGTGAGCCTGCCCGGCCCCTAGCCCATGGAATCTAGGGGCCAAACGAGAAATCAAGGGGCCCAAAACATACAAATAAAAAGGGACTGATAAAGTGTAGGCCTATGGGTGCGTTTTACGTGTTTGAAAATGTGCAGTATGGGTATAATTAAGGCAAGCTGAGGCTGAAACTAGCCTGAAACCAATCTGTCTACACCCTCTTAGACCATGTTGCATTTAGGTTAGAATACATTTTCGAAATTTTCTCCTAACTCTGGAAGTTATTACCCGGTAGGCCTAAAATGAAGGGCACTGTTCAATTCCCGCCGACCGTCTTCGTCAGGTGATGTTGTGACTCTCTGCCTACATTATTCGTGACTGACAGCAGTGTATGTCTGCGTGAGTGATCTTCCATGTTGTGACAAAGCAGACTCTTCATGAGCGATGTGAACCGATTTCAGAAATAATGTGTGTTTTGCAGGTTTTTAGTGACTGTTACTGTAGTATAGGAATACTGAGACAGGCTATAAGATCGTTGGGTTGTGGATGGAGAGGTTCACATGCAGACTGTACAATTAAAATATTTAGGAGCCAACCGGGCCCCTTTCCCTGTAGAAGTTGCGGGCCCGAGTGAATTTCTAGGAGCATCGGGCCCATGGGCCCCCGTTATTTCGAGCCCTGCAATGGCATCTGAGTTTGTTCCATTCAGTACAGTAGCTTCATTGACAACAGCAAACTGAATGTACACAGATACATAGCAACTTGATTTATAGACACTTTTGTGCACCAGCTTGATAAACCTTTCATTTGTTAAATTAATTGTTTTCAAATTATATGAGAAACTGAGTGGGCCTGGCCTACAGGATTCCTCGACACAGCTCTGCTTACCTGCTCATCCTATGGTACACCATCAATATTTTTCAAATCCCTCATTTACCCTCCCTGGTACACCCCAGATCAAAAGCCTTAAAACAACCCATGGACCCACAATGTCACCTCATCACTTTCATGTGCTGTACAAGCTTAAACCTTTCAATCAAAATTGCCTAAACTCTAATAATACATCAAAGTGTACAGTAAATGTGAATGATGGTCATCAAATACATTTGATGACTCATCAACCTTTGAAATAATGAAGGTTCAAGTATCTCAATACAAATCACTTTCTTACAAACTGTATGTATGCATGGGCATCGACAGCTGGAGGAATGGGTGGTGGACTTGTTCCCCCACTTTTACTGGACCTTCAAGAAAAATAAGTCATACTGTAGCTTGCAATATAGCTGATTCAATGAAACCAAACTAGAAAAAGGTGGACAGGCATTAAATGGATTGAAATAGTGGGAAACTGCCTCAGACTACAACACAAATCATCTCACCTTCAAACTTTTCAAAAACCCCTAGGTGAGCCCAAGGTTCTTTACTTCAAGGTCTTTGCATTTCTGTCATGAATGGTTCAGGTCAAAGTCATTTTTCCTCTGCCCGCTCCTAGGCACTTTTGAGATTGCCAATCCATAAAAACAATTACAAAAGCATAAAGCAGCTACACACAATACGCAAAATTTGCCAACACACAAATGAAAACTTGCTTTACAGGGTCATTTGTTTTTTAAACAATTATGGTTAATTCAAATGCTGATAGACACACTGTTGCACTCTGTATCTTAATTTTAACAATATTATTGCACAAATTGTACTTTCAAAATGACACTGAGATCAACACATTTTTGTCAACATACCCACAAACCTGGAGTCTAAATTCCCAGATTATGTCCAAATAAAAAGTGAAACAAAAAGCCCTACAGTAAGAATGCTCAAGGAAAATCTGTCATCAAGTGCTTTCATAAACAGCACACTTCTGCAAAGTACTGCTGACCACCACCAAGGCCTACACATACTGTACCCACCTTGCAATTGTTCTGACAATCTATTAAATGATTGAAGTTGCCTGTGTGTTTATATTTAATTTCACAAGTTTAAGTAATTAATCTGAATTATGGAATACACAACTTCAACAACAAAGGAAGTTGGCTGACAAAGTTTCCTTGAGAATAAAAATGCAGCAACATTAAAACATCAAACATGATTTCAAGCAAAGTTAAGGGGAGAAGGGAATGGGGGGGGGGTCTACTCACTACACGAATATTAAAGCAGCCTTGGCCTGCATACTGTATGGACATAACTGCCATGTATACTTTTGCTTGTCTTTATCTTACAGGTTTACAATACATCACCTCCAGCCTCCAGGGACATTTTATAAGTACTCTAGTGCTGTGCAGTACCTGAAGATGTCACTTTCTTTGATACCAGATTGCAAAACAGAACTACAGATTTATTTGTTCAAATTTTACACTCTAATACCAACTGAACTGTACACCAGATCTATGGTGGACTTTGACCCTTCACTTAGATATTGTCATTTGCTGTTTTCAGTTTCATTTTACATCTTTATGGTTTTATCAGTAGTACAGTTACAGTAGTACTGTAAAGTAGGCTACAAAATGTTAATGAGGAGCTATTCAAGTTTGGTTTTGGTGTCTATAGATGCACATGTTCACAGTATACTTCACTACTCAAGCACTGAATTGATACGGGTCAGTTTCAATAGACCCCTTTAAATTAACTCTATAAACTGCACAGGGCATGAATAGTCATGATGCTTGGCAACTATGCCATGTAGTTTTAACTTGGTACATGGTTTTCAGCTAACAGTAGTTAGAAAAAGCAAAAGATCAGGATCATAAAATGCCTTCTATGGACCCTTTATAAACTGCAACTCTTTCATCAAAAATAAAGGGACCACAAGTGGAAATGTTGAAAATCTCAGTAGCTCCTTCCAGGGGCCACAGCCTTGAGGGCGGAGGAAAGGGGGGGAGTAACAAAAAATGAGAGAAACTGAATAAAAATTAATAATAAAAAAAAGAAATCAAAGACTGCAACAGTGTTAATCCTAAACTAGGTGAAAGAGGGGGCCTCACCAAGAAACAATCCTCTGTGTTAATACTGTCTGATCCCTTTCTAAAATTGGTTGATTTGGCTATGGGTCTGTTCAGTCTGCTCTGTTCAAGAGATATATACACCCTACAAAATCACACAGCTATAAATACCTACTGTAGGCATATCACAGTCAATCACAAGCCCCTGTCTCGATCTCAAACCCCCCTCCTCCAATCCCCTCCTCCAATCCCCCAATGCATGCTATTTTAACATTTCTCTTTACAAGTGAAAAAATCTGGTTCCCACCAGACTTAAGCCGCCATAAACATACCATACTCTCGGAACTGGAAATTTGGGCAGTTGCACTCCTACTCACTTCCAACTTACTCTCACCCATAATTTAAGTTAACAGTCCCTTGTGTAACTTTGTAACCTAGAAATGCTTGTCTGTAGTTACCCCTAAAACAATCTGGAACACATACTACAGTGCAGGACGTGCTTATAAGACTACAATTTATGGGGATGCTGATGCTTTCTGCAAGGAAGGTTCACTAGACCAAAGATCAGACTGACCGCAAATCTACATTACAGTACTGTACAGTAGGTTAAAGTTACAGCAGGTAGGTGTAAGATCTGAGTTAGATATAGAAATAGGTTGAGGATTAGGAAAAGGATTAGCCTCAGGTAGGATTAGAGATTGCCTTAGGATTAAAGGGGAACTCTTCTCATCCCCGACAGTTCCAATTCTCCCAACTACTGTATGCTAGTTCTAGCCCTGCTCATAACTGTCTTTAGCTTCTCCTTGTGCAGACACAAACATACTTTATTGCTAAGGGCCACATCCTGGTATACGGCCCTAACATGTAATCTTAAAAACACTCTGTGCATCCTGCGTAATGTGAGCTGCTCTGCATCTTTTAAATTTTGCAAGTCTGATGTCAATCAAAGAGTAGTCACCAATTGAGACTTTTGCTTTTACCCCCTTTGTAAAAGTCATACTTGGGGTGATGTAAATCTAGGTTAGGATTTAACGTTTAAAGTTGTTAAGATCTTCAGTCTAGTAAACCTTTGATCTACTGAGCCCCACTCCGGCCAATTTACTACACTACTGTTTGTTCATGAATAGTATACATCTGATCAGCTGAATTTTTTCACCAGTTACCCTGTACAAACTTTCCTTAATTTCTAAACCCCACACAGTATCAGTGTACAGGCACAGTATCAGTGTACATGGAAAAGGCAGGAAAATCATGCCCTAAATAGTAAATTGGTTTACTCTAGTCATAATCACATCCCAAAGACATTTAAATTTTATCAGCATAACATGTAGGCTTAGCCTATTTACAGTGGGTCAGACTGCTATTCCTAAGGGTCGTTTTTCTGAAGGGGTCTTCCTGAATGTATGCAATTATGCCGAAGGGTCATTACTCTGAAGGGTCATTATTCCAAGTAGACACAACTTTAGGACTGTTATTCCGAAGGGTCTTTCTTCTGAAACAAGAATTTGGGTTATTTTGAAGGGTCGCTAATATTCTAAATTTATAGAGATTAAGGGTCTTTATTCAGAATTAAACAAGGACCTCTTCTCCAATTGCCCTTTATTCTAGTGAAATAATGCCCTCTAATTAAATCAAATCATTGCAATCATCTTAGCCAAGCAATATCTAGTGCATATGGTTTTTTTAGGGGTAAATGAACATGTGAAATTCAGTTACAGCATTCTACTAATTCTTTAAATTGCATAAAAAGGGCTTTTTTGGCCAATATTGCTAAATCATTTGACTTCCGTGACAAATTTCGAGCACTGAGTACTCATTTTTGAAATTAGCACATTAGACAACCCTAAGAGAATGTGTTTACAAGCATTTTAAGACAAGATTATTCTCTATTTGGAATAACAATCCTTGGCTTTGAAATAACAACCCTTATTCTGTATTCAGAATAATGACCATTCAAAATAATGAATCTTAACTTAGTTTCTGAATAAGGACCCTTTGGAATACCGACACTTCAGGATAATGAACCTTTGGAATCAACCCAATTATTATGGGAGTAATAGGAGTAACGACCCTTTGGAATAAATTCCCAAATAGAGTAATGGCCCTACAGTATGGAATAACGAACGACAATCTTTCCAGTGTGGCCTATACTATATGCCAGTAAGAAAGTCATGACTGAAACTAGCCTGTTGTTTAAACATAACAAGTTAATGGGCAAAAGCGGCTCTAGCCCCACAAGATGCCCTGAAGTCTAAATCCTTTCATCAAGAATACTGCCCCTTGGCAAACCAAAATCATGTGTAGCCTATTACAATGGGTTTCTATGATAGTCACAGAAGAACTTGACAATGTTAGCAGTGGAGTTAAGTCTGCATGCATCTTAGGGGTCACTAGTTCTTGCTACAATTTAACACAGAAGGCTGGAAATTGTTCAATACTGTACCTGTACTGTACCCTAGAGCCTAGAGGGGTTTCACTCGAGGGAGCACGTAAATTGGCTCTGCGCATGTAAAATGTTGTTTTCCAGCCTTTTTGTAAGAAAAAATGTCAGTTGTGCATGTAACTTTGAAAAGTCCCAGTAGTGCATGTAAGTTTTATTTGTTAATTAAAACCCTGATGTTGTAGCAGGGCCTAGGCTACCTATTTTTGATAGTTTCCAGTCAAATCCTACCAGTACCAAACTGTGGCCTGCTAGGCCTACATACTGTAGCTCTGTGCCACCCAGGTCTCGGTACTTCAACCATTTCATGTCGAACGCTAAGCCTAGATACTTTGGCAATGCTCATGAATGACACTATATAATCAAGATTCGAACATAAACCCATTCCCCACACTGTGCTACAACAGCTTCGTGTCATTATCTCCACAGAGCCCTGTGTGACTAAAGCTGCCATTTTTGGCATTCCATACCCGATGGCTACACATACCACTGCAGTGAGTTGACCCTCCAGCGAAGTTTACAGTGTGGTATTCCCTCACACTGCACACAATGACATGACTACCACAATAACTATGGTGGCATGCGGCACACATTGTAACATACCCAATATGTTATGTACAAACGCCGACACCACTATGAATTTATCTTCCCGGAGTCTTCACCGAAAATTGAAGGTAGGCTATTTACCTGTTGTGCGACAGGTTCCAAGATTTGTCCGATGGTCTTCGTATGAAACGACGGCATTTTCGCCAACAATGTGAAAGGCAACTGAAATCACCTAAATATTCCCCTTGCAAAGATCAGTGCAGTCCTGTACGGAACAGAGGCACCATTAGTATGTACGAGCCGTTCCGCGCCGCTGTCATCTAGTCAGTTGACCTTCGTATTGTTTGTAATGTGTTTAGTATATACTGTTAAGTTTACAACATGCGCTCGCAGTCGACAGTCGACTGCCTACAGTATAGCCACACGGTACTGCACATCACATACAGACGGTGTTCGATACCGTAATTGAATTTACGTGCATGTACACTATATAACTGATTGACTTGTAGGCAAGGTGTAGGCGTGGCATGACCAAACAGCTGAGCGCTCCTTCCGGTATGAGAGACATCCTGTGTTTTGTTTCAGCTGCATTGTTATTGAGATTGTATTAAAAGCAGAGGCATATTTAAGCTGCATTAAGTTTTTTCGTTCAATCAGCCAATTAATTCTTCAGTTTCACTTTCAAAATAAACTATCAAAATTTACAACGGGACCCGCCCAGGCGAGCGCCAGCCAGCCTGCCAGAAGGGACCATGATGCATGGCTTCCGGTCCACAGTCGGCAGGCGCATAGGGGTTGGGGCGGTGGGGCGTTGGGGGAAAGCTCACCCCAGATTGAAAACAAGAAAACGGAAAAAGCAAAACAAAACATGAGAAACCACAAAAAGAATTAGCTAGAAAGAAAAAAGAGACGCCTAAAGAAAGCCTGAAGAAGAAAAACCACTGCAAAAAGGAAGAAAAAGTTAGAATAAACAGAAAAAGAAGGTGGTAAAACTGGCTTCCCGTATATCGTAACCATTTACAGGATCATGGTGACACTGTGTTAATATGAGTATGTATAATAATGATATTCATCATAGACACTCATTGTATATAAAAGAAATCTTTCACATGAATTCAGTGGCGGTCACGATGCTATGAAAGGGCAGACTAGAGACACGTCACACGTGCCCCCAATCGATTTCCGACCAAAAGTGCATTGGTTAATTATTGGCAATTACGTGACGGTCTTCAACTTATGTATTTCTGCAGGGGTATATGGAGGTGTTTTGCAAAGTTTTGATGGAGGTGGACTATTTTAATGGTTTCCTGTCACAAATCTTTCTCAAAGTACGTACGAAATTTGAGTGCGCTCCACGTACGCGCTTTCACATTCAGCTTAATAGCTCAGGGTACGAATCGGAATCTTGTCAAATATTTGACAAGATTTGTTTCAAAATTGACTAGAAATGGTTCAAAAATGAAACTATTCGTTTCATTTATGAGCCGAATCTAGTCAAAGATATGACAAGATTCCGGTTCGTGCCCCTGTTGATTAGATTCTATTCAAATTTGACTAGGATATTTTTAGCGTGTAGTCCCTCTCCCCTTATCAGCGTGATTACAAAACTTTTGATATGGTTTTGGGCCTTTTAGGCACTTTTGCCCACCAATATTTTCCCCACGGATTGTACGTTATGCTTAATCCACCCAATTTGTAACTGGTAAGGGCTCTCCCAACGATACTGATTGTAACAGAAGCATTACCTACCACTTTACTGAGCTCTCTTCGTAGTCTGTTCAACTCTATAATTAACAACGGCTTCATGTAGTTTGGAATGCTCTAGGTTGCAAGGGGACGAAACCTTTTGTTTGGTCAAGGGGTTGTCTGAGGGGTATTTTGCATGGCTGGGAATGGTAAGGGTGTAGAAATGGGGGGGGGGCAGGTTTTTGCATGGGGAAATCATCTGCCTGGGCATTTTCCGGGAGTTCTCCAGTCACGCACATGCGATGCGCTACATTAAGTTTGAAAATCTAATGAATAGAGCTTGGTGAGGGTCAACGGAATTTGGGGTCATGAGAGGTCAGATTGTGACAACCTTGTTGGTATATTTCTCGTACACTTTAATGATGTCATACCATGCTACCACCACCCGGCACCATGAAGAATGAAGAAAAACTTGACATATTATATTTTCTTGTGGCAAGGAATGTAACTTCTCGCGTTCTGGTTTATACAGTGCACTTGAAGAATGCATTAAGCTTACTAATTGTTCGTGACACAACCTGATTCTCATCGTATGCGACATGTCGAAGAGCAAGTGGAAACATTGCTCATTTTTGCAGTATTGTCAGTAGCTGAAGTCCTTTATTAACAGATTAAGTTGCACTTTTCAGTTACATTAAAAGCTTTAAACAAAATACCATTGCAGTTTGATTCAACTCAGTTTGACATGTTACATATTCTGCTATTCAAGTTGTGAAGGAATGAAGTAATTGATTAACATTCCAAAGCAGTGTTAAAAATCTTTCAGGTCTACCTCATTTTGCCAAGTCTGGGTTCTTAAATGGCGGCCTGCGAGGCGTTCCAATCCGGTCCGGGAAGATATGGTCTAAAACAAAAATGAGGTTGGAAAACACGTTTGCCAACACTAATCACGTATCTTTTTGAGATGCTTTTTTGTGCGGAAGAGTCACCTTTGTTACTTAAAATCATGGGGTGGATCATGGGGGACGGGAGACGCGTCCCCCTCACTTTTTGGAAGGGGGGCATCTCCAATAAGTCCCTCCACTTTTTCAATAATATAACTTAGATTACGAATTGACACTACATTTTAAAAGCTAAATGCGCCCAAATATGGCACTATTCGCCAAAAAGACACCTTCCAATCTCCATTTTTTCAAAGGGGA
Source organism: Holothuria leucospilota (assembly GCA_029531755.1). Classification (NCBI taxonomy): domain Eukaryota; kingdom Metazoa; phylum Echinodermata; class Holothuroidea; order Aspidochirotida; family Holothuriidae; genus Holothuria; species Holothuria leucospilota. Next base: position 51,123,821 of record CM055961.1, read on the forward strand.
GGGGCCGCCCGCCCCCATGACGGCGATTCGCAAATGGTGAAAAGTCCCTCCCCCACCTTTGGAGGTAGATCCACGCCCTTGCCCAAAATGAAGTAAAGCATAACTTCAATGTGTCGAAAACGCCATTTTTCGGACTGCCACACACTAACTTTTCTCGTATAGGCCAATGCGCAGATTCCTGACAGAGCAAAATCCGGTTTTCGTGTCAGTGAAATGAATATTCCTACCACTAAACTCATAAAAAGCGTGCATAAAGGGCGACCGTATTTCCCGTTTTTGTCTGTTGGATCATTTTTGCCGAACACGAATCTCACTGGATAAAACGAGCGATCGGGACATAGCTGGTGGAGACCTATACAGTTCACATATGAAACCGTAAAGCTGTACTGCTTTCGGTTAATTCGGGGGGGGGGGGGGTAGCATGCGGGTGGACCAGGTGGACAATGTCTATGGGCCCCAAGGGTCCAGGGGACTCGACTTAGATCAACAAAAAACACTCTTGAGGCTCTAAGCCTGGCTATGATGCTCATTTTTTTTACTTAAGCCTACTTGGCTCTTGCATAATAGCATACTGTTGTGTTCCACAACAAGTTTAATTAATTGAGAAAATCTGCCTTTGAGATTCCCTCTTTTACTGTACTTCCCGTAACGAAAGTAATAGCAATCTGTGCTTATAGCAGACACCGGCTGGAAAAATAGGTCATGGAAGAACGTGCCGGCGACGTGGCTTCGTGACACCTGTTTCGTCAGAGTGGTCAAGTTTAAGGGCATTCCTGAGGTCAGACGCATCTTATGTTTTTCTAGATTTAGGAAAAAAACTAATGTCCTGTCCGAGAAGTGAATCATCTTATGTTTTACCAGATATTGGCAAAATGTAGTGGGCCCTGTGATGACAGATGCGTCTCAACTTTACTCTATATTTGGTCAAATTTTAATGGGTTGTGTGCGTGGCATCTAGGACGGTCTGGAATGTCAGGTACCACGGTGGTCAAGAATTTGTTATGTATTCTTACATTTGGGCAGAATGTTATGTTCTTTTAGATTCGGTCAGAATTTTATGTTCTTTTAGATTCGGGCAAAATTTAATGGCTTTGACTCGAAGGAGTACTGCCACGTGGGTTCAAAGTGACACACTTATTAACTTTTCTCGTATTTGGGCAAAAAGTTTACTTTGAACTATGCCGCCTTGCGTATGTCTTACTTTTTTGCATGCCCTTTGTAGAAGGCTTTACTGTTAGTATTTGTACCTTTATGTTTTGCTTTGTTTACGAATATTGTGTAATTTTGCTGACTCGAGCATTGGGCGAGGAGGCAAAATCCTTTAAAAGGGGAATGATTTCTGACCATCGGGGAGAAACAGTTTGGAAATCACTTTGGTATCTAGACAGGGCTGGTAGCCTTAGAAAAGCTAGAGTTCAGAGACCTTGTCTCAGAAACAGGATTGGAACTTTGTGAATTTGTCAGTTTGAAACTTGCGTTATTTCCGAGGGAAAGCCAGGGAGCTAGTTCGTGTTGTGACTTATTGAATTCGAGTACAAGTATCACTGTTCGTTAAACTTAGCTAAATCGTGTTAGATTCTCGTAAAACTTTTACCATCTTTTGCCAGCGGATTTCCTTAATAAACTGTGTATTCTTTTACTTAAACCGCTCGTCATCGTGTGTTTTCTGTGTACATTTTCGTGTCTATTTATTGAATTCTTTCTTCGGGGAGAACACAACAATACATTATTAATATATTGTCTAATATACAACAGGCAACAAGAAAATGCATCTATCGCATAAATTACCATGCGTTGTGTATTTTTAAGGTGTAAATATTTGCCTGGGTGGCCCGAGAGGGCTTATTCAATTCGGTTTGTGATGTCATTGGTTTGAGCCCCTCACTTCTCTTTGTCTATGGGCCCCAGGGGGTCTTGCTACGCTCCTCATTAGTTACTTTCGAATAGACCAATTGGAAAATCAAAGAAGACGGGAGCACTAGGGCTAAGGTGGCCTGCATATCTCTTCGAATAATTGATCTCAAAAATCGTCACAAACTTCCAAAATTTTCACGCGCTTCGCGCGCTTTTCCATTTAAGTTCAGTTTAGAGGTTAAAATGAGTAGACTACCGTAACTTATCCACAAGCCCACTATTAAAACGATGGCCGGTTCGTCCGACAAAGATTGGCCAGATTAGTGAGAGATGATTAAGGGGAAAGTCAGCCAGACCAAGTTGCATGGGCTTACAAATTTTGAGGGACGTATGCTTCTTGGTAGAAGAAAAATAAGCCTAAAAGTTGCCTTTTATTTGCCTTTCTTATTTGAAGTGTTTTTGTAAATAATGGAATCTTGAACTGAAAGAATGTTTAGATACATCTTCCGAGGCAAGGCTTGGTGAAAGCCATTTCCAACAATCTGGAGGATATTTTTAACAATTATATTTCTAGTACGCCGATGGAGACGCTCCGGTCAGCAAGTGACATGATAAAGATCGACATCGCCACTCAGACACATTCTTTTCAAGGTGCCAATGGGTATTTATGGCTGAATCTAGCATGAAGTTTATTATCCGCTTTGCATGACCCAGAATTTTCGTTATTGCCAAAAATAATGTTCAAATTGTGATACTTTTGATCATCTGTTCAGTGCGCCTCAAATGGAATTTAAGGATAATTTTACGTTTCGGCCAAATAATGTTTAGTTCAAATATAAGAACTTGGCTTCGTCCCCGGTTGTTCCACAGGAGTGTTACCCGGACCCCACAAGGGGCCCTTCGACGGGCCCCTAGACACCATGCTCTTAAGCATGAGGATTTGCGTTCCCGTGGCGTCGTTTATGATTTTTCAAAATAGAATCCCCCTTTCGGAGAAACTTATCGCACTGTTTGTGGCCCGCGAGATTTTCATGATGAAAAATGTGGCCCGCCAACGAAAACAATGAAGAACCCCTGGCTTAAAGTGTATCTTAAGTCTAAAAATGCAAAAATATATGTTACAAGGCTTGAAGAATTTCTTCCAAATGGTTCATCTTCACGGGACATTCTTGAGCTGAGAATAAAATATTGAAGCTTATTTAATCAATTTAAAATTTTAGATTGCGCAATACTTTGTGATGTCATTCTTGGACTACTCGAATTACTGTCTTTGTTTTATTTTTGCCAAAATGTGATCACTCTGTTACTGACAAAGGGTGACTTGGCTATATAAGCCATCTCCATACAACATGCTATGCAAGGGAACAATAAATGTTCAAGGTCCTATAGGTCCTATAAACATCTTTATTTCCGACAAAAGGAAACAAAAGCAGGTAATGTGAGTTGTACAAGAACTTGGCGTCACAAATTATTGCGCAATCGACTGTTTCAAATTAAGTGAATAAATTTCAACATTTTATATCTCAGCATCGGAGTAAGCTATGAAAATAGGATGTGGGTGAATGAAATTCATTTTCCAACCTTTAAAACATAAATTCTTGTAATTCTAGACTTAAGGCCCACTTTAATTGCGACTACGGTGTTTCTTTTATTACTAGCGCCCCTTGGTTCTATGGTGATAAACGACCGTATACTGGATAGTAAGTTCGTTTACGTCAAAATAGGAACATGGCCGGATATATGTGAATAAAAGATCTTAATAAAAACTTGCAGAAACTCCAGGGCCGTAGCGAGCGGGGGGTGTGGGGGTGTCACACCCCCCCAATATTTGGTCGCACGTCGGCAAATTTTCGGTCTGTCGGCAAAAAGAGGAGAGGGAAAGGAAAAGAAGAGGAAAAGAGGAGAGGAGGAAAAGAAGAGAGAAGAAGGGAAAAGAAAGGGAAAGGAAGGGAGGGAAAGGGAAGACGGAGAATGAAGAGAAAAAAAAAAGAAAGGGAGAACGGGCCAGTCTTATATCGAATATTTCGATTTTCGGCTCTTCATTTAATTGGCCCATTCAAGTTGAAGGCCCGTCGGCAAATTGATTATGCATGTGACGGCCTTATACGGCCGTATCAACGGCCGTCGGTGTAATTGGACGAGTGACTGAGTCCGTCGGGAACTCGGGAAAAGAAATGGAATTAACGGCTTCCGTATAGGTGCACTATTTTGGGTCATATGACATTCTTGAAAAACCACTTTCTGCACATTATTCCTCACTTTTATCATCACTATGGGGAGCAGCACCCAATTACCCATGGAGAGGGTAGCCTTAGCCCGTCTTCTAAACCCTAACCTTGACTTCAAACACATTTTGCAAACTTCTGAGGATCCGGTTTACCCACAAACATCCTGGGAAAAAATAATGCGTGCCGCGCGTGTCTTCCCTTCACTGCAGTCTCAGGCTTTTAACTTTTGAACACCGAAATGAAACAGATACAGAACCCATCTTCAGATCCTGGCGTTCAAAGCATATTTTGAACGCTTGTGTTAAAATTCGGAACACTTTTTCTCCCTTTTTTAAACGCCGGACGCCTATCCACTTATCGTATTTGAACGCCTGACGCGTCTAGTGTTCAAATACTGAACACATAGTGTTCCATTTCTGAACGACAGGTTCAGCTCCTGAAGTATAGTGGCATGACGGGAGGAATAGCCTAACACATAAGAATTAACCGGAATCTTTGCATTGGATAATACATTATGAACCAAAATATACCAAACCTGCATGAGACTAAATTTTTTACCGAGAGATTATGCTAAAACCTCAGAGCTTTTGGGCCCTACGGCCGGCCCAGTGTTTAAGCCAGCCCCTATTTGTGGGACAATGTCGCATAAAATGTCGCACACAAAAAAATCTGACACGCAAATTCTACCCGGGGGTAAATTTTGAGGTTCCTCATTAGGGCAGAAATCCACTCAAATATTGCACCATTTGCGATCTAGGCACCTTTCAAAGACCCCTCCCCCAGGCCACAGATCATTAAATGTCGCATTGTGAAAACGTCCTAGCTAAAGCACTGGCGGACCTCTGGATCCCAACCGCCTAAAACTATAGCGGCCCGACGAGACGAATAGCCTAATACATTAAAATTAGTGGGCTAGTTTGTATTTAATGATGCATTATGAACGAAAATATATCGATCCTGACACTTAATTTTTCACCCAGAGATATACTTAAACCTCAGAGCTTCCGGGGCTGCGCCCCCTGGACCCCACCAGGGGTCCTTAGGCGGGGCCCTGGACCCCACCCGCTAAAGCTCGTTTTCGCACTACGCATTACCAGATCCGTCGGCCAAACATAATCTCCACCCTCCCCCCCCCCCAAAGGTAACACCTTCGCTACGCCCCTGAGAAACTCTCAACAACGCAGTCTTAAAATTTAGACGTAAGAAGACAAAAGCTTCCTTTCTCTCCAGTATAAATTAGGTCAATTGTAAACACCATGACAGCTATAGATAAGGTTCTGCTGATGGTTTTCATAGTGAGGGCGCTATTCTGAAACACCAATTTTTCATATTTTAATGACGCAACATATGTGGACGGTGGATGAACCATTTCATCAAACTGTTGGTATCCTCATATAAAAGATACGTTTTTTTTGTTTGTCTTTCTTTTCTTTTTGTTCAATCCCTGGTCCTCCGCAAAGAGATATTGAAGCACAATCGTTGTCAAAGATGTGCAACAAACTTGATACAGCGAAGTGATTAATTGTAGAAAGGGGCCGGGGTTCTCCTAAGTCCCGTCCTTGAAAAACATGATTGCCCCGCCTAAGCTTCACCACTAATTACCAAAATTTAGAAACAAAATACGTTTTCGGGGTGCATGGGAACCCCACCTTACGACTCTACTGTAGCTTGTAAACATGATGTCTTAAGATAGTATAATGGTGGGTAGTTATCATTTTTAGTGTACAGATATTTCGTAAGAGAAGGTCCGTATTGGTTTTGGTGGAGGTCAAGAAAAGAAAAACTTGTAAAAAGATTTTTTAAGATAGGAATGGTGGATTATTTCCATACTTTGTCTAAAAATTTGCCATATTTGGGGAAAGGACGGTACTGTTTTTGTTGCATGTCAGAATTAATCTTAGGTCACCAAAGGTGAAACTCCGAAAACCTTGTAAACAGCTGCTTGTCTGCATCTCAAAAAGCTAACACTGAGGGATCTTGTACTTAGCATCCGGATGCCGTATGATAGTGAGCATTAGAAGCATATTGCGTTTGCTAGAGGCCCGAGTCATACGACGTCACCAGAGGTCAAACTATGAAAACCTCGGAAACTCGATACCTGGTATCTCATAGGAAATTCGTCCTTGATGGCTCAAAGTTGTGATGAATGCGCCACAGTAAGTTCGGAAAGCCTCTGTTTTCATGGATGTCAAAGAGTTATTTGAGATCACCGGAAGTCAATTTGTGAAAAAATACCATATTTCAAGAAGAATTAGCCTTGGGGCGATCTCATTCGGTACTTGCCAAACATGTCCTACGTTAAATTCTGGATCCCTATTGTTTGAATGGTGGTAAAAGGTCATTTGAGGTAATCGGGTGTCAAATGCTGAAAACTCGTAAACCTGATATTTTGAGAAGTGAAACTTTGACGGATCACTGACTTTATATGTAAGTGTTGTACACTGAGTTCAAGAAAGATAGTGAATTTGGTGCAGATCAAAGGTCATGTGAGGTCACCATGCAGAGTTCAAGTTGAAAAAAAAAATTGTAAACATGATGTCTCAAGAAGCTTAAATTGAGGAATCACGTACTTCGTATTTGGGTGCTCCAGATGAAGTTAAAGAATGCCTCAGTATTGTAGGCGGTCAAAGGTCATTTGAGGCTGCCAGAGATGAAACTTTTGAATCTTGGAAGCAAACTGCATCTCATGTACTATTTACAGTAAATGTCAAGATCTTTAATCCTGCTATCGCCCAGGAACGCTTGGCAGCGTCCGGTAGCGCCCGGCAGCCCCTGTGGAGCCCGGCACATCCCGGCACCGCCCTGCAGCTTCCAGTAGGAAAGAACTTGGTATTTACTGTTTCTTTCGTCAAGGGATCATAGAACGAACGTTTTGTTTTTTCTTTTTGTTGTTGTTTTGCATTTGTTTAATGATCAGGAAAAAGTGACGGGGCAAGTGTCTCCTCGCCCATCGTGATGACGACAATGCACCCACTCAGCATCATATCATACCATTGTAACTTAGTCATCGTAATGACGACAATGCACCCACACGACATCATATCCTACCATGTAATTTAGCATAATAAGTATTTTGCCATGGGTAATATTTGTCTTTGAACTGATTCATTTCTCCGATGTCTTGATAGTCTAACGTAATACTATGTTCTGAAATCTCATGAAATTTACATTTTAGAGAAATGAGGGATGTGAAACATTTGACAGATCATTCAAAATACGACTTGTCAAGTGTTTGTTTCAATTAAGTGGGAAAATTGGCAACTTCAGTTGATTGTCTCCATCTCTTAGGAGGAAGCGATATACCTATAACATTTTTGTGCTATTTACCCACATGATACCCACGGAAAATACATTTGTCAGATTATGGTGTGCGGGTAGAGTCTTGCAGGGGATATATTCTCCAGCTTGAAAACTGACTCTCCCATGGTTTTGCCTGCATAGTCTTACGTTTTCAAGTAAGACCTGCCAAAAAATTATTACTGTTGCGATGGTGAATGAATGCTTGCGTTTATTTGTAGGCTATGGTCATGATGAGATGTGAGCAGATAAATGATCACGGTAATATTACGTTTTACCGATTGGAAAATCTATCAGGACGTTACTCACAGCGATTTTAGTTGGATTACAGTGGATGCAAAATGGACCACTGGGAGGCCAATGTGAGTGCACCGCCCCTAAAAAGTAATTGCAGCGAGGCTTGAAACTGAACGAAAATATGACAGATACTGTTACCGATGGGCTATTACACAAGTGAGTCAGTAGCTACTACTCCAATGTGTTAGTCGTGAACTGTATACATAGTCTGGACTCGGATTAACACAATCTAATATGTACCGTATGTGGCAACACGTGTACGTAGATTTTTCTCTGTGTTAATCACAGAAGACATTGCTTTTTTCAGATGCCTCACAAAAAGATAGAAGGAGATGATAAGCAAAGTACTAATTTTTGAAATCTCTAAATAAACCGTAAGACTTGCAGAGTTGTTAAATGGTATATTGTTAAGAAGCGTCTTCCTGGTTTGTGTAATAAATTTACTTTTCTATGTTCACTTTTGCAAATATTTTTAATCATTGGTGGAGCTTGGGGGTAAGGTCAGACTGGGCGATAACGGCTTTTCAGTCCGGGGCTCCTCTGTAGTAGTTACATATAGCCTAACCTGCGATACCGTGATACAACTTCAGCCAAGCGTGTTCAGCCTGGGACCACCGTGCCGCATTTTTGCGTCTTTGTGATCCGTTGGAGGGCTGCATCGAGAGTGAAAACACGAGGCGAGGGTTCTAAGCCAATATAAAAGGGACACTAACTTTTCTCTTCGTAAAGGGTGCCAAGACGTATAAGCTGCCGTAGTTTACAATTCCTGAAACATTTAAAACAACCAAAAAGACGGATCCAGGGTTGGAGATAGGTGCTTCCTATAACTGCAACTGCAGGGTACAGCGGACCCGGAAGATGTTTGACATGGGGGGGGGGGGGCAGACCAGATGCGATTTCTAGAACTTGATACCCCTTTCCACACCAAAACATCATATTTGCTCATTATAATTTTTCCGATTTTAATTTAAGCAAAATAAAAATATTCAAAGAAAAAGGAAACAACTACAATATCAACACCATGCAGCCGTGGTGTAGCTAAGATTTTTTTGTTTGGGAGGCTCTGGAGGACTGGAGTTATTTTTTGGGGGGAGGGGGACTCCTGTTTACTATCTAAGCGGAGCGCCACCATAGGTTGGTGCGGAGCGTACCAAGAAAATTTGAGATTGAATACATCCCAGATCGCAAGAATGGTACTTGCCAGGCTTGATACTAGCCATCAAGATGTGTAATTTTTGTGAAAAAAATGTAAAGCTTGATTTGATTTTATTCTAAAACACATTTCTGTGAGGACGGATTAGCTGAGCTGGCCGGACTTGGGGTCCGAGGATTGCAAGTTTGAATCCCATTTATTATCTAAGCGGAGCGCCACCATAGGTTTGCACGGAGCAAACCGAGAAAATTTGAGATTTTAATACATCCCAGATCGCCGAAAATGGCACTTGCCAGGCTTGATAGCAGCCATCAAGATGTACAATTGTTGTGAAAATTTTTTAAAGGTTGATATGAATTTGTTCTAAAACACATTAAGTTTGTCACAACCTATCCGAATTTATTCAAAATTATTCATAGTGGAGTTATTGGATTTCGGTGGATTGATTAGAATGGAGATTTTCCACAGCCAGAATAGACTGTTATTAAGTTGGTGGCGCCAAGATTTGCCCGACGGGGGCCACCGACCCGAATCCCCGACAGCCCCAATGCCGTCGGGTATAAGTGGGATTTGAAGAACACCTGTGTACTAGACCATTTCATTCGGGGCATATATTGCATAAAATTTGTATATACTAGAGAAACGTAGTTCCGCGTTGAATAAATGTTTTCCCCGGAATCTAAGCTGTAAAAATTTCAAAGCGCGCGAAGCGCGAAATTTTTTTGTAGGTTTTCACAAAAGACATATGTAAACATTAAGAACAAGAAAGAAAGAAAATCTGTAGGAGATAATATGCAATGCATCGAAACTACCTTACCTATACGATGAAATAGCCAAATATTGCTCCGTGAGTCCCTCACCAACTGAGAGTACCGCTTGACACACATAAGAGAACAGTTACTAGGCTTTGCGATATGGGATGAAATTTGCGATCTCTACATAAACTGTACTTTTCCTACATGTTACTTTGTAAGGTGGAAAGGACTTGTGCTATCTAGCGATGTAGAATGGAACTATTGAAGAAAGTAGAGTAGCTCTTCTGCGCGCCGAAAATTTTGCGTTCTTATTAGAGAAATTGTCCTCTTGCGAGCAAAAACTGGTAAAACGAAACTGTAAACTGTCGCAATATTGGAGGGGGGGGGGGCAAATGACATTTGGCCCCCACAAATCATATTGGGGGCCATGGCCCCCTTGCCCCCGGTTCCTACGCCAAAGGGGTAGGGAAGGAGCTCCTCGGGGTGTCTGAAGACAAGAAACCCTTACATTTAATTTACCGGTGTCTGACAGACAGTTACTAAACTGGGCAATCATCCAGGACAATGAAATTTTCAGTATTTTAAACGTCATACTTCAAGTGAAAGTCAAAAGCGACGCCTTAACAACATTATTTAGAAATCTCATTGAGTGAAAAAGGAAGGGTAACGAGGGTAGGTTGAGCTTCTTACCTGGAACCGCCTGGACCGTGTCGTATTGTTAGGATAACCATACAGCTCGCGATGCCAGTCACTTGTCTATGCGAAGCACTTAAATACTGATACGTAGCACACAGAACATTTCTGAGTAAAAACATGCTAAAGATAGGTCGAAGAAGAGGGCCCTTACCTCTGGCATTAGCATAAAGTGTCGATAAAGATCGCCTTTCGATACTTTTTCTCTAACGAGGCCTTAAAAATTTACACAATGAAATCATGTCACTTTGACAAAATGCCAATACAAATTCATATGTGCAGGTAAAAGTTACAAAGAGAGCGGGCAGTCAATTTGAGTCCGTTGGGGAGTTCTCGACCCCTGGATCAGGCGCGTAGCTTGTGGGGGACTTGGGGGCGCGAGCCCCACAAAATCGACGGGCCCCCAAGCGCCCCCCACTGGCAATCTGGGCAAAAAAATTCATCCACACTGAATAATTTTCAATACATTCGGATTGATTGTGACAAACTCAAAGTCTGAGAATAAAATAAAATCAAAGTTTACATTTTTTTCACAAAAATTGCACATCTTGATGGGCTGCTATCAAGCCTGGCCAGTGCCATTTCCTGCCATCTAGAATATATTAAAACCTCAAATTTTCTTGGAACGCTCTGCGCCAACCCACGCTGGCGCTCCGCTTAGATAGTAAACGGGAGCCCCCCACAAAACTCTCCAGCCCCCCCCCCCCAAACAAACGATTGTATGGCAGCTCCAACACACGGAATTAACGTAATCCGCAATGTAATGAGTGACTATCTAAATTTTAAGTATTGCTAATTAAAGAGTGAGAGCGTTAAACAGCACCCAAGACTAAATGTATGGGTTTCGGTCGTTGACCAGCCAGAACGTGGCTAGGTCTTTCGGGTTTATTCTTTGTCACTTGAAAAAAAAAGTAACTTAAAAACTTAAAATTTGCAAATCCTATCACGATTGAAAGTTAGCAATTTAGAGTCAAGATGTTCGGCGAACTTTCATTTCTGTGTATTTGATGTTGCAGTTATTACGTAAGTCCCAGAAAATGTTTTGTCCATTGCCGCCGTTGTAGTCGCCGTTCACATTGGATATAGAACATCGTTTGCATAAATGTACTTGACAATAGCCTGTACGATGACACAAGTTATAATGGTGATAGTTACTGCTGACGTACCATTCATGACAGGGAGCAGTCTCAGGTAAATAGTAGTGACAATAGTCAGACTCCGATCCTCCGTACCACCATCCTCCTCTGTGCTTCTCTGCACAGTCATGGCTCAACCCATCGTTGTCACGGTCATGTGTACTGAACTGCCTGTTGCCAATGTCAGACATACCGTTACCTACGGAGACGGAAATTCTCGTTTGGTAAAATTATTTTACAGATTTATAACATTTTTCTTTCCCTAGTTACAAGATAAAACGGTGCTCTTCGTGCTTACGAGCTATTACACTATAAAAAAATTTGACCAATAATTGTTGACCAATGGGTTTATCAAGAGCTTAGTTACCACTTAATTGGATAACCTGGCTCTCGGGTAACCCAATAGCCATCAATCATTGGGCAAATTTTACCCAATTTCAATATTTTCACATACGTGCACAGTGTTGGTGACAGTTTTTGCCTAACTTTTTTAAGAGTGCACTATATATAATTAACGGTCTATTGTTTACATTCTTCTCCGGATATAAAATCATTTGGAGCAGTAGTAAGTTTGAATTTGTTCTATACTTTTTGGTTGATTTCTGGTAAAGATAGTAAATACCAGGGCTGTATCCGAGTCCACCTGACCCGATTCCGGGCCAATTCCGATTCCAGTGGGCACCGTTCCGGGCCAATTCCAAGTCCAGTACTCTCCAATTCCGAGCCAGTTCCCATTCCAGGTTCTTCAATTCCGGGCCAATTCCGAGTCCGGCCATTTAACAATGTAGCATCTTGAAAAAATGCCTTTTGTACTGTTTTGCAATTACACTCAATTGAAAATGGGCATTTTTAGGAGTCAATTTCATGCCCTGGTTAAAGCTGTATTTTGATTGACTGTTTATGACCATTCATGTGTTGAAGGGTGCACCAATAACAATGTAGCCCCATAGAACACATATTCAACTTTCATTTTGTGGACTCGGCTGGAATCGGCTCCGAGTCCGAGTCCAGCTGCAGCCCATTCCGGGCCAACTCCGATTCCAGAACCTCACATTCCGGGCTAATTCCGAGTCCGACGAAAAACGGACTCGATTCCGAGTCCGGACTTGGACGTTACAACCCTGGTAAATACCATAACCATGCAAAAAAGGACAGAGAATATGCTCTGTCAAAAGTTCTATTCTCTCCGCCATAGTACCAGTCAATTTTAGGGAGTTTGAACATATGTAGATGATGACCCCTTTCACTTATCACAAAATAAATTATACTCTTTGATTCAAAAGCCTTTTTGACGAGAGACTAATGCTGGTTGTTTGGTTATTACAACACATTTTGAAAAGGAACCTGGTACCTTACCTAAAACTAACTAAAGCATTTTTCAAAGCCTCGAAAAAACTCCCAAACTTCCTGCATGCCTCATGAACAACATTTCTTGTGAATCCTGCTTATGCTCTTACGCATTTCAGATTGAAGTACTTTTGCATTGTTCCGACAGTACCAACGTATACTTATTTTAAATTTTATCATATAGGGATTTCTGAGAAACATTAAAAATGACTTCCAAAAATCAAGGTAGAACGAAAAATAGTAACATGAAAATAATTTAATATAACTTGTTATAACTTGCATAAAGATTTCCGATTTGAGATAGTAACACTAATCTGACTGACGTTCTTATTGCCAAAGATTGCTGCATCTTTTTAAAACAGAACTTTGGTCAAGGTCTTGTTTTTTTATAAAATATTCGATAAGTTATCTTAACGTTTTGGGATCCTACTTAAGTACCGAACAATTTGTTCAAAAGAAGAGAAAAATCCTGGGGACCTTGATTTGTGGAGTACTTTGACTGTATACGAGTCTAAATAAACGTAAAACGCTTCTGTTCATTTACCAACGCAAAACACTAAGAAAATATGTGAATACTTCAAACCACATAATACACAGATTGTCTCTTGTAGAAATAACCGACAAAAAAACTGTATCATTACTGTTTAATGAATCACCAGCAGAGTTCTAGAACTTATTGCGTTAATCCTCAAGCCCCTCTCTGTCGGCCCAAAGTCAAGATAGCTGCAACCTCGAAAAATGATGCTACAACCTGCCATTTGTTAAATACTTTATTTATATCGATCATGAATTTTTTCACCCTTATTGTGAATGACAGTGTAGAAATTTTCGTTTTCCCTTTGCTTTAGGCACCAAACTATTTAAATACAAAGCCTTGCAACTATCTCGACATATTCATAGTTACACAGAGCAGATACATACCTCCATTACCACTGTAAGTGCCTATGTCAGTTACGCGGTAGTTGTTGTCAACGGAGTCAATTCTAAAGCTGGTGTATTTAGCGTACTTTGCCAAGTTCGATGACGTCAAAAAGTCAACACGCAGCTCGTAGGTGCCTTGTTTAGTCAAGTAATGAATCTTCTCGTTTCCGAGCCAAAATTCATCTTGGATGTCCCCAAAACCATTTTTGTAATTTGCCCAATTTTCATAGAAACCAGTTGACCCTCTATTGCGACGCTGGAATACCTTGAAAACAAAAACAGGTTCTTACTTTTTTTAAATGGTTAAAGTTGTTTTAATCGGTTTTGACACTGTATGTTTCTGCTCTGAAATGGAAAGTAGCCTACATTACATAGAATCGCTAGGACTGCCATCGCCAAGAAGTACAAAATCGGACGTAAGGTTGTCAAGCAACCAGTAATGGTGTTAAAATGCTAGCACTTTCCGTTGTCTTTTCTTCTTGCAAAATCAAAGACAAGGCTGCCGACCGCTTCCAAAGTTATCTTCGAAATCATGAGATTCATGCAATCTTTCAATTCATTTTCATACGAAAGAGGGTTGGGTTGCAATTAGTCTCGAGACAAATAATTTAAGAGAAACGCGTAAACGAAGCACAGTTTTGCGTATAAGACACCACTCACACAAAAAAGCCTTTACATAGTCTTGTTGAAGACTCTAGTTCATTTCCGTCCACCATGTATCGGCTATAAAGCATACGTACCAGTGCGCCCTCTAATCTACTATTGACTCCTCCAGAACAGTGAATTCTTCAGAACTAGTTCTGAAGAGTTCAAGAGTAGGTTTAGAAAGCGCATTGTTAAGTATGCTTCACAGCCGATATGTGGTGGACGGAAATAAACTAGAGTCTTGAAAGCGTTTACGCTGCCATCGTCCAAGAAGTAAACCTATGAATCATCTACATAGTGTGAATCATTCTTAAAACCTCAACTAGATGTTTGAGGCTCAAAGAGTTTGAATTTCCATATTTACATCATCTGTTAGCCTAAGTTTACTTCTTTCCGTATTTATCGTTTGCTTACATGGCTTGTTTGTGTCAGCCTTCACCTGATGAAAATGTATTTAATTGCAAAGAAACACATTGTTTCTAGCAAAAGCTGTGGTAAAGAATGGTGCTTTTTAGTGCTTCGTAATTAAGCAACTGTAAAAGACGATCAACATTTCTTTACTTAAAGAGAAACCACTACGCTCCGGCACTAGAAGAGATAAAAATAACATACCGTCCAACCACCCCCATCGGTTGCCATGTTACAGTACACATCGAACGCTGTACCAGGCCAATCTCTCGGGAAGATTGTATAAACTCCATCTTGTGTGTTACCAGCACTCAGCACTTCATTACAATCTTTAAACGCATCCCTTGTACACGTCACACCGTCGCCCGAATAACCATCGTTACAGTAACATTGTCGAACGTTATTTTGACCGACACTGCACGTAGCACTTGCGCTGCATTCGTAGTCGGAGTCACAGCTCAGTTGATTGCCATTACAGGTACATTTCTGTGTGCAATCGGCATTGACGTAAGTCTCACCATTCTAATGTGAAAACCAAGAACAAATATTTCCATTGGTAGACATAGCATACATTTGACTTTGTTTAATTATGTCTTCAATCGATTAATATAATAACATAAAATTAAAACATAGGCTTAATTGCTTGGCAATACGAGATCGTAATGACATTTATATCCATACCCGGTGATATTATGTAGATAGATAAAGTACTGTAAATTCATCTTAAAAGGAAAACAAAGTTGTGTTGACTTGGTTACTACTCGCTTACATCAGAAGAAAGTTGTTTTTTATTTGCTTGAAACGGATACTTGAAGCTGATGTATGTTTTACCTTTCAGGGAAGGGGATGTCAAAGCTTTGGGTACTAAGTAAAACTAAAAAGCATAAATGGCTTTTGGCTACTGCAGAGGGATGTAAAGGATCACTTCTGATGAAAACATTCAGAACATGTTGCAAGGAGTAGAAATGTGATTCTAGCAGCCGTTGTAACAGCTACGTAGCAGATACAGGACAAGAATGTCATCATGGCATAGACACTTTCTCCCTTCTTAATTTAGTGTTTAAGCCTCAAGGAAGGCAAATAACGTACCCACCTGACTGTGACCTCTCTTTAGTGCCATAAAAAAGTATTTCGAGTAGCCGAGGAATGTCTGAAACGTAAACTAAATTTTGCCACCCAACCCATCACGATCCAACAATCGGTTGGACGAAATCATGTTTGGTATTCGGACCCTAACTTCGCAGTTGAATCGGAACATAACACTATGAGTAGCTATTTCCCATCTCCAATGAGTAAGTAAAATAGGCCGTTGTTGAGTTTGTCCACGACATACCAACGATCCATCTGCGACTCGACGCCAGCCCGTCAGGGTTGTCATGATTGCCTTCGGTTCATCACCGACAGGAGTCGAGGTGAGTTAGTTCGATTCACAGTCGTTTCGGTGCATTCTAAAAAAATGCTTCCAACACTCTTTGATTAAATTATCACCTACTTAATTAACTTCTGACCAATTGAATACTTTGCAAAACTGTAGATGAACGATAAATAAGAATTTTGTCCAGGAGAATTTCCCAGACAAATTCGAAATTACTTTAATTACAAGGTGCTATAACTCACCGAAATGTATCGATTTTCTTCCGAAATGTAACAGCCGCATTCGCTGATGTTAACACACGTGTCTTCTTTTCTCGCAAACCCCTTTTTGCATACACAGGCTTTGTTTTGATCACAGTTGGTCTGACAAGCTTCTTCTCCAAGAGGATCTTCACAGGTTGCCTCGCAAGTACAGCCATAATAAGCCATATTTTGTGGGCATTCGGTAATAGCAGAACCTGAAATAGGTATCATCACTGAGTTACAAGTTTACAGCAGCGTAGTGAACGACCTATAGTTAAATGAATATAGATAACTTTTGCTCCAGTTTTATACAGATGATTGGGCTTGCACAAAAGGCTAAGTTTGTAGCACTTACGTGCCTTTACGTGCCAGAGGTGACCCAAGAATTTGCCCAATCGGAGAAGGAGGATTCGTGAGAGAAGCTTAGCACCACAAAGCCCCAACAAGGCGACCTTTTTCCCGAAAGATGACAAAGGGAAAATTTTTCAGCTCTCAAAGCACGGAGAAAATGGATGGTTTTTTATTAAAAAAATGAATGTTAAAATGTTGAGCATTAACTGAAGCAAAGTTTAAATTTTCAATGAAGAAAATTTAAGAAGTTAGCTCCTGAAGAAATTCGAGAATTCGACGGAGAAGGTGAGGCAGCTTTCATTACGGGGAGGGTCAGAGCCCCCGTTCCACCACCTGGCGCCACCCCTGCTACGTGCGTGAACAATGGAAGCAGTAATGAAGTTACAATAATAATTGTTTCTAAGTGGTTGCTGATTACAAAGGAAACAATCTCAATCTTAGAAGAGTATGCCATTATATGTCATCGTATTTTTTATAGCAGACGTTAAACGTGTAAGAGATGAGAGACACTGACCCGCAATAAGATGTTGGCCCTTACGATGATATATGTTGTCTAAAAGGTTAAGATGCGTATTATGTTACCTCTTGTGACCACCCTTAGCCTAAGATGTAGCCAGGCCTTCTCCTTCAGGTACCACACCTAAGCGAAGACTAATGGAGTTCGAACTTTCTTCTATGGTTCTTCATTAATATTTCAATTTTTGAAATCATTATCATGTCTTGTTATGTCTACTTCATGTGAATAACTTATCTAGGTGGCTACGTGCTATGTCTGGGGAGAGTTGCTTACCAGGAACGATGAACCTGGTATAATTAGTTATTTTACTTTGTGCCCCGCTCGACCGAATAATGGTGACGCTTCGTCCAAATTGTTTGGCAAAATTTTGAAACATAGTCTTTTCTTACAAACAGTTGTGGGTGCGATACGGACCTCTTCCATAGAGAATAACTCATTATTCTGCTTCTAGATTTCTAAGGAAGTGACTTGATTTCAAATCTTTTTAAAATTAACCAATCAGAGTTAGAGTTAGATGAGGTTTTACTGCTAAGTTTCTAACCAATTGGTTAAAGTTGGGCCGGTCACAGCCTTCACATTTAAAACAGTTTACTACCATTACAGTATGAAGAGTTTTGAACTCACAGTTAGTCTTTTCTGGGTGATATTTTTATTTACCTGCATTTCCCGTGAAATTGCCCGCAGTATCATAGATGAAAGTATAATTGCCCCACTCATCACTAACTCTGAACGAGTCGTAGTTGAGGTAGAACGGTGAACCGTCGGGAAGTAACATGTCAATTTGCAGCTCATAGTGATTTTGGTTAGTCAAGAAGGAGAGACGATCGTTTCCAATCCAAAACTCACTAGAAGGAAACCCGAATCCCTCCTTGTAGTCCTCCCAGTTCCTGTTAAAATCAAGGGAGCCATCGAAGCGAGTCTGGATTACCTGAAACGTGTCAAATGAAACAGAGACATAAGTCATATAGCGTTGCTGCTATTTGTAAATAACAAAGGTGGTTCAATTGTTTCACAAGTTAAAGGGAAATTTCGTATTGCACTGCGTATTCTGCACATTTTCTTGCACAATTTTGTATCATTTATCAACTAAAACCAAGATCATTCTTGATACATAAAGTGAATAGAATTTTTTACCGTCCATCCACCAAACTCTGTGTCATTTTTGCAGTAGACTTCAAAGGGTTCTGGGTAACCATCTGGTTTAATGAGATAGACTCCACTCGATACAGAAGACGAACATTGATCACGAACTTCTCTACAGTCTCTCGGGTATTTGGTACTTTGATAAATGTAGTATGTAGAATCTACAATGGCAAAATTGATATGGCAGGTAAATAAACGTAAATTTCATTTTGTAGCTTTTTATTAGGAGCTTGCAGTAAGCTAGATTTCTTTTTACCCATGCATGACTGACGCTACGAGAAAAATGTTACCCTAGTGAACGGAAACAAATTAATCCTGAATATACGGTGATAAACGTAGCAAAAGTGGAATGTTAGGAATAAAAGACTAAAGACTAAAAAGTAGCAAGCCTTACAACGGTCGCTTAATTAGGAAAAGTGCGCAAAGTAAGTGTAAAGCGGAAAATTAACATGTTAATGACAGATTTTTTGACCGATTATATCATGCTTTAATCTTGATATGTTCTAGCCTACGTCTATGCCTATACATTAGATGTCAGTCTACTTTAATCTTGATTTCATTGTACACTAGTTCCATAGGTTCTTACCTTCATTGTTGTCCCGGTGCCCACCAATTGTCAGGCCTCGATTCCTCTGAAAAAAATCAGAATAACCTCCTTTTGTAAACAATTGACGAAAATTGGATCACTAAAATTCAATGAGATTCGCCAAAAGGAGGAATTGAACACGAAGGCCTACATGTGGTTTGATCTGTAACTGATGACTCTGAAGAATTCCAATACCATCAACGTTATTTCCAATGTTTGATAAGGTAAAACACATTTCAATATTTTTGCTGCAACGTCTAACTAACATAGTGTTGTATTTCTTGAAGAATAGCTCAATCACTCTCTGTCTTTGTAGATATACAATAGTTTTACTGATCTACGAATCACAAATAAGTCCACCATTGGACAAGGTGCGACTTGCATTTATAAAGAGTGTGACATCTGAAACTACGATTACACTATTATTTAATTGGATGTAGCCAGGCTAATAGTCAGCGAAGATCCTGAAACGGACGAGATAGCTTAGGACCGTGGAAGTGAAATATATTAATGGGGGTCAATGGGGGAAAAATACACTGAAATGTATTAAGACAATTAGTAGTAATGTTTTTAGGGCGAACATTTTTTTAAGGGGGAGTCACCTCCTTTACCCCTTCTTGGCTAAGGGCTTGGATACAGCACAACTGTTTCATCGTTAGTTAAATTTTATATCTTTACAAGCTCAAGTTAAATTTTGGTAGGGTAAAGCAGCTCTTAGCAGATACGTAATTTTGATCACATTTGCTTTACCAACTGGTACCACATCAAGGAAGCAGAACTAAATTAAACATTCTAGCGCAAGAGAACAACTAAGAACTTTTGCAATATCGATCGTAGGCCCTTTCATGCATACGATATCTCTGCAAAGATTGCAATTGTAAACTCCCGATAAAAGACAAGCAAGAAAAGTAAGTCAGTAATCAAAGAGCAAAGCAAAGAGAAAAGAACTAAAACTTAACACAGATATATTTACAATTTTATGGAGATGAAACTTACCGTTTGCGCAGAAGAAAATCCAAAGTGATTAACACACACAAAAAAGAGAAATAAAAATGTCTTGAAATGGATATAGAAGCCCATGTTGTGCAAAGCCTCGGCGAACGAAGTACAAATGAGTAACAGATGAAAGTTTGACAGGAGACTGAGTTGTGCTAGAGACGGGCCTAACACATTTGCTCATTTTCAATAAAAGTATGGGAAACAATGATCACCATGTATCATTTTAGAGGTCACTTGCTTTTCAATGTGAATAGAGTCAACGAAGTGTTAATGATCGTAATAAATGACAAAACTTACAGCTCCAATATGATGACTTTACATTATAAAGAGTATCCGTAGAAGGATAGCATCATATACTCATAATGTGAATAATAAACCTATGGAGAGGCTATATAGTAGATGTTTAGTTGTGATAATATATTAACGTAATTTAATATATCATTGTAAAAGGATCCTGTTGGTATCATCGGTGAAGATATTTCGTGACTCACTCACTTCTCTATTCTATGTAACACAATTCATTTCAAATTGTATGGAGTTTGGCTTGATAAGGAATCTTACAAAACTGGAAACAATTTTACCACGGCAATGCTTCAATGTGCCGTTTAAGGCGTCATGATCTTTAATCACATTTGGTCACTGAGCTATATCATTTTGTTGAATGTTTTGACAATAGTAATGCACATAAGTGACATGCACTTGGGGGACTTCCAACATTTAAATGTCTCATCACCAAACATTATGCGCCACTACCTTAATAAACGACACATCCCCTACAATAAGTACCATGAGAGTCTTTCAATTTAACTTTTTCATAACTTTTTTTCAAGCGTACCCAAGAGCACTATCTTTAAAGTATAATATGAAATATCATTCTAGTGCCAATCTGAAGCCAAAATTTTTGCAAATAGCTCAGAGACTCTTGAAGATTCGCTCCTGGGCTGCAATGGGGGCCTTGCTTTTCAGCCCTACAAATTAGGTTCTGCTTCCAAGGCTTTGGGGGAGTGTTCACAGCTTTCCAACTTCCGTTGAGGACGAAAAATTCTAACCCGAAACACCCCCATGATAAAATTCGTTCCCAGCCCTCACACTGTTGGTAAGGACACAAACCCACGAATTGCACTGAAGGATATGTCAAAAGTCAACCACGGAGCTTCATATTGCAGACAATTTAGGCCATCTACAGTATGTGTTTGTCATATAAAGATATGCATAATTTCAAAATTAAGTGATAGCGTTTAACCAAATTTGAAAGTTGACCATTATATTGCAGGTTACTTTCGTGAAAATTTTGTTCTTCATGTTGGCTTCTGTAATGTAAAAGTCCTTTTGCAAAGAAATGCACGTAATTTCTGACAAATTAAAAGACACTTGTAAGACCAGGAAGGCGGTGTACATGCCGATCAAGACACACTGCTATGGGTAATAACATTTCTTACTCTGGCTTTGATTTACAAAGGGATCATTTGAATATCCCTTGAATTAAACACTCTTTCCGTTGCATATATTGTAGGGGCTGTCATTGTTTATCACCCAATTTTCAAGTTATGCGCATGTGGGGTCGAAATTGAGAAAAGGCTTATACGCAAGGTATATGAATTAATCAATCTTAAGGAGCCCCTCCATAATGATTCAAAGTCAAATGATTACTCATGCCTATACAACCATGTTGATTAAGGAATAATAATTGTATTTATAAATGTCAAACTAATTTAATAGCTGAACCGTAAGTAAAAGAAAAGTTACACAAATTCTGCTACAAGTTTCATAGCGACTCACTACTTTTCAAGGGAGTAAACAGACTAAATCTTGCCCAACTTTCCAGCTTATTTCACTTACAAGTATATTTTGTCATGTTTCGGACAAAATCATTGAATATTAAAGGTAAACCAAAGGTATTTCTCTTTAAATTTAAAAATTCAGTGTAAAACTTGTCACATTATATAATTTTTGAATAAGGACTACCAGGGTATATTCTGATTCAGACTGGGGTGACTTCATTTTTCCTGTAGAGTGGAAGAGCTTTACCCATAACTTAAAGTCGCAGATGGAGGCTGGATGCGGGAGTGGCAATGCATACACGGAAGCTAGCAGCCACTACCACGTGGATATGCCTATTTGACTTACAGAACGCTATCTTCTGAGAAACAAAAGTTTCAACATCCTTGGCACTTGATGTGAAGTTGAAATCGAAAAGATGTGTGATCACCGGGTCGGGGGCATGCGCGGATCCAGACATTTCGAAAAGGGGTCTGAAAGCCCCCTTGAATATTCTCCTAGATTAACATTATTACTAATTTCGTGTATTTGTTACTATAGATGTAGCGAATAGGGGCTTTGAGGCCGGGAAAGCCCCCTTGGATCCGCGCCGGGGGGGGGGTCATCTTTAACATTTCCTATTCAAGTTCTTGGTTCTCGGAGTATAAAATTGTACAGAAACCACTTCTGGGTTGTTCAGATGAGTTCAGTTTATTAGTCAGTAATTCACATCATTAAGGTATAAGAGACATACAATTCAGTTAATAAAATAATAAAATTAATAAGTTGGCAGCTAACATAAAACTAATAAAGTACCAAACACAAAAATTATTCAGTTACAACACGGAGTAATGTTTAAATTGTCAGGAGAAATAGAGACTTACAGCAAGTCAAAAAATGAATGTGGAACCAACAGCAATCTCGAGAACAGCCTAGTTACAAGGAGAAGGTTTT
Source organism: Holothuria leucospilota (assembly GCA_029531755.1). Lineage (NCBI taxonomy): Eukaryota > Metazoa > Echinodermata > Holothuroidea > Aspidochirotida > Holothuriidae > Holothuria > Holothuria leucospilota. The sequence continues at coordinate 51,146,480 of CM055961.1, forward strand.
AAGAATCTTTTCACAAAAATTTGCTCAGCTTAATAAGGAAAGGTTTTGAGAAGATTGAACGATATGTTTCATTTTTACAGAGCTGGGAGTTTAATTGAAATATGGTTTCAGAACCTTGATCATTCCGTTTGTAAATAATGTCACTCGAAAATATTATGGAATTCATCTTCTAACATATTTGTAGGGCGTAGATTCTTTTACATGATAAGCTATATTAATAAATCTTCCTTCTATATTGTGGGTAGCTTACTCTATTTACACAACGAAATTTACAATTTAGTCTTATATTATGTTTATCAGTGGTGTATTTAAGGGAGCCACTGGGCCATGCCCCCCTCACTGGTGTCGATTTTTCTTCTTTTTTAGTACCGTACCCGAGATAATTAAATTTTTGAACACATATTTTACTTCAAAGTTAGCATATGTGGCACCAGGTTGCATGAAAGGACACCTAATTTTTCAAAACTTTTTAAAGGGGAGGGGGACACCCCCTTCAAAGACTCGGTAGGAATCAGCTACGAGTCCGTAATACAGTTTACAGGATCTCTCATTCCATGCTAAAGTAATTCCAAGTCCGAAAAAGGCCAGAGTCCAGAGTTGAGTTGGAGACCGGAGGGCACCCTAGACAGAAGAGCATTTTGTGTCACATTGACTGTTAAATGTAGACATGAAGACATTTGAGATGGTATCGAAGAAGAAAATGGAAAAAAAAGTTGAACGGAAGGTGAAGGCACGAAAATTTAGGTAGTATGTACAAGGGGGAAACAGTTAATATACGTCAACCACTCATCCTTAAAGACATTACACCCTTCCTCCTGTAGAAAACGTTTGCCTAAAACTTTTCTTCGATCAATTTCTATTGGAAACCATTATGCGTGCGCGCGCTCCCACCAATGCAATACGTGTTGGCGTCACTGTTTGTTGCTAGTATACTTTTGTCGACTTGCTATGGGGGGATGGACCCAGTTGTACTCAAGATCAGTTGCGCTGCCACGAAAGATGTCGAATCCCACCCCACATAAATCCAGAGAATCGGTGTAAAGCGTGCATCTATATGTATGCCTAGGATAGTTTGCAACCTGCGCGGATCTTCCTTGTCACTTCGCGTCGTTCTGGGGTAGGCATTAGGGGAAGGATGTGTCCCCCTCTCCTTCGATAATTTTTCGTTCATTTAAGGTAGCTTAGATGCAAAATTGTGCTATCCTTGGCAAAGTTTCGAAATGATCATATGTTGGAAAATTTTCACAATTTAGTGAATTGTTCTGATTATGGGTTGGGTATAAGGGGCATGGGACCCTCCCAAGCAATGGAGTAGGGAAAACAAGCCAGTAAGCCACAACTGCAAAAAAGGCCGTGACCGGCCCGACTTAAAGCAATTGTTTAGAAACTGAGCCGTAAAACCTCATCTAACTCTAAATATTCAAGGCTGGTAAAACGACACCGGCATAGGGGAGCGTTGTGGGTAATTAAAATTGGCGATACTAACAATGAGTAATGATAATTCAGATGATCAGAGTGCGATTAGGAGTGAACGAGAGGGGAGAAGGAATTACTAAAGGGTCGTGGATAAAGCAGTATGTACATGTCAAAACACATCATTTACCATATAAAAAATTATGTGTGTCTTGACGCAATGAAAATGCTTTAAAAATGTCTGACGGCAAATACTATCTTTCAAACCATGTTGCAGACCTGACACGTGTTTCCATAGGCTACTCATAATGTTAGGTTGCTCTATGATCCCCTATTGATGAGCGGTCCCTACAGAGTTTGTAGACGTACCTCCAGTTTTCGGAATTTTTTTTTTTTTTGGCCATAGCAGCCTTTCGGAATTTCTTTTTGGCCATAGCAGCCTTCCGCCCTAGTCATGATCTTAAGATATCATAGGTGTAGGAAGCTGTTTTCAACTGGAGGGGCTGACCGTTGTTTCGGACCACCGTCCTGGGGAAGGGTCCAAGGGAATGGGTGTCCGTCCTCCCCCTTTTGAAGAGTTCTAATATTTGAGGGTTCTTTGATGCAATTTGGTGCAGAATATTGTCCAAATTTAAAGGGAAATTACTGCAAAATTTTGAGTTTGTTTTGCAGAGGAAAAGAGTGGTGTTCGTCCTTGAATTCAGGAGCTCGAAAGCATACTTCCACCTCACTACATTTTTAAATGGGGACTAAAGTTCCCTCGCCACCGCTTCCTTCGATTATGTAAGGTATAGTGAGCCACCTATAAAAAATTCGGGCCGAAATTTTGCATTAAAATAATTTCTGCGACGAACTAGTTGCACGCAGACTCTCTACCGAGACACTTTCAATTCTCCCAAAATGTGTCTGCCATGAGAATGCCAGTTTGCTGTGGTAATTCTTTAAATATTATTATTTTCTGTTTTTTCCAAAATTTATTGAATGCGAAAATAATATATGCAAAAATAGATGTAACGCAATGTAAACCAAAGGTGTGAGGATAAGCAGATCAGTTATGTTGGAAAGTTACCCAAGATCTGTCTCGATCGTTTTTGGGCAAGTTCTTTCAATAATCTTCATTACAGCTTAATTAAAGAGGACCCACCCATACATTAACCAATAAAAAGACATGTACTAAATTCTAACTGAATATTCAGTAAAACAAAGCTACCAAAACTTATTTCATTGGTTGAAAGTGATAAAGTGCTTCCACAGCAGATTGACCAAAACTAGTGACTCCCTGCTTTGCAGCATAGTTTGACAAATGACCATTAACTAGCAATTTATCCTCTTTGCACTGAAAATACAAAGAATTCTGCTGACAGTCACTTGTTGGACCTGTTCGAGAGTTGTCTCCAAAATTTAATAAAAGTAATAGTTTTCTGAAACACACAGATATAACTAATTAATCCAAAAGGGGTTATAACTGTGAGAAAGTGTAGTTTGGTAGCAGATCTAGGGACCTATTATTCCCAAAATAGACATAATGACTGGGCGTCCTAAATGTCAGATGGACAAAGAGACTTGTTTACATTTACAGTGTAGCAATGAGTCTAAAAGCGCGCAGAGGGAACGAAAATTTGACGTGTTGCATACGTGTTGCAACGTGTTGCATATGGTTTCCTTTTTCGGGAGAATTTTGGTTCCACCCACTCCAAACGAGAGATCATCTCCCCGACTTGCTCTCTCTTAAAGTGACAAATCTATTTACCTACTATAAAAAGTATCCGTCATCCTTGTCTTGAATATCTTGTGTTTTCAAGGTTTTCTGATTTTAACCTCTGCTGACCTCAGATGACCTCTGACCTCCACCAAAACATTAGAGGTCTTCCTCTCAATATGAAAAATGTATATACTAAGTACGGAATTGTCCATCTTGAGATATCGTCAAGTTAACAAGCAGTTTTTAAGAATTCCAAGTTCGCCTCCGCTTACCTTTGACCTCTACCAAACCAATAGGTCCATCATCTGACTATAACGCATTCACATGCCAAGTATTAAAAGTATCCGTGCTTCAAACCTAAAAATATCGTGTTTGCAATGTTTTCCTTTTATGACCTCTGGTGACATCGCATGACTTTGACCTCCACCAAAACAATACGGTTCTTTCTCGCAATGTGAAAAATTCCATATACCAAGTATAAGAAGTATCCATGATTGCTATCTTGAGGTATCGTGTTTACAAACCAAGGGTCACAAACAACACACATACGTACATACTACACACACATACAGATAGACAGACAGACAGAAAGATAGATAGATAGATAGATAGATAGATCAGATTTATTGTCCCTTTAAAAAAAGGAAATTTTTTCCGCCAACAGTTCAAACCATCAAAACAAGGCATTAACAAATAAAAATGAAATAAAATAGTATACAATCACAAAGGTGGGCAAAAGTACATGCAAAAGTAGAATAAAAACTAAGAAATAAAACCTGATGGCATAAAACACTTAAAACTACAAAAGTACAAAAACAAAAACAGATCAAGAGATAAAACAGTAAGAACAAAAAAGGAATAAACACAAGTTTGAATGGAAGTTACACAACTACGGTAATAAAAGAATAAAAGAGATTGAAAACATCGAAACTAAAGTTTAAAGCAGGAGGTAAAGACACACGACTGGGAAAGAGAGCAGCTGACTGATCGAATAAGAATCAACGCTTAACAAACGAGTTTGGATAAGTGAAACGCTTCAGGAATAAACGAATTACGGTATCTACTCTTTCTTGTACTTGGAACCTGTAACCTGACGCCGGACCTATTGAAGGTGATAAGGCTATGGAATGGGTATACTATCCTGGTATATTGATGCTAGAGGAGGAGGACTTGAACCTATATATCGTTCAGCTGCTTTACGCACTCTCTCCAGCTCTTCTCTATACGTCTTAGACATACCACCATAAAAACTTATAATGCTAAACGTTAAGACACGTTAAGTCGCGTGATTGCATAGACTTCTTTTGCCTTTGGCAAGAAATGAAAAACGAGCCATAGTGATACTTGTAACAACTTTATCATAAACTAAGTACCATTTTTACGGACATTTTTAACGCTTTTGTTTTACAAAGGTCATTTGATTAGTAGGCATATTAATTGTTAATGAAAAAGCTGTTAATGGACAGTTTCGCAAAGTAATAAAGCAAAAGCAAAATCACATAATTGGCTCTTAATCACTGGTTACAGTTTCAATTTGACTTCCTTTTATGTTATAATATAAGTTATGACATGAACTTTATTTTTATGTTGATTTTGTAAGTATGCATGATATTTGCTGCCCTCTATCGGCAAAAACCTGAAATTTGGTCGGTCACCCTAACATTGTAAGACACACACTGTCTTAAAGTGGCCATTTTAAAACACCTTTTACTTGGAACTTGAAAATATTAGAATTATTGTACTTGCATTATTTAACAGTAGATAGGTAGTACTTACAGTCTGACAAATTTGATTAAGATTATACTTGATTAATTTATAATAATGCCACATGTTTTCTGTGACGGACGTACATTTTCGTACATTTTTCGCACGGGGACGTCCGTCACAGAGAAAATGTACGTCCGTCACAGTGACATTTTTGTAAGCATGGCGGGAAAGCAATATAAACTTCAACTGAATTTTAATGGAATATGTAGACTGAAACCTTCTTTAGAACGTGGATAGTAATTTTCACTGGTACTTTGTTTAAAAACACAGCAAATCTTCAAATGAAAATTACACTTTGAAACAATGACGTTCTCCGCATACGTCCGTCACAGAGGGTTAATTTAATATTCTCTGGTTTGGTGCAGAGAACAGGAACTGAAACTCTGTAAAAGTTTAGTACAAGGTAGATGTTCCACGAAACCCAGATAAAATCAAACCTTCTTTCTATACCTATTGAGAGAGAAATAAACAAACTGTCCCAAATGTACGTCCGGCTTCATGGAATTGCCCAAATATTATGAGGTTGGTGGTGTACATGTTACTTTTCGTCTTGATTCCATTCGTTTTATCACATCCAACGAAGAGAATGATCATCTATGCGATGAACTTCTTCAGCCACCTTGTATACTGTGCGCGAAAAAAGTATATCGTATTGTTGCTTAATAGAAGAGGAAATTACAAACTATGTATACATCGCAAATCTATGAAAGAAAACATGATGGCATAGGCTTGGGAAGCAGGAAGGAGGGATGGGGGAGTTTAGTAGCTGAAACACCCAATAATCTGAAAAAAGGGCTGAAAAACATTTCAGCTCCCATTAATCTAAGGAAAATTGAATAACCCGGTACCGCTTTGTGTAAATTGTAGCGATTTTGAGAACAGTAATGCTTTTAATAAACTTTTAATTTAAGGTTGGTTTTTACTTGTTAAAAGTTCACAAACATGCAAAGGTTAAAAGAGTCAAATTTTCAAAGTTTTGGTGTTTGACCTACTTGAGTGTGATGACCCCTACAAAATGCTATTTGTAAAAACGAACAATTTATACACTTTTAAAGCTCTCAAATTTTAAAGAAAATGAACCTCCTACAGTATGTTTTCATGACTTAAAACAGGAAAATTAAAGTACGAAATTCCTTGCGTTCTACTTTCAACAACTTTTGATACTAAACTAGTAGTTAATAGAAGAAAAGCGCCCCAGGACTGACGCACATTATAGTACCTTCATTAAAATATTAAGTGTAGTGAAGTGTTGTTAACGTTTCTAAAAGTTGCCTAACTTCTAAAGTTTTACGATCAAAGGTCATTAAAAGTGGCGTTTTAAAAATTGGTTTGTACGTATTTTCTCATGAGTGCTCTCACAAAATATGTGAGCTAACAGAAACTTCTTTTTATTTAATGTGGTTAAATTTATTTCTTTATAAGCTCTTCCTTAAGGAGTGTTAGCTAGAGCATTGTTTCCAGTTCACCCTCATTCTGAAAGCGAGAATTATCAATCTGAGGCATTAAAAAGCAGTTTTCTGCTGGGCGTTGAACGTTTTGGACCGCCATTCGGGAGGTCTCAGGGGATGGTGACCCCTTTCTTTGCGAATTGTTTTAATATTTGAGGGTCCCTAGATGAAATTTGGTGCCACATATTGTGCAAATTTTAAGAAAATTTGCTGAAAATTTTTAATAAAGGCTACTATCCAGAGGAAACAAATAAGGGGTTTCCTCCTTTTATTGTAGGGGGCATATTTCCTCCCCCCTCATTTTGGAATAGGTGAGGGGTTAAGCTTCCCAGCCCTCTTCCTACGCCTAAGATCTTAAAATTTAAACGAAATGAATAAATAAATGAATTCATTAACGAATGAATTGAATTGAATGAATGAATGAATGAGTGAATGAAAAAATGTATATATGAATGGATGAATGAATGAATGAATTAATTAATGGATGAACGAATCAATGAGAAAGTGAGTGAGCAAGTGAATTAGCGGATGAGAGAATGAATGATGAATGAATGAACGAATGAATTAATGAATGAACGAACGAATGAATGAGTTGAACGAAAAAGTGAATGAATGAATCTATATATGAATGAATAAATAAATGAATCAATCAATCAATGAGTCAGTGATTGATCAAGTGAATTAGGGGATGGGCGAATGCGTAGATGAGTGAATGAATGGTGAATGAATGAATGGATGGATGAATGAATAAAAGATTGTATGAATGAATGAATATGTCAGTAAAGGAAAGAAGGATGGAAAAAAGTCCGTTAAGTTGAAGAGGCCCTAATATGTATGTAGTTGCATATAGCTTTTGCCTGTTTGCGTCTAAGAGTGTCTCAGTATTCAACAGGCGTTTATGTGGCAACAATAAGATGTAATCAAAGCCCGCCAAAAAGTTGGCCTACCATGATCAAAAGAGCTAAATATGACGGCTGTTGACAAAACTTGAGTGATATGAAAGGTATTCCGTCCCCCTTAAGCGAAATGCTGGGAATCCTGTCTCATAGGTACACAACCTAACACTAGCAAATGTTGCTGATTTTGCCAAATATTGAATTTACTCGTAACTCCCTAACCAAATCATTGGAGGGGTGTTGTCTCACATACACTACTTTGCGTGTATTTCACTGCAATTGATAAACTTTACGGGAGGATTAAACAAAGTACTTCATTCCTGCTCAAATTATAGAAGGAATTTTCATGTGTGTCTACGAATTTCTTCTTAAACACCGAAATGTACCTTGATAAGTGTGCGCTCGAAGCGTGCGGAAAACAAACACTTTTCATGACCTCCGTCTTATATTCTTCCAGATATCAGCAAACATTATAGTTTTGCCTAAAATATCAAAGATATTCCGCCCCTCCGCCCCTCACACTCACATTATCAGCAATAACCAGATATTGCTGGGTACGAAAAAGGTTCCCTTCCACGCAACAAATTATTTTGGGGACCATTTCCACTACCTTCGTTCCCGCCCCTCCGTGATCGGTGCCCTTCCAAAGCAATGACTGACGATAGAAAACCGTGATGTAATCTTGTAGCCTCCTTAAAAGCATGTTCTGGTGACCAAATTTGATGTTTTCAAAAAAGCAGAAAAATTTTCTGTGTTAGGCAGTAAAAACCCATCTCTTGCATCTGGAAGATATGAATTTTTGAAGAAATGCTTTATTTTCATGTTCCTCAGTGTATGATGGGAAATCTGTGATGTCATTTGGGCAAATTGATTAGATGTAGTTTTTGTATTTCTTTATAATGTTGATATCATTAAATTGATTATTTCATACTTTACTTGCTGTACGATAAGTATGGAACAGTTTTACACTTTATCTACATGGAAAAGCATCTAAACAGTCCAACGGTATCAAATTTCAAGGACAAACAAGGCATCCAATTATAAAGAATAACAAAAGGAATCTGAGACAATTTGGCCACTTGGCTTCATGTTCTGTGACCTTGAGGAAATCTGGAGGTATTTCTTGTCAAAAGTAACCAGTCTTTTGAAAGGGATATCTTGAGTTAGGAATGGAGTTTTGGTACGGGGTTTGGATGACATGTAGTGAAATTTTTTTCTTTCCTATATGACCCCTACAAAATGCCACCAGACAATGCCTTTAAGTTCGGCAGGTCTTATTTTAACGAGATAAAAACTTCCTTAAAAATTCTACTTACCTCGCTCTCATAGTCAATGACTTCATCTCCACGCTGTGAAAAGAAAACGACACTAGTGATTTAGTAAAGGTCTCAAAATAAAAACTCTTGCAAGGAACCAGTGAGGTCCAGATATCTTTTGTAATACTTACGTAAAGAACTCAAACTAATGGTAAAGCTAGTCAGAACTGTGTTGGCCGGAACAAATTTACTAACATGTTTGAAGTTGAGACAACTTTTTTAACTTGATGTGTTGTTGTATCTGTCCCATTTGATGATGTATGTTAACCAGCAGAAGGAAAAATCTGCCCCTTGTATTATCATACATCTTCACTCTAACTTCATATTCGCGAAATACTGATTTACCCACACTAGTGACTTTGTAAAATTGTCAAGCTACATTTGTAGTGAGGATTGCAGATTGTAGATATCGATATACACTATTCGAGGTCTGAACAGTCAAGCACCAAATCGGAATCCTTTCAAATATTTGACTAGATTCAGTTCAAAGACGAATTAGTTCTGGTCACCTCTGAACCACATCTAGTCTAATAATTTTAATTGATCAGATTCTGGGTCGGTGCCCGGTTGATCAACTTAGGTTCAGATCTGACCAGGAACTTGGTTTCAGAGAGTAATCAGGAGCGGATCTAGGGTCTTTTATGAGGGGGGTCCAACATAAAAAGGGTAGAGACCCTATAGTGGGAGAGATTGGCCAACCATTGTTCTCAGATACGCATTCTGATTGGACGAAATGTATGGGCACCATTTTGGAGCCAAAGTACGAGCTTGCAAGATCATGTGTAGCCTATGTACATTCGAGAAGTTGTGCAGGCTGTACTGTAAGTACGGCCGGCCGTACGCATCCTATGTAAGATAGACGTGTTTTGTTTCCAAAATTCCGGCCGGGTTGTGATTCATTTGGATGCACGAACAGACCAGAAAAGGGTTACAAGTTGTATAGATTCCCATCCTGTACAAAAACAAGGCTTCGGGGGCTGTAAAAGTTAGAATGTTCAATTGGAATCCATCAAATAGCGATCGCTTATGCGATGTAACTTTACAATATACAACTTAGTAATACATGTAGGCCTAACGTTAGAGTAGGCTTAGCCTTAGAGTTAGATTACGACGTTCTGTAGAAGGCCTAGCCTATACCGTATACGGCGGTTCCATCTCTATATTCCGACTGCTTGATATTCCAACACATAAACCCAAATACAATTCATAACCCCTTGGCCTAACCGGTTAACCCTAACCCTAATACTAACCCTGTTGGAGAGTTGTCGGAACATCCCCATAGAGACTTTGGAATACCAGAGCTGCAGTCCCCAGTCGTAGGTGTAGGAGCAGTGGCGTATTTAGGGGGGCCATTGGGCCATACCCCCACCCCTCACTGATGCCGATTTTTTTTTTACTTGAGATAGAGATACGTAAATGTTTAACACAAATTTTACTGCGAATGGTAGCATATGTGGCACCAGACTGCATGTAAGAACACCTAATTTTTCAAAAATTTTCAAAGGTGAGGGGGCACTCCATTGGGCCATGGTGCCCCCTCACTGATGCCGATGTTTTTGTTTTAGTTCCTAAAAATACGTCAATTTTTTAAAACAAATTTTACTTCAAATGTAGCATATGTGGCACAAGATTGCATGTAAGGACACCCAATTTTTCAAAAATTTTCATAGGGGAAGGGGACACAATAACAGATCAAACATTGCTCCTGGATCTATTAGTAACATGAGAAAACTGAAACATTTGCGTACCTTTGACTTTGATGTAGTTTTTTACATGGAATACACCCTGGCCAGTCACAATTAGGCCTAGGCCTTTGCATAAAATAAAAAAGTCTCACTAGGAAGTACTCCCCTATATTTACCCCTTCCCCCAGACCTCTCCTGAAACTTTCACTAAATAATGAAAAATCTTAAATGATTAGTTCAACTTGTTTACAACTCTCCATAAAAAGCACCATTTGCATGTATGCCATCCTGCATTAACGTACTAGTAGTTTTCTCAGAAAGAAGGGGTAAGCCCAGCCCAGAATAGACCCACCCCTCCCCCTTCTTTACCAGCACAAAAATAAGACACGCTAAAAGGAGATTTTTTTGAAATAAAATCACTTTTAAAACTGTCAAAATAGCATACACCATTCTGCATTTTCGTCACTTTCTATTAGCAAAAGTTACTCAAAATGGAGGGTGTTATCCCCTCCCTCTAGGCCCCTCATAGGACGGCTTTTCTTGCACCGGGTGACAAACTAAAGGATCCGACAGCCAGAGTCAACCAATACGAATGATTGTCACAAGAGAACAGAACGCTGTAACTCACTTTGTTTTACATTTTGTATGGAAAACTGTACGCACACAGTGTATATGATATCTGGCCATAATTAACATTTGGCTCCAAAATGGCGCCCATGAAGTAAGTTGGCCAGTATCTCCCACTATAGAGTCTCTAAAAAAGGGTACATTCATTTTTTAAAATTTGGTTCCCATAAACGTCAGCGATTATATAATTTACCGCATATTGATAAAGAAAGGATAAACCAAGAGACATGCAAAAACTGGAATCAAAACCTGGAATCTAAACGGTGAAATTGCAAAGCGCGCTAAGAACGCGAAAATTTTTTGGGTAAGCCTACACATAAGACTTTACTAATTTAAAGCTTATATAGAACAATTGTCTGGACACTTGGGCCCTATCAGGCATAACTTTATTGTACTTCCCTCCTCGAGTCACTAGCCGTACCGTACGTCAGACACAAGTGAACGCTAACCAGGTTTAGCGAAATGCGATTCAATTCCCGACATTTACATAAATCCATGTATTCTACTTATTAACTTGAAAAGGTGGAAAGGGTTTGTACTATATTTAGCTATAAGTATAACGGAACTGAGGAAGATTGGACAAAGCGTACCGAAAATTTTGGGTTTTATCCCAGAAATTACCCTTATGAAAGCCAAAATAAGTAAACCGACCATGGGTGGCGGCAGAATTTTCCCAACAGGGGGCCGGGCAATGTCAGCTACCCCAAGTTCCGACATTCCTTATTTCGAGGGGATGATGAGAAGGGCAAATGGAGGAGCCTCATTATCCCATGCCATTGCAGGCATATGTTGCATTATATCACTTAATACTTCAAGATCCGAGTTGCGCACTAATAGTGTTCTTTCAATCTGGATCGTGAAATTGAAAAGTGCGCGAAGCGGGCGAAAATTTTTAATAGGCTTATACATAAAACATGACGAAACGAAAAAAAAGAACTGTATGGTTTGTAGACCGTATCGGATGTAACATACATTGTATCGAAACCACCTGGACCACACGATGAAATAGCCAAACTTTGATCAGTAAGTCGCTCACCAACTGACTTTACCGCAAGGCACACACAAGAGAACACCAACCAGGCTTTGCAAAATTGGATGAAAGTTACGACCTTTACATAAACTATGTACTCTGCCTATATGTTACTTGGTAAGGTGGACGGGAGTTGTGCTATCCTGTTATCTCGAATGGAACTATTGAAGACAACAGAGTGACTCTACAGCGCGCGTAGCGGGCCGAAAATTTTGGGTTCTTATTAGACTTGACTTTGTCAAGTTATTAGCTGTTTACAGTATTAAGGACCTCTGGGAGAAATGTTAGCACTGTAGCAAAGCCCTTGTTGGTGCAGGAAAGAAGTTCATAAGAAAATAAATGGGGGAGTTACTGTAAGATCATGATCCAATTGAAAGAAATAATATCACTAACGATCCAGGATAAATAAATCTTGCAACAGAGACACAAAACAAAGACAGTGATTTTAAAGTGACTAACGGAGACAGAATCGTCGGGCATGAAATGCATTACGCATTAGTACATGTCACCTCATTAACGAAAGGATTTGTTCATCACCTTTATTACATTACGAAGTGCATGCCGATGGTCAATAAAGTCTAAACGAAGCATACAATCCATATATTTGAAGAAGACTGTTTAGTCGAAACCGGCTACCGTCTCGTAACACGGAAAACGGTTTTCGGTTTCAGAACGTTAATCAGTGACGCGTATCACTGCAGTTTGAAAGCAAAACTGCAATCGCTACTCTCGTTATGCTAATATTGACATTCTTACTGTCACGTGAAAAAACAACTGATTTTCTGTAACTTTTATTTATCTTAAAAGAAAATATTTGAAAAATTGGAACATGGAACGCCATGAGCGATGGTTTGTCGGAGAACTGTCCTTCTGTTTTATATTATGAAGTTACCCATCAGATCTTACCAATTGTAATAAACTGTTTGAAATCATGAGTAGCGATAACAAGAAAATAACAGTACAACATATTCTGATGTTGATAAATCCACAAGTTCCTTTAATTTTGGGGGTACAAAATATTTAAGAAGCCAAGTATTTAGAGCGATGGGAGATCTATGATATCATTATTTATGATCAGAGAACGCTCAGTGGCGTCAATACACCTTAGGAGGGATGTCCGCATCATGTAGATTTGACTATTTCAAAATTTTATGCTTCTGTGTGAAATGAATACACATTTTTTAAGATGTCATGGGGTTGTTGGGATCCTGCAGAGCAGATCGCACTACTGTGATAAAATATATGGCCATGTCGCCTGCTTACAACAGGCTTTGCAGCATTTAAAATAACAGCTAGGAGAAAAATTTTGCAGACGGTTGCGGTTACTTGTGTATTTTGAGGACTATTTGAGATAATGATAAGAGTGTATAAACCTATTAGGGTAAATGTACTTTTAACGTATTAACTGTATACCTTATAATCAAAAGAACCATTGACCCGTATCATTCTACTGCAACAATTTGCCCGTATAAATGACATGATCCCCACGCATGACACTAAACTGTGAACAATTTGTTCAGCCTTTCGTATTTCGTCATTACGTTGCTCAAATTATTTTTTTTTAATTTCAGCCTGCGACGTGGAAGTGGATTTGATTGACGTCAGCAGGTACGTGTTTGTTGCATCCCATGAAATACCTTAATGGCATTGTGTCTTTAACTCCTTCCCCTTTTGAGTATTCTTGACGTTTGTGTCATAATGGTTAGCTTAACATTTATAGACCTATTCTAATTGAACAGGAGCATAGCAATATTTCCCACACATAGCTCTCACTGCTGCAAGGTATATCCAGCATTCTAAAAACTCTTTGCACCAATGTTTGCTCCCGGTGGTAACCTTGCCTTCGTAGATGGCTGTACGGTATATTACTCGTTCAATTATTTGGGTGACCTTAAATTAAAGAGGGGCTGAGTAAACAAATTCCGCTTCGCGGGGTAATTTTAAACTTGGTTTTCTCCTTAAAATGTTCACCACTATTCTTAGTCTGGTCAACAAGGGTCAGTGACAACAACATGAAACACTTCTTACATGGGACTGAATTCTGTTGCCACTGTGACGCAAAAAAAAAGAACTTTTAAACTTTGGTCGGTATGCAGTCAATCTCATTTCAATTAAATTCATTGTAGTATTTCCTCAAAACTTACATTATAAAAACGCTCGGTTTAAATTTGAACCAACCGGGGTCGGAAGGGCAACTAACCGAGATCTGTTCAAATATTTGACAAGATCTGGTTCAAAATTGAACCGAATCTAGTCAAATTTCTGAACCAATTTTGGTAAGTTGCCCCTTCGACCCCGGTTGGTTCAAATTTGAACCGACCGTTTTGAGAGTGTACATATCAAGTAAATGTTAAAATGATCCGGAAATTGCCCAGTGAGAGAGTAATGTTTTAGGGGTAAACAATATTGTCTAAGGCAGACTGCATCAAAGTTTTGCCACAAAAAGAAGTTGAATATGAAACGTTTATTGACAGTAGTGTTATAAAACGTCTTAACTTAAGATTGGCTCTTGTAGGAGAACAACTTCATATAAAGGCATGTCTTCACAGTGGTCTTTGACAACAGAGATCAAACTAATGGAACAAACAGTCCTGTTAATCAAATTTTGGTACCTGAATGGATGAAATCATTTACCAGTAAATTTATTTGAGAGAGTTGGATATAATTGTGTCTCCTCCCTAGAACCTCCCTGAATCTACTATGGAAACAGCCTTTTTCCCGTTTCAGGGGAATTTCTTATTATGGTGAGTATGTTTCACTGCAAAGGTTGTAGATGTTTCAATTGTTTACTTTGAGATTGCTTTTTGTTGCAAATTTAAGTGTTTTGCTGAAACAGTGGATGCAATGACAGAAGTCATCGCGGCCACTGTTAGTACAGTATTTCCTCCCGCATTCCCCCTTTATTTATAAACCAACCTAAATGAAATAGTTCCAAAACAGTACTGTCCTTTACAATGAAAACAATCGTGTTTGGTTTACAATCTCTATTTTGTAAACAGTTGCCAAACAATCGCTTTTCCTTTACATTCCTGACCATAAAGTATCTCACATGAAATAGTATATAAGTTCAGAACTTCTACATATGGATAGCTCTTGATACTTTTCCTCAAAACTCAAATTTTTCGAAATACAAAAATATTAAAAATGCAAATAAAGAAGACATGTACAAGTATAGAGGCCACATGCATATATATGTTTCCGTTTGATGAAAATATAGTAATTAGCTAGGCCCTTCGTAGTAAGAAAGCTCATTTCAAAATATCATTATATGTACAGCCTCTTTAGCTTTGTTGATAATCATCCCGACTGAGAGCAGCTTTACTCGGCTGTTACGTGACCAGACTAGCATATATGCCTGTCTGCACAGAGCTGTAACCGTGGATGTACGCGTAATAATTATCATTGGCGGTCTCTTTTCAAGATACATGAATATGAGAAGAACAGATTGCCCTAGGAAAGGGTGAATAAGCACACGGACTATCAGAACTGGAAGTTATGTCGAGCTGTAGCCTGTTCCATGCTTCCATAATTCAGAAAGGCACAGTAAGCCTACTGTTTGCGTTTTAGTGCGTTCACCTTTGTTATCCCTTTGTGTTGAAGTCTTGTCCTTTACACGTAAAAATCGTACAATCAGTTTCTGACCCCAAATGCAGTGAAGTGAAGAACTCGGTTTAAAAAAAAAAAATCACGTGAAGATAAAATCGTTGTTTCGATAACACTTGGATGATTTTTTTTTTGGTATGGTAATTATGTCTGTAGTCAACGATAAGAAAATTGGGGGATTCCCCAGAGCCCTACAGCATTGCACTTTGAGTGCTACTATATACAAGCCTACAGGAGAAGGTACTCCTAAATATGTACAGAAGTGTCTAGTCTGCCACGCAGGCTAAGCATGGAGTAATTCCGGTAATTTCTTTAAATTACAAAAACCTCTGCCTAGATAGCAAAGAGACAATATTTTGGTCGTACTTTTATGATACAAAGATCACTTTTTGGTGGTATTGTCCCTGACGTATTTGCAAATATTGATAGGTTGTACATGTTTATTGCCCTAACAAAGTTTACCCTCCTCAAAAAGTAGGAAAAATTAATATGAAAGAACAGAACGACACGAAACGGCATCATATGAAACCGACAAGTCTTTGTTAGCGTGATATCTAACAGAATGATGGTGCATGGTGTGCTATTCTACAAATGTGTGTCTCATGTTGACACGTTTATATTACTCCTGGTACTGCATGCGATAAAGGTACCTGATTAAGCCTCTGAACGCAAGAAACAGTCTAACATTAAAAAGAGATCCTTGCCAATGAAGTTCAAAACAGTAATTCTTAAACAAAAACACAAACTTTTTTTTGCAAAAGTTTTAGCGGAGCTAAAGTATAAAAGCTCTCTAATCTTAACCCAGAAAGTAAAGTTTTCTCTACTACGTCTTGTTTTAGCCCCTCCTCCACTTTAAACAAAACACCTGTCTAGAATACCTCCAAGATAGCCTGCAATGCGTTAAATTTTCTAGAGGATGTGGGTAACTGTGTGTAAGATTAATTGGGACTTAAATGACAAATTTAATGTACAAATCATAGGTGACCAAAAACCAACCAGAGTGAAACTATGTTGTTTGAATGAATGTCAATGAAAGTGCAGTCCTCAACCGTGTTTAGAACTCTAGGGCTATTCCTAAATATTCTTGGGTAGGGGGTCACTAGTAACTACCTGGTTTGGGGATGTCATATCACTTTTTCATGTTTTTATCTTCGATTAAAAACTGTATCAAAGTAAAACAGAAACCAAACCGAGCACAGATTAAAGTGAAAGTCATTCAGTGACAATGTCTGCAAAGCAATATCTTTTTGAGCTTCAATGAGTTTGCGTGCATTCGATCTGTGGTTTTATCACTTCAAAATGTCTCTGAAAATGTGCGCAGAACCTCGAAAAGGTCACAGACCTTTCGTGGTCATTCCGTAAAAACTGATCACGGACGTTTCGTGCTTATGAGGTTCGACCTGAGGGGCATATAATCAATGGTACTGAATTGGAGCTGTACTTTTCACAGTCTTAAGATAGAATGAGGGCGACACGCAATGATAGAACTTGCCGAATAGCAGATTAGTTTTCTATGGCATTTACTTTATAGCTCATTGGCTGCTGTATGACGGGAACTTCAAAATTATGTTGATCCAGCTAGACATCGATGACATATGAAAAAGTAGGAAGGAGAGAATGACAAAATCGCTTAAATCTTCCAACTTTATGATACTTTTCTTCACAGTCAGGAGTATGTCTAGCTTCAAAGCAAGTAACGTTATGAAACGTTAAACAATGCCACATTGCATTGTCATAGCGAGGATATTGTTTTTTCATTCGCATGCATGTAAAATCGAATTTTTTCTTATTATTTGGAAAGGGCGCTCTTGTCGTCAATATCACATTCCCAACTGGCTATTGTTAAATATGGCTTTCCGATATCCAGTCTTTTTTAGGCCACATAATCCTAAAAAGCTTTGATTTATAGTCTTTTTATCACGTTTCTCGTAAAGGTTATGTGATCTATCGGTTCTTTTGCTTACTTATTGTAAACAGTTATAGCTATCAGAAGAATAAAGTCAGCCCATCTGGCGCTCACCAAATGACATAAACACTTCCTTTCCCGTAAGCTGCGTAACTGTGTCACGCAAATCGAGTTGGCATTTTCAAAAATTCATAACTTCGTCTTGCATCATCCACCAGCCTTTATTTAACCACCGAAATAAAGCCAACAACTAGATCTATCAAATGCGACTATTTTTGTTTTTTTTTTTGGGGGGGGGGGGGGGTTGTATACTGAAAACTTTTCACAAAATACCAAAAAAGAGTTGTTTACATTAAAAAATTCCCCCAAAATGCCAAAACTGGTAAAATGCCCTTCATTTTTTTCTAGGAGTCATTTCAGGCCTTTAGAAAAAGGTCACCCTACTCCCTATACTTTCTCTGAATACCTTAGAACCTAAAGAAACATCACGAGAGGTGATTAGATGCCAGGTATAGGGAATTCAGAGATATTTCAAGTAGAATTTCAAAAGATGCGTCATTTTCTTTCAAAAATCGACATTTCAGGCCCGAAACCTCACCCCAATTTAAAAACTCTTATCTCAACAACGGTTAGTCCAATCTTTTTTATTCAAACACCAAAATGTTTGTTACAAGATTCCTTACATAAAAATACCAACCTATATGCATAAATGACAAGGGTAGGGTGAGTTAGAGAGGTTCAAAGGTCCAGACATATTCAGTTTTCAAAAATGCGTAAATTCTGACGCAAAACATGCATTTTTGACCCCAAAATCCCCTCCCAGTATCAAAAATTATAACCCACAACACCCCTCCGACTTTTTCACTCACTAAAATGTCCATTTATAGCTACCTTACAAAGCCCATGCAGCTTTATTTTATAGATCCAAAGTTGTTTACGTTTCACTGTGCACTGAGCCTTAGCGTTCTGTGTAGAGGTCATATAGGTCAGTGTGTGTGAGTTCAGTGTGGGCTGTATAGCAAAAGTGTAGCAAAAGTATAGCAAAAGTGTAGCAAAAGTAAAATGGTCATATCTTCCTCATTTTTGGTCCAATTTCCTAAAATTTGGTATCAAATGAAAGAGAAAAAATAGCCAAACAATCTCATGTACCATAAATTACAAAAGAATAGTGGTCTGTATTTTTTTTTCGGTTTTCTACGATTTTTTTTATGAAAAACCGTATGACTTCATATAATTTGCATATTTGCATACATAATGAGATTATTTCACAAAAATAAAATGTGCATTCAAATTCCCCATCTTTGCTCTTTTCAATGATATGTAGGTTTATAAGAGAATATTCTTCTAAATCAACCAAAAAATTCCTGAAAATATTCCTCCTTTTAATACTCAAAACAACTTACGGGAATTTAAGGAGGCTATAGGCTACCAAGGAATTAGAAAGTATAGAGCCTAAGCAGGGGCGGATTGTGGGGCCCCTTTCCAAAAAAATGTTGAATTTTCCCAACTTCATAAAACAGCACAAGGCCCTATTCCAATGAAATAGGCCTATTGTGATGTCAGAATCAGTGATTTTTTTTCATTATTTTCGACCTCAGAAAATAATATTCACTTGTTATGTTAACACTAGTCTGAAACGGACCTCCGGCATTCTGATAACATTATGGCTCATATAGGCTACATTAACTTACTCCGTATATCACCAGGAGTTACTCATAAGCGCTACACTGGATTGCTAACTTCAATCTATTACATGGTTCACAACACCGGGAACATTGCTTCCATTTTCAAGGTAATTTGAGAATTCTTCAAAACTTGGAGGTAATATTTTCGACAATCTCAGGCTTTTGTGTCCTAAATTGCTGCATCGCTAGTGTTATATTCGAGCTGTCAGTGGCCAAGGTGTGTGTGTGGGGGGGGGGGGGGGGGTATGGGCAGCACATGCACCCTAATCGATTTCTGAAAATTTCCGAACATTTTCAAAATGAGTCCAAAAGGCTTTTGGGGTGAGGTGTGTTTTGGACTGAGTGATGGGCCTATTTTATTAGTTTCTGTCACAAGCTATTCTGAAACTTTCCAAATTTTCATTAATTCTTGGCAAACTTACAATTTTTGCACACTTGGCGAGCTGTTAGCAACACCTTATCGTTGTGCTTAGTATCCATTTCGTCCCAAAAGTTTTTCGCACCTTTCATCGGTGACAGGTTTTAGGCCGATTGTTCGTGTGTTCATAGCAATGATTACAGAGATGCATAGGACTACTAGTGAGCGAAACAGGGGACTTCAAGAGAAGACAAATTTTATGAAAATTGAGACTATTTACGAAGTAAATAGGCAAAGGACTCGCCGTCCTATGGCCGATCAATTTTATTAGGAAATTGATAGTTTCCCGGTGCAGAGTCTGCATTTCTAATGCTACGCGCACCTTCGTTACGGGTCGCCCTCCACATCTAATGACCATGGAATAATTATATCAAGACCAATATGAAAAATAGAGGTTGATCTCCAACCTATAGAACGGTTGCCATGCTACGTTCAAAAAACGTTAATGAGAATTTCTAAAGATTTAATTACTGTATTTCAACCATTGCCAAAGTTATTACCATTTTGCATCTCAGTCGCCTAACATAAACAAAAGTTTCTCATGGGGAGGAGTTGTAACATCTCCCTTCCTTTAAACACTATCAAAAATAAAAATTCACAGATTTATGAGAATCTTTCAACATATATTCAGTTCAAAAAGTTGCCAAAAATAGCACCACTTTGCATCTTAGCGCCCCCCCCCCCCAAAAAAAAAACCGAACAAGAATTTCTCTAAGGGGACAAAGGAAGGACCAGCCGCTGGTAAAATCCACAGGCCGGTACTCACAAATTACACTGACTTTGTGGGGCGGGGGAGGGTACAACATGATCGGTTGTGTTCTCCCCAATCACCAACTCCTGGCTGCGCCGCCAGTGCGAGTTGTGCAATTGATTTTGATTGAACTTACCTGCGAATTCAGGGTGATCGGAAGAAAAGGGTGACTTCCTACAAGAAATTGGCATCCTGCTATGTGGAAGCAATTAGAAAACTATTTAACCGGGAACTTCAACATGACGAAGCTGCAGTTTGTTTTTCGATGGTTTACACATACCATGCATTACCAACGTATCTATACCCTCTGGTGGCGACATGTCCGGAAATAAAAGTACTAAAAAAACTCAGAATACTACTTTGGACACCTAAGACATAAATTATGTTAGACACCAGTGGCATTTTTCTTCCAAAGTTCAATGTTAATTGTAGGTGCTAGTGTCAAAATGAAACATTTTTCATTCTCATCACACAAAAAGCACAAATAATTGCACCGTTGTGCATATGAAGAGACTTGTTTGTCAAAAAATTTCCAGAGGGAGGGGCACCTTACACTCTTTCCCAGATCAGTCTTTCATACAAATCAATATAACCTGCCCCTCCCCCCCCCCTTCTGCCAAATTCTTAAACAGCCACTGCTAAATATTACGTTTCATGTCTAACAAGCTTCTTCGTATGGTACAGTAAGTTTTTTGCCTTACAGATCATTTTCAATGACAGTAATTGGTCTTGTTGTACCACATCGATCAGAGGAATCTTTCCAAGACATATTGATGTGTATTGCCATATATGGCATGACGAAGAATTTACGACGCGTACGATCGTGTTATTATACCCAATTGGCTTCAAAATTAAGATTCTCGCAAACTCTGTTTTCAGTCGGATATCTTTTATAAAAGACTGATATCATATTACATACTCGCCTAAAACTTTCGTGCATTACGAAGAAGGCCACGGTTTATCATACTTAACAGAATTGCTTCGACTTAATTAATGTATCCGCTGAAGCTAGTTATCCAAATTGAATAAGGCGATTTGATGAAACTAAATTCTCATTAAATTTTTACCATAAAGATCTATAGTATTTGCATGTTTATATCATCGTGTCTTTACAAAAATTAACTTTGATACCTTAGACAGTTCATTTTGTGCAAAATGAAAGTGTGATTAAAGAAAGAGCAATCCCTAGAGCAGCGGAGATTTGTGTGAAAAAAAAGTGTGTTGAGAGGGATAACGGGCCCTTGAGACAAAGGTTACTCTGCTGAAAAGTGAAAGCGAATAGCGCATTTTCAAAGGGTGGGAGACATATTCTCGTCACCCTTAATTCCGAGATTCCACCTATGCCCCCGAGGCGATTCCCACCTGACAATTTAACCCGACAATGACTACTTCGGACAATCTCACAGACACACAGTAGCTCCTGACGGATTCACCTTAGTTAACTTTTGACAGCAGAAGATTAGGAGTTGTCCTAGGAGGGACTTGTCCAAGGGAAAATTTTTGTGGTTGGAAATACCGCAGGGTGCGAATCGTCTTGGAGGTTGTCCGCCAACCAGTTCAATGTATTTAAACTTTGAAGATGTGATTTTTCACTTCTACTTCATGCAGGCCATGGACAGGGGCACCTCACGGGCACCCCCACAACTCTCCGACCTAACATTTGGTGGAAACTTTATGGTCCCTTGATCACGAAATCAAGTGGTAACAGTAAATATTTTGGGTCTCACTCATTCAAAATGGCTGCCAAAACGAAATTGCGGCAAATTAGGAATATTTAATTACATATAATAATTAAGAAAATATTCTTAAAAAATATTTTTGAGGCATCGACCCTTAAACGTTGGTCATATTTTTTTTAACAAAAATTCAAAATTGAAATTTTTGAACTATTTTGGCGAGATTTAGATAACCAAAATGGCCGCCAAACCGAATGAAATATTTTCAAACATTTTGTTAAAACATTGAAAAATTTCCACAATCATCAATTATAATGATGTACATTAACGTTTTAAAATTCAGTCTGAACTTTACAATCATTGACACATGGGTAGCCTACTTGCCGGCCAATACGGCGGAAAAGCACCGAAGAAGTAAAAACAATACTGTAAAATTCCACACAAAAATAACTAAAAAATTAGAAAAAATGCAAAATAATCTCAAAAATAGATCATTAAAAATTTATAACTTTCGATTGAAAATCCTAAATATCTTTATAGCAGATTGTACATAAAATTCAAAACATGATTTTGATATTTTATGCAGGACCCCAAGCTAATAACCAAGATGTCAGAAACAACAAAATGACCGCCGCGCAAACGTACCAATCATAAAGTAAAAAATAGTATGAGAAATAATTATTAAAAATACTTTTGATAAGGTTACTTTTAATATCTGGCCATATTTTATGTGAAATAATCCAAAATTAGTTTTCAAAATATGTCTTTAGGAATTCAGGTCAACCAAGATAGTGGAAAACGTAAAATGGCTGCCAATGCAATAGTTATGTTAATATGTTAAAATAATAATAAAAATAATCATGAAAAATACTTTTGACACAAGTAAACCCAACCTCTGTCCGTGTTCAGTTGTAGATATTCAAGAAGTATTTTTCTGGAAATTTTATGTAGGATCCAGGTCAACCAAGATGGCGGAAATAGCAATAAGGCCGCTAATGTTAAAATTCCAATATATTATAAAAATAGGGAACATAATCCTTAAAAATATACTTGTGACAGTTGTTCTTTATATTTGGCCATATTTTGAGTCAATTAGTTCAAATGTATTTTTCAGAACAGTTTTGTTGGAATTCAGATCAACCAAAATGGCGGAAGAAGCAAAATTGCCGCCACTGGTGTAATTACAGTATTTTAAGATAATAAGGAAAATATTGATTACAAAATATTTTTAGCACATTTAAATCTAAAATTTCTCATAAACTGTACTACGTATTCAGAAAGCATTTTTCTGGCCAAGTTTTAAAGGTTCCAGTTCAGCCAAGATGGCGAAAATAACAATATGGACTCCCATATCATAACTAAAATATATTGAAATAATGAGAAAAAAATGTTTATGAAAAATATGTTTGACACACTGGCTCTTATGTATGACCATATTTTATGCGAGATGATTAGCTCTTTATTTTTAGAACAGTTTTTGTTGGATCTCAGACCAAGGAAGAGGGCGGAAAATGCAAAATGGCGGTCAATCGTATAGTTACAATATTTTATAATAATTATGGCCTAATGTAAAAGAAGGAATACAAATCTTACCTGCTACAAGTGCATAAAATAAACCGAAAAATCCAACTAAAATATCCTTCAACAAGTCAACTTGGCTTATGCAAGGTCACAGACTGTGATAATACAAAAAATCTATTTAATATTCTACTCGGTCAATCCAACCTTAAGCAAATTGTCTGTTCAAGAATATTAAAATGTTCTTCCCAGTAGTGGTATAATGTCGGCCCTTTAACAAGAAGTATTGCTTGCATGTTCCGTTCACTAGTTTTGCTGAACCTTATGAAAAACCTTCACACAAGGCTGTGTTTCAAATACATGCAGTGGCTACCGCAGATATAATCACAAAAATTAGTAACCTTTGGTGCACAAAAATAATCAAAGAATTACTGACCCGTGTCATTCATATGTTTGAGTCCTAGCTTCCTCTGCCAGGCATCACATGTGTGATACAATAAAACAGTTCTCTAATATCAGTTTGTATAATGTGTCTGCCAGTAGTTAAACAAACATCAAACTGAACCACAACTATATACTTTAAATTGGGTTGCAAGATTCGGATCCGGAATCGAGTCGACTTCCAAATTTCTAACCAAACTTGCCTAATACTTACTGACGAGTCTACCGTGCACCTAGAATCTTTCCCTGGGGTTTATATTTGTTGATGCCTGACTTAAGTTGAGTGTGACTTGGGCATGATTATTCCTCTAGTCTAATTACCTCAAAACCCAAACATTGCATTTTAAGGGGAAAACAGTCATCAAAAGTTTATTCTGCTAAATCTTACAGATCTCTTTTGATTTCTCTCAAAAGCATCTTAAGTTTCATTAACGTTTCTGTGTAATAAAAAAATAATGTTGAGAGTAAACCAAGGAGTTGTTCTAAATGCATTTAACAAATAAGTAACAAAATGTTTTCACATGGTTAATCGGATCCATTTCTGAATTAGGATAACAGGGTACACTAATTCATGGGAGGCGGGGGTCCCTCTAACAACTAGAATTGTCTAGTATGTCTTTTAATGTTTATTTTCTTTCTATCTGCATTGTCCGGATCTTAAAGCTGGTCCAAATACTAAATTCAAAAAGTACATTAAAAATTTGATACAGTTTCCGGTACGTAATAAGCTGTGTATAAATTATTGATAGTTGACTGTTTGTTCAAAGTACATTAAAGAGACAATCCCACCTGTGACTCTGATGGGAGCACCGTGATTACATAATGTGGACTACGGCTTGAATTCTGACTCAGACTAAGCGACTTAAAGCAGGTATGTTTAATTTTAACCTCTTTGTCAAAATCGGGAATGTAAGTCTAAAAAAGGCACCGGGAGAAGATCTTTTTTTATAAAACAATGAAAGTGTAAACTACTTATTTGTTTCTACCTCCTGTGAAGAAAATGTCAAGACGAAGTACTTACTATGTAGAGCTGTATAGAACCGGGGGAGAGAAGCGGAAGACTATGACCTCCAATAATTTTGAATTTTAAGAAGAACCCTAGGAAATGCTTCAAACTCTGAAGTTGAATGGTTCAGCCCCCCATTATCTGAGACCTTTCTAAGTGCGGCATTGTAATGTGCCACCCCCTCCTCCCTCATTATCGGAGACCTCTCTACATACGGCACTGTAATGTGTATAAGAGAATATATGAAAAAGATGCCTGCATGGATAAAAAACGACCTCAGAGTTATTTTTGTAAGGAAATCTTTCTTCTTCACTTGGAAAACCACACGGTGAATAGTCATAGTGCTTATAGACAAATTTGCATCACCCCAAGTATGACTGTTACTTGGTGATAAGTAAACGTCTCAATTGGTGACTATTCTTTCATTGACATCAGCGTTGCAAAATTCAAAAGCTGCCAGTGGCGTGGCTAGAGGGGGAGGAGGCGGCCGCCCCCAAGTCTCCGAAGGCCTCTGTCGGAAATTTTTACCACCGTAATTAAAAATTCTTACAACGGAAATTAGTAGCTAAAATTTTATTCTTAGGGGGTTTACTTACAACACTTCTAATGTTTTTAGGCAGAATTACACATCAACATGGTTACTGCATACCTCCCAAGTGACCCGCATTGAACACCCAAACCCACTGACCCGCCCAACCCTTTGAAAAACCTGCATTTCAATACATGATAGAGCCACAAAACAAAGCCCTGCCTTCGGAAGTATCATACCTCCCAACTAAACCACAATTTAGGAATTACGGTACCAATCACATCTTAGTGCATTTCGCTGCTTGCCTTGAGAAAAGCACTCTTAGACTGTAGCAACATAGCTTTTAACCTACATAGCAGGTACCGAAATATTCATGGGAGCAATCGAGTCTAATAGCCGTGCGACGCAACTTACAAACCAAAATAAATGCCCTTTACGTGAGTTAGAGGCAGGGCTTGTCTCAGAAATTTCAACCCAACGAACGAACGAAATGTTTTAGCCGACTTTATCATAACCACTCAGTCCTATGCAAAAATACGTAATTACCTTTGCACTATCAGGGCCGCATAAACATTTCATTCAACTTACACTCATCCTGTGGTAATTCCTTTAAGATATGTACATATTTTTATGAAAGAAACTAATTCAAGAAAAATTCCCATGTTGGAAAGTGTGTGATGCTATTTCGGTGTGAATTTAACACAGTCCCGCTACCCTCGGAATATCACTTAGCAGCAGCACGGCGTAGTTTACGCCGAACGTGCTAGGTGCTTCGTGATTCCTGAACTGTGCTGCATCAGAAATGAAGGCTAACAATAAACAACCAATGATCGCTATCATTTGGAAAGCTTTACATTTTGCGAGCTTGTGAGTATCAGTGCAGATATTTTTGGCGACAAATTAGTGAAATCACGTTGACTGATTTGCCAAAAAAGTGCTACCATTTTGCGTGTAGACACCTATAAAATTCCAAAATTTTCCAAAAGGGGAGGGGGACACCCCCTCTCCTTAAACCCTTCCCCCAGACCGGCGGTCCACCAACGGCTAGGTCAGGTTTGGACCCGCATGTAGCTTGGGGGAACTTGGGAGCTATGTTACCGACAATGCCTGAAAGTGCCATTTAAGGCAATCTCGGAGATATTTTAATCTATTTTTTTTTCGCGCATTACACGCCAGATGATGGTGGCGCTACGCTTAGATAGTCCATCATTACTTCAAGATAATAATCTGTTGGATTTTTTTTGCTTTTGGCCCCCCCCCCCCCCCCCCAAAAAAAAAAATATCTAGCTACGCCACTGAAAGCTGCAGAGCAGCTCGTATTACGCAACATGCACAGAGAGTGCTTTGATTACATATTACTGTATTAGGGCCTTGTATACTCACCAGGACGTCGCCCTAGGCAATAAGCTGTGTTTGTGTCTGCACATGAAGAAGCTAAAGGCAGTTATGGGTGGGGCTAGAATTAGCTTAGTTGGGAGAATTGGAACTGTCTGGGATGAGATTTCGGGCGCCTTGAAGGAGATCTTTATCAATAAGAATGCATTCATTTCACACAAGCCGTATTGGTGTTATGTTGGCTGTATAGGTACCTTCACGAGCATCTATACAGGCCCGTAAACGAAGGTGCTGAAGCAAAGGTGATGTTTTTTCAGGTCGTGATATTCTTTTTGGGATGATAAATTAAAAAGCAATGTACTGGGCCTTTCTCCGCGGAAGTACTGACTTGGGTGGGGGCCTCCATGGACTGGAAATAGTCTTTCACTCACATACAACGTTAACGAAACTTGTGAACAAAACTGTGGACACGTCCGATAACCGTTATTGTGACAAAGATGTGTTTTTATTCATCTCCGATGATTAACAAGAACAATTCAAACTGTGCTGAGGTATTTAGTCAAAACTTGCGTCAGTTTTCAAACATAGTCTTTACAAAGGATAAGGGACAACCTTTCATTATGTTATGTAACAATGTGTTACCAGAAATGCTGCAAACAGAAACAGAAGTACCTTTATAAAACAGTATAGGGTATTAGCTGACACGCAAATGTATACACAGAACAGTAGCAGCAATTGTCTGGGATATCCTGCAACGTACAGTGGTTGAGGAATCATACACTCTAAAAACATCCTGGTTAAATTTAACAGGGATCGGGGTAAATCGTTTTCCATACATTTCCTGGTTAAAATAACCGGGAAATCAGGGTCAAAATTGACATTTTCCTTGCTAAATTATCGACTGGTTAGAAATCTTGATACGAATTTAACATCTTCCTGGTTAAATTTAACCAAGATTTCGTTTTTTACTTTTAACCAGGAAATGTATGGAAAGCAATTGACCCCATCCTGGTTAAATTAACCAGGATTTAACCTGGATGTTTTTAGAGTGTACTTTATTCTTCACTGGCTACATATTTTTTTACAGACTCAAAACTATAGTGAAAAATGTGGTTTAAATTTACGATTTCCTGCTCAGTAAAGAGTTTGAATGCCATTTTTTTACCTAGGGACTATCCATGGTGAGGCTACGTTCAGCTGCTTCATTGCGGCACGGTGTCCTTTAGAAGCCGCCCTCATACGCATATGCTTATACATTAGCGATCCATTGCCTGTCCTTTCCTTTTACTATATGAGGTTAGTTGATTGGTTTGTTGATTTGCAAGAAGGTGGCCAACACTAGTGTCGGTCATCATGAATATAGGTGTTTATGGTATTACCTAGTTCGGTTCTTTAAAGTTATGATACTGGACGAGGATATGCTACTTTTCACTCATTAACAGCTATCTGATGTAACAATTATTTTTTGTTACCTGTTATTGAAGCTGCCTTGACTGAATGGCTTTTTCTATGAGCTAAAGATACTAACAACAATAATGATAGTAACACAGGTGTTTCTTGCATGTAGCTCTCAGACTGTCAGCTTCAATTTATTTATAGACATACGAATCTGAGGTATCAGAAACTCATTGTGGCACACAAAGCCAATTGGTAACGTTATTTTAGTAAAATAAATTTGAGACGAAAATAAAGTAAAAGAGCAAAAAAGCTGCTATCAACATAATATTGCTATGTCATCTCCATAACAAAATAGAAAACTTTGTAAAAGAACTGCATGCAGTGTGGTCTGTGAACAGCATTAGTGAAAGTGCCTTGGTTTTCCATAAGGAAAAGTAAAAAAAAATCATGCAGATGTTTCATTTCAAGGAATGAGACACGCCAGCATGATCATCAGTGTATCTTAGAAGATGACGAAACAATGGGTTTAAAGAATAATTTTACACGGTCGTTTCCTTTCAATTATGTGTAGATACGAGAAACACAACTAGTGAGTGAAGAAATCGCAATCTCTCTACTGTAAAAACCATAGAGACTCGTTGAGCCGCGGTTAACTGATTGGATTGAGGGCGCACTTGACAAGCATAAGTGAAAAGCGTATTTTGAGTATAGTGTCAGTAGGCCTTAAAATAAAATGCATGCAGACGTGTACTAGAACTGCAAAACCAGAGGTTTTTTATTTTTTATTTAACACTACACAAACCACAACAATAAAGTAATGGTATCTAAACAAGATCTGAAAGATCCAACCTACAGTAGTAACCAGAATGTAAATCCTAAGATCAATGAATTAATATTTACCTGCCAACCAAATTAGTTAGTTTGCTGCTTGTTGTAGGATTATTTCCTTCCTGCAAAAGGACCTTTGTAAATCCATTCAGTCATTTCAAAGAAGTATTTGAGGTGTTGTTACAAACTGTAAGTCAGTTTGGTAATATGACAATCTCTAATCATGGAAAGTACAATTTTCAAGCTCCAAAGATGAAGCTTCCAACCATCTATTCGCGGTAAACAGAGATTAAAATATTTTTTTAAGTTATAATGCATTGCCTTACGAATTATATGACAAGTAATTAAAGAAAAACACAGTTCACTTGCTCCTGATCATGTGGAAGAAATCAGTAGCTGGCATCATTTTTTATTATGCGACGTGTGTCAAATGGTTAAGATATTATGATCGCGATTTCTTCAAGAAAGAATGACAAAGGTCATGACCAGATAAAGTCTCGATTTTATTTCAGTGTTCAATGTCGTCTTTAGTGAAGTCTTTATGTCCACCCAACGTTAATATAAATCCAAAAGTATGGTTATATGACTGTACTTTTTCGAAGTAAATCAAAAGCATTACATTTCTGGTTTACGTACTGGCTGTATGGTGTGAAAAGAGACAAAAGGCTGTCCACTAGCAAAAATGGTTACACGCTGCATTATTTCAGAACAAAAAACAGAACACAAAAAATATACAGACTACAGAACGGAGTGCTGTTAAATTTATGAAACTATTTGATGACGCTATTTTTTATATTTGTATATTAAATTTTCTTTCACTCTCATAGTCAATGAGGGACCAAGGGAAATCACACTCAAACACTTTTCTTACTTCCCAAACATTTCGAACGATTATTGCCTTACTACATTCTGCAATACTTCATACGCATGTTACATTATTTTCGTGTGTTTTACTATTACTCATAACATTTCATGATATAACACAACCGTTACACTTAATGAAAGTGCCCAATAGTTAATAACTGATTGTACAGTGCGCTCATTTTTCATAATACCGGTATCGGCCAATATTTACACCTAAAATATCGGTATCGTCAATATCGGCTACTTGCAGAATCGGTCCAGCAGTGATAATGCCCACTTGAAAGTTATCTCGAACCTTTCAGTGCCTTTTATGGCTACAGGCCGGTTCCTCTATATTTTGCTCTTAATTGTGCAAATATTTTCATGAACTGACATTGTCCCGAAAGTTCACAATTTTATAATAAGAAATTCGATTTTCAGTTTTAATGAATTATAGTATTTCATACATCACGTACATCTAACCATTGGACTGTTACGGTTAGCAACATGATCATGAATTTGAGACGGACACAAACCTTGACTGAGTACCATTACTACCCTGAAGTTAGAGGTCCAGACTGCTGCACAGGTCGGAACTGTTTTCCGATTGAGTATTTTAGCTTTAACCTATTAAAAGACGAGGTCTTCTGGCCTTAACTTGATTAACAATATCCTAGTTAATATCGAGATTTCGACTGAGTCAAAACTAAACTCTTCATAGTAGCAGTAAGCAGATTAGACCACTACCGTGGAACCTGCTGCCATTGTGTTTGGTGCTCAGCATAAGCAATGAAGTAGGGAAAACAAGCCAGTGAGCCATAACTGGAAAAAAGGCCGTGGACGGGCCGACTTAAACCAAATGGTTCGAAATTGAGCCTTAAAACCCCATCTAACTCTAAACCAAATGGTTCGAAATTGAGCCGTAAAACCCCATCTAACTCTAACTCTAGACCACTACCGTGTTACGGAAAGTGTACTGCAGTGAATCTGTATCCCAAGGCTTACTTGAAAGGGTGGTTGTGCAGAGTATATCTACCAGGTCATGTTTTTCTAACAGTCCAATGAGTTTTCAAGGAACCCCAACAACGATTGGGGTCCAGGGCCCCTGCAATTGTATTACTTACTACTTTACCTGGGTTGGAATCCTCTGTATGTCTTCACCTAAAGAGACCTCATATTCGCCTCCATTTATCCTGCAAATACATGCGCTGCCCGCCACCCAGGCTAAGAACTGACGGATTGAAAGCGGGGCGACATTAGGCCCGACAGTAAGCTCTTAACATAAAAAGTACTTTAGCAGACTGTGAGTCTAACTTGCAATACCAATACAGAGCTTTGGGATAAATAAAACACAAAATAAAATCAAGGTATCACAATAACGTAAGTTGCGTCCAGCCTACAGTAACGACTTGACAGCAAATCAAAAGATGATAAAGATAATTTAAATGTCTACTAGCCACTACATTACTTACAGTTTTACACAAAAGGACCACTACCTTTCAAGAAAAGTTTTCCTTTCTAAATGCATATAATCAATACACTTATAAAGATAGAGGATCTTCTCGTCTATTGAAATGTGTACGTCATGAAAAATGACCAGCAAAATTTTGTATTTTAGAGCCTGAAGTCCACGGTTCTTACAGTCATTCCTCTTAGGGGCATCACTATTAACTGATAATTATCCAAATTATTTATACACTTTCACAGGCTAACTTTTGTGTATCACTACACCAAATACGTGACCAGCAATTTGAAAAACATGTTGGGTTGCCCCTGCTCATTTCGAGAAGCCTATCGCTTGAAATAAAATTTTCAGTGTATTATTTCCCCAAATGAGAGAGGTTAACTCATAATCTCTTTGAAAAAAAGATGCCAATCGATAGTAGCTTATTGTTTATGGCGATTGTACTGGATCTCACTTAGCATATTATATGCATATATTTGTAGCTTACTGTACTTTTTAGACTTTAAACAAAGTCAAAGTAAATCACTCCTGGTATGTGATATAGTTACATGGTGTAAGAGGCATCATAAGGCTATCGCGGTTGAAATATACAATGAAACATGCCTAAGAATTAACCTCTCAGGGTTTATAAACATTCATGCTACGTACATTATGTAAGCTTTATTGACATAAATTGATCCAGGGTAAAAGAAACACGATTGATTTTACCGCTTTAAAAGCTAGTGTTATAAAATAAAAATGGTAAATAGTGAAAACAGATCATGAAAAAATGTCACTTGAATAAGCTCTGACCAAGGTCAAGGTCAAGTCCTCTCCTTCCCCTACTTTTGAAACCTTGTCGTTGCTCATGATAGTACATGTTATCAAGCTGGTGTAATGACACATGGTAGATGTATAAAAATTGTCATGCTATATGCTTTCAGTGCTTGCATTCTTGTAAAAGTGTAGTGAATCATGCAATTTGTAAGTTACAATAAATGCATGTAGCATGACACTTCTTATCAAGTCAACTGGATTCTTAACTCATCTGAAAGAGTAATTTGGAATACTATCCATAACTTTTATGAGATATGTTCTCGTATTTGTCCTGAATTTGTTTTATAATTTGATCGCAAAAGTAGGTTACATTGGGTTTGGCCTCTGATGATGGTAGGTTTTTGTATAATGTCCCTAGCCTTAGTCTATGGGATTTGGCTTTTCCCAAGCCGCTTATTTCCGATGGTAATAAATATCTTAAGTCATACAAGAGTTTTTCTTATTAAGCAGGCACTTACTGGCCTGATGCTCCTTCTGACTTTACTTTCATGTGAGACCACGAATAGATCACGGTTGATTATCTCCCCCACCCCCTCACACCACAACAAGAACATGTCTGTTTCTACGTAATATTAATGATCAAATATCGAGAGGCATACTTACATTTTTATTGAAATGATTTGACATTTCAATGAGTCTTTGAAATCACATGACAATTTATCTATAGTGAAATGCTGGCCACCGTCTTTTCGCACCTCAATGGGTACATCGGCGATCTTTTAAGGTTTCGTATTCTAAGTAGTTCGCCCAAGCCCGTAGTCAGGAAGAAAGGGGGAAACCAGCCCCTTTAAAATTTATGCCGTCTTGAAATTTTCGAGATACCATTTCAATAACACATTTGCACACATCTCGTCCCAACCTCTGAAAAAAAAACTATTTTGCCCCTTGAGAGCCGCCTCGCCCCTCTTCAGTAGGGTAGCTTGAAAAAGCCTGGGTTTGTCACCAGCTAATCATCACGAGTGAGCCTTCATTACCTTAAAGAATTCATCTGTGTATGGTACATTTGACAAAGGTTTGGCTTCTATGGGCCTTGAAGGAATCGGAGCTCCCATCGAATTCACTGATGGCCACCATCAAATCCCTCGATTACTCTTTATTTTTACTTTACTCTGTACATACCCTCACCTCTTGCGACCTCTTTCACAGAACATGGTCATCAAAAGTTTACTTATAGAACTTTACTTCAGATATACAGATAGGGTGACCTCTTGGATCATCGGGGCCAAAGAAAGAACAGGACAACTTGTTTATTTCTTCAATAAACGCGGCTAAATCCTAACGAACTACCAAAGTTTAAGATCTAAAAACAAATAATGTATATGTGGAATATGTTGTTGTCTCTTTGCAACACAAGCCTATATATCCTTATTAACGAGGTTTAAGATACATGAAGTGAATCCTATCAGATTCACTAGGTTATCACTCGGTTACTATCCATCATTTGATCGCTAAGAGACCCATGTAACGAGAGGTAGGCCTACCTTTCCTGTCACGATTCGCTGACGTTAAAAGGTAGCAATATAAAAGTTTACTTAAATGTTAAATCAACTATTTCACAGTAAAGAAGAAAAGGGAGATGACTGGATCGATTGCCGTAATATGTTTACCTCTCCCTCCGTTTATACTTCAAGTAATTATTGCTTTCGGTAGAACACTGTCTGCAACCTTATGACGAATTTGTGAACAAGGGCATTTTAAAAAAAAATATGCCAAAACCAAGCAAAACTAGCATCACTGGTTGCAGTAGCAAAAAATTTGCGAGAAAAAGTGAGGTGGATAAAGGAACCCAACTTCACCCCCACAAAGAGTGAATAACAATAGGAATTCCTCCAAAAGGGCGTCATCGAACTTTATCTCCTCTTCAGAATGTAGAGGTTATGTACATCGCTTTGAAAAGTTGATTTGAAAATAAAATGAAGAGGAAAACTTTACGGAAATTTTCTCAGAAATGAAGGCAAAACAAAGGCGTTCATTAATGGTGGGGGTTGCAGGTTAAAAAGCTGCATATATGAGAATCGGTCGACAAACGTTAACATTGGTTTGAATCTTTCAAAGTTATACTTCTTATAAGGGAACCGACTTTATTCTCTGTAAATAATCTGATGCAAAACGGTTTTGGATCCGGGCTATGGATCCCTCGTGGGATTGGCGTTTCGAGTATTCCATTTATAGTACAATTCTGTCATGTGCAACTGTGAGTCTTCTTTCGTACTTCTGTCGTTCTTCGTACTTAGTGTTGTTATAGGTAATAATAAAGCGTGCAGAAGTATCTTTACATTTTTGTTAGTTTATAAAATACCGGTAAAAATATTCTTTACCTCCCTAGTGTGCGATAAAGGCATATAACTCTTGCCTGTAAATCTGCGTTCGGTATACAGTTGTGGGATATGGACACTGAGGATTCACTCCACCGCCATTTCCTTTGTAAATTGGGATTTTTCCTTAGCTGGCTAATTGACCTTTGAATATACAGAAGTCCCTTGGAACCACATCCAACGATAGCCAGTGAGCCACAACTGGAAAAAAGGCCGTGGTCGCCTCGACGAACCAATTGGTTGGAAACTGGGACGTTTAACCTCATATAACCTAACCTAACCTAACCGATTAACAGCTCCATGATCCAACGACATCAGTGTTTCGTCAAACACGTTCCACGCGAACCTGCCCATGTCAATTACGAATGTAAATTTATCATTATTTCAGGCTTTTCCTGGGTCGTTGGTATTTTTGTTAGAATGTATTCTCATCATTTCATTATTGCAATACTGCAAAAAGACGTTTGGAATAGAATCATCTGAGCAACTTGGCAAAGTTTATTACTTCATGAGAAGTGCAGAAGAATGCTGTGACAAAGTACATCGATCTTTTATAATTTCACTGGAAGCTTTAACAAGCAAGTATTCTTAAGATTATAGCAGTCTACTTCTCTAACAACCACGGTATTCATGACACCAAATATACCAACACAACTATACCTGACGCGGTAGAC
The DNA here is from genome assembly GCA_029531755.1 of Holothuria leucospilota. NCBI lineage: Eukaryota > Metazoa > Echinodermata > Holothuroidea > Aspidochirotida > Holothuriidae > Holothuria > Holothuria leucospilota. The sequence goes on from CM055961.1 coordinate 51,181,571, forward strand.
TTACATTGTGTGGTTTGTCAATTTGATCGATATCAGTTTTGGTAACCATGGACGTAGTGATGCTTTAAGTTTAAATGATGTTGCCGAAGAAGGGATAACAACGTGCTTTTAGGCCATTCTAGACTGTTTAACATTTTTCTGTATATAAAAAACATTTCCTGATAACCATATGATCTATTTTTGAATTGATGACCTTTTTGAGGCAAGAGCTTAATCAATCATAATAACAGCAGTTGCAAAGAAGCTTTTTATATGAAGCTGCCAGCTGTAGTTTAATCATAGAAATCCGGATATGACGTAAGCAATTCTTGTATTAGTCCTTATATCAACAGAAAAAGCTTGGGACAAAAATAAATCAAAGGAGCAAACACAGTTGATATCGCACACAGTAATATGTTACAATACAGGCCTTCTAACAAACTAGAAAACCGTATCGATGGTACATGCAGTGTGATACAGTATTCCGTTAGGCAGCGGTATCGCGCGACTCCTTCAATTTTCGCAACAATCCAGTAAGTTTTAAAATCGAATACGGGTATTCCCCGCATGTGTTGAAATTAACCGTTGGAAAAAGTTGACTTTTTGTGTTGCCACCTATGAAGGTCTCCTCTTCAAACCAAATCCCCCAAACTTTTGAGAATGGAAGCCCCCGCCCAAATTCAGTGACCTAGTGCCAGTAGTGCACTGGTATTATGCGTATAAAGGTTGGGAACGTACGGTGCTCAACCAATCGTTACTTCCGCGATCAGCCTGCCATTGGCAATATCATCAGTGCTCTATATCTTATTTGACAGAATTTCACTAACAGTCGGACTACTTACAAGACAGCCATAGGTACCTTGGATCAACTCATCGATACAGTGCCTTAGGAAAATCTTCAAGATTGAGGGCCCTAAACTATAAAACTTTTTGGAATTTCCTAGGGTAGTTTTTGACATTTCCGGGATTGTTTCGGACGTTTGAAGACAACAATCCTTTCAACTGAAAAATGATTAGGGGAAGAGGGATAAAAGTTTGCAATAAGTAAGAAATGTAGGTTACGGCTGCCTTGCAAAAATGATTCACACAGTAGGCTTAGTAGAGAATCAACATTTAATTTGACCTCTATTTCTTTGAAGTAAATTCCAGCTACATTCGGATCAACTTTACATTGAGCCAAGCTGAGACACTTCAGATTTAGTACCCTTATACAAATATCAAATGCTTGATGGGCAAGCTTCCGAGTACCTATTCTCACATGTGATTTTCATCAAAGAGAATTAAAGAATACACAGAAATAATTATGATTATTTAATATACTACTTTATTTATCTTTCAGATGCCGTCCCTTTAGTAAAGTGCCATTGAAAGCTCTTAGATGTTCACAAGGAGGGAGTGTTTTAATTTAACAGATTTACTAGATTTGAAAACCTACAAATTGGTAAATAAAAATCGAAGGTGTTGAAAACTGCAATCAGACCGTTGAATAGACTTTGAATGGCAGGTGAGAGCTCATATAAGTTAGCTTTATTGCGGCGCGTGGCACGTTACCATTTAAACAGCAACTCATTAACAGCGCCCTTATAATACCCAATGTCGTGTTGAAGAGCTTATCCCTCTGACACGTTCATGTAAGTTTATGTGTACGTGCATATTTGAGATATTTCGTAAATCAGGGTTCTTACACAATGACGACAATAAAATTCCATGACTTTTTTATTACGTTTTATTAAAGTTAAATTATTAAAAGTCCATGAATAAGTACATTTGTCAGAGACTGGAATAAAAATGCATTGTTCATAAAATTAAAAGGAGTGTCGAGTTACTTTGCACAATCCCATTACTTTTGTCGCAATTTACGCAATTCTAAGACTAATCAGCATCTGGAAAGTGGTAATAAAATTCACCACCTTTAATTGACTGGTATTTTCATCATACAAGTACTTACAAATTTAGTTCGTAAGTTTTATTGTCTAGCAGTGTCTAAAATTATCGATAGTACATGTTATATATTGTACTGCATAACAATCAATGAAACAATAAATCTTTCCGTCTTGCAGGTGACATGTATTCCCAGGACAATACGCCACATAAGATCATTTCACATGAAAGAGTTTCTCTGGTGATGTCACAACATTAAAGTATAAAAAAGGCTTTTATAAAAAACAGTGTCTTAGCAATACATCAAAAATGAAGATGAAAATAGATACAAAAGTAAACATTACCCGTACTTAATATAATCACGGCATCAAAGTTTTAACCACAAGGAAATAATTTGAAACTGTGATTTCTCTCCGAAATGTAATTTTTGCTAGCTAGAGGGACATATGGGACGCAAATTGGGTATTAAAAATCCCAGATTGTTCGTGTTGAAAATTTTAGTGATTAGTAGGACAATGCATTCCAAGAAGCGTTTGGACCTTGTTCCATAAAGGAAACCATCAAACGACTTGAGAGTACAAAAAGACTATTTAAGCAAGTATTGTTGACTACAAAATATATACAAATATTTATATACAATATTGAATGAATTTGTTCAATATTAGGATTGTTTGAGCATCCAGCCTTTGCCATCCCCTCTTTTTTGAAACAGGCGGCGTGATTTTGCTATTTCTTGCACTAAACCCCTTTCAGTTCCTGGTGTTACAAAAAAATCAGTCTGGCAAATCGAAAATTTTCAAAGCCAGCTTCCCAGTTCCGAATATGTTAATATTTTAATCAAAACTGTCCACAATCCTGCATCAACTTTGCACTGGTTTATAAATAGTTCTTTACAAACGCGCACCTTTCTGAACATTGAGTGTGTCACCACAACGAATGTATAGAAAGCTATACAAAAGTTGTTTCCCTTTCTTTTAACTCAAAAAAGATTACAGCCTGAATTTTTTTGTGTACATGAAGATTCTCAGATTAAAGAAATTATTTTCACGTTCTCCTATTACGACTCAAGGTAAGCCGAGTTAAAAGTGACGATACTGTTGTATTCATAGGCGGTGTACATCACTTACAAAACTGGTCATAACTTACTCATTTCACTTGTTTCGTACATTATATCATGGAGCTACAACAATTACAAAACTTATCAACATGTAGTTAATACATTGGTAGCATTTGGTCATTTGTGACGGAACATGTAACACATACCATGTAAAAACAAGGGAAAAAAATAACATGCACAATAGGGCGGCAGGGCACCCTTACCTCGCTTTCAGGTTTGCCATGTTTCAGCACTGGATGTATGAAAGTCATGACTAACCTTTCATTTGTCACAAAATGAATTTACGTTAATTTAAATGTAATAATAATCCCTACTGCATCGGTTTTTCTTCATTACACTGATACCTTCTCAGTGATAAAAACTCGATGTCACTCGTTATTTACACTTAACTAATGATCAGACAAATTTCGGCTTAGCAAATAACCACGTGTGTTTAACAATATCGTGTAAATTAGTTAACAGTATATACCAGGGTAGGAATTAATGTAGGGGTCAAAACCCGAGGGGGCCTTTCTATTCTTACAGATAAATATACGTTCACATTTAATTTTCAATGAGCCTCATCCCATTTAATAAGGAATGTTAATTACTACTTTTAAGGAACTGGAACTAGCTATCTGAGTACTATACTTCATAAGTGCCAGGTACTTGTCTCAGCTTAAATGCTTTGTGCCTTGTAGGCTCTTTGAATAAAAAAAATCCTGTTGCCGTGCATAACATCAAAGGCTTATCGTGATAACTTCATCATAAAGGAAGGAGGTGGTGTTGACAAAATAGGGTTTATCCCGTGGAGAGTCAGGCAACTCCGTGTGAGGGAGAAAAGCCCCTTCGTCGGCGTTGAGGCTGAGGAACATCTCGAAGGGTCCTGGCGTGGTACGCAGGCAACTCCCCGTGGGGACCGTGTTTATTACAAAATCGTGGCCATCATAATGATATTTTAGTTTCCCTATGCTTACATGACATTGGATACACGATAAGCAGGTTACAAAAGTTAAATCTGACCTTTTTGTTTGTCAAAATAGGGAGATTAGAAATAGGATTTAATGATACAGTGCAGGAAAGGACGACCATCGTTTGAGTGGATCACAGTAAGGTAGGAACAATAATACCACCCGTGCTTCCCTTTGTCCACGCGCGGAGTACGCAGAAAGTGGTATTTGAGATACTCAATTGGGACATTTTTGAGCAAGTACTTACACTGCTACACGGATGTATCCCCACTTAATGGTTGCTGTTGCGGTGCTTGGCTTCATCCTGAGCTTTGTGAGGATCCGGGAAAGCAAATCACCCCTTGCAGGTTGTGGGGTACCAGTGTTTTTAAGTAAGAGGCAATATAAGATAAAAAGCTTTTAATTAAGTCTAAACTTTCTTTATGTATTTTGCAGTTTCCAATAGCAGAAGGAACGCAATTTTTACAGTTTTCAAAGTTGAAGAGGTAAACAAATTTTGAGACAACCAATTTGGATCTGTATTTAGGGATACCTTTTATACCCAAATTTAAATCGGAAAGAACGCGGGAGACCCCAATTTGGAGGCTGGTGATCCCCTTTGACGACGTCAATACACACCGACAGTACAGAATGTATGGAAAGCTTACATCATTGGAGTAAACTTGATTAAATATTTCCTCTTACCTGACACAGTGTGATTTCATCTTCCCCCACTTCACAAACTGCTATTTTGCGTTTATGCAACCCGCGCCTAAAAGAACACACAATCATCCACATTTTCTTTCGGAATGCTAAGTGACATAGGCCTATTTTTATTATTATTTTCGGCGTACTTGTTATACCCCAGATTTAATTTGGAATTTGCATGAGGAAGTTAAGGCAGTTTTGGTCTGAAAGCCGCCACCCTCCCTTTACGATGCCACTCTGCAAAGACAGAACAGCTTCACATGGTTGAACTCAACTCGATCGAATATTCCATTCGTCACTGTTGGGATATTGTTGTCCCATCTTCTCCCAATTCACAAATAGGTTGCTTTAATACACCTGTCGCTTAAGCAAAGACCTATCAACAGTTCATTCTTTATGTACTAAAGACAACCGTTTCATTCTTTATTTCGATTTCAAAGTTTCTTTTCAGATCAGACTATCAGCTGTCCTTTTTTCACTCCTCATTTTCTCTCCAGTACTAGGCTATGTGTTTATATTACGCCATGCAATAGATTGGAGGTCCGGAACCTGCACACTGGTTATAGTCAAGTGCGTGAAATCGATCATACATTTCGGTATAGAATCCAAACTGAACCGGGCAGTGTACAGAACTTCACCAGAGAAATATGCCACGGGCATATTCATAGGGTGTGTGTGCGGAGTCTTTTGACGTCTTCATGGAGGAGATTGATCATCGGAATGTCTCATGTTTTTCTCCATGTTTCTCTAAACTTCCTCACCTGTTGATAAAAGAGTTTAATATTTTTTTTATTACCGACTTTCATCGCTAGTTCAGCATTATGATTGCGTACACTCTGACGTCAATACTTAACCGTTTTGTGTCCATTCTCATCATTTCTTTATCTTTGTCGTTAAGAACAACTGAACACACATAATTACAGGATTAAAGGTACATAGTTACCGTTCTATGGCATGTCAAAACACCATTCCATAAACAGGAAAACATTTTATGACCCGCTTGTTTCATGCATGCACCACCATGCAGCCTACTTGGACACGCAAAGCAATATCATGAAATTACTTGTTGGCATTACTTCTAAGAGATGATTATCCGATGGTAACGAAGGACCAAATGAGGACTTCCCTTGTGCACCATAGTTTGGAAAACGATTTTAAGAGTCCTAAATCCTCTCTAGTCATTCATCATCATCCCCCCATCCTCCACTCTACTCCCCAATTTTCAAGGAAACGTTTATGAGTCACATGAGATTCCCACCCACAGCTCTCTAACTGTAACTGCATGAGGGGTTAACATGTCCACATAATGCAACCTAGCCTGCGTAGTTGACAGTAGATATCCCTCTCAGTCAACAAGTAACTAATTCGGTGTCATGAAAAGTGTATTGCAGGAGGTTCAAGTGACTTACACCAAATGTCTCAACCATTTGTTATGATCTTATTGGAAGGTACTGTCTGTTAATGCAGTAAGAGATGTTTTTGACCTCTTTGAATGTATTAGCACCATTGAGAGAAATGTTACTGTGACAAGTTAGTACATGAATGACATTATCGATCTAACTGCAGATTATTCCTCTTATCATAGTTTAGCCATTTTAACGAAATATAAACCATTACTTACAAATTATTTGGTTAAAATAATATAACAAAATAAAAAATTTGACAGCGTAAGTGAATACCAAACTTTCTTGAATAATTATTACAGTGTTTTAGGTTTCACTGGAACTTGTTTATCGAAAAATCTTCTATAATTTAAATAAATGGATTTACTTTAACTGAGAGTTATCTTACGTCATTGCATGTACTACTGATGACATCAGACTATTAGATGAGCATATCCTAATGCTAATAAAGCCTGGTAATGATATCTCTCGAATCTGATATAATCGGGGTAAATTTTCCATATGCAAGAAAGTCTATAGTGAAGAATATTTTCGCCTGCCTAACTGAAATTTGACCAAAGTAAATGACTTAGTGTATGATATTTTAGGCGATGAATGTTGAACAGGAAAGACATATTTCAGTACGGGTGATGTGCGTTCGCACATCAGTTAGATCAAAGGCAATCCTTTTAGATTTAATCCCTGCTCTTGTGTTTTTCATGCTACCATTGACAAACTAATCAGACTAACTTCAAGTAGTCAATTTATAACAGACAACATTTGTACCAATATGGCTACGGGCTTGTACCAAAACGATTTCTCTTTTGTTTCGGACTTGTCATCTCGTAATTTAGCGGGTCTTTGCAAAATGTGTAAGATTTGGTACCATTGCGCTCTTTTCAAGAAAGCTTAGGTCTAAATACGTTTCAGGATCATCGGGTTTTCATGAAATTATCATGAAAACGAATAATGAAACGAATTCGATTAAAATCAAAAGATTTCGAATAACTTTTTCTTTCCGAGTTTATAGTAATGTTACAAACGCTGATTCATGTGGTCATAAATGAATTTGCAACTGGTCATGATTAGTGTATCCGTAGTTGCCGAAAATATTTATAACATGCATTCTGTCTGTCATTCTGCTTCACGCTAATTAAGACATGCTATTTATTTCCAGTGCAATGATATACTTCATTGGAGTTGTGTAAGCTTCAGGGTTGTTAACTCATTCCCTTCCTACCTCTGGTTAACTTAAAGCTTCATGTTTTTCTGTGACACATTCTAATCGTTAAACAAAGTGTAAAATGGGTATTATTGTCTACATCCATGTATGGAGCCTTTCAACTTCATGAATGCTTCATGAATGATTTTAGGATAAAACTTACTTGTAAAGGCATACTGGAATTACATCCAAGTCATTTTAGTTAAGCTAGCCAAACTAATTTTTCTTACCAGAAAAACCGATCCTTATACTGGCGTTATCAACATCATGTAGGTACCTTACACGTTAATAAATCTGATCAAATTTAATCCTGCCCGTGTAACATAAGACGAAAAAAATAATACTAAAATTTTCATGATAAAGGAATGGATGAAATTATTACACTTTTTTTCATAGATATAAGGAAAATGTTTGTAGTAGAAAGGGGTCACAAAATCAGGGGCATTGATCACAACCGAAAATTGTAAGGTCACCAAAAATGAAAGATAGGATAGGAATGCATGTGTGTGTTATCTAAAGCCTTCAACAAGTGCCTCGAATGATCGAATGATAGTCTGACATTATTCTAGTCATTTCCAGAATTTTTGAGACGAATTTCATTATCTGATTTCTAGCAGACAGGCCCGTAGATAGGAATTTTATTACAGGGCTTGGAGGAAGATGTTTGTCACTGCGAATGGGGCGCCTTTTAAGATTATTCTTTGCAGCCAAAGACGCTACCAGAAGTTGGTTTTGGAGAGCCATAGAGGATGATATCTTAAGCCCAGATAGCCCCCACTCTACCCTTACGTCCTGAAGCTTGGTAAGTACGCCACCACTAACCTTTTCAAATTTTACTTGAGTAGTTTGGGTTCCCCGACGTAAAAATAACGAAAGCCTTTTAAATATGTATGTATATATATGTATATATATATGTATATATATATGTATATATATATATATATATATATATATATATATATATATATATATATATATATATATATATATACACATACATATATACATACATATATATAATATATATATATATATATATATATATATATATATATATATATATATATATTATTATTATTATTTTATTACATATTTGGTACAAACAATAGTGAAGGTACCAGGTAAGTGGGTATAGACCAGAGATCTGAAACACACACAGTGAAGTGAGTGCACCCCTTACCTTATCTTAAGAATACCTAATACATAGATAAATAATGATCAGATAGTCTCTTACGAAAGCTCCTCACAGAGGGAATTTCCTGCAAATCCAGAGGAAGATCATTCCAAAGTCTTGTAAAATGAACAAAGGGGGAATTATAGAAAGTCTGAGTCTTCGCAGTCCAGTGAAGAAGCCTTCCAGGGGCACGAGTGCTAGGTCTAATGAATTGAGTAAATTCAGCTGGACAGTACCCATGAACAATTTTATGACCAAGAGCAAGTCTCTGTAATGCAAGGTTGTGCTTGATACTGATAATACTAAAATGCTTTAACCTGTCTTCGTATGATACTATCTCATTTGGAAATTTCCTCTGATACAAAATTCTGGTAGCCCTCCTTTGTACAGCTTCAATACGGTCTAAATGACATACGTTAAAAGGGTGCCAAATAGAACCACAATACAACAAAACAGGTAAGACAAGAGTCTTATATAAAAGTAAGAAAGAATCATGAGGCATCCCATTTGTACAACGAGAAACAAATCCTACTAGTCTAGAAGCAGATTTACAAATATGTTCGAGATGATTGTTGAAAGAAAAATTGCTGCTAAACAGAACACCTAGGAGCTCATAATTCTCAGCAACATTGAGAGGATTGCTTCCAAGACAATAATCATGAAATAAGGCATTGTTAGGTTTACATCTAGAGATGTGCATGATAGCACACTTAGATACATTCAGTGGAAGCTCGTTATCAATAGACCACTGGAAAACAGTGTTTAAATCATTCTGTAAAATATCCTTATCCCCTTCACAAGTAATAGGTCGGATAATAGTATGATCATCAGCAAACTGAAACATTGTTGAGGAAAGACCAGAGGAAATATCGCTGACATAAGCAAGAAACAGTATGGGACCCAAAACAGATCCCTGTGGAACTCCACTATAGATAGTGGTCCACTCAGAAAACGCCCCTTGAAAAACTACTCTTTGTTGGCGCATCCATAGGAAGTCCTGAATCCAGGCAAGAATGCTACCTCTTATCCCCAACTTGTGAAGCTTTAAAATGAGCTTATTATGTGGCACTCTGTCAAAAGCAGAGCTAAAGTCAAGGAAAACAGCATCCACCAGATTGCACGAAGAAGAATCCAATGACGAGGAAATAAGATGATGAACTTTAGATAGCATTAGCTCACAGTTTCTCCCAGGGCGAAAGCCAAATTGGTTTGTACCAAGAATATTATTTTCATCAAAGAATTTCATGAACCTTGAACAAATAAGCTTTTCCAAAATTTTACTAACAATTGGTGTTAATGAAATTGGTCTATAGCTTGAAGCAACAGCTACTGGCTTCGGTGACCCTTTGTAAACAGGTACAACATTTGCCATTTTCCATTCCAAAGGTACCATTCTATTAGAGACAGAAAAGTTAAAGAATTGACACAGGACATGGGATAGCACCATTCTTCCAAGCTTAAGAAAAATTGGCAAAAGCCCATCTGGACCAGCTTTTTTACTTGTGTTTTTGTTCTGTTTGATGTCATTGACCTCATTCACAGTAAAACTAGAGAAATTGATAGAAACATTTGACGAGTCACAAGATGAGTCCAAATTTGAAACATCCACTGGTATGTATGGCTGGGATCCATGGGAGGCAATATATATATATATATTTATATATATATATTTATATATATATTTATATATATATTTATATATATATATATATATATATATATATATATATATATATTCTTTACCCTCTCTTTACTTGATGGGCTATAGCACTCGTCTCTATCGCTGTCTTACAACTTAAGAGGAAAAAATTCAAATGTCAACACATTCTTGTAAATAAAGAACTAAAGAAATAAAGAACGATGTTTGCTATTGTACTTCCGTGAAATTTCTAAGAAAAGTCTTGGATGTTATAAAGCAAAATACCTTCAAACTTAAAAAAAAATTATTTGGAACTGCAGTCCCTGGTCCCCCACGCTCGGTTCCGGTCCTCCAACGCCCGTTGTTCCGACGGCCCTTTTCTATAAAGCTTAATGATATTAAACAGAGTTAGTATGCAATGATGCGTTATACATTTGACCTTACCTCCTGGTATTCATCGTCTGTCATCACTCCTATAACATGTTGTGAGCGGTTTATGCGCTGTAAAGAGAGCATACCAAATATGTGATTGGTTGTTAGCAAAACTGACGTGTATTCCTCCTCTATACACATCCAACAACCCTGCAAATTTTTTTCAAAAATGGAAATTTCCAAATGGGTAAGAATGTTCAAATAATCATAATTATAAACTTGTAACTTGATCGTAAATTTTCATTCTTGATTGTTTGGGGTTTTTAACCTTCCAATACTTTTGGCGGCTATCTCAGGTTTCTCCCTCTGTTACTGATATTTGAAAGGACAGTGGCATGGATCCACCATTAGTAAACTTAAATTGAAGCTGTTTAGGGGGATGGGTGTGGAGTGGGACTTACCTTAACTTTATCTCCAGCCCCGTGACGACACTGCAGTGGTTATACTATAAAGCATTTTTTTCTACCATGCTTAATTACGGTGATATCTATGTCACATTTATTCTGTTTAAATTTTTAACGACGTACAGCACAAATAAAACACTTAAATCCCATGAAACCGGAAGAGAACCTCTCATTGTGTTGCCATTAAACGATATATAAGAAAACTATCCTGACCATTCCAAAAAATCACCCACCCGGTGCAGATGTTTTATTGAATATTTTTTCCTGATCATGTAATTAACGCCTACAGAACCTGGGATATCGGAAAAGTTCCTTTTCTTTCATCATATTCGATGCACACGACACAACTGAGGCCTATACCTTAAAGATTTTCAGTATTGTTTCCTACGCCGTGCCAGAGTATGCTTATATTAGTAACAGCTCTCTGCTGATATAAAACAGCCTATCGGACTGTCTTTTATTACATGCTAAAATCTATGAACTTCTACTTTCAAGCTAAATTTTTGTCCTGTTTTCTCCAAAAATGTGATTTTACTGAAGATACTTATACCCTTATACTCAGCCAAAAAGAAAATAGAAAAAGTCACCAAAAATGTGTTTGAAAAAATAATCTTCGGGAAAGTGTTGGTATTCGCTCCGTACAAAAATATGTGTAGCTACGCCACTGTCACACCACCTTACTACCTTGCAAGAAACAGCGACCTCAATTTCTTCATAAACAGTAACAGAACTTCTGAGTAACTGCCAATAAGATTATTCAGTCTGACTTTTACAGAATCCGTGATTTTACGTTTTCTTTAAACATATGTGAAACATGCTAAAATGAATAGACCTGATGAATAGACATGATGATTTTTCAAACAAGGTGATGTCACAAAAAGGCTGATAACCAAGGAAACAGTTATGTCACATTACAAAGGTAGGAACCATCATGCCAGAAATATATCATATCCTATTGTCTCATAATATAGCACACTTTCGTCAGGTCACAGAAAGTTGAGAATATACCGGTACATGAACTGTAAATGGATCACGAAACTTTGAATGTGTGAACATCGAAAAAGGAGAATAATTCTATTATTTCTTGATGATGGCTGTCGTTAAGAAGTTGAAACTTGAAGTATTAAAACTTAAACAGTGTTGTAATGAAGTCATCGTGTAATATTATAGTCAATTTATTACATTTTTAGTAGTTGTTTTACTAAAATATCTAACAGCAAAATCAGTCACATATCAAAAGTTAAAGCAAGTTGGTTGTACACAGTCTCCCTTAGGTTAAACGTACATATTGGATTTGAAAGGAGACCCCACCCTGATAATATAACATACTACATTTACCATGATGAAAATTACAAGTCTCAGATTAAATTCTAAAAGGATAACAATTTTCCATTAAAACACTATTATTAAAGTTTATGTGGTTGATAGAAAATGAGGATCATTACCGTCTCCATAACAATAACAATATTCTTTAGAGAAAATATCTTCTACAGATATTAGTGTGAGTAATAGTTACCTTTTAAGTCGTCATGGCACAAATTACAGTATGCAAGAAAACACTTACAACAAGGAAAAAAAAACGTCTCTTGAAATTAAAATTCTTTCCTCTATGAATTGCTGTGTGTACAATTCTTTTTACAGGAGATTTCCCCGCACAGACAACAAGCCAACTATTCGTGAACAATAGTACAGTTTCTGGTCAAAGTAAACAAACATGTCTGCCGCATTACATCGACACTTACATAGTGACCTGTGACTGGGACTTTGATTGACAGCTCAGACACGTGAGTGAATTACAAAGTAAACAAACATCTGGGATGTAACCACTTGGAGCTTCTGATCAGGGAGGTGTTACCTTGACAGGAGACACATCTTCAATCCCTTCTGTGCATTAATTGTGGAATTAATTGTAGAATAAGTATTTTGTTAAGTCTTACGCATGATTCAATTTCTAAGATATTAACGTTGCTGTCTTAGGTTTGTGTTTATAGCCAGTGCTGTAGTAAAAGCCACTATCTCTCTATACATGACCGAGATACCCTCTAGGCTGATGAGGGAGGGGAGAAAGGAAGGGGGTTGGTAGGAATAGTGAGAAATTAGAATAGGCGAAACAAGTTGTAGAGTAACCATTTTTGAATTCTTCGGTAGTTATCAATTTTGAAAATATTTCCAGCAAAACGAGGACTGACGTTGCTGTATTGGGTCTGTGCTAACCAGACTGGTGTAGTACTAACGACCATGGCCTTCCGACAGCTATGATCGAGATCTTCATCGTCGTGGCAAGTGTGGAGGCAGCCCTAAGGCCGAGACGATACTCCTCAGAGGAACGATTCTAACTCAACGAACTTTCAACTAAAACTACCAGTATGTGTTAGCCTGTACCTTGATGCAATACACCTGCCGCAGACAAGAGAAACGGACTCAGGAAAATCCCCACTTTTTTCAGGCGGTTTCTCGAGTAAAGGTTAAAAACTGCAAGGGGAAGGGGAGGCGGGGGGTTATATTAAAACACTGACCTAAGTATTTGCCTGTGGTTAATTCAAGAAATTTTATCGCTGTCCGCCAGTCATACAGTAAACTGTCCTTGTTTGTATAAAACCTGTTTTATTCAGTTCGTAATGGTGTCTAAGAGAACTATTTGGGAATTATTGTATTCATAGCATAACATTGCACCAATTTTAAGTTAAGCTATTTTATCCTGAACACCAATCCATTGTCTCCCTTAAATGTTTTTGTCCAAAAAATTAATTTACAGTTTTATCTTCAGGTTGAAGAAGAATCAGCTGTGTACATAACAGTTGTAAAGAGTCCAGTCAATGTAAATATGTATACATACACTGTGTGAATCTTATACAACAACAGTAATGCATAACTGTTTACTGTGGCTTGTAATATTAACACATGAAAAGTTTTCTGTTGTACTGACCAAAGTAAATTGCACATGAGCAAGGATGAAAATCCTCTAAATCATTCTAGGTAGGCTATCTTTGACAAAGAATAAAGCCTTAGTTTTATATCATACTTCGAGTCAACAATACCTTCCAGCTTTTTGTGAGATTTAAAGAGGGATTTGAATCACCCCAAGTATGACTTTTACTTGGTGGTAAGCCCTGCCAATAATTGTCTTTACTGCTTCTCCTTGTGCAGACACAAACATAGTTCACTGCTCGAGGCCACATCTTGGTGAGCATAAAAAACCCCATGTGTAATCAAAACATTCTCTGTGCATGCTGTGTAATACGAACTGCCCTGCATCTTTTGAATTTTGTAACTCTAACGTCAATCAAACAGTAGTCACCAATTGAGACTTTTGCTTACCCCTAACTAAAAGCCATACTTGGGATGATGCAAATTTGTCTTTAAAATCGTTGTACATTGTTATATCAAACTAAACTAGTTTTCGATAAGACTTGATATTTGAGATCAGGGATATTAAGGGGTGCAGAATCCTTGTACGTCTAGTGGTAACCTGATAACGAAAGCTTTTTCATGGGAGGCTACATAGCATTAAACAGAATTGCACTATCACATGTACAGATCGATCTCTTACAGTGCGAAACTCTGTGCACATTTTACTTATTCCCGGAGATAGATTCGGGAAGTGGGGTAGAACTGTATCTCCGAAGAGTGAACTAAACGTTAAAAAAGCATAATTTTACAACGGACAGTAAAAAAAGTTGGTTTCAAAAAACGGGTTTTTTTAGCGCACTTCGCGCACACTTTTTTATATGTGCTCATTCATTATTACTTTGAACATAAATAAAAGGACAAATGGTCATAAGACCCCACCAGGGCCAGATTGCGGCTCTTTGGCATGCTCCTTATGAGGAAAGTTTGTTACGCCCTCGCTGTCTGCAGCCCTTGGATTATAACTATCAAAACGGCCCGTCAGAATGAAAAAATTCCCACCCCTAGGTTAGAGAGTTTTTAAAATTTTGGCTTGAATCTAATGCAGCATTTAATGTTAGGTTGACAGATACCACGAATGAGTTAATTCGTGAAAGCAAAACGCAAAACGCTTGAACATTACTTGATAATTGAATTTAAACAAAGGAAGTTACATCTCACTCCGTTGCTTTGTGTACAGTGTATTAAATATTTAGTGACAATATATTTACAGTCAACAACAGGGGAATCAGTGTCGGATGTTATTAATGCACGTGACTAGCAGTTTGATTGACAGTAAAAACAGTTCACCGGGCGAATTGTTATTACTGTATTTGTATACTCAGTAGATCATCAGTAAAAACAGCCGATGTAGCGAGTAACTGTACAGTACCACAACAGCGACTACATAATTCCAGCAGTCCACCCTTTCATTGTCTTTTAATATATACTTGAGTATTAGGAACTCATCTCATGGTTAATAATTTTCCCTGGGTTTATACTGTCTATAGGTTAGTACTGGCATCATTTTTAAACACATTTCGTCGAATCAAATCTGTTCTTAAACATATATCTTAGTCCAATCATAATGTTTAAACTTTTACTTGCTTCATTTAAAAATCAAACTAACAACAGATTTACTGGTTAGTTCTTGTTAAATCCCTTGTGCATAATTCTCCAAAAAATAATTACGGTAAATATTTTCTTTCATTTTGCTTGAACACTTCAACAATATTTCATTGAGGACATTGTTATATCATGTACTCACGTGATTATAGTAATAAAGACAGCCACACATATAAACATAGCTAAAAAAAAAAAGACTTGTAACGTAAGGCACCTACCTCCCAGAGACAGGACTGTAGATTCAGTTGATAATCGTAATTCCCGCCGGGATACCAGAAAACTGAAATAAACAACAATTGTTACGGCTTGTGGTCGCAAGTCAAACCAATAACAGCGAAAGATCACAGAAGAACGAGATTAATATTCAACAACTTAATGATTATTTACAATCTCCTTATCTTACTTAAATTTACAATAATTAATTAGACTTACTCACAATCCTTTACTTAATATTTGCCTGGTCTGGTCCAAGGGCTGGTAGTGCATGCACGTTGACGATGGCACAGTGGTAGACCTGCAGCGTGCTGTAGCGTAGGAACTGGTTCCACGAGCGAATAATGACAAGGCTTACGTAGGCGATGGATGATAACAACCTCAATGCACAGTGTAGAAACGGCGTAAGGCAATTTGTCACAAGTGTGAATTGTCAGTGGCTGGCCTCATATGATTCGGTCAATAAACGGACAGCAGAATAACGTCTGGATTCGATGGTGTCTCTCGATGAAGTATTAGGGTGTCTCTCTCTCTCAGTTGTTGAACTGCCTTTTATATGCTAGGCTTTTATTCGAGAACTCTCCAGACTTTAACAGAAACTTCTAGTGTACACAGTCCAGCAATTACGAGAACGTTCCTTAATAGAAACTTCTAGAACACACAATAGTTGTAACTGCGACATAACGTAAACAGTTCTCACTTCTAGACAGTTCTAGAAAGGCTGCGTTGAAGTTGAATTCTCTGGAACTTTCCATTCGCTCGTCGATGGATTCAATCCGGTGTTTCTGACGGGTCGTCTTGTAACACTCCCCCCCTTGAAAAAGTTTTGGACGTCTCGGACAAAACTTAAGTTACAATATTTACAATGTATAACTTTACAGTAACAACTACAGCATGTATATTATGTAGTCCAATATTCAATGGAAGGTATAATCATAACATACAACTTGTCTTGCTAGGTGATGATACATGAATACAGTAACATCATCAATACACATTGTGCCATAGTTAACACAAAATTTCAAAACTTACAGTGAGATTTTCAACATACTGCATCAGATCAAATTCTTGACAAGGAGTCTGGTACAACATTGTCTTTCCCTTTAATGTGCTTAATATCTACATTATACGATTGCAGAAATAAACTCCACCTCATCAATCTTTGATTTTTGTTCTTCATCTTAGATAAAAATGTCAAAGGGTTATGATCAGTGTATACAGTGATAGGGAAACTAGTAGTTCCCAAATAAACATCAAAGTGTTGAAGACCAAGTATCAAAGCTAATGTCTCTTTTTCAATTGTTGAATAATTTTTCTGGTGTTTGTCAAATTTCTTAGAATAATAACAAACAGGGTGATCAACACCATGCTCATCAGCTTGAAGCAAAACTGCTCCTATGCCATTGTCACTGGCATCCACTGCCAACTTAAATTGTTTTTCAAAATCTGGAGCGATCAACACTGGTGAACTCATTAGTGCCTTTTTCAATAATTCAAATGCTGCTTGGCAATTATCCGTCCAATCAAACTTTTCATTCTTCTTTAACAATTTTGTCAGTGGTGCAGCAATGTCAGAGAAATTCGGACAAAAACGTCTGTAGTAACCAGCCATGCCTAGGAAGCGCATGAGCTGCCTTTTATCAGTTGGGGCAGGGAATTTGTCAATGTCCTCAACTTTAGCCTTAATTGGTCTAACTTTACCCTGACCAACCACATGCCCTAAGTACACCACATGGGCACAAGCAATCTCACTTTTGACCAAATTGACAGTCAAATTAGCTTTGGCAAGCTTGTCAAATAATGTCTTAACATGTTGTATATGTTCATCCCATGAGTTGCTGTACACAATAAGGTCATCAATATATACTTCACAATTTTCTAAGTCTGACGTAAGGTTATTTACTAAGCGTTTAAAGGTCATCTGTGAATTTTTCATACCAAACGGCATGACCTTATACTGAAATAACCCATCTGGCGTCACGAATGCCGAGATTTTCCGAGCCCTCTCAGTGAGTGGTATCTCCCAGTACCCCTTTAGTAAGTCAAACTTTGACACATACGCAGCTTTCCCAATCCTATCAATACAATCATCAATACGGGGTATCGGATAGGAATCCGTTCTTGTGACTGCATTCACCTTTCGGTAATCAGTACAAAATCTGTACCCACCGTCTGGCTTGGGGACCAATATACAAGGGGAAGACCATTCACTATTACTAGGTTCTATAATGTCATGGTCTAACATGTACCGAACCTCATCCCTGAGATGTTGTCGTTTTCGAGGGTTAACTCGGTAAGGATGCTGCTTGATTGGTGTGGCATCTCCCACATCAACATCATGTTCAATCAAATTTGTCCTAGTAGGATCATCTGAGAACAAGCATGCATATTCATAGATTAATGATTTCATTTCTGACTTTTCTTTGTGATCCAGATGACTTAATTTCTGGTCAAGATTTTTCAACACATCAGAATTTTGTAACTTAATACACATGTCAGGAACATTATTAGCCTTGATCTCATCATTACTGAGTTCATGATCAGCATTGATAACACACACTTGATCACCTGTATCATTAGTGTTACTATTTACATCATGTACACTTTCATCCTTAGAAATGTCACAATCTTCTCTTTCATAATATCTCTTCATCATATTAATATGACATACTCTTTTAGATCTACGCTTGTCAGGTGTCAAAATGACGTAATCTGTGTCACTAACTTTTCTCTCAATGACATAAGGTCCTTGAAAGCGAGCTTGAAGTGGCTGACCAGAAACAGGTAAAAACACTAGCACCTTATCACCAGGTTTAAACTCTCTTTTCACAGTGGTCTTGTCATACCACGCTTTCATTTTCTTCTGAGAGTGCCTCAGATTTTCCTGAGCAAGTTCACATGCTCCATGAAGACGGGCTTTAAAGCGGGATACATAATCAAGTAGATGTATGTCTTCACCTGGATCTGATAACCACTTCTCCTTTAACAATTTCAATGGTCCACGAACTGTGTGTCCAAAGACAAGTTCAAATGGACTGAACCCAAGTGACTCTTGTATAGATTCCCTGGCAGCAAACATTACAAATGGAATGCCTTCATCCCAATCTCTCTCATTATCATGACAATATGTCTTTAACATATTCTTCAATGTTTGGTGAAACCTTTCTAAAGCCCCTTGGCTTTCCGGATGATAAGCCGAAGACTTAATTTGGTCTATGCCTAACTCATATAACATCTGTTGGAATACAGTTGACATGAAATTAGACCCCTGATCTGATTGGATCTCTTTCGGCAACCCAAACAATGTGAAAAATTTAAGTAAAGCTTGTAAGACTGTCCGAGCCTTAATATTCCTCAGAGGTATTGCCTCTGGAAACCTCGTAGAAGCACACATAATGGTTAATATATACTGATGCCCTGCCCTACTCTTAGGTAGGGGACCTACACAATCAATGATGACTCTACTAAACGGCTCTTCAAAAGCAGGAATTGGCTTTAAGGGTGCAGCCGGAATATTCTGATTCGGCTTCCCAACCATTTGACATGAGTGACAGGTCCTACAAAATTTGGCCACATCACTTTTAAGTTTGGCCAATAAAAGTGATTTAGAATTCTGTGGTAAGTCTTATTGACTCCTAGGTGCCTGCAAATGGCATTTCATGAGCAATACTCAGTATTTCCCTTCTATAAGTCCTAGGTACCACAATTTGATGGTAAATTCTCCACTCTTCATCTATAGTGCATCAGGTGGTCGCCATTTACGCATCAAAATATTGTTTTTCAAATAAAAGCAGACTGGGACGTCTTCGATTCATCCTCAGTGAGTGCACCAGCCATTAATGGCTGAAGCTCTTCATCATGTTGTTGTTGGACTGACAACTGGTCTCTGTGGAGTGTGTCAGACATTTTTGATTTTTCCTGTTCTACCCCCTCACTATGTGTGGGGCCAGGAGACTCACAATCCTGACTATCATTAAGATTAGTCATAAAAGATTGGCTGAGATCATACCAAGAATCTTCACTTTCATGAATATTTTTACTAGAATCTGTTCAGACTCTGACTCCTCTTTTGGGAGTGTTGTTCCATTTTTAGGAAATAATTCCTCAATTTTAGAGGGCGGATGATTAAGTTTTATCATCCTTATTTTCAGAAATCATACCCTCATTTTTAGAGAGTGGATGTTCAAGATTATCATCCTTACATGATTCCCTACTTGTTCCACTTTTGGGAACTGTATCCTCACTTTTGGAGGGTGGATGTTTAAGATTATCATCCACGGCGAGCTTTTGTGACATAGCTCTAGTGACAGCACAGGCAGGAATAAATTTGGAAATTCCTTTTCTAATTGCTCTGTGTTGTTATAATCACATGGTTTATCTGTCAAAATTGCATTGGCTACTACCTTTCCACCAGCTAGGTCATTGCCTAGCAACAGAGATACCCCCTTTACAGGTAGAGTAGGTCTGACCCCTACTATGACCGACCCAGAAACTAAATCTGACTTCAAATTAATTTTGTGGAGAGGGACAGAAATAAATCCACACTCAACCCCCTGACTTAGTACATTTGCCCCTGTGGAAGTAGAGTCCGATAATGGCAAAACTCCATCAAGAAGCAACGACTGAGTTGCGCCTGTATCACGCAAAATTTTAATTTTGACGGGTGGATGAGCTGAATTCCCATCTAGGGAAATAAACCCCTCAGACACGAATGGAAGGTATTCTTCCTTAATTTTGTCGTTAGAATTAGGCCGTAAAGTCACGACTACCTCAGAAGAGTTCTCTACATTGGCTAAGGCATTAGAAGCTGTTTCAGTCTCCTTTAATTTTGCCAATGTGAAGCAATTTGCCATTGTGTGGCCCTTTTTGTGACAGAAACCACAAGTTATGTCTTTAAAGGCAGCTTTGTTTGAGCTGACCTGGTCGTTCTTTTGACGACTCGAATCTGGTTGTTTTTTACCAGAATTTGTTGGAGAGATAGATCCAGACTGAGATCCACTGTTACCTGTTGTGCCACTACTATTGCCATATTTCTTATTTGGCTTACTAAACTGACCCTTGTTTTGAGTCTGACCCACTTTACCAAACTTATGGGTAAGAGCATACTGATCAGCCAAATTTGCAACTTCTTTCAAGTTGTCAGCCTTATTTTCCTCAAGGTGAGTCTTAATGTCATCATTCACACACCGTTTGAATTCCTCGACCAGCATCAGTTGTCTTAAAGTGTCAAATGTGGAGACCTTTTTGGAAGCACACCATCTGTCGAAATGCCTTTCTTTTTGATAAGCAAACTCTACGTATGTTTGTGTATCCGCCTTACGATACTTTCTAAATTTTGGCGATAAGCTTCAGGCACCAATTCATAGGCTTGTAATATGGCCTTTTTAACCTTATCATAATCCATGCTGTCCTCTATTGACAGAGCGGAATACACTTCTTGAGCCTTGCCTGTGAAATTACTCTGGATGAGTATGGACCATTTATCTCTTGGCCACTTTAGTTGCTCACCCAGCTTTTCGAAATGATTAAAGAATTTCTCTACATTATCCTCCTGAAATTTGGGGACAAATTTTACGTGCTTAGAAACATCGAATCCCCCAGTATCCAAGCCTATTTTAGGGTCTGAGCCTTTTATGACCCCTAACTCTAGTTGCTTCAACCTAAATTCATGTTCTCTTGCCTTTTCCTCCCTTCTTTCTCTTTCTTCTCTTTCCTCTTTTTCCCTTTGCATTTGCATTTCTCTTTCCTCTTTTTTCCTTTTGCATTTCTCTCTCCTCTTTTTCCTTTTGCATTTCTCTTTCCTCTTTTTCCTTTTGCATTTCTCTTTCCTCTTTTTCCTTTTGCATTTCTCTTTCCATTTCTTTTAATCTAATCTCCTTATTCATTTCTAATTCAAGCCTTTTCAATTCAAATGTGTTGTCAGTTGGCACAGTGATAGCTGTTTCCAATACTGTACTAGGCAGGACACCTTCATCCACAAGATATTCTAGAACATATCTTTTAATCTCGTCTTTCCTCATTAAAGGCTGAAATTCAATGCCATAATGTTTTGCGACCTTTACAATCTCAGACTTCTTTAATGAATCTAGTTCCTCGACTGAGGGACTAGCCATGAATTTATCTAAGTTGAATGGCATTTTGAAATTGTATCAAGCCTTCAACAAACAAATAAGTAGTCTGAGCAGACACAGTTGCTTACGATTCACAACAGAATTTCTCGAATTTTCTAATATTTTCGTTCCCGGATGTTAGGCCACCAATTCTGTTACGGCTTGTGGTCGCAAGTCAAACCAATAACAGCGAAAGATCACAGAAGAACGAGATTAATATTCAACAACTTAATGATTATTTACAATCTCCTTATCTTACTTAAATTTACAATAATTAATTAGACTTACTCACAATCCTTTACTTAATATTTGCCTGGTCTGGTCCAAGGGCTGGTAGTGCATGCACGTTGACGATGGCACAGTGGTAGACCTGCAGCGTGCTGTAGCGTAGGAACTGGTTCCACGAGCGAATAATGACAAGGCTTACGTAGGCGATGGATGATAACAACCTCAATGCACAGTGTAGAAACGGCGTGAGGCAATTTGTCACAAGTGTGAATTGTCAGTGGCTGGCCTCATATGATTCGGTCAATAAACGGACAGCAGAATAACGTCTGGATTCGATGGTGTCTCTCGATGAAGTATTAGGGTGTCTCTCTCTCTCAGTTGTTGAACTGCCTTTTATATGCTAGGCTTTTATTCGAGAACTCTCCAGACTTTAACAGAAACTTCTAGTGTACACAGTCCAGCAATTACGAGAACGTTCCTTAATAGAAACTTCTAGAACACACAATAGTTGTAACTGCGACATAACGTAAACAGTTCTCACTTCTAGACAGTTCTAGAAAGGCTGCGTTGAAGTTGAATTCTCTGGAACTTTCCATTCGCTCGTCGATGGATTCAATCCGGTGTTTCTGACGGGTCGTCTTGTAACACAATCAAGACACAAATTAATATATTCATTCGACCAGGGAGTTGTTAGGATGGAGATAGAACGCATAAAATCGTCAGACAATAGGTATTTGAAAAAGATTTAATTCTTTTCAGGCACCTTTATTTGATTGACAGGTCTCTTTATTCTTATTGTTAAGTTTCTGTCGACTAAGCCCGTTTAATGGTGATCCCCTTCTTTCATTCCCAGGTAATCCCAACACAAAGGTCATTGTTTATACATGCTTTGAAGTGAGGTGTGTTTCCAGGGAGGTGTTACCTTGACAGGGGATCCAACTAAAAAGTAATTTATTCTAATCCTGTTTGATCCAATTAAGAGAGAGGAGATAATCATTTAATGACAAATCATAGGAATTCAGGACCTTCAGTTCTTTTGTCTAATACTTACAATTAGTACTACTTCCTGTCCCAGTCAACGTTTGTTAACGACTCTACTACGCTGACAATAAGATTATCAGGAACAGTGGTGTGATGTTTTTAGCAAGTTACCGACAGCCTAGTGAGCACCAATGTTTTAAAATTCAAAACGACTGTTTGTCGCTACTAAGCCTTAAGATCCTTGTGGTGAAAACAATACTTATGCTATTTGCAAATGCAAAAAAGAGGTATGAGGCTATAAGTTACTGTTTATTTTTCATCAATTTGCGCATTATTTCGCAACTTGAAGGTGATGTATTCGTGTTCAAAATGTAACACGGGATGACAATGGAGTATTTTTGAAAGTGGCACAACGCGCCATAAAGGTGCAAATTAATTTGCAACTTGAACGACTGGCAATGTAAAATAAATGGGCAAATATTCATGTGCCGCTCTTCAAGATTTAGCAGACGACGTGACCCTTTGTGTTTAGTTTCTTAAGTACCTTTAAGCCTATTATATATGGAAGATTACTACAAAGAAGGAATTACAGTCGGCAACTAGCACAGTTCAAAGAAAGGATTGAAGATGTGTCTCCTGTCAAGGTAACACCTCCCTGGTGTTTCCGCCGATGTTCAAGCTTTAATCAGGATTTTCAGTAAAACGACTGGCAAAAAACATTTAAATGACGTACTTCAATTGTGCCCCCACGATTTTAATACGTTTTCTGATGAAAACATTGTTCAAGTCTAAACATTTTTCTTAGATTTTATGAAATTTACCTATCCTTAAGAAACTATTTGAAAAGTTAGTTGAAAAGGAATTCTTTGCTGACTTTAAATGAAGTGATGTTAAGTGTGACGAATAATAACGAAAGATTAAAATTTCATATTTTTGCATGACGGCTGGCACGAAAAGTTAACGAGTACAACGTTAGGGGTGTGCCTTCACATTGTCTTTTTGACAATGCATCACTGATCGTAGTCATTTTAGGCATTGAGATAAGAATTTTGAGGAGAAAAACAAAATTTACCGTCGGCAACGAACATTGCTTCAAAGAGTCTATAGAATGTTGTATTTCCATCCTAACAACTCCCTGATTGGACTAAAGGGCAATATTATTCGCTTCTATCATTAAACAATTCTGTTCTATCAATTAAATCTTGTAAAAGCTTTTTTCTCAAAACCATTTCATTTTACAAAAGTTCAATACCCTTTTAAGTAATTTTTGAGAGTGTTTGTAAACAGTTAACTATATATGGGCTTGAAAATTAAATTACTCATCCATCTTTTGTCTTCATAATATCTCCCTTGAAGGATTAACAGTGTTTCTCCTTATAAGTAAAAATATATACAAATAATTCATTTATAAGATGATTATATAATTGTTTAAGACAGTATGTAACATATTTTATTCTGACTAGATATAGAAGTGAGATTACGTAAAATACATAGGACTATGAAAAGCATCAATATCTTATTTAAACAGGTAAATATAACTTAAAACATACAGTGTTTATGTTTGTAAATAAAAGCAAAGAAATTTCTCCCGTTCAGTTAGTTAGTTAGTTAGATGAGGTTTAACGTTTAAAGTCGAGACGGTCACGGCCTTTTTTCCAGTTATGGCGCACTGGCTTCTCCCGTTCAGATAAACTACTAAATGTATATAAAACATCAATCCCTAACAGAAAATACGTGCAAATTTTCTCAAAATATTTATAGTTGTGTTGTAGTGACCCCTCCTGTTTTTCGTTACATGCAAAAAAATAGTAGTGACTCGACCTGTTATAGAACTTTGTACGTTAAATTTATTTTCATTAAAAACAGTATAATAGACTATATAATACCTTTAACGTTTCTTGATCTAAGTACAGAAACAGACTCAGCCTCGACAGATTGTGGCAGCAGACACCAATCGAACCTGATAGGAGAAAGAATACACAGGGGAAAGACCAGTAGATTATACATTTATACAACACTATTTACCACATTGAATAAAATTAAATTTGACATTTTAATTAGTACAAGCTAACATGGAATAAATGCTAGAATTATTTTTAACTAGATTTTATTTTTATTTTCCGCTTAAAAGTGTAACCGTTTTAGTTATAAGTTTAATTGCATCCTCTAGGCCATTACGTGTGGCACAGTTGTATACAACACCCAAATGTGTTTTATGTAACAGTAAGTGTACGGTGTGTCCTATGATTTACATTCAAATTGTTTGCTAGTGCCTGGCTATTAATCTGTGGTTATGTAAACTAGCTTCCTTTTCTTATCAGTATATGACAGGGGATGCAAGGGTCATTTAAGGTTCAGTGTCTTGTGACTGTAAACTGTGTATTCACTATTCATGTGTTACTGTGTACTGTACAATATAGACCATTTTAGCTGCACAGACAGCAAATATGACTGGACGGAAATTTTTTCTTTGCAGTATTTTGAGATGTTAGGCTAGTTTGTTTCAGTTTTGTTGGGAGACGGGTAACATGTTTTACTTGCTTGTGTATCGAGGGGTGTTGTTTTTAATTTGTTTACTAGGACGAGAGGATTATAAACATTAACTGCTAAGCTTTAACAGACGTCATATTAATTGAACACACTTGAAGGTCTTATTTAGAGGCAAATAAGGGTCTTACAATGGACCCAAGAGCATAATGTTAGGTAAACTAGGTTTTATACTATTTTTCTGCGGATAAACGGAACGGAAAAACGATGGTTTCTATTTTTAACCATTTTCTGAAAACTGCAACGTTTTGGGCTGCAACGACAAGTCCACGTGATTTCTTCAAAAGGTCAACTGTGACCTCACCGGTTGGAGTCGGGTCGAGCTCGAGCGCTCACAGCACGCACTCCAGCAGCGCTGCAGTGTATCTACAGTAGCTAGTATACAACACTGGTCTAGTGTTACTGTGCTTTTCTCCTGCATGGTAATCGGAAATGGTGAATAATTGCATAGTCGGGTTGTAGCAAAGCTCCAGAGAAAACCCGTGGGATCAGTTTTTGTTCCGGTTTCCAACGGGCAGAAGGCAGTGAATCTCATCGTCGGGCCTGCATGGGTTAGATTCGTTAACCGTAAACCCACACGGGTTTTCTCAGCGTTCACCGCCATACATATACTGCACTGTACTTTTATGTTTTGCACTCTGTCATAAGAGTTAGAGTTAGATCAGATTTGACGGCTCAGTTTCTAATCAATTGGTTCAAGTCGAACCAGCCACGGCCACGACCTCTGTCATAAGTGTACTGCAAGGCCTAGTTAGGCTACATACACTAACCCGGTGTAAAATTTTACAAGTAACGTTCTTCACATTTTCATCAATGTCTCTTACCTCCGACCTTGAATCCGTACTAATCCTTTCAAATTATGTTTTCTTTGGATTGAAATAGTATTTAGGCTGTCCTTGCGTGAATTCAAAGAATTTTTGCCGATTTTTCAAAGCGATGATTGAACGTCGCGCTTACTTGTGTGGTCAGAATTTATACAAGGTACTACACCTGTTGTGGAACCCCGATTCCATGCCCCTCTACAAGCCATTTTCGTTTTTAAACTTTTGAAATCAGATGAAATATGATTTCGTTCAGACTACCTCTTCTTGGAACTAAAACAGCCAATTTGGGGTTATTTTGGTGAAATGTTTTACATTTATTAGAAAACTACACAATAGTGAGGTCCAGTATACCCAAAATGTGCTTTGATAAGTCTGGCTCAATTAGAAAAAATGGGGATTGTGGGTCTTACAGAAGGGTGTGATCTTTAGGGTTGAAGTTTTGATGTAAAATCTCGCGATTTTGCCATGTATTTTTAAAAATGGCCATTTTTACAGAACTTTCGGACCTATTTGTCAAAAGATACTCCAAAATGATATGTGTTTACCACAAAAAGCCATCTTTGATCTATTCTGTAATTTTTAGATGGTGTTTGTAATTTAAAAATTGATGAAACTACATTTTTTTTTAAGTTTCCAAAAAAGTTAACGTGTAGACTTAAAGGCTCGGGAGTCCTTTAGAAACTAAAGTTTTTACTGTCATTAAACTAGGTTCATCACATAACTTGCACAGCTGCATATGCTCAAAGCATTTCCATGCAAGTAAATTCGCGGAAGAAAACTCCATATTTCCCGAATTTCGGAAGCGGAAGGAGCTGAAGGTAACCGCTTTTCCTACAATTCGTACCGGCTCTTCCAAAAAGCACACCATCAGAAAGCAGCGAAGACCTTCCCAGCTTACAGAACGTCGTAAAGTGAGATTTGATTTAACTTGCCATTGTTGTAGCCTGAACACCAACGTTAGTCCTAACCACAGGAGTTCCCAGCGAAATGGACCTACCGTAGCCCAGGCGTAATTATTTATATTATACTAGGCCTAGGCCTATACATGTATAAACTCTGGGACCTCATGTGAACCTAATCAGGCTTAGCCTATTAACATTTCACACCATGGTGAGTTGTAATGTTTGAAGGAAATTGGCCATGGCAGAATCAAAAAAGCAAAATTAATGTTAACTGCTATACGACTTGATTATCTCTACAATTTACGTTATTCAGTATTACTGTTCATCTTGTCACTTTTAACAACATTACCCGCCAATTGTCTATTAATTTATGAAAGGTTTATGCTGAACGTAAGAAGCTCGTGTATTCGAATGTAAACTACTCTGACCACAAGCTTGACCTAAGCTACGCTAAATTCAGTCATTTGAAAATACGATTTTTAGCCGTTATGTCGTATTTTCAAAACTACTCCGAAAATTCAAGGTGTGGTGACTAAACTAAGAACAAGCTAATTTTGAGAGGCCAGTTAATACGGGAAAATCTTAGATTGCTCTAAAAAAAAAACCCCAGCTGACTTTGACCAGGCAAGGGATCGAATAACGAACATCTCAGTTGCAAAGCTTCTTTTCAAATGCCACCAGCGTTATCCACTTGGCCCCAGCAGCCGTGATATCTAAGTAACTGCCCTGGAAAATGGACATATCATGAGATTTGAGCGTTATGGTCAATGCGTTTTACGCTTAGATACTCAGTCGAATGAAGATGGTCGTCCACTCAAAACCGTATAAAATTTTTATTTACCTCTTGAAAAAATGAAGCTATGGACGCATTAAGGAAGGTACAAGCAGAACGCAAGGAAGTTGGGACTGGGTTTGCTGCCTTACACTCGAGCAGGATATTAATTGTTTTTTTTTTCTTAAAATATAGGGCGCCTTTGGAACAAACGTCTATGAAAATTTCGTGCAAAATTGCCCACTCCTCTTCCCATTAAATGTAGTTCAACACGATAACGATAAGTATGGTAAGCGCCTTGTTACACGATATACATTTTTATCTAAGCCTCAACATTTGATGATTGTATAAACCTTTGTCTACAGTGTTCTATATCTTCGGAAGAAACAAATTCCATTCTTTTACGTAACTACCACATTGCTGCAGAGTGCATATTGAACAGTTTTGTCTCATTTTGAGAGCGCCCTGAATTTTTGTGGAGTTACTACTACCTCAGTTTGGCTATAGGGGTTTCAAAGAAATCGCAATTGCTCCATGTCACTCCAGTCATCATAGTTTGTTCACACTTTTCAGATTTCTATAGAAACTATGTCACTGCGTATCCATTTGTTCAGAAATGATGTTGTCATTTCATGTCTAAAGAACATCTTTCATTTGTCGAAAACATCACTTGACCCCTTTTCCCCACAGTACCTCCTCGGTTAATGAAGCTAATATAAATTAGTCTCATCGAAGCAATGCTCGTGGGGGAGGGAATTAGGAGTCGTCACCATACATACACACTCTACAATTCTTTTTTTTTTTTTACATAAATAATTGTTATTGTTGGAACATAATTTTATTTTGCTAAATTAAGTTTAGTTTATTAAGTTTTCCGAACAAAAGAAATGTTTGCCTAAAGTCCTTTAGCCTGTACATTGCGTAAAGGCGGCTTAAACTTGTAAATTACAAGTATTTGGAGGTTTTGATTTAATGTTTCTATGTTATGTACTAGAAAAATATTTTTCAGTTGACTTTTTCCATATAAGAAGTAATTGTACATAAAATGTAGATTTTGAAGTTATTTCATACGGGTGGGAGGTACTGAGAACTAGAGCGTTACTAACTCCCATTTCACATATGCGTAAATGAAGCAACTGCTCAATATGTGTACCCTCATTGCAACTTAACAGCACAGTATTCGAGGACCAGTGTTATAAATAGGATAAGGCGGGTTGAACCCTTCGTGAATTCCTGTAATAGCTGAAACAACTAGTTTCACACAGGAGCTAGACGAGAGTACATGTTATCCGTTTCCTAGGGATGTAGGAACCGAGGGCACTGGGGACACGTGCCCCTACTTTCCGAAAAAAATGTAAAATGTGCCCCTTTGAAAATAGGAAGTGCACATATACATGCATACATATGTAAGTATATCCGGGAATTTGCTGTCCTTCACCCCCACCCCTACCCCCACCCCACCCCGCACTTTTCGATGTGTTCCTTTTGCCCTGGTTGAAAGATTTACACCTATGTGGAGGACCAATATTGCCTGTTAAGAGTCCCGAGCATTCGCGTTTAGGTCAAACCCGGCCCACGCAATAAGGCTTCCCTGAGCAGTGTTTCAGTGCTACATCTGTTGCGGCCGTGATACATTTGATCAATTGGCCACCAAGTGTGGATTATCCACCTTAGGCTAATTATGCTAAAAGGGGAAGTAGACATTTGTTGCGTTTTCGTTGAGGCGATGTGCATCTCATGCCGTAATATGTATGGTTTTAATCTCCTGAAATTGTTCAAATTCATATGGCTCATTTCTACAGAAAATAAAAGGTGCAATACTATCGGCGTTAAGGGCTACACAGATATACAGGTTGCTTGGGCTCATAAAGCTTTTCTCCCCCGTAAAAGACAATAACAAGACTTTCGATGCCTAAGACTTTGCACGAAGGCAGCTGTGTTATGTCAAGAGGTAGGCCTGCTAGAGGTATATCAATATAAAACTTACCTTCTTGTCCTAAGACAGCAGAACATAACCAATACACTTACCTTTTTAGCTACAAACAACACACTTTCGACTCTACAGTTTACGCTATGATTTAACTCCACTGGAGTGTCGATGTTCGCACTTTTATTATGTCAATAACCAATATCTGTTTTTAAAACGCTACGTCAGGCAAATATTTTGTGCCTGTCTGCCTTTCAGTGGCCGCTTGTGTTCTCTTTAGTTAGAAATTTCTTCAGAATGAGTTATTACTCTTGCAAACAAATGTTGTCAAAGAAACAGTAAAATCCATAGGTAGGTACCAGTGTAAATTAGAGTTATTTTACACAATGTGTATATAATATTAAAATACAACCTTTATAAAGACGCTGTTCAGTGATGATGCGTATTTACTTGTGATATTAAAGGTTATATTTAAACTTGAGTTTGTAATTACAAAAGTCATAGTTCAGTTGTTTGATTTTTTTCTCGATAAACATGACGTAATAACTGAGAGATGAATCATCAATTGAGCTATGACACTTGGGTGGCCTATTGGAAGCAGTACTTAAAACAAAAACAATGCATGCAAACAGCACAGATATCCAGTCTATAGCACTTAGTGTTTAGCCTTTTCCTTCAAATGCTTATTTTATGAAGAGAACACGAATTGAACTGTGACTGAATGTATCGTACATAGGAACAACATCTCAGAAACTTGTGCATCACAGTGCAAGCTTTTTAAAATTTAAAAAATCTCAATTTAGCATACTTTGAATCACTTTGACTCACTATTATAGTTACAAGTAATACAGATAATCTTATAAACATATACATGAAAAAGTTTCAGTTTGTTCATACGGCATGTAATTTATTTTCAGCTTTAGGTTATCAGGTTTTTGTTATGTCACAACTCTGAAATGCATCCTGAAATTACACGTTCTTGAAATCCTTGAAAAGTGTTTTTATCAGTTAATTTTGTCTATGTAAGGTCACAAAATCGAAATTCTCTGAGAAAGCTTTCTCTTCTTTGGCACACTCAAAAGTATCAGTGAGCTGAAAAGTTCGATGGTCACTGATTGTTGCCGTCGCTAACTGAATAATTCACTTTCGGACGAGACCTTACTAAAATGTCATGTTGGCCACCATGTTATTTGATTCAACTACAGTTATGGTCTTCGTGAATACTTCCGTCTTTTTTTTAAGAGTGACAAAGATGTTACTTCGCTGCAGCACGTATACAGGGACGGTGTATCACTTCAAGTTGCAATTTCTGCCCGCTTTAACATGTGACGTTTCTCAATCCCGTTGTTAGATAGATTGAGACGAGTAAATCGAGTTTTCGTATTGCAAAAAGGTTATTACAGTCTTTCTTCTTTCACAGAGCGGGAATTGTCTGTTTATTTTTAGATATTCACTTTAATACCGAACATAGAAAACAAACAACGAATACTTGCCTATCATGAGATGAACATTTACTGTGCTGTGCTTATTTATGATCACTTAAAGATGAAGGAACTCCCATTAGTCAATAAATATAAAAAGAAAACTAAGAACTCTAATGCTTTGTACTGCTTTCATTTTATTCCAATGTTTTTATTTTTATATTACATTAGAAAATTGTTGAGATTTTGCAGTTTAACATCAGTTTATTGTTGGAATCAGTTTTATCGAAACCAGAGATATATTTACTTGAAACTTTGCTGAGGATAATTCATTTCACATGAATTACAGTCTGGCCGAAATGATAGTGAAAGAGATTTTTTTTAGGTTGGGGAAAGAGTAACCACATCTAAAACTTCTTATAACTAGCCGCCAGAATGTTCATTCTGTTTCTAAATGGCGTCAACCAAGCAGAAAGATTTACAGGCCAATGATTCTTGTCCAACATATTGAACGCAAAAGAAAAAAATTACAATTTATTTGTACTGTGAGGTTTTAATTACGTCAAAAGCATATATCAGACCTGCCCAACGGCTTTTCATGGGCAAAATTCCTTTTCTGAAGCAGGATATAATGGGAAAGCGGTTTTTGTATTAAAGACTGAACATATGCAAATGGTTCTAATTTTTGGAAATGTTTAAAAATTTATAAAAATGCAAAACTTCGGACCCAAAGTTTTGAAACTGAGAGAATCGGGATCCTTTTAGTGCACCAAAACTGAAAACTTTCCTTTGCAAGGTCTGAAAACTTTCTAGGGATCAAAAAAATATGACATTAATCAGAACAATGGAAGTTTGCACATGTTCATCAGGAGCAATTTTAATGTAGCTAGTACAGAACGCGTTTATTTATGTTACTATTTTTTTTTTCAAAATGCACCACAACATGAAAGACTTTTTGTTGTGTGGGGAGCCAAGAACGCAGTACTACAGCTCTTCTTAAACATGATTTTGAGCTGCGCGGAATCAATTGCGTGACGTTGGCGTCAATACTCAAACTCTCAAAGCTGAATTTAATGTGCAGCAAAAGGTGAAACTACTTTAATTTTGATCAGCCTACAGACGGAAAGTTGTTTTTTCTTTATATATATATATTGATATATGGCATTCAGTACTGCCGGTTTCGGTACATTGATTACACTAAACGAAGTATTCAAGTTAATGATTACAGAGTTGTTATCTTCTTAAAGATTATTTAAGGGTCAAAGTCAGATCCTTACAAATTTACACAATGAGATAATAGAGTGCATGAATTAAGTTTCGTTTTAGCAAGCATGAGTGCACGTAACCTTGGTAAAAGTTCGAGACATTACATTCATCTTCATTCTGTTCAGTTTATTTGCCCATTACGCAACGCATTGATTCGCAACTTCTAACAAAAGAGTATGCCTTCCGGAGTACTTTCATCTATGACTACTTCAAGAGAAGGATCCTGCACGTTATAATAAACCTACACCAGTAAAGACAGTCGAACGCATGAAACCAAGCTGAATTCTTACCATAGGAGTTTTCGGCCCAACATCTCACGTTCTACACGCCCCTTATATAGACGCTTTGCGCCTATATCGCGCACAGAGAAAGATAAACTGCAGTAAAAAATGGTTAAAAGCAAGATGTATTTAACTAGTTGCTGGATTCGGAAATAGATGTAGCCATTGTTATTCTATAATCTAAGTACTTCAAACTGGCCATCCTTGAGCTTTGAACGAAGAAAGAAACATAATTTTAACTTTCAGGAGGGGGTTGGGATTACAACTAACGACAGCTTTATAGAGGTGGAATTCAATTGCACAGATTTTTGCTTTCACCCAACCCCCGCCCCACCTCTCTCCTCTAAATGCAATACGAAAACAAAATGTAAGACTAGAAACAACTTTCAAAGAAGTGAATTTCACTTTGGATTACAAGAATGCCCTGAAAGAATACATTACAGATGCAACCATGATAGTTATAACTGTTTCATATTAAAGAACTGGGCTGACATTTTTCTAGACAGCGAAGCAACTCTCCTTAAGCACAAAGCCCTTAACAATGAGTTTAATAAACAGTAAACAAAGGTTTATTATGAAACATTAGCTTCATGTAAAATTTTTATTACCCTGGTATGTTTCTTTAAACTTTCCAAACAGAATACTTGACAAGGAGTAAACCAAGGAGTAATTCGGCAATAATTTAGCAATTTCACAACAGAAATATTGCCACACGAGTTGAACGACCATTCAAGAGTTAGAAGACTACGGTGTGGTATACCAATTGGGGGATTATCATATCATCTTTTACCTTTGACGCATAGTATTCAAATTGCGATCTTTGGTTTGTTTAAAGTGCATGACATGCTATTCAAAGATGCTTCAATGAGGTACCCTAGAGGTAAAGAGGGCTGGTTTATAGCCTCTTTAATCTCACGCTAAAGCGTTTGGCTGTAACCAATCAGGGCATACCTTCATTCACAATCAATCCTATCAACAGTTTCAAAAGCTTTCTTAAAGTGCAGAGTGCATATGGCCTTGACCATAACTTTAAGTGAGGGCGCATCGCAAAGCTCATATAGCGTAGAACCCGTATCCTACTAAAGGGCCTGGAAAACTGTTGCGAACCGTTGACCAAATGTATTCTTTTGATCTGTCTCCGAGGTAACTTGGTCTGAGTTATAGATACCAGAAAACTTCCATATTTTAATCGATATATTACCTTCGTCCCATTGCAGATGTGCTCATTACATCTATGGAATGTGTATACTTCAATCTCTACAGTACAATTGCAACAAATTGTACTTGTAATAAAGGTATGGGAAACGACGATCCCTCATGATTAGAGCTTGAATTTTTTAACAAATTTGAAACATGACCAGACAAAGTGTTTTACAAATGAAACAATTGAATATCCCATCTCTCCACGTCGTTTAGCTATGATGTTAATAGACCCTAGTAAAATCCTCCCACCATATCTCTGTAACATAACAACTGATAGATGCAGCAGAAGCGAATGGAAGACCTGAGTTTTACGAGGTCAGTACTTTAAATGACTTCCACTAAAACTCGTATTTTTGTGCATCTACAATATCCTAATTGCAAACAGTTTGGGTTCTCCTGTCCACACCGGTCTTTCACTTTTTCATTTTATTTAAATGAACAATGTCCTTATCGGACCACAAATGTGCAGTACTAAAACGACGATTGATGTCTAATTAAATATAATGTTTGATTAGCTTAAAAGAACCTTCTTAAATGCAGCACTGACTACGCTCTTCAAAATTGCGACCACATCATTTTAAAGCGGCAATATGCAATAATTTGCCTTTTGTCGTTTGCACATAATGTTTAAGTAACAGTAACGTTCTACAAACGATAACAAAAAGATTATAAAAAAAAGTCTGTTAACAGCCAAGTCTAAAGAAGCTGCGAGACACCAATTGGTATTGTAGGCGTACAAACCACAGCCATATTTTGTACGTTATGTTTTGCATGACTGCTAATCTGTAGTCAATATATAATTACATACTGATGTGCAGTTCATTAATAGATACATGCTAATCTCTGTAGGGGAGTTATATTTACTTTTAACACTTTGAAATTGTAAAGTCCAATAATATATTTGAATGAGTTTGATAACATCGGATAGCACGACTGAAAGGTCGAAGACTGTGTCCCGAAGACGGACTGGTCTATACGCATGCTCTAAGCTGGTATCGATAAGTCCCTGCAAAAACGAGATATTGTCTTTTATGTCCGGAATAGACCTTATGCACTGACGTCACAAGACGTCAGTTTAGAGGTAAAAATGAAGCACATGGCACGCACGACGTAGATTTCACACGCGCGCGTAGTAGACCTACTCGAGTATTCCCCGATGCACAAATGAGCTGTCTGCATTTGGCGGGGAAAGCTGCAATGATACGCGCTTTCCTCTTTTGGAGGGCGTACTTTCTGTTCTGTGACGTCATGTGCATAAGGTCTATACGACGCACCCAAACCGACCACAATCTGACAGTCGATCATGCGTGGCACCTTCTCGACTCTTAACTCCAGTCCAGTTCACATAAATAGCCAATGAGAATTCATTTGTTGAATCAAATGGGAGTTGCAACGTATCATTGTGGTCTGGTGGCTGGCTGGGGGTCCCGGCGCCATGAGGTATCGATTTACTCTTATCTTCTCACAGTCTTTATCGAATTGTTTTATTGTTTTGAAATAAATGCACTACAGTAATATGCAGTATTATAAAGTAGCATACCCATATGTGTTCATCGAGTTGTCGTGAAAAAAAGAATCAATGAAAGGACATGAAATGAGTTAAAGAAAAACTGAAACCACTCAACAGGGTCTTATTATGTGTTTGAAAGGTAAAGAGGTGAATAGACAGAATGGCTGATCAAGCATTGACCAGAGACTCCTTTGTAAGGACATGGGATCTTCGATGGAGATGGAGTGTTTTGGTGAATACAGGATAACATATGCTGAAAACATATCACAACCTTTTGTATAAACGCTTACAAATTTCCTTGAAATCCACGGAATAAAGAACCACGTATGAGCGTTTTTCCTTTGCCCATCACTATACAGTTACAGATCGGCCCACAAAAGGGTAGCAAAGCTGTTGTATACCTACAGCATGCTTTACTATTAGTTTCGTTTTATTAGTTTTATTAAAAAGGTTCAACGGAAAATTGCTTGTGAAACGTTTGGGTGTTCTATAATTTTTTCAAACTAATTTTAACTAGGAATAAACAGAAGTTCATAGCAACAGAAAACTTTTCAAAGTATGATAATATCCTTTCCATCTCATACGAAACGCCTGTGAATAAATTGTTACTTACGATGATAAAATGCCTACGCCCTTTTACAAACTACTCAGATATTATTGTTGTAACTTACGTAACCATTGGCCTTCATAAGGTTTCTTTCTGGTCCCTTTATCAAAGAGGTACTTTCACAGCAACAAGCAT
This sequence comes from Holothuria leucospilota, assembly GCA_029531755.1. Classification (NCBI taxonomy): domain Eukaryota; kingdom Metazoa; phylum Echinodermata; class Holothuroidea; order Aspidochirotida; family Holothuriidae; genus Holothuria; species Holothuria leucospilota. The sequence continues at coordinate 51,217,877 of CM055961.1, forward strand.
TGGCCTGATATTTGCAAGTTACACCAGGCTACAAAACAGACGGTCTCGCTGCAACCTAACCATTCATTATTATGTATGAGAATAAGTGCAAAGTAGATTCCTTGCTTGAAGATTATCACCTAACTTTATCTTACCATTTTGAAGTTGGGACTTTGAACATCTACAGTACTCAACTAAAGTAACTGACGCTGTAAAGCGGGGCGTAGCTAGGCAGTGTCAGAGAGAAGGCATGAGCCCGGTTTTCAATGACCGGCCTCTGTTTCACCCCTAAATGAAGTGACAGAACCCAGTGCAAGACAGCTGACCAGAAGATGTAGTCGGGGCGACATAGCTTCTTAGGGAGCGGAAGCGGCGATTTTTTTGTCAGAAGACTCACTTTTTGATTCCTTGCCGAAGGCGAAAAGAATCTAGGCAATCATGCGAGTTTATGTATGTGTGTAGCCTATGTGTGCGTGTATGCGCGCGTGTGTGTGTGGGTGTATTTTTACCCTTGGCTTATAAACACGATATCTCAAGATAGCAATGATGGATTCTTCTCATCCTCCATGAAATGTGAATCCCACAGAAAATACAGTCGTACGTACAAACCAATAAAATACCCGTCAGCCTAAAATGTAACTAGTCATAAAGCAGGGCTCATAAACGAGGTGTTCTCTAGCTGCACCTACTCCCTCACATGAGTTTTATTGACCTAACAGATCGTTTTTCGATATTCCATTTTATTTACCAAGTCGCTTGCAACCACAGATTTCTGTGATGCCAACCCTTACAAAAAAATTGTGTGGCAAAAGTTCCAATACCACACTGGAAAAACCGTGTCATACTGTGTAAAACTATGGCTGGTGTGAAAAATAGTGAGTTCTATGTGATTATTTGTAGGGCAATGTGTGATTTTAATTAAAAAATGACACACTTTTTAAAGGTGCCATGCTTTTACCTGCATTACCGCAGTTTGCCCCATGTGACAAGGAGTGGAGAACCAAAATACATTTTTACAAAGGCAAACATGTGGCAAAGTGGGGTAAAGTAGATTATTGTGTGTCAAATTGGTTCCAATCCCACATGTGTCACCACTCATTACCTCACTTTTCCAGTTATGTATTTTCCTATGCCCTGCCACATGTGATTATGCATGTTCACATGTGGCATGCCCCACATTTTTTTGTAAGGGAACTCTCTTGACGGCAGGGTGTAAGTTCAATAGCTGTCAAACAGGTGATAAATTATTGTGATTTATTGCTTACTTTTCCTTTATCATTTATAACATTCTGGGGGCTTGACTTTGACAAAATTTAGATCAAGGAAGGTGTAAGAAGATCCCTATTTTTGGTGGAGGTCAAAGGTCATGTGAGGTTAACATAGGTCAAAAACCGAAAACCCTGTAAACACGATATCTCTAAGTAGGAAGCATGAATACTTTTCATACTTGGCATGTACATGCGATATTGTCAGAAAATGAAGCCTAGTGGTTTTGGTAGAGGTCAAAAGTTATCTGAGACCACCGGAGGTGAAAATACGAAATTCTTAAAAAAAAAAAAACTCTTTGTAAACACAATATATCCATAAAGCAGTGACGGACATTTTCATACTTGATTTATAACTTTAGCATATTGAGAGGAAGAACCCTATTGTTTTAGTTTTCGTGGAGGTCGCCAGAGGTCAACAACCACAAACCTTGCAAAACACAATGTTTCAAGACAGGGATGATGGATACTTCATACTATCGGTATGTTGGAGGTCGAAGGTCATATGAGGTCATCAGAGGTGAAACTACGAAAACCCCTTAAAACTAAATAGACAGTGGGCGGTATCTTCCAATTGTGTACAGTGTTTAGTGACCAACGAAAAGTTAGGGCTACCATTCCAAAGATAAATTATAGACAACATTTATTTTTCACAAGCATAACTGTTACAGTAATAATTCGAATTTGAATTACCTAATTATGAACACGTGTAAAGGATGCTGAGACTATAGCATGATTAGAAATACCATACGCTTATTAACAAGTTTTTTGATGGCGTACTGGATTAGTGCTCGGTTTCTCACACAGACGACCAGGGTTCGAATCCCTTATAAGACACGTTCTTTTTTTCATTTTTTGTTATAATTCAAGCTTTGGTGGGGTTCAAAGGTTTTGTGAGGTCAGCAGAGGTCAAATAGTAAAAACATCGTAAAAATGATATAGTCAAGAAGTAAAAATTTGAGGGATGTACCTCAGCGTAACAAAGCATCCCCTTTCGGCAAGGAATTAATCACTGAGCGTTTGGACTTTCTAGTTAAGAGATCCGCACTAAATGTTTTACTCTCAATAATTCTATGTACGTTAGAAGAAAATGTATTCTAGAGGGCTGTTAAGTAGCTTTGTAAATTTGCCCTTGCAAAATGAATCCCCCCTTTTAACTTTTTGGCCATCCGCCGCCATGCAGGTGGCAGACGTTGCCTCTGTATTAAAGAAGCAAAGAACGTGAATCTGTTACGTTACTTGTAAAACGACTTTGGGTAAGATTTTCTTAGATTAAGGCGGCCCCGCTATAAAGAGACGGTAGTATTTCTTAAATACCAAAGTCAAACATTCCTACCCTGTTCATTGAATAAGAGTGACTGTCTGTAACTTCTACGGGATGATGGCATCAATATTTCCTCTTTGGTTTAAGTACCTTCTCTAACATGTCCTCTATCAGGAAAACTTCCGGGGTTGTTTTGTAAGAAAACGAATGGTTTGTTAACTGTGGGGATTACAAGAAATCCATTCACATGTCAAGCACGAGGTATCGTTTTTAGCGAAAATTTGTATTCAAGTATTCCTTCAAGTAGCCGCCATTCGGATTCCTGCACGTGTTAAGTTAAACTTCAGTTCAATACTTTTTTGGTTTGTTTAAATGATACGTGTTGTACAAATGAATGATATGAAGTGTGCACCCTAAAGACCATTTCAATTTTTAAATCTTTTCTTAAACAGCATGAAATAATTTTCTAATGTAAAGTTGCAAAAATTACTTTTTCTTTCAAAAAATGCGTACATGACAAGCAACTAATATCAGCGGAATTTTAAAATGACCGGATGGTGTTATGTTTTTCTCTCAAAAACTAAATCATTGCATTTTTTATGATAAAACCGCAAGACTAGATATAGAGAGGCGCAAAAGCTGCTGCCAAACGCGAAAATGTTGATTACTTTGTCTTATCTTTGAGCCACGAATATGTGGTATATGAGCAAAATTCTTTGAACTTTAAGCACTTTGATTAGGAGCTCGAACGTTTTTTGCATTTGATATAATTTGCCCAGTGGGGTAAGGGCAAGGAAAATGACCTAGACGTGACGATGGGAAAAATAGGACGAACGCTGTCAGACAGTGTTCTGCATTAACCTTAGTAATTGCCATCGCATATTTGGCACGATATGAATACTAATTCATGTACAGTGTTTAGTCCCTATTCAAAGGTGGTAATGGAAGAGATAAGTCAGACACGAGCGACGCGCGAACATAAAAGAAGCTAAACCAGAAATGGAGAGAAAAATTTGTAACTATTGAAAGAATGATGAATAATTCAAATGTTGAGTAAATGACTGCCTACTTGCATTATATCCTATTCATCGTTGCCGACAAGATGGTTAAATTTCCAGTCTAGGATATCGCGTGGAGCAAATAGAAAAGACGACTTTGCGATCGAAGATGAAATTCCAAACTTTACAGGAATTGTGTATGCTATCTACATTACGGTTACTTGGTGTGGACTTCCACTGTTAGCTGGGTATGAATTCAAACTGTGGCAGAAACTGCCCAATTTATCTCTACGGCGCGCAAAACAGTCCGAAAAATTCTGGAGAAATTATGAACAAAATCTGTAGAATCTCGGAATAAAATGAATCTTCCAATAAAATGAGTTGTCTGTACAGATTCACATTCCGCTACCTTCCGCTGGTTATTACAGTACGTTACCCTAAAACTCTGATCACTGTGAAAGCTACGTTACATTCGGGACTTACTTTATTATCTGGACAACATTCGTCAGATATATTTGAACACTTTGGTGTTTACAAAATGATCGTGATTAGAGCCAGGGCCGTAGCTAGGTTCATATGTTTGGGAGGGGGGGGGGGTGTGAAGGTCCTAAATTCCGACTGGATGGATCTTTTTTTCAGCTGAATGGTGGCGCGTAAATTGCACTATTTTTTATGCTCCCTGTGTTTACATACAGCAGTGTGGGTTTACATACAGCAGTGTGGATCCTTCCTTTGTCACTACATAAAGGTGCCGTCCGGGGGAGGGGTCTAAGAGGAGAGATTTTTGTTAATTTAAGGTTGCTTAGATGCAAAATGGTGCTATCCTTGGGATATTTTTTGAGCTGATCATATATGGCTAGAAAATGTGCATAACTAAGTGAATGCGTTTGTATACAGCAGTGGGGATCCTTCCTTTGTCACTACATAAAAGTGCCATCCTGGGGGAGGAGGTGTCCCCTACCCTTTGAGAAATTTTTGTTAGGGTAAGGTTGCTCTAGATGCAAAATGGTGCTATCTTTGGAATACTTCTGGAACTGATCATATATGGCTGGAAAATGTCCATAATTTAGTGAATTCTAAGATTTGGTTAGGTGCAAGCAGAAAGTATGTTGTCTAAGAGAAGAATACGTTGTCAGCAAACCTCCCGAAGCCCCATTTTGACTACTTTACTGCCTTCTATTCTGGCATCTAAGGCTAGCATATACCTGTATAGGGCCTCCTGGAAGCTCTGGAACAATTATATAAAATGGGGGGGGGGGGCAATGACATAATGCTTGTTACCTGACATCTAAATGATAATATAGAGTATGAAGCCAAGCACTTTGCATCTATCGTATTTTTACTAATTTATGCCAAAATCCAGACGAACAGCTTCCAGCAATGGGGAATGGGCGGGAGGGAGATTATAGGTGCAGAAAGGTGATATTAGAACTCGCAGACAGGTATACCAAAAGGGGAGTATGACTAACAAGCGCGTTTCAGAAGGTATACCTAGTTTAAGCTATAAAAGTTCATTGGTACGTTTGTGTTTATAATGTTCATAAGTGATACAACGTGGATTGTGACTAGGATTGCGCGTGAAGCGCCCGAAATTTTGGGGTATACTACAATGTCAAAATGAAAAACCTGCACGCAGGCTCAGCCAGGGGTGGTACTTTGATTTGCCGACATGGGGGCGAAGCGCCCTGACCGCGGGTCAGCTATTCTAAGTCCCGACAGATACAATGGGTTGCCGAACTCGAAATATAAGGCGCGCGAAGTGCGTCGAAAAATTTGGGGTTATATTAAAAAAAATATTTCACATTCTTGTTTCCATTAAGGAAAGTTGAAAAAGTTTGGGTTTTTTATTGAAGAATCTGGGCAAAACCATGAAATTTGTTAGGGCGAATGCATGGTTGTCGTCGGGGATTACATTCTTTACCTTACCCATTACGGCTCTCTACGAAACTGAAAAATCTTTTTCTTACAAAATATGTTTGCCACGATGCCGAGGCTGAAGAAAGAATCTTCCAAAAGTTAGGAAAAGAGGAAAGAACTTCCCAACGATGCATTTTCGTGTTTCTCTAGAACCATGCCTACACGGAAGAACAACATTTGTGGAAACTTTGAATAAATCCAATATGTTTGAAACGGCGGGCGTTACCACTAGATAAAAGCGCGCGTAGTGCGCGAAAAGTTTTTGACGTTATAGAAAGAATCGTTACAGAACTTTCTGGCTACGGGCCTGATAAATAGAGGTTTGGAATACTTTCTGAGTATATCTATGTCTTCAACAATATTTGTCTATATAAAATTTTGCGCAATTTTGTGGGGCTTGGAAAAATTTGGGGGCCCCCTAGCTCCCGTAGAACTGTGCCTGGTATAATTACCTTAATAATGTTCATGAGCGCAAAGCCCGCCGAAATTTTAATTAAATAAGATTTCCATGACAAAACCTGCATTCAGAATCTGCAACGAGATACTTTCAATATTTATTGCCCAACAAACCAACATGCCACTCAATAAGCCAGTTTTTACCTGGTAATTTGTAAACAGCTTTCAACTTCTACTGTTGTGCTTGTCCGGAAGTTGCTCTCGGAAGACATGGATAATAAGAACAACACTGAGGTAAGGTTTGATGCGCGCGGAGCGCGCGAAAATTTTGAGAGTTTGAGAAGAATTTGCGAAAAAAGGACAGTGTTAATTCGATTTTATGTGAGAAAAATAACTCGAAGACCCACCGATGGGCTAGAAGCCACCTCGTGAAGGGCGCACAATGTTTTTCGAAGAGTTAAGTCTTTAATTTTTCAACCCATCATCTCCCATCATTTAATTAACAAATTTTGCTTGCTTATTAAATTGACAGGCCGAAAAGTTTTACTTTTGTTTTCATCTTCCTTCTATTCTGCTCTTTCTCGGGAGTCGATGAGCTAACTGACTTTTGATGTGCCCTACTGACCATCATGCCTGGGGCAGAGGGTGTCACGCTCATACACCCTTAGTAGATACGGCCCTGGTAGTCGGTTCCATTTTGAGGCCCATACTGGTCTTTACAGGTCAGCAAGTTCAAATGTTATGAGGCTTAAATTACCCTACTGTTGGATAACTCATAAAAGAAATAAAGGCACATGCTTACCTAAGAAACCTTTATATTCCGCGTGGTTTCCGCTATAGCACTATTCGACAGGCAAAAATTGTCGAGTCCTCCGGCCACTAACATAAGACACAGAATTTTCTCACCGTTTGCTCTGTTATGCCCCCTCCCTCTCTTTCCTTGGCTACAGGCTTGGCAGAATAGCAAACAGTGCTCATGCGTATGGCTGTGAGAATAATGCATAGGTGACTGCCCATTCATTACATAGCCAAATAACCAAACTAACCTTAAACTGACTTAATTCTAAGCAAACCTCAACTTAACCCGCATCCCAAACTAAACTCTCATGAAACTCTAATACAGCCTTATAATAAAAGTGTTACACGCTGCATTGAACTTCATCTTGCTCTTAAAAATACAAGAACTGTGTACAATTTAGAAGGATTGATACTACAGCCTATACCGGCAAAGGCAGGGCTATTTGTCATTTTCCTGGTAACTAGTAACACTACATTACACTACACACCACACATTCTGCAAAAGCTCCTGTCAACCGCCACGGGAACCGAACCAAAACCGGTCCGAATATTGTACTAGAGTTGGTTTAAAATGAATCGATTCTGGTCATTTGACATCCTGTGAAATAAATAATGAAATTTTAGTTCGGTGTCGAGTTATTCAAATCTGTTTAAAATTTGAACAGGGAGGTTTTCGAATGCAGCTCACTGGATGCGTCTTGTATCTGTCTCCTAACGTTGTGGTGTGAGCGGGTCAAGTTATAACGTATTAGACCACAACGAACCCAACCTATGGCACCATCGGTTTAGACCAGTGATTGTCAAACGCGCTCCCCGAACCCTGTGACGCGGCCCCTGAATTGATTTTACGTTTTACGACTGTTAAATCCGCCGCTGGTACGTCTCCAATTATCTCCGTGGAGAGCCATGCCTGGCCCCGTCCCCTCGCCCACCCCCTTGGTTTACATCCTTATATTTGTGCATAGCTCTAAATCATGCTCGTAACTAAAGTCTTGTGATGCTTAAGTGAACCCCTTCTATCCAGGAAATCACACTTCCTCTTGAGGGAACCCTGCATCTCGTACATTATGCACACAAATGTACTAATTGAACGCTAATGTTGCAGGAACATCTGTTAGGTTGTTCTCATTTCAAAAACAGATTAAATGAACATCCCCGAGTTAACTGAAAAACAAGGTATAGCAGCTAAGGTTGGTGTAAACGTCAAATTTACGGTTACAAGGGCAAAAAACATCTACAGTCAGCAAAAATAAACACAGCAAATAGAACCATACACAGACATGCACAGCGTAGTCGGGTGGAAATAGATGGCTTGGTAATTCTTCATGAAGAAGTACCCCCTTTTCCTGTCTAAAAAGAAGGTATGGGTGGGAGAGGGGGGTAGGTGTTCGGGCTCACTTCCCTTTCCAGCCAACCGCTCTGTCATACAAGCGGAACCCCTTTCGGCGTGTTCGCCCTATTAGCCAACATTGCTGGAAACCTTTGCCAGTCTTTGCCAAATGTCGGTTACAGGATTCTCCTACATGCTTGGGTGTATAGTAAGTGACATGATCAAAGAAATCCTAAACATATGCCCAGAAACCCTCATAAACCAGCTGACAATTTGTCTACTTCGTTAAACTGTTCACAGGAAAAGTTCCTTTAAGTATCCCATCGTCAAGGGCAGGAGCATGACAACCCCCTCGGAGAAGCCTTTTCTCTGAATAGCCATCTCGATAGTTCTTTAATGTGTGCTTTCTCCCAGCGTTCAGACTTTTCAACATGACACAATTTTGGGGCCTCCCATGTTGAAGATTATTTCGTTGTTTTCCTTTTTTTCTTCGCACATCTAATTTACAAGATTATGATGCCCAGGCCGCCGAGAGGGTGAGTACAAAATGATCTGTGACCGGGGTTGTTTGCCGTTCCAAAATATTAACTCATAGGAAAATACTTGTTTGCTTTACTGAAAATATAGAAGAATTAGAAAATCGCAAGAGCAAAAATAGAATGACTTCACATCGTGTGGTTTGGCCAATTCCACGTCAAATTCAGCAGGTATTCATCGATTCGTTGTTCGTTTCATGCGATCGATAACCCTACTTATGACTTATCTACACGGTATATGTGAGGTGGTAGTGTTGGCTTGGGTTGAGGAGAAAGAGTGTGTCTTCCCAGGTCTTGGACAGGGTAGACCTGCCCAAACTACCCTGCTAACTAAGGCAACGAAAAGGGAGAAGGAAGGTAAAGGAGGAAGTTAGTTTGATGTTAATTACGAAACAAAGTAAAACTTTTCAAATGTGTTGATACTTTAACTTTCCGATATTCCTCCTCCCGCGCATGCATCTTTCATGCGAATTACCCCCTGATTAAAAGAAGAACAATTATTCCAAAGCCCCATCATGAGGTTGCGCCTACATGGGCTAGTCCCATATGGCCAAGCAACTAGTGCTGGTCGTTGGTCAGCAAATTTTCCCAAATTCGTCGAAGACTAATTGAATAAATTAAAATGTGATCTGTTGCCAAACATCAAGTTTTGCTCTCATGATGCAGCTTTCTCAATACAATACCAAATTAAGTGTGTAGCTAAAATTTGTTAATGCCGAGTCGAATACCAAATTTTGTCTCGATTCGCACCCGACAGAGTTAAAAAAAAAAACACAAGAGTGTTACAACCCATCCTTCCCAACATTACTTAAACCAAGGAGTTGGTGACAATACTGGTAATACTTGTTTTCTGTCAAGGTAAGTTATTTCATCCTCGGTAGTATCTGCTATTTCTTCTTTGTTTTTGTTTTTTATGATAAGTATGTCTGGGGGTCTCATCCATTCGACTGGTATAAACGGATAAATTAAGTATGTCGTTTTGCGTGTTATTCCGAAAACGGGCAGCTCTATACTAATATTAATTAGAACAGATTCTCCCATGCGCGAGGAAAATTTTCGCTTGAACGACGTTTTGTGCAATGCTGCTCAAAAGAAAGGTGAAAGCGTTTCACAGGTAACCAACCAAGGACCAATGTGACAGTCTACTTCATCAACTCCATCCTTCGAATACTGCTTAAAGTTCCTGGATATATTTGGTGATTCCAACCTAAATTTCGACTCGGCATTAACAAATTTTAGCTACACACTTAATGTCAGTTTACATATATAATGCCTTCGGTCCAGATTGACATATTGTTCATCGAGAAACAAGAGCTCCTGCGTCATTTGGCATGTCCCTCTAAGTACCCCAGTAGTCTGGTAGTAGGGTCGTTTTCCCCATCACAGTTTCCTACATCAACAACTAACTGCAAAAGTTGTTAGTCCAAGTTAAGAAATTACACAAAAAAATGTTTTCAATCCTGACTTGAGGTGGTCTATTTATTGCCTACTTTACAGCTTGAAGATACTTGACTGTTTCATCCCAATGCCCATAATGATGAAAATGGTCAAAAATGTCCCTGGGTCTCCCCACCCCCCTTGGTCCTCATCTGGGTGTTGCCTCTGGGCTCGATTCGGGGCCCTTGGGTGGACCCCTTGATCGCAAAAACGCTACGCGCCAAGAGCGTCATTTTTACGTCGACATTTTTGTATATTTAGTAAACAAATTATGGCACCCCAACCCCACAAACAACAATGCCCTGGCGATATCCTGCCTCCAGTGATGATTCTGCGCCATCTTAATTCGCATTGACAAGAACATGTAAACACATCTGTGAAAACGTTTCAAAACTAATCGGAAGTTATTAATACACAAACCTGAACGTCTATGGCTTGGACTGATATTATTTAAACCATAGATTTAATGACGTGCTATTTGCTACCAAGGTTCACTTTATTCCTCATCTTGATATATTATGCTATGTGTATTTTTGCTTCAAAGAGGCTTGGTTAATCCAGCACATGATTTAATCTTTAAAGTAGTGACTGGTTGGGGGCTCAGCCCACCGCCTTGTATTCGTAGCCAGTCAAGGAAATTAGTTGAGGAATTCAAGATAAAAGAAAAGAGGAGAGAATGATTTCAGAAACAACGAAGGCATTCAGAATAGATTTAGCCTATTGAAATGTATATGATTTGGTTGCTGTGGGATATAAGCTATTCTGTATAACACTGATTAGTAAAGTTTTTCGTTCTGATTCTTAAACTATCGATGTTTACAATTTATTCTCCATATGTGAGCTGTCAATGTTTGCATGAAAATAATTGTAATCGTTTTCAGAAAAAACAAAACTATGACAATTGGAGTCCTCGTTTAACTTTCAGGTTTCCTGCAATCTATGTAGCACCATCTGTGGTCTATATAGGAAAATCTGGATGACAACAATTTTTGTCCATACCAGCACAATCTAAGTTTGAAAAAGGAAGTCTGTAGTGACAAAATATTGTTTTGAAGAGCAATTATTTGCAATGGGGAAGAGGAGGGGGTTGGGACGGCCGTTCCGATACTGTTATCTTACACATGCTACCCACAAAACTGCACTTTTCTTGCAATTACAAGTCTTTGAAGTCTCAAATGTTCGGAAATGTTCCCAACGATATAGTGGGTCTCATAAAATGTTCGCCTTTCGACAATCTCTCCTGTTTATTTAACTACTCTGAATCCTGCACCATGCATTATCCTTTCTTGTTTACATGTTGGGCCTACATACTGAATTGATTCAGGATAAATATTACCAAATCGTGAATTGTGAACCTTACTGACATTCTTATAGTTATAAATTCAGCATTAATATGAAAATTTGTATTATTGTATGTGAGAACAATATTTGGAACTTTTGTAAGGGTGAACTAAACATTTTAGGCCAATAAAGCTACCACTTACATTACTTTTTAAAGTCCCCCCGACTCTCTGGTGAATATGCAAGGTGCAAAACCAAACGTTACTCCCAACGAGTTCTGTTCCCTAAAGAAGCTAGGTCTCAAGTCCTTATACTGTGCAATGTAGTCCGTAAGCCTTTCAGTTAGTCAATATTTCTTTGACTTTATATGACAAAAACTTATTTCTTAGAAATTGTGATGCCTTGAGTAATAAGCTACATCAATTTTTTCCAACGAGTTTTAACCGTGAACAAAATAGCAAAGGAAGGTAAGACTTGTTTCCTGACAGCAGAGGAGGAAATCACAAATGGCTCATCTTCTCCAAAGTCCCGTAGACATGTCTCTGATTAGAAAGCAACACAAATATAAACGCCGCAACACCAGTGACTTAGCTGTATTTGAAGTCGAATATATCCTCAGAATAATTTATTACACTGTAACATGACCTTGTGTTTACACCATAATTGAATATCACTGCTGCTATATGTCTTCTCTTTTATGTCACGATGATCCCGTTCTTTGCAGTCGTTTGTTAAGAGTGTATAAGGAGACATAAGGTGATCGAGCAAAAATATGAATACCAGAGAAAATTGGACCTGTTATTAACCAGTAAGGTTTTTAACTTTTACCTAGTTTTATTTCATTTCGTGCCTTTGTGAAGAATCTTTTATGTTTTGGGGCTTTGCACATGTCACATTTTCCAAGCTTGGGACCGCCATATCTTTAATTGCCGCGAAGCGTAAGAATAAAACCTTTGAGATTGCTTCCTCTAGCGTAAAATACCGGGCAATAATACTACTCAGACCTTTCTCGTGCAATCATTTTCTGATTTTTTGTTCCAACTTTCTAAATATGCACGCTTCCAGTCAAATTTCTTTTGACAAAAAGATAAATTAATTTGTACGAGAAAATGAAGACTCGACTTTATTTTCCAATGCGTTCGGCCTGCTTATTGATAGTAGTACACAGATAATTGAAAGAAAACAAATATAATCAGTTAAGAGCGCTGCCTAACATACCAATTACTATATGATGGGCACAGATTCCTGCCATGTGCTGTCAAGTGCAACTAGCGAATGAACTCAAAGTCAACAATCCATACAGACAAACATTTGGTGGCAGCTGGTGTCACTGCATACTTACAGACTAACTGAACCAAATGAAAATTTTAGTTTTAACTTTAATTTGCCTGTTTCAAGTTTAGCTATCATGTTTGCTTTACCCACCGAGGTGATTTCATTGTGGGGAAATGAAGTAACTCAGCACATTAAGAAGGAAGAGTAAGGAGCGGGAATGAGTGCATCTTATACAGTATGACAGATTGCCCCAAGTTTAGGCGCCAGGCAAAGCAGCGAAGGGGGATAACCTCCATGGGGAATAAATATTTAGGTTAGCTAAATGTGTAAAAATGTATTAAGGCAATGGAAATCGAAAAATTTCTGGAAGCAAATTTTTTCTAGGTGACACCAGCCCCCCCCCCCATCCCCACTAACCACAGGCTTGCAGGAGGTGTGGATTATAAGAAATTGCAAAATGCCCATCGGAGTTATCTTGCTAACCAAAAACTCGCGCTTTGCGATCTAAAACATTGGACGACACATTGGCCACTAAAGAGGGTCAATAATTGCGGTTATATTGGAAGGTATGTGTTAGGCGAGTCCTAAAGGACTTGAGATTGACATCCTTGTGATACATTGGTAAGATGAGAAGAAATATGGTGCAGCGGAAATAGCTTGGGGAAGGGGAAAATGAGACATTGCCCCAAATACCCCCACTCCTACCAATGGTTGTCACGTAGACTGCACAGTAGTAAACTTTTACAGGATACACAGGACAGCAGTGACTTTTAAACTTTAAATTCATGGATTTCAGAATCGTTTGTCAGGTTGTACAGAGGGCGCTATTTGGTTTGTGCTATCGTTTAAAATAGACAAAATGAGATGAAGTATTCTTAGTCAGTCTTTTATCAAAATAAAGACACTGAATCAGAAGTAAATGGCAAGAACCGTAAGCTCCCGATTAATTAGTTTCTAAGAAAATGTATGATGCTAAAAATTGCTTCACAGGCTTAGCGTAGAAGCATATTGTAATTAAAACCATGTACCTATGCCTCACGCATTCCTCGGAAGAGTGGTAATTTTGAGCCACTAATACGCCCTGTTATATTAAATTAAGCTAGAAACACTTGGGATATGATGCCCGTATACCAAGGAGGTGACAAAAAGGAGACACAACATCCTATGTTAAATCTGGGAGGTGTTAGAAAGGAGATCCAACGTTTTGTAGATTCTTTGAAGTAGTGCTCGTTCCCAACAGTTGCCTTGCCATCTTCTAAAAATTCTTATCTCAATACCTAAATCAACTAGGATATGTAATGAATTTCCAAAATGACAATGAGAAGACACACCTCTTACGTTGAAGTCGTTACTTTTCGTTGCCAAATGGAAAATTTTAACCTTTCGTCGTTATTCGTCACACTAAATATCATTACATTTAAGGTCAGCTAAGATTTTTTTACTTTTTGAATATGTTTCTTAATGATGGGATAATTTGCTAAAACCCATTAAAGAGAAATGTGTAGGCTTGGACAATATTTCCAGCAGGTGACGTATTAAAATTGTGAGGCACAACTGAAGTAAATTATTAAAACGTTTGTTGCCATTCGTTTTACTGAAAATCCAGATTAAATTTTGTTCACTGGCAGAAACACACCTTACGTCAATCAGGGAGTTGCATCTGTGGCAACTCCCTGCCTCAAAGCATGTATGGCCAATGGCCTTTGTCTCGAGATTACTTGGAAAAGAAGGGTGGAGAAACTTGGGTTTAGTCAACAGAGACTTAACAATAGGAACAAAGAGACCTGTCAATCAAACGGCAGTGCCTGGAAGAATTAAATCACTTTTTTAAGTACATACTATCTGGAGTGATAGATTTGGTCGTTGTATCCTTCCTAACAACTCCCTGGTTATACCACAAGAAACTTTCGAGTGATTTAAAACATTCCAACTATCAATCTTTGATGGACGGGTCTCTTTGTTTCTAATGCCTAGCCTCTGTTAACTAAACCCCCGTTAATGATGATCTGTTCTCATGTCCAAGCAGTCCTGAAATCATGGTCCTTGCATAGACATACCTTGATGTGAAGTCCGTTTCCGACTGGGATCAATCGTTCATTAACATTATCAGTTGAGCGACTGGCAAATAAACGATATTGATGCTTCAGTTATTGTTCTTTATCTTAATTTTGGCAAATTTCTGCGTCATTAAGAAAACTGAATGATCAAGCGACGAATAACGACGAAATTTGTAAATTCCACATTTTCGTATAACACTGGTTATGAGAAGTTAACTGGTTTTAGGCTAGAAGTGCTTCTTTTCATTCCTATTTTGACAATAAGCCATTGGTCTAAGTTGATCTTGTTATTAAGGATTTTGATGAGAAAAGCAAGATAACCATCGGAAGCCAAATTTTGCTTCAAAGAGTTTATATGGCAAGTTGGATCTCCTTCCGAGCAACTTATACAGATGTCAGATGATTGATGGGTAAACTGCAGATAGCTATTTCTAAATACGCTTAATTATCAGAAAGAATAATACAGAGATCATTAAACCAAGATAATTCTAACGGTACCTTATTTTTCTTTCGGATACCATACTTCCTTTCGCAAAGTACATTAAAACATCTTAGATGATCCCGTAATTAAGGAATGTTTTACACTTACAGTCTGACACTTCAAATCCCTTCACGCAAAATCAAAGCTGTTAAAAATTGTAATCTAAAGAAAGACATTGAATGAAAGGACAGGATTCTTCTAAACAGATCGGTAACCAGTCGTTGTAACGAAGACGGTGTCCCCCCTTCCCCTTGCGGTTAATGCCCCCATTTGGAAAACTGATCAAAAATAAAATTAGTCTACCTGTGTACAGGCGTGCCCTAGCGATTATTGACCAAAATATCAAATGATCCCAAAGGCGTTTAACGATGAACGTACTTTGCTTACTGTAGCATTTTTTTTTACAGGCAAAAACTTTTCGTGCGTTTCAAATATGTTGGCTTTGTTCAAAGGTAAATGTTAGACAATACTTATTCTTCCGGGTAGCAGTGATTCTGGAGAATCACGAAATTGCAGCGATGTAAGGTTCTATCCTCTTTTTACTACCTTTTGGAATATTGTACGCAATCGTGGCAAACACATTTTGTAAGGGTCTCAGTGCTTAGTCCAGAGCTGGTGTCAAGTGGGCGGGAGAGGGGAGGAGGGAAGTGGGCATCCCTTTATCAGGGAAGGTTGTCACCTGTCGGGAAAATTTTTCAGTTTCTTTGGGGAGCCTTAATAAGTACGATAAAGTTCGTAATCCCCGACGGCCACCATTCGCCGACGAATTTCTCGGTTTTGCTCTAAAGGAGGGCAGGTTCTTCAATACAAACCCCAAATGTCCCAACTTTGCTTAGTAATAACCAATCTGTTTTTCTTTTTTTTTCAATATTTGCAATAGAACCCTGAACTTTTGGCTTGCCTAGAATTTAAAAGTTCGTCATCCTTTTGACAACCCGTCCCATCTGACGTGGTGTCGGATTGCTGGCCCACCGTCGAGGTGCCAGGGCCCTGTAGGGAAAATCCTGGGTACACCTCCAGCTGAGCCTGCCAAAAGTATTACCTTGGTCATTACTGTTTTTTGCTTTTTTTGTTTTTTTTTTTCCAGTGCCAGTTAAACATTTCAGCAAAAATTATGTGTATTTACAAGTTAGAGGCTAGGCATTGGGTCCTCTGGTAGTGGTCTGATATCCACCTTCGGTACCGTTTGGATGATTATACAAGGTTAAAGCTAAATTTACTCGTACCACAAATTTATTCAAATTTTCGCTTTCCAGTCGCTGGTGACTGTACATTTCATCAGTTCGGGAGATAACCGCTTTCGGGTGAGAATTCGAATTCACCCGATCAGGAGAATTTTTGTCTAGCAAAAAGCATGAATATTTATGAGCAGTTAGTGTCTACCTCTTTCCAAGCCCCTGGCTTAGAAAAATTACTCATTATCTCAAAACCTGCTCGGTGAACTAAAAACGTCACTTGTCCTTTTTTGTTCTCTTAGCTACAAAGGTTTTAAATATGCCAGTATCTCTTTTTCCTGGAATCGACAAAAATTTTAAGGTTGTTCTTAACGTTCTTCTCCTTTGAATTTGCGCGGTAGAAGCGCAATGCAGTATGAGAAAAATGTGAAAATGGCGCCACCTATAACAAGATTTTCCCCCGATCGGGTGAAAATTCATTTCTAACCGAAAGCGGTTATCTCCCGAACTGTTCATCTAGTTGCAGGCTCTTCATTGAAAATTTCGTTTAAAGTAAAACTACGGAAATTCAGACTGACTTGTGAACTGCGAAGAGCTTCGTGTGCTCTCAGTGTCAGTCGAAGGCTTGCTCAAAGCTCCATGCTAATAATTCCATTTTGCTAATTCCTCGGAGATGTTTTTCCTCTGGACCCCACCTAAATTAAACTGAACCACACAGGGGTCTTATGGCAGCTCATGGTTGCCTCACCGTCAGAGAGGTACTAAACTCTCCACCTGTGCTTGAGGAGCTTAGAAAGCATCATCATGATCATAGCTTTGTTCTGTCTACTTGTGGAGACTTTAAATATATCTGTATTGCAAGAGGAGTTGAAAACTGCCACAGGGGAAATTTTTGCGCACTTTTCGCGCATGTACATACGAACATACAATTTCTCTAAGCTATCTGTGGTGGCCTTAAGATATCATCCCTGTGGTTCCTGCAAACTGCCATCATCTTGGGGTCCACTGGCAACAAACATAATCTTCTTGGACGTTCCCCTTTGCGGTCAATGCAATAATTCCTGGCTACGAGTCTGCTGTTCTGGAAAAAAGGCCGTGGTCGTCTCGACTTGAACCAATTGGTTGGAAACTGGGACGTTAAACCTCATCTAACTAACTAACTAACTAACTAACTAACTAACTAACTAACTAACTAACTAACTAACTAACTAACTAACTAACTAACTAACTAACTAACTAACTAACTAACTAACTAACTAACTAACTAACTAACTAACTAACTAACTAACTAACTAACTAACTAACTAACTAACTAACTAACTAACTAACTAACTAACTAACTAACTAACTACATTAACTTCATTCGCATGGCGCGTGGTGAAGACTTGTAAAAGGTAAATCATGAACGCCCTTAGTCCAATGTCTTGTTGCAAAGCCCGTCCATAACACGTTCGTATACATCCCATAGGCGTAAAGTATTCCCTGCTGTGGGCTGAAGCTTTCAGACTGCCGTAACATGAAGGGTTCTAAAGGGGTGTACACCATTTTTTGAAAAAAAATATGACTTTTTCAGAGTTTTAAGTAAGGTGCAATATCATGCTACATTTTGAACTGTTTTTGAGTATATTTATTGATAAAGTTGATAATTTAATTGCAACAAAGTTGATAAATTTCACACTGTAGACAGATGAAGGGTTTCGGTACTTGACAACTAACGAGCGGACTCAAAACTTAAGCCCCACATGTTTGACTGGCGGTGGAGGATATCTCCGCCTTCACCCCTGATGTGCCTATATATGATACCTGCAATTGAGAAATACTTCGTACTTCAATCAGGGTTCTTGCACCTTTGCTAACAATATAATTTTATCATGACACTAATTCCATTAATATTTTATGACCAAACTTTGAAAAATCCAGGAATACATCCATTGTTCCTAGTATAAAAACTGGGATAACATTATGCATTGTAAATACATTTTAAACGATCGGGTTGGACATTGTTTTACAAAAATCTTTTACTTATGCCACATTTTGCAAAGTCCCATGACGTAACGCGGTCTGGATAGTTAGAGTAAACTTGCATGAGTTTTTGTTTTCTTTTATTTCAAGAATCTTCTAGGCCGTGCATGGAATTCCGTTTAGTTAGACATCTTTTACCATCTTTACATTAAAATTACATATTTTGTTTCTAATGTCATGTAATGTCATACTGTCTCACAATTCCTAGAGTTATTGACAGCACATGATCTTATGTTTGTACTGCACCAAGTCAGTTTTAATACCTTCAATAGTGTAACAGGTATTTACATGAGAATACTTGGCACGATATAGTATTCACATGACAGAGTTTCTCTGGTGAATGACGACATTTTAAGATTGAAACGAGGCTTTCATAAAAAGAAGTTTTATTTAGAAATACACGAAGATAAGTATACCAAAGAAAAGCATTACCAATATTTAAAAGACTCACAGTATCAAAGATATATCCACAAGAATAGAGGGTGCGCGTGTCATTTTGCTTAAACAATAACCTTTTACTAACATAGCCCAACAATAGGACGTACATCAGATATTAAAAAACTCAAATAGCTCGTGCTTAAGGGTGGTAAATTAACATTGTGCTTTTAAGTATAAGAATATGCTTTCGGGGGGTGTAGACGTCCCTGGTTCTATAACGGAAACAATCCTAAAAGTCAAGTAAACTATTTAAGAAAGTAGTGTTTGCAGAAACACATGTGCGACTATATACAGCATGTAATTAATTCGGTCTGTATTAGAATTGTTTGAACATCAACCCACCTCTCCTTCTCTGTATCAGAAAGATTATCAGCATTTTTTTTTTTTCATTTCTTTTACAGAATGTTTTTTTGATTCCTTGCCGAAGGCAGGCAAGGAATCTATGCGATGGTGATGTCGTGTGTGTGTGTGTGTGTGTGTGTGCGCGCGTATGTGACGGCTTTGCTTGTTTACACGATATCTCAAGAAGGGAAAATTGGACAGTTCTGAAACTTGGTACATAGATGGCCTATATAGAGAGAAAGAACCCTATTGATTTTGGTGGAGGTCAAAGGTCATCTGGGGTCACTGGGGGCCAAAATCTGAAAACCTTGTTTACACGATATCTCAAGTTAAAAAGCTTGGATAGATTTCATGCTTGGTATGTAGATGCATTGTGGTGAGAGGAAGAACGCTATTGTTTTTGGTGGAAGTCAAAGGTATCTGGGGTCACCGGGGGTCAAAATCTGAAAACCTTGTTTACACGATATCTCAAGTTAGAAAGCTTGGATAGATTTCATGCTTGATATGTAGATGCGTTGTGGTGAGAGAAAGAACCCTATTGTTTTTGGTAGAGGTCAAAGGTCATCTGGGGTCACTGGGGGTCAAAATATGAAAACCTTGTTTACACGATATCTCAAGTTAGAAAGCTTGGATAGATTTCATGCTTGGTTTGTAGATGCGTTGTGGTAAGAGAAAGAACCCTATCGTTTTTGGTGGAGGTCAAAGGTCATCTGGGGTCACCGGGGGTCAAAATCTGAAAACCTTGTTTACATGATATTTCAAGGTGGGTAGCTTGGATAGTTGTCATACTTAGTTTGTGGATGTGTTATGGTGAGAGGAAGAACCCTATCATTTTTGGTGGAGGTCAGAGGTCATCTGGGGTCACCGGGGGTCAAAGTCTGAAAACCTTGTGTGCACGATATCTCAAGGTAGGAAGCTTTGGTAGATCTCATGCTTAGTATGTGGATGTGTTATATTTAGAGAAAGATACCTATTGTTTTTGTTGGAGGTCAATGGTTATCTGGGGTCACCAGGGGTCAAACCCTGAAAACCTCATACGATATCTCAAGGTAGGAATCTTGGATAGATTTCATACTAAGTATGTTCATGTGTTATGGTGGGAGGAAAAACCCAATTGTTTTTCATGGAGGTCACAAGCCATTTGAGGTCATCAGAGGTCAAAACTGAAATTTGTAAACATGTCATCACAAGGAAGCACAGACAAATCCCTTCTTTTTTTCATTTTTTGGGTTATTCAAGTTTTAGTTCAAAGGTCATGTGACATGAGCTGACATGAGAAGAGGTCAAATTGTGACCACATCATAAAAAATGATGTAGTAGAGAAGTATAAATTTGATGGATGAACCTCAGTGTAGCAAAGCACCCTCCTTTCGGCAAGGAATCACTAAGCCTTTTGGCTTTCTGGTTTAATCTCTTTCGCAGAACCCAATTTCAAGTTCCGGGTGTTTATAAAAGACCTGGCGAGGAGTACTTCACTGTTTACCAAGAAACGCAATTCTTCGAAACCAGCTCCACACTACCGAATATGTTATTTTAATCAAATTGTCCGCACTCCTCTACGAAACGAACACCATGACCGTTAATTTGTGGTTACAAATGTATGAAAATTTATTACGTAATCAAGACATAACAATACATAACGATGGCTTCTTAATCATGGACAGAGTACGTCACATGCCAAACTCATCATTACTTACACATTTGGCTTGTTATGTACATTATATAATGACACTAATACAATTATACAGCTTATCAACATAAATTTATTACGGGCATGAGAGAGTATTACTGGTCATTGGTGACTGAAGATGTAAAATATACCACATAAGAGTGGAAGCTGGGTCATTCTAATCATGGAAACGAGGGCTTCAGCAATTGATGCACATACGGTCATGGATGACTTTTCGTGGGTTACAACAATGTCTGTGTATTAACGTAAATGTAATAATAATCACCACTCAGTTGGTATCCCCCATCACAGTGATACCTTCTCTGTGATATACACATTGTGGTTACAGGATTAGAACAGAAACCTTACAAGTACTTTACACGTTAACTGGGTATAAGACAAATTTCAGCATAGCAATATTAATTTGTCTACGAATGCAGCAATCATTACTTCACAAAATATGACACAAATTAATGCGGGGGTCAAAGACCCGATGGTCATTGTTATTCTCTCGGACATATATGTTCACATTTAATTCCCATGGGATTGCACGGGGTATCATGTATTTGTTATGTCCTCCGTACCTTGATATTTGTGTGATAACAGTGTGAACCAGTTCAGGCCCGTCGGAACCGCTACGGTAAGTACTGTATTTACCGTACCACTTTTCAGTTAAAGAGGGAGAGAGAGGGGGGAGAAGAAAAGGGGTAGGGCAGTGGTGGGAGGGCAGTGGTGATTATTAATACACTTACGACTAAAAAACATTCTCAAAACGGCCTTGCTAGTCCTTCACACCTTTGCCCTACGATCAGCTCCAAAAATATCCCAAAGATAGCACCATTTTGCACCTAAGCAACCTTAAATTAACAAAAAATTCTCAAAGGTGAGGGGAACGCCCCCTCCCCTTAAACCCCTATTTCAGGATGATACCTTTATATAGTGACAAAGGAAGGATCCCCACTGCTGTATACAAAAACGCAGGGTGCATAAAAAGGTGCAATTTACGCGCCGTCACTACAGTTAGTAAAAACATCCAGCCAGTCGGAAAAATTAGAGTTCACTAAATTATGGACATTTTCCAGCCATTTACGATCAGCTCCAAAAAATCCCAAAGACAGCACCGTTTTGCACCTAAGCAACCTTAAATTAACAAAAAATTCTTAAAGGAGAGGGGGACGCTCCCTCCCCTTAGACCCCTCCCCCAAGACGACACATTTATGTAGTGACAAAGGAAGGATCCCCACTTAAAATCAATATTCCACTTGTATTAACTTCCCATGGAAATACGCAATTTCATTTTTCAAAATCCAAAAGCTTCAAGTAGGCTTCGCTCCCTTGAACCCGCACGAAGGGCTCTGCCCCTTCGAACACCGAAAAATACACCGAAAAATGCCGTACCACTTTTAAATACCTTCCGACGGGCCTGGACCAGCTGTCGCCTCGCATATCAGCAGCAGCCAGTTTTCGCTCATTTACCATATATGAGGAGGCGCTAATTATTCCGTTCTGGAAATATTACTATCACTATCGACGCCCTTAGACCCAGTAGAAACAAGGTCGTTGATCAAAGGAAATTTTTAGAAAGGAACACATTTGATAAGCCACTAAATTTAACAATTTGTCTATATGTTCGGTGGAATCAATGAAAAACAACCCTATATTCTAAACCAGCAAATGGACCATCCCTTCCGTTCCTTTGGACAAAATTTCGTTTTCAATTATTTCTCTTTAATCACCCCTTTTCCCAAAATCAATTACCTCTTGCATAAGTTACCTGATGTTAATTTAAACGCGTCATTTGTAATATCCTAATAGCACATGTTAATAACTAAGGAAAATCATTCTGAATTGTCAGATTCATTAACAAGAATTAACAACTGCTATCTTTGTCCTCATCCCTCCTCCTTGTCCGTGACTATACATGACCTATAAAATCAGTAGGGCCATCTGAAATCAACCCATGTAGTGGTAACGCAAGTAAATTTATTTACAAACTTCCTTCGGAACAATTTTGCACTTATCTTTCGACCCTTGCCACCTAATTCTCTTTAACTGTTTGAGGCATTTTCTTATCACTTTAAAGGAACTCACACTTAAAGAGGCCTTCTTAATGGTTAACCATCAAGAAGGCCTCTTTTAGTGTGAGATATTTGTCTGTGCCGACATATCTTGTGCCTCCTAAGCCCGAATAAAAAATTCCGTTTACAGTACAAAACACTGGCTTATTCTACTCACGTTATCACAAAGAACAGTGTCATTTTTGCTTGTAATTTTAACTCATGATTGTGTTCTCATCTTCCCCAATTCAGGAACATTCCATTTTTTTCTTTTTTTTTTCAACCCGCTCCAAAAAGGCCCTATCGTCTACACTTTCTTCCGAAATCATAGATAAAAGTATTTTTTTGTTTAGTTTTCCGCGTACTTTTTTATACCCCAGACTCAATGTTGGACTCGCAGAAGGGAGACAATTCACTTTTGGTCTAAACTACCTCATTCGCTCCTCTTCTTAGCGACGCCACTGCACACCGAAAGAACAGCTTCACATGGTTAAATTTCACTTAATTGATTATTCCATTTATTATCGTTGAAATATTGTCCAATTTCTCTCAATTCACAAATATGTTTACATTCCTCGCTTAAGGAAAGACCTATCTACAGTCCCTTCCAAATGTAACAATGACGATGTATTTAATATTCTTCATTTCGAGGTCAAAGTTTCTTTTCACATCAGACTATCAGATGTCCTTTTACTCCTGATTTTCTCTCCAGTATTAGGCTATGTGATTAGGCCTATACCACGCCATGTAATCGATTGGAGGTCCTGGACCTACACACTGACTACAGTCACCTGCGTTTAGTGGATCATGCATTCGGTAGAACCAAAACTGAATGGCTCTGATGAGGCAGTGTACCGGGCTTCACCAGAGGAATAATCCACTAGCAGCCACAAAGATGCAACGCTGTAATGGATGTCATAGGGTTACATGGGTACAGAGTCTTTTGACGTCTTCACGGAGCTGATGGATCATCAGAATGTCTTACGTTTTTCTCCAACTATGTCGAAACTCCCTCACCTGTTGATAAAAGAGTTTATATTTTTGTTATTAACTACTTTCATTGCAAGTTCAGCATTATGATTGTGTACACTCTAATGTCAATGCTAGAACGTTTTGTGTCCATTCTCATCATTACCTTATTTTTGCCATTAAGAACACTTAGGCACACATAACCATACCATCAAAGATGCATAGTCTGCCCGTTCAATGGTCGTTCAAAACACCGTTCAATAAACAGGAAAACATTTTATGACCCGCTTGTTTAATCCATTCATCATCATGCAGCCGACTTGGACACGCAAAGCAATATGTCATGAGCCGAACCTGTTGGCATTACTTCTAAGAGATGATTATCCAATGCCAACGAATGACCAAATGAGGAATTCACTTGTGAGTCATAGTTTCGCGAAAACGATTTTAAGAGTGCTAAATTCCCTCTTGTCATTCATCCTCATTACATTCATCATCCCCCAACCCCTCCTCTCCCAAACTTCTAAGGAAAAGTATGTGAGTCACATTAATAAGAGTCCCATCTATAGCTCTCTAAATATAACTGTATGAGGGCGTTGACATGTCCACATAAATCAAGCTAGTCTGCGTAGTTGACATTAGATATCCCTCTTAGTCAAGAAGTAATTAATCCGGTTACATGAAAAGTGCATTGCAGGAGGTTCAAGTGACTTACCCGCAAGTGTCCCAAACATTTGTTACATTTTTTTTGAAAAGGACTGTCTGTTAATGCAGTAAGGGATATTTCTGACCTCTTTGAATGTATGAGCACCTTTGGGTGGAATAGTGCTGTAAGTAATTCGTACATGAATGGCATTCATCTAACTGCAAGTTCCTCCTACCATAGTGTAAGCCAGTGATTCTCAAACTTTTTGAGGGATGGCAAGATAGGCTGGGTTGCAGTCGAAGGCTGCAGTGGAGGACCTCGGGCTAAGAGGGGAGGACACTCAAGGTCCCGTTCCCTAAGACAACAATCTGCACTTTTACAGCCGTCATACGGGAGCAACCTGACCTCAGGCTCATAGTGGGTTGGGCTGAGGTCAGACAATTGTGGCCTCCCAGATGCCCTAGATTGCAGAAAATCGCACTTTAAGCCTCAAGATTGTGTCTACAATTACGGGTGGCGAAAGATTTTACCCGACAAAAAGCCACGGCCCCCTATTGGCTAGATATGACTGAACAAGGAATATGCAGGACAGTCTGCCACGTAAGTAAAACCTAGCACCACTTCAGGGAATCAAGCTTGGAAGGAGTCAAGGAATGACTTCAAAAACAAAAATTATAATAAAAAATAAAACACATGTCAGCACGGAAATTGAGAGGTAAACAAATGTCGAAACAATCAATTTTGGATTTCTGTTTGTTTGAGGTTACTTTTTTACACCCCACATTTAAGTCGGGAAGGACGTGAGGGACAAAACTGTTTGGGCTGGGGTTACCCCATATTGAGGTGGGTGATCCCCTTGACGACGCCACTACACTCCAACGGGACAGAATGTATGGGGGAAAGCTTTACTTCATTTAGGTAAACTTGATCAAATATTTTACTGTAATTTTTACTCATGTGTTGTCATCTAAGTTCTTCAATTCACAGATATCTATTCTCCTTCTTTTGTTTACAATCCTCGCCCAAAAAGACCTATCGTTCACATTTTCGTCCGGAATCAGTGGTAAAAGTATTTTTCCTTTAATTTGACGTGTACTTTTTGTACCCTAGATTCAATTCGGGACTTGCATGAGGGGGAAAAGACACTTTTGGTCTGACCCTCACCCCGTACCTCCTCTTCTTGGCGACGCCACTGCACACCGACAGAACAGCCCGACTTCGTTGAATTCCACTTATTCAAATACTCCATTGTTATCTTTACAATATTGTCCATTTTCTCTCAATTCAAAAATATGCTGTTGTTAATACATCCCTCGCTTAAGGAAAGACTATCTACAGTCCCTTCTAAATGTACCAATGACGATGTATTTGATATTCTTCATTTCGAGGTCAAAGTTTCTTTTCAGATCAGACTACCAGTTGTCCTTTTACTCCTGATTTTCTCTCCAGTATTAGGCTATGTGTTTAGGCCTATGCCAAGCCATGCGATCGATTGGAGGTCCTGGACCTACACACTGACTACAGTCATGGGCGTTAAGTCGATCATACATTCGGTAGAACCAAAACTGAATGGCTCTGATGAGGCAGTGTACCGGACTTCACCAGAGGAATAATCCACGGGCAGCTACAAAGACACAACGTTGTAATTGAAGTCATAGGTTTACGTGGGTACGGAGTCTTTTGACGTCTTCATGGAGGAGATGGATCATCATAATGTCTTATGTTTTTCCCCATACGTCTTGAAACTCCCTCACCTGTTGATAAAAGAGTTTACACTTTTGTTATTAACTACTTTCATCGTTAAGTTCAGCATTATGATTGTGTACACTCTGGTGTCAATGCTAAACCGTTTTGTGTCCATTCTCACTTTATTTTTGTCATTATGAACACTTAGGCACACATAACTGTATCATCAAAGATGCATAGTCTGCCCGTTCTGTGGTCGTAAAAAGCACCGTTAAGTAAACAGGAAAGCATTTTATGACCCGCTTGTTTAATCCATTCGTCATCATGCAGCCTATACTTGGACACGCAAAGCAATGTCATGAGCCGAACCTGTTGGCATTACTTCTAAGAGATGATTACCCAATGCCAACGAATGACCAAATGAGGAATTCACTTGTGCACCACAGTTTCGAAAACGATTTTAAGCCTCTTGTCATTCATCCTCATTACATTCATCATCACCCCCACCCCCAAACTTCAAAGGAAAAGTATGTGAGTCACATTAGTAAGACTCCCACCTATAGCTCTCTAAATATAACTGTATGAGAGCGTTGACATGTCCACATAATTCAAGCTGGCCTGCGTAGTTGACAGTAGATATTCCTCTTAGTCAAGAAGTAATTAATCCGGTTACATGAAAAGTGCATTGCAGGAGGTTCAAGTGACTTACCAGCAAGCGTCCCAAACATCTGTTACAATCTTTTTTTTTTTTTTTTTTGAAGGACTGTCTGTTAATGCAGTAAGGGATATTGCTGACCTCTTTGAATGTATGAGCACCATTGGGTGGAATAGTGATGTAAGTAATTCGTATGTGAATGTCATCATTGATCTAACTGCAAGTTCCTCCTACCATAGTGTAGGCCAGTGATTCTAAAACTTTTTGAGGGTGAGGGCAAGATAGGCTGGGTTGCAGTCGAGGGCTGCAGTGGAGGACCTCACGCTAAGAGGGAGGACACTCAAGGTCCGGTTCCTTAAGACAGCAATCTGCATTTTTACAGCCGTCATACGGGAGCAACCCGACCTCAGACCCATAGTGGTTGGGCTGAGGTCAGACAATTTTGGCCCCCCAGATATCCTAGATTGCAGAAAATTGCACTTAAAGCCACAAGTTTGTGTCTACAATTACGGGTGGCGAAAGATTTTGACCGACAAAAAGCCACGGTCCCCTATTGGCTAGATGTGACTGAACAAGCAATATGCAGAACAGTCAGCCACGTAAGTATAACCTAGCACCACTTCAGGTAATCAAGCTTGGAAGGAGTCAAGAAATTACTTCAAGAACAAAAATTATAATAAAAAATAAAACACATGTCAGCATGGACTACTTGCCCTTATTCTAACTTTACTACGTTTTCCTTGTCGAATATATGGCTACGGAATGTCCTAAATGTCAAATCCCCTCCTCGTTCTGCACAATGGGAGGGGGGGGGGGGGTTACTACAATACCTCCTGTACCAAAATACCTCCGTGATGGCAATAAGTGGCACCTCCCAGGACATAAGTTCCATCTAAACATTTTCTGTTTTGTGATTTCATGTTGCAGAAAGTTACTTTTATTTCAAAAGATTCTGCATGGTAGAAAATCCCCACAAATTAAAGGAAGTATAATGCGTTTTGACTCTGTCTCCCCAAAAGAAGGGGAACTCGGAAATAATTCCCCTGCTTTGGCATTGTCGTAGTGCAATCATGCTCTTTCCTAATCACTTCTCGGCCTTATCGTAGAACCCTCGCAGACACTTAACGCTATTACATCTAAGACGGTATTGGTGATAAACATAGCACTACAGCTGAAAGCACGCAAAGCGCCCGAAACTTTTGATAGTTTTATATGAATTTGAGAAAACTTTGGTAGTTTGCAAACAATTTTTGATGCAAAATGAATCTAATAGACCTATCACTCTTCTGAAAAGACACCTTATTCTATGCCCTACAAAATCGATACATTCAAGGACTTTGGGGCTGTTTTTTAAAATCTTCTGAAGTGTTGGGAAACCGACGGGGAGGGGGGAAGGCCACCGCAACCCTGTGACAGCTCCTTTGCTTCCAACTTTCTAACAAATTATGTCTGTCAAGATGATGACTGTCTGAATATTCACAATCTTCCTAAAAACGTAGAAAAAAGCGGTAGCACTCTTTTCTCGTTTATTTGCAATTCTGTGTTTCTCGATATAATGCCTGCATCAAAGAACAATATTAATTGCAGTCTTTTTCTGTTAAAATAAGACCCAATGAGTTTAAACCTGTTTAAGAAAAATACGGGTGAAAGAACCAGAAAAAAATTGATGGTTAACGAAAGAACTCACCTAATACCCCTTCCCTCTGAAAAAAATTGATCATTTTAAAGTGATGTTTATAGTCGCCTTTTAGCAAGCCCACAATACCCCGTGGGAGCACCACTTTTCATAGGTAGTAACAGTTTATGTTTCGATCGATTTTCCAACGGGGAAGGGCGGCACTATATTTCCCTTTCCTTGTGCCCCTGAGTACTAGCTTGCTAGGAGGTGAGACCATAGGCGTAGGGGACGGGGGCTGCAGCCCCCTTACCAAATATTTTTGTAACAATTCGGGCACTATGCTGAGAATTTTTCGGACACCTACTGAAAGAAAAATAATGCAATGATGTAGCTTAAGGTAATCAATGGTTAAAGAACTTCCTTGGAATTACACCAGCACCTATATATTTGGTATTAATTCAACAGTGTTTTTTTTTTCATGATTAAACTTAATTATGATTATCAGTGGCGTATTTATGGGTGGCATTGGGCCATGCCTCCCTCGATGCCGATTTCTTTTTCTTTGTAGTACCTAAACATATGATTTTTTAACACAAATTTTACTTCAAAGGTAGCATATGTGGCACCAGATTGCATTTAAGGACACCTAATTTTTCAGCTTATGTTATGATTACCAGTGGTGTATTTACAGTACATTTGGCCATGCCACCCTCATTAATGCCGATTTTTTTCTTTTTTAGTACCTAAATATGTATTTTTTTAACTCAAATTGTAATTCAAAGGTAGCATATGTGGCACCAGATTGCATGCAAGAATACCTAATTTTTCAAAAATTTTCAAAGGGACACTCCCTCCCCTTAGACCCCTCACCCAGGCCGGCGATCACGCAACACAATGCATGCCCCCCCCCCCCCACCTCCATGAGAAGAATAAAAAAGTTATTATCGATATGGAAAGGGTACGAATATGGCAAATTATTGTATGTAATTGGCAAGCGGTGTGATAAAAACGGCGCATACCTATATAATGTATACATTAACATGTTGAACGCGCGTGGAGCACACGGACTTAGAAGGGGGCAAATTTTTCGCGCAAGTCTTAACAGCCCCCCCCCCCCATCAACTTGGGCTCCTACACCTATTGGTGAGACAACAAAGAATATGGGTAACTACTTCCCCACAAATAATAAGAGTGCATTCCCAGAGGTACGCTCAATTAAACAAATTTGGTGTCGTAAACAGTCCACATCTACGTTCAACTTTAGCAGCTTTCTGCGCTAGTCGATGGCCTACCATTTGCTAACCTTTATTCCATCTTAGCCTGTAGACGCCTCGGAAGTTTAGTCAACGCTCCCTGACGCATTTTAGCCAACGTTTAAAACGCAGTTGAGCCAACCAATTTTTCTCATCTGGCCTTAAGTACCTGTCGTCGTAATTTTCGACAACGTTTGCAACCCGAGTTTAGCCAAGGAACCGTTATTACCGAGCGTTTAGACCCGTCGTCGTAATTTTAGCCAGTGTTTACATACCTAGTTTAGCCAACTATGGATGCGCCAACGGTATTGATACTAAACCGACGTTCAATACATCGGTTCCAATCTAGTCTACAAATAACATTTTAAGCGTGAGTTGTGGGGCAACCCCCCCCCCCGCCGACCTCTTTCCCCTGAAGTATGCTCAAGTAGAATGTTGTATTCATAGTCTGATATTGTATGAAATGCATTTTGTATTAGCCTATATTAGGCCCAGTGTATTTGCCTGCAAACACAAAATAATTAGTATTGCCAACGCTAACGTAGCTTAAAAGTTTACCAAAATGACTGATATTTAGAACGTAAATATTTTCACCCCGTTTTCAATTCAATTTTACGTAGTGTTTCATGGTGTAGTCTGTATACGCAACAGAGTCAAAAGAGTGTCGGCTCATTATGCAGAATTTGCAAATACTGCACATTCCATTCCGTAGGTGTGGTACAAGGTGTGCCAACTTTTAACCAATCAGAGCGTTTGTTTACATTTGCACTCGAAGTGGATGAATCACTGTAGTATGTAGTAGGCCTGTGAAGTTCTACAATTTACACGACGTAATGTAATCATAGACTCAGTCATGTTCGTGTGTATTTTCTTTTTCGTTTGTGGCAGTAGTGCTATTTAATCAAAGAGGAAGTCTCTTGACGCCTTGCGTTATTTTATGCTCTCTTGGGACTTAGCCAGCCCCAGGTTTGAGGTCCTCAAATTTTTAACCAAAATTTGCTCTCGGTAGTTACTCAACAGATCCCTGGTTTAATTTTCAGTTTTTCATGTCCGTGTGTAACGTGGGTGGAGCCAAATAGTGTTTTGATTTGTTGCGTTTGACAGAGTTCGTAGTGGCGCCAATGGGTTTTGAAAGTTTTGACACTACAAGTTGTTGCTTCATTGTTCAGGTACTCTCAGATAATTCGGTCTACATAAAGCGAATTTTGACTTTTGCATATGAAAAGAGAAGAGAGAACTTCTCATTTCGCATATGCATGTAATGCTAATCAAATCAATGAACGAATTTTTTAGGAATGGTGAATGAGACTCAACAACTTTGAAATATTTAAGTGTACTCGTACAATATGGTATTATCAGAGATAAGTGAATACTTCCATATAGCTATCACTCTACGATATTTGAATAACGATATTTTACAAGTACAGTGATGTGTACTTGTAGCATTTTCAAAATTTTCAACATCAGGATGATCTAGTATGTGCTTTGTGGTACAGTTTGTCATTTACAATCTATGATGTCAAGACAGATGTGTTAATTAAACTTTGTCAGACATATCCACATAGCAGAAAGTATTTCACATATTTTACCATGACAGTCAAATGTTTTAAAAATGATGATGTATGTATGTTTAGTACGAGCTGAGGTTTGGAATCACAGTTTAGTGTTTTCTCCTTTCAGGGACACCCACCCTCACTTCCCTCGCCGTGTTGCCTCACATCGTCCTACCTTTTTGTAACAGAAATTTATTTTTGCCATGTTCTAAATACTCGTCTGCATATTTAGAATCAGTTAAATATTTCAAACTTGGTTTTCAAAATTTTAAAAGTCCGAAAGGCATGTTATGTAGTACAGGAGGTATATTCATACTAATCTAGTGGGACGCCGTTTTGTTGTTTGCGACTTAAACTTCCTTACTTTTGTCCTAGATTCCCAGATCCCTTCCTTTCCGGACGGTCAGAAAAATCCAATGCCATATCTCAGATATCTAGCAAGCTTAGTTTATGGGTGAGGTTTTCCAAACCCCTTACCCCCCTCTGATTTGTCAGTCCTTGCAGCCTGTTCATTTATATCCATATGGCGCAGTGCATGTTTACTATAGACCAATCAGGAGCTCATAAATTGTATCCCATAATAGTAGCCGTCACCGTTAGTATCAGAGCTTCCACGTGACTGTCGTCAGTCCTGCCCAGTGCAGTCACTTGAAATCAGAAGCTAAGAGAGTCGAGACTTCAAAACAACTAATACCTCGCGGCTTAGGCCGTTGGTCAAGGAAATTGAATGGAGAGAAATAAAGCTGTTTGTATTTAATTATCTGTGAAAGGTCGGCCTGCAATTCCTTGCTGTATGTATTTTCTGTGATCACCAACAAATTGATTTAATCCTTTTGGAGAAATACGAATCAATAAATCAACGCCAATGAACCGAAGCTCACATTATCTGTATAACCTGTGATTTTTGGTCCTGTTTCAATCGAGCTATACCTGGAAGCCTTCGAAGGAGCGATTGGCTCTACCGTCATTTGACCTTGCAGACGATTTTAACAAAATACAAATTGGTATTTAAACTCTCTTCACTAAAATATTCGTTACCTGAACAAAAACTTTGACAACATACGAAATGACTCCCCGAAAGTCTTAAATAATAATTTCAGTGTTCTCGGTTTCACAGAGACCTGGTTTACTGACAACTGAATTCTTCTCTCACCGTACAGGTATGGCGTCTGTACATCATTTTATTAATGATAATCTAAGATGTGTATTTTCTACTGATACTCCCACTACACGCCTAATAGTGATATTTACCCGTCGAAGGGATGACCCATATGCGAGTAAGGCTTGTAGTGGGAATTATTTATCTCTGGTCTACCCGACATTTCACCGAATTAAATGACTTGGTGTATGTTATTCTAACCAATACATATTCATCAACTAAGTGACGTTTCATAACGTGTATATATTCATCGTACATCTGTTACACTAACGGTACTTCCTTTGACATAATCCCAGCACGTGTAGCCTTTAATCTCGTAGTTATTCAAAGAAAAACCTGAATTCCCAGCAAACACATAACGTTTTCATAACATTCCGAAGTGATCTTAGAAATGTCAAAGAAAAACATTTTACAATATCATTTTATCGACATTTTAAAAAAGTCATGTCAAAATGTTACAATGTTGTACAAATGTTTTTATAATGCTTTATATCTAATATTTTTCAAAAATGTTAAACAAACGCAAAACATAACGTTTTTAAAACATTCCGAATTGATCTTGGGGATGTTAAAGAAAAACATTTTATAATATCATTTTATTGACATTTTAAAAACAACATGTCAAAATGTTACAATGTTGTACAAATGTTTTGTAATGCTTTATATTTAACATTTTTCGAAAATGTTAAACAAACGCAAAACATAACGTTTTCATAACATTCCGAATTGATCTTAGAAATATTAAAGAAAAACATTTTATAATATCATTTTACTGATATTTTAAAAAAGTCATGTCAAAATGTTACAATGTTGTACAAATGTTTTGTAATGCTTTATTTTTAACATTTTCCAAAAATGTTAAACAAACGCAACACATAACGTTTTCATAACATTCCGAATTGATCTTGGAGATGTTAAAGAAAAACATTTTATAATATCATTTTATTGACATTTTAAAAAAGTCATGTCAAAATGTTACAATGTTGTACAAATGTTTTATAATGCTTTATATTTAACATTTTCCAAAAATGTTAAACAAACGCAACACATTACGTTTTCATAACATTCCGAATTGATCTTGGAGATGTTAAAGAAAAATATTTTATAATATCATTTTATTGACATTTTAAAAAAGTCATGTCAAAATGTTACAATGTTCGACAAATGTTTTGTAATGCTTTATATTTAACATTTTTCGAAAATGTTAAACATACGCAACACATAACGTTTTCATAACATTCCGAATTGATCTTGGGGATTTTAAAGAAAACCATTTAACAATATCATTTTATTGACATTTTGAAAAAGTCATGTCAAAATGTTACAATGTTGTACAAATGTTTTATAATGCTTTATATTTAAAATTTTTCGAAAATGTTAAACAAACGCAAAACATAACGTTTTCATAACATTCCGAATTGATCTTAGAAATGTTAAAGAAAAACATTTTATAATATCATTTTACTGATATTTAAAAAAAGTCATGTCAAAATGTTACAATGTTGTACAAATGTTTTATAATGCTTTATATTTTAACATTTTTCGAAAATGTTAAACATACGCAACACATAACGTTTTCATAACATTCCGAATTGATCTTGGGGATGTTAAAGAAAAACATTTTATAATATCATTTTATTGACATTTTAAAAAGTCATGTCAAAATGTTACAATGTTGTACAAATGTTTTATAATGCTTTATATTTAACATTTTTCAAAAATGTTAAACAAACGCAACACATAACGTTTTCATAACATTCCGAATTGATCTTGGAGATGTTAAAGAAAAACATTTCACAATAACATTTTATTGACATTTTAAAAAGTCGTGTCAAAATGTTACAATGTTGTTCAAATGTTTTATAATGCTTTATATTTAACATTTTCCAAAAATGTTAAACAAACGCAACGCATAACGTTTTCATAACATTCCGAATTGATCTTGGAGATGTTAAAGAAAAACATTTTATAATATCATTTTATTGACATTTTAAAAAAGTCATGTCAAAATGTTACAATGTTGTACAAATGTTTTGTAATGCTTTATATTTAACATTTTCCAAAAATGTTAAACATACGCAACACATAACGTTTTTATAACATTCCGAATTGATCTTAGGGATGTTAAAGAAAAACATTTATAATATCATTTTATTGACATTTTAAAAAAGTCATGTCAAAATGTTACAATGTTGTACAAATGTTTTGTAATGCTTTATATTTAACATTTTTCAAAAATGTTAAACAAATGTTTGAATCAAATCATTTAACACACAAGAAATTATTCCAAAGAAAGGCAAATTCGACCAAACATTTCATGTTACTGTGTTATAAGAATCCAGCAAATAATCGTTGTTGGGAAATCGACGCTTATTTTGCAGGTTGTTATTGATAAGGCAATGACGTTATTAAAACAGTATTAAAACGTTTTCTGAAGAAATGAAAACGTTGTTCTGATGCTATGAAAATATATATAAGGTTACATAGTTTTTGATGTTGATAAAACGTTATTCACGCATAAACACCCTTTTATGCCACATAGAGAAAACAAGTCATCGATCACCACACGTTTAAGTTGCCTACAGACTAATGAAAATATTCTTTTTAAATATCCTCTCAACTGAGGGCAAAAGACACAAATAACGTTTTACGAATATCATCATTATAATGTGTCGTCTTAAACTGCAACCGTTTTCTTGAAATGTTACAACTTTTGTCACACAACGTTTGCTTTGATGGTGCCAGAATATTATTGAAACATTTAGACACATACAACGCATTTATACCACAAAGAAGGAGTAACATCACCTATTTACATTTTTGTCGTTGGTTTCATATCTCAACAGTACTTGTGCTTACAAGTACAAGTTTAATACAAAAATTACATTTAAAATTACCACAAAACATTTAACAACAACGGGTTAATGTTATATGTAAGTATAACCGTGTTTTGTTGTTTCAAAAATGAAATAACGTTTGCATGCGGTGGAAAATATGACTGAAAATTCACTACTTGTTGCAACCATTGCCCAAACAGATTCCTTCGATATCAGAAATTCAGAATCATTATATATCCGTAGCATGTTTTGTGAACGTTTACAAAATGTTTTTCATAAAACAGTTCCAACAGAAACAAATGTTTTTATAACATTCTAAAGTCATCCTGGAGTTTTTAAAGAATCATATTTCATAAAAACGTTTTCATGAAATTTCAAAAATGTCATATCAAGATAATGAAACGTTTTACTAATATTTTTAAATGATTGCTATTAACATTTTCTAAAAATATTTAACACTTGTTTTAGGTCAATTGATTTAGAAACCAAAATATTCAAAACTGAAGAACTTCAAATTTGAACAACAATCTCTTGTCATTGTAATATAGTCACCCAGCCATTGAGTGTAGCTGGTAAATTGAGTAATAATTCTTCTTTGTTTAATATTGATAACGCAATGACGTCATTAAAGCAATATTAAAAGGAAATTTGAAGAATCAAAATGTTTTCCTTATGCTCTTAAAAATATTTTATCCAAAGTATTCTTGATATTGAAAAAATGTTATTCAGATATAGTCTCTAACCACCCTTTGATGTGACATAATGACGTCAAACCATTCACCGATCGCCTCAAGTAAAAGCTGCCTACAGATTTAATTCATACAGTATATACGTGTACTGAAACTGTTACTCAACTGAGGGCAATTAACAAGCTAAATTAACTTTAGTTATTACATTTTAACATACCACAAAAGCATTTAACAACAATGGGATAATTTTTTATCAAGATCAGAATCGTTTTTTTTTTTGTTTTTTTTTTTTGAGGTTTTAAAAATGTTTCATGTAGAGCTTATTCTATTGCGATGACAAATATGACTGAACATGGATTTCTCATTGAAACTATTGAGGTAAAGAACTACATCAATATCATCATAATGCCTTGAACATTCGACTTCAAAATAAGTTCTGTGAACGTTTACGAAACGCTTTTTATAAAACAGTTTCCAGCAGGAGCAAAGCGTCTTCGTGATAACGTTCTAAATTCATTGTGGAATTTTCAAAGAAGTACATTCTCTAAGACATTATATAGATGTTATACCATAATATTAAAATGCCCTACTAATAGTCTTAAAATGCTATGAAGTAACATTTATTTTCATATTTAACAAACGTTTTAAGCAATTTTTTTAAAAATAGAAATTGATATTCAAAAGAACCTCAAGTTTAGACCATATTCTCATATTCAACACAGAAACCCGTTCCAACAAGTGAAGCTGCTAAATGGAAAAATATTAGGCGGGCGCTTATTGATAACGCAATGACGCTATTAAAACAATATTGAAAGATGATTTGAAAAAATAAAAATGTTTACCCGATTCTCTTAAAGCATATTTAATCCAACAAATTCTTTGATATTGAAAAAATGTTATTCACATATCACCACCATAAAGATGAAAAACCAGCGATCGCCATAAGTTAAGGTTGCCTACAGATTACATATACGTGCATTCAAACTATAACTAAGGGCAACAGGCTAAACGTATTACCTTTTACTATTTTCATGATAATGTCTCGTCTTAGAATCTAACGCTTTGTCGAAATTTTAGAAATATTTTTTATATAACATTTGCTGTAATAGTGCGAAAATATCGATACAACGTCGAAACATAAGAAAACGCATAAATATCACAAAAAGGAACAACACCATCTATTTTTACATATGTAGTTTCAATGTCCAAATTAATAGGATTTTTATACAGGTACTAACTACTGGTATTATATATACATATAGACTTATACCACAAACGCATTTAACATCAATGGGATAATGCTTTATCAGAATCAAAATAGTTTTCTCGATGTTTTAAAAATGTTCTGTTGTAAAGTGTATTATACTGCGATGAGTAATATAACTAAACCTGCATTTCTCATTAAAACTACCGAGCTAAAGTACATCAATATCATTATAATTAATGCTTTGAACATCCGTCTTTAAAAATGTTCTCTGAACGTTAACAATTTTTTTTTTCATAAAACAGTTTCTGACAGACATAAAAGCGTCTTCATGATAACATTCTTAATTCATCCGGGAATTTCAAAGAACATTCTTCAAGACATTTGACAGATGTCACATTAGAATATAAAATAACATCATACCAAATAATAAAATGTTTTATTAACATCTTTAAAATGCTTAAAAATAATATCTATTTTGAACAAACGTTTAAAGCAAATTAGAATTGATATTCAAAAGAACTTTACATTAGTTGGACAAT
The DNA here is from genome assembly GCA_029531755.1 of Holothuria leucospilota. NCBI lineage: Eukaryota > Metazoa > Echinodermata > Holothuroidea > Aspidochirotida > Holothuriidae > Holothuria > Holothuria leucospilota. The sequence continues at coordinate 51,255,405 of CM055961.1, forward strand.
ATTTCCAGTCCTAGTGCCATTGCAACATAGGCCTACTAGCCAAGTTTTCCAACACTAGTGTGGCTGCTATATGGAGAAATATTTCGTTTTTGGTTATTGATGACGCAGTATGACGTTTTTAAAACAATATCAAAACATTATTTGAAACAATGAAAATGTTTTTTTGATGCTCTTAAAACATACTTAATATAATGCAACATATTCTTTGATATTGTATGTTATTTACATATCACCACCCACACATTAAAGCTGCTTACAGATTGCGTGAATGTTTACTCAAACTAATTCTCAACTGAGGGCAAAATTATTCATAATTAACATTTGACAAATATCATGAAAATGTTTCGAAATGCGTGTTTATCGGCCTTAATGCCTGCCTTACCAACTTGTAGAGGTCACCAGACTGTACTAGTGTTGAGCGGTTAGTGCAATTCGGCTCAAAGACGTACGAGTTAGGCAAGCGAAGGCCGTAGCCTTACTGGAGTTCGGCAAACCCATTATTTCTGCAGATAGCGGTTTTACCGTTGAAACCTTGTGGGCAATTATCAACAAACTGAGCTTCAAGTCAGAGTTGAAAGGGTACAATTCCACCACCAGACAGGCTAGGGCTAGGGGGGTTCTCCCCGGCCCCCCGGCCGAAACAGTGGTGGGGCGGAAGTATGCTTCCTCCCCCAGCCCCTTCACATCAAGAACGAAAACCACTTATTTGTTCCCTCTGTAAAAAATGTAAAAAAATTGCCTTTATTCTTTATTCTTTCCCAAATATTGCACCAAGTTGTATCAAGGACCCTCAAATATTCAAAAATTTTCCAAAGGAAAAGGGCACCCCTCCCAGCAGTAGAACGGCGGTCCGAAACAACGTTTGAACTCCTCCAGCTGAAAGCAGCTTCCTGCGACTGTACAAATATATTTCATTGCGCTACGTGAAGCGATCAATGCAAACTGAGTAATGCTGCAGGATCGTTCATATTTATCACACGATTTGTAAGACGTAAGATCTCATAACGTCCCGTTACACTCCGTGCAACAACACAGAAGTGTCTTAATTCCTAGTTTTGTTCGGTTAGCAAATATTTAAGTGCAGTACATCCGGCGGGCGACTGCATTACGTAATCATTAACGGTTGGATGTTGAACGAAACGGAGCATTCGGAATAGGCCTACACCAAGGAAGTAAAAAAAAATGTGAAGAAACTCGACATGTGAGAATTCAACTTTGTCTAGACCTTTTAAGGTAGGTATATTATTCGTTATAGATACTGAAAAGCTATTACTTTCGAAGGAATTAGTTCGAATTTTATACGTGTTTGGTCACTAAATTTCGGCGGGAAGTTGGCTAGTCTACTGTTTCACATGCCCGCTTACCTTGATACAGGTACCGGTTGTACTAGCCTACTTCAGTACAGTTGCATTGTAATATTCAGACTTGCTATTATTGCTACTGTTAGTGTTAGGATGTAAGACTAGGCCTAGCCCCCTAGAGCCTGAGTAAAAAAAGGCAGAAAGAATAGAAATTTCCTAATATCGTCGCATTCTTTTCCAATAAAAGTATAGGCCTAGCCTAGTCCGCAGTCTGCTGACCTAGTATTTGGGAAGCTGTGGGGCTTCCCATACTAGGTCAGCAATATACCCATTGTGAAAATTGGGCTACCGTGACTTCAAAAATTTTGAATGGTCTCGATCTTTCTCAAATTCACGTATACTCCTACATAATTGACCTCTACGCTGCCTTATATGTTTAAGACCCTTCATTCTAAGATTATTTGCACTTAGTGTCCAGAAAAAAGACCAAAAATTTTGATTTACACAAACGATCCTGTTTTGTTTTTTTAACATTCTATGAAACTGCTAAATCGTGTAACTAGGACGTTCACACTATTGTGTGCTAAATAGCACGCACTGCTGTTCAATTGTGACATAGTCTATAGCTATAGTTACGTTCATACACGTGCATACGCGTATATAGCAACAATCACTGCAGCAACGCACGCAGACGATATTACTCTCACAGTAATATGCGGTCAAAATTTTGTGTTGCAATAGCCTAGGCCTAGTTCAGGGAACAAAGTGTACGTGAGAACTAGGCCTAGGTACCCTAGGCTAGGCCTAGCCATGAATATGAGTTTATCTCATGGACAAGATAGCCTAGGCTTATTCAAGTTATTGTTTTGTGTTTTCAATTTCAGTGCTGAGCGTCACTCCAGCCAAGCAGGCCCTTGAGTTCTACTTTGTTTGACTGGTGATTTGGTGAAAAGGCGAAATAGGCATTTGTAAGACTACAGTATCAGTATCACTATGGCTGAGGTATGCAAACTTGCTGTAGCACCCTGGAAAACTAAGTTTAGATCACCTACAATTGGTATTACTGTATTAATAACAGTAACAACTAACATTAGCCTAATTTACATTGTTAATCGAAGCCACAGCTTCGATTGTAGGAATTGCTTCACTCTGTCACGTGATTTTCAGACTTCATATGCGGTCGGGCGGACGAATATTACATCCATGTTCCGTTTGGATTCAACGAGCAATCGCGTGCTGTTTTCATACAGTGGGACAGCCGCGAAGTAATGTTAAGTATTTCAGTAGGGGGATTTTCAACACGGCCTAACTATTTCAATAAAAGGGGATTTTTTCGAACAACTCCCCTGTAGTAAAATATTCTTGTGCGAGCAAAAAAGTAAGTCCACATTCAAAGGTATCATTCTGCATTAGAAGCGTCTTTTCTGTTTCCAAAAGATGTTAAGAAGTTTGAAATTAATTCATACTTTCATTGATTTGAAGATAAGTTTGATAGGCTGAAATTAGTAAGTTTTTGACAAGATTTGGCCAACGAATAGAGCGCTCTCAATTTGCACGGTTGTCGGAACTGTTTCATTAACTATCATGCAACTACGTTCACAGCAACTGCGATATCAATTGCGTTTACAAGAAATCAACACCAATTTCAAGTTGATTTCATGTTAATTTCATTACATAGTGTAGACTTTGGCTCCTAGATTTTTTCTTTGTTTCATTTTTGAACGATTTTTACCAGCTGTGAGGTATAAACCGCTTGACTTTTCATAAAAATAGGCCTAAGTCCTCAGAAATGCCCGTGTATGGCCGGTCGCAGAATTGCTCCCTATACACGTGTGTAGGGTGCAATTCTGCGACCGGCCATACACGGGCCTTTACTGAGGCCTAAGTAACTTTGCTAGGCATGTGTCATCCGTAACGACAGACACCTAACTGTTACTGTTAGGCCTAGCCTAAGTTTAGGCCAAGGCCTAGCCTAAATTTAGGCCAAGGTGTAAGGGATTTAGGCCTAACAGCCTAATACTTAGCCTGTAGACGGCAGTGGGGCCTTCTTAAAACTTTCCTTTGTAAACAAATGACAGGTCGAGGTTCAGGATGAATGTAGCCTAGGCCTAATATACATTAGCCCCTAGGCCAGGGAAGGATCGAAGTTTACCCATGGGGCTTGGATGATTTTAATCAAGGCCTAACGTTAGGCATAGGCTACAGTTATACTGGCTGCAGATATGTTGTGGGCTCCCAACAGAGGAGCAGAAAGACAGTAGGCTGGGCTGTATAGACAATTAACCTACACTTGCAGTTTTTTCTTTGGCATACCTATTTGATGAGGGAGAACAATGGTCAACTTTTTCTCATTATTAAGATGGACCCCCTGCAGGGGAGGGATGGCTGAGGACATTACACTGTTCCAATTCCCAGCCCATCAAGTACAGGCCTGAGTCTGGATCTGTCTTTCAAGGATGTAAGCAACAGCTTGTGGGGGAATACAAGTAGGTCAGGAAAAACTGTAAATGATATTGACTCAGAGTTGGAGTGTCAAGAAGAGCACAGTTGTAGCATTGCGAATGGTCGTGCAGGACTCGCAACTACGGGCTAAAGCCATGGACTCAGTACAGCATTTGAATGTGATGCCCTACACTATATGCCACCACAAGGAGACCAGTGAAGGAGGATACATCTTTGATAGCATGTATGGTTGCTCACTCACAAATGAACTATGACATAAATGATGTCTCCAAAATTATGATATCACATTTCTGTCATATTAGTCTGTGTGTTGAAGCAACCCATCTTTCCTGGGAAACCTGCAGTGACTACACAACAGCAGTGAGACAAACTTCCTAGACAGATCAGTGTCATTAAAGTGGCCATGCATAACTCAGTACTGGTACTGTCAGCAAAGGGTGCTCCCACATTCACAAACTCTTTTGATTGGTTTACAACCTACTGACATGGGATATGAATGTTAATTTATTTTCAAAATATAATTCTTATTTGCAGGTATGGGAGTAAATCAATGTTTTGAGTGAAGTCTGTACACCTGAACAACTTTTCTTTGCCTTTGTTATCATTATGTGTTGACACTTGGAGCAATAAAAGAAATTGATGAAGCAGTAACATGTCCATTCGTTGTGCTTGTTCCCATCCTCCTGAAGTCACTGACGTGATCTTTGAATGTTTATTTTTCAGTACTTACTTGCTGCACTGTGCACACAGGTTTAGGAAGTTACTGTGATACTGAGACAAAGCAACAGTTAATTTGAAGCAAACGTTTCACCAGAGTTCAGAGTCAGACCCCCACTGCATAAATGCACTGTGTACAAATTCTTGTTCAGTGACTGTATATAGGACATGCAATTTGGGGTCTATTTTGAAGAGTACCCTGTGCCCATGTTAATACTAAAAATGGAAATCTTATTATAACTTTGTAGTCAGGAAGATCAGTGGGTCTTGTTCCTCATTTTAGGGGTGGTACACAAATTTTGCCTCTCCTTAATTAAGGTGGTGCACCACCATTACAGAAAATTACAGTTTGGCCAAAGGATGATCCCTCTGCATAAAGTGCCTGAAATTGTTCTGGTTGATTTTCACCCTATTGTAAAAGAGCAGTGGATCCTTTTGTAATACATGATGTAGTGCTCAGATTGAAGATTACAATGTTCAAAAATCATGGTCAAAAATGTGCTTTTGCTGTTTATGATTTTGAGACTTTGGAAGAGAGTGGAGCCATCTTGTATCTTAGCGTGTTGTGCAGTAAAACAGATCATAATTTTATATTCAGGCACCTCCTCCTCAAAATTGCATGGTCGTACTATGGAAATTTTCATGAGCCAGCAACCACCATCTCGTGAGCTTCAAGGATATGTGTACCTTGTTGGGGTTGAAAACTCTGACAAGGAATAAGAGGCTAAAAACAAACCCAGTTTAGTGTGTCAGTCAACGGCAGGAATTAATGGTGGTATGCCACCTCTAGGGTTACTTCTGCACAGGCCTCTGTCATTCTCCTCTAATCAAGCCAAAGTGCCCACATTTTCTGGGCTTCGATTAGTACTTGCCCTGCAAGTACGATTTTCTAGTTACCGTAGGCTTTACCTGCTGTACAGGGACCAACTTGTGCAGTGTGTACAAACTTATTACATTTCCTGGCAGTAATGTGTGGGGGCCTCTCACTCACTCAAATAACATTTTCTGACAGAACTTTGGCCATCAACACTCACTCACAATACATCTGCGGATAGGCCTAATACTCAGGTTACCCTGGCAAACTTTTTTTAAAAAGATTGGATTGGAAGCTGAAAATCGTGCTAGGCAGTAGGCCAGTGGTGAAACATGTTCACTTGACTGATATCGTGTAGACAACTCCTTCATTATGCAAATATGTATGTATAATTTCTTAGAGGAAACACTGGTGACTATCATTTCTCTTCAATGTGTACAGTATTGGCTGTGGTACAGTATGTATGCATGTGTATGTATACTGATATCAATCATGTGTGGTAAGTATTCAATTGGTGTACTTCCGAAAGTATTGTAGACATACATTGTATATGCTAAGGAACTAGTCGTCCACATGATATCTGTAATTGCAGAACATGTTTTGCCAATGGCCAGAGTACGTAAGTAGCATGATTTTTGGTTTCAAATCAGTGAATCACATCTTTTGTAGTTTTCCGGGTAAGGGTAATTATCTGCAGATGGTAATGTGCCAAAGAGAGGTGCTGGACAAGGTTCGGTGAGAAAATGTTGTTTGAGAGAGTAAAAGGTCCCCGGACATTTTGTCTGGGGAATTTGAAAAAGTTGTACACGCTGCACAAGGGCTATGTTGGAGGAGTGTAACAGAAATGCACTGTTCAAGGGCTAGCCAAGACCTTTACTAAAAGGTTGTAGGCTATTCAGTCATAGCTGCACAAAGAAATATATTACCCCATCTCCTGTTAGGCCACTGTAGTTTGCTGTCCATGTGTAAAAATCTTGGTGTGGAAAATAAGTTTTGAACTTGGGCTTTAGTTTTCATTTTCTTCAACTTTCAAAAACTGATGAAAATGTTTGAGACATCAGGTATGGTGAAAAATGGCCTAGGCACAGTTATCTTACTGCGGACAGGTCTACCTGTATGGATCACTGTCTGTCACCTCAAGTTTTTAGAAAATCATGGTGGGATGCCCACTGACTTTGCTAAAAAAATTCCAAGCATACAGTAGTTGGAGTTTCATGAATACTGAAGAAAACAAAAAAATTTGGCTGCAAATGCCAAGCTGTTTTGGGAGTTATCCATGCTCATTTGAAAGTGGCCGGCCATAGGGCCCCCTGTGGCCCCCTTGTTGGTATGGCAGATTTGCACATGTATGCACAATTTCTGTCATTTTTGAAATCCAGTATCTCCATAGAGGGAGTACAGTAGGCTTAATACTTAAAATACCTCCATGGAATATTTTCTGCCCAGTGTGATATTATACTTCATATTTCATAAAGGCTATGCACAGTGCAAGTACAGTATACAGTATGGAAAATTTGTGCTCTCCAAACCTTTAAATACTTTGATGACTGAATGGAAGGGGAACAAACATGGTCAGGAGGGAAGATAATGATACCCATTTTTTATCCATTTTTGGCCTGACCTTTGACCTTGTTGTGCTCCTCCCATAAACTTGAAAATTATTTCGCATGAAGCTTACAGTGTGTAACATAGTAACATACTGTATTTGGTTAAAATTTCAGGCCAAAAAAAAGACCACATTCTGGGAAGTCATATATTTAATATCATCATTTTCACAAACACAAATCATACTGTACACTGTAGCCTGTAGGCTACGGTTTGTTAAGGAGATGGACTTTCAGTTGTGAAATTTTAAAGCACAGCTGATTTTCACTGATTCAAATTCCCATCTGTGTGGCTTCATCTTGCTAAAATGGACAGGGCAGAAGATACTGTATGACTTTGAAGTCAGTCAGGTCACAGGTTAACCAGGCTTCTGGCTAGGGAAAATGTCAAACTGGGTTGGAGTTAATGGACATTGCATCATTCTCACATGATGTTGGCCATATCTCAAGAACTGAATGACATTGTCTGTGGTCAGTTGCATGATTTTTGGTTTTTTGATTCCTTGCCGTAGGCAGGCAAGGAATCTATGCGATGGTGATGTCGTGTGTACTTACATGGTACCAAATTCGAGGATATCTGTCTTCACACACACCCAAATTCGAGGATATTTTTTGTGTGAAAAACAGTCTGAGGATATCCTCAGATTATTTTGCTTGCAAATGCTCAAAAATGGAAAGATGTATGAAAAAAATCTTTTTAGGGGTTGTACCTAAATTTGCCCAAATCTGAGGATATTTCTGTGTGAGGCTAGTAGTGGTATACTGCCCTCATATTTCTATATCCTCAGATTGAGGTTGCGATTTTTCTGAAATGACAGAATTTTTACAGCAATTAGAGGATATCCTCAAATTATGGAATGTATGGGTTCATGAGCAATTAGAGGATATCCTCAGATTTAACAAAATTTATTCCAAGGCATGTGTGACAGAGTTCTTGCATATATCAGATTGAGTAATGGATCCAGCTAGCATATTTTTCTGCTGTTGCTGATATAACGAAATAATGTGGTCGTTGCCATTTAGGTGTAAAGGGCAATTCCACATTCGTTACGGAAGTTACACTTGCAGGATATTTGCAATGTTTAGATATAAACAAGGCCAAATTACACACCACATAACAGTTGAAGGAAAAATTTTTTTTCTTTGCCTATATTGAATATAACAACTCAAGTGGATAAGATAACCATTTGTAGGATTAGTTTTAACATATCTTTCAGCATCTAATTAGCTAGAACTGTGGATAACGAGCATTACAGACCATTAACACATTTTGACATGACTTTTTTAAACTTCATTAACATATCATCTAAACTCTGTGAACAAGCTTACTTGTTCAGTCTTCTTTTTTCCTACTGGTGCTGAAGTTTGTCTAAGAACACACTATACAATAATGAGGCAACAACATTGTTAAAAGCTGATTCCTTTGTTAGACAAGTACCCACTGATTGGCTGTTACGGACGTTGCCAATTGGAATGTCAGGTCAGTGCCCTTGCTTGTTTCACAGGGCGGCCCGCAGCGCCCCTCGTTTCGTCCGCTCGCCCCTCTTTTCCCCGCCCTGCCCCTTTATTCAGCCGCCCTTGTAAGTTCCCGCGAGAGCCTTTTTAAGTACGTAGAAACAGGCACTGACAAACTAAAGCATAATCCCAAACCCAAAGAAAAACCCTGACGGATTACGAACACAATGTCAAACAGACTACACATACCATGCAACAAGGAACAAGTCTTTGTTACTACTGGTATTTAGTACTGCCACTGCAGCCAACCCCAAAACAACACTCCAGCCCAACCACCACAAACAACCCCAAAACAAAGTCCCACAAAGACCACACACCAAAAGGCAACACTACGCCCGAAGGCAACACCACGCCCGAAGGCAACGCTAAGCCCGAAGGCAACACCACGCCCGAAGGCAACACCACGCCCGAAGGCAACACCACACCCGAAGGCAACACTACGCCCGAAGGCAACACAACGACCGAAGGCAACATCACTTAAAAAGCACTGGGGCAAATACAGGTGCACCTTGCCCAAGGGTGCCCCGGAGGCAGTTGTGGCAAGGGGTAACCTCATTACTCCCACGTTTAAACAAACTCCACAACCGGAGTAAGTTCCCGCGAGATTTTGCACTGCACAAGTCACGACACAGAAGACGGCTAAACTCGTGTAGTTACAGTATGTTTATATACAGTTCTGTTTACTGCAGAAATGTAAAGCGCGTCCATGTATTACCCTGCTACCCAGAATTGCTTTGTTCAGCTTGTAGCTTCGGAATACGACAATGCTGTGCATAAAAACCCAGTACATCCGCTTACGCAGATTAATTCAACGGTCAGCCAACAAAAAAATATCCATACTTATCGTGTGGGAAATCTCTCGCTTAGCGAACTTTCTCACGTGCTACACGTACTGTAGGTAGGCGTGTTGTCTCAAGCTAGTTTATTTACAAGCGAGGGGCATTTTTAAAGCCACTCTCCAAAGCAGTCATAAAACAGTTTGACACTGGGATTGTGTACACGCCTGCCTCGTATTCCTCTGGGCACTAGTCGAAGTTAGGTAGATCAGGGTTATATAGTGTCAGCCAGATAAAAAGGGGTAATGGTCGGTTGAAGTCACCAAAAAGGAAAGGAAAAAAAAAAGGCTGAGCAAAGTTCCATCAAAAAGTCTAGACAAAAGCAAATGTGGGAGTCATGTCAAAATTTCCTGTAAAGGTTTCTTTCAGAAAGTCCAAAACGAGAGAAGGATCTGTGTGCTCAATCAACGTCTTCAGGTTTGGCACAGTGTAATACTTCTCATGGATTTTTTCTTTTAGGTGATTTCACCTCACCATTACCCTTTTTTATCCAGCTGACACTATATAACACATTCGTGTTGGTGTGTCGCTAAACCCCATCCAACTAACTGACGGATATGGGAGTATTCATAGCAGTCAACGAGAATGTGACTGACGGTGACAGCACAGTCACAGGGGATACAATATAGTTTCTCATCCCCTTGGAGCAAATAAGCATGGGTTAGGTAAGTGTGACCTATGCGAGCCCTAGTCAGTACCATATCATCTCTCCGTTTTCTGGAGGCTGCATTACCCATAGTCCCGACCGTTGGTTTGACTTGGTACAGTTTGTTCTCAGGGAAAGAATCCCACAGTTCCTACCTTTTTGATTTTATATAGCCGTTGATGTTAGGACGGTAATCAGTGTGGGGTACGTGGAGGTTGGTAATGTCCATCTGTAGGGCTTCCTTAGCTAGCGTGTCTACCTTTTCATTTCCGTGTATGCCCACGTGACTCGGAACCCACGCGAGCACAACCGACTTCTGCATTCTCACCAAATTGGAGTAAGCTTCCCGGAGAGCTATTACACAAGGGTGTTTTTGCTCATGGCCTTAAAGTGCTAAAAGGCTGGATAGTGAGTCTGAGAACACAATGAACTGGTGGCTGTGCAAGGTTTCGATCAGATCGAATGCCATCTTAAGTACCTGGAGTTCGGCAGTAAATATTGATGCGTCATCCGGTAGTCTGGCTTGCAGGAATGTGCCGCCGCTGCCGCAGTCCTGTTCTTGGCTTTGGAGCCGTCGGTATAAATGGCATGATAACGACGGTACATATGTCTTAACTCATTAAAGTTGGCACGAAACACCAGTTCATTTGTTGAGTTCTTTAAAAACTTCCTCAAACTAAGGTCAACAACTGGCTCAACTAACTTCCATGGAGGACTGATGGAGAAGGTAGACTGAGCCACGGAATCTGGGTTGGTACACACCTGCGATACAGCTTCACTAACGCGAATAGCAAAATGGGGGAAAGCTGTTGGTTTTGCGAGATATATGTGACTAAACTTATGGTTGAAGGCCGTCTCAAAGGTCGGGTTGTTTCTATGGCTCTTCAGTTTGATGGCAAACTGGAGTGATAATTTCTTCCATCTTATCTGAAGGGGTGGCTCGTTCGCTTCGATGTAAATGCTCTGCATTGGAGACGTACGGAAAGCTCCCAGACAGATTCGAAGACCTTAATTATGGATATGGAGAAGTTTTCTGAGGTATGACGCACGTGCGGAGCTGTAAACAACACAACCATAATCGAGTTTGGACCTAACTAGTGATCTATAGAGACGAAGCAAAACGGGACGGTCAGCGCCCCAGTCCATCTTTGAGACGACCTTCAACAGGTTCAGTGCTCCTTGGCACTTCCGCTTCAAATAGTCGATATGGGCTTTGAAGTTGAGCTTGCTGTCGAGTATTAGGCCTAGGAACTTAGTCTGAGGAACAACTGGTATGTGAACACCGTTCAAATTTAGGTCTGGGTCGCAATAAGCACCTCTCGGGTTGCAAAAGTGCATGCAAACAGTCCTTGTCCGAGAAAAACGGAATCCGTTTTTGTCAGCCCAGTGTTGGATCTTATTGAGGCAGTTTTGCATTAGTCTCTCTACAGACCTCATGTTCCTTTAGGAACAGGTAATAGAGAAGTCATCCACAAACAAAGACTTCTCAATCCCAGTGTTCACCACATTAGCGATGCTTTTTATTTTCATGATAAAGAGAGTAACTGACAAGATGCTGCCCTGAGGAACACCCATCTGCTGATTATGTAACTCTGATAATACGCTCACTACGTGCATGCGAAACACACGATCTTTCAGGAAATTTTGGATAAAAAGTAGCATTCTGCCCCTAAGACCCGCACAGTACAAGTCTTTCAGAATGCCATATTTCCAAGTGGTATCGTATGCCTTCTCTAGGTCAAAAATACCGATACAACATGGTGTCCACGTACTAATCCGTCACGAACTGTGGACTCTAGGCGCACGAGTTGGTCAGTGGTACTGCGGCCACGTCGAAAGCCTTTTTGTGAACTAGTTATGAGATTGTTGGTCTCGAGGAACCAAACCAGACGGGCATTAAATCATTCGTTCGAACGTCTTGCACAGGCAACTAGTTAGGGAAATAGGACGGTAGTTTGTAGCATTCGTCGGGTCCTTGCCCGGCTTGGGGATGGGAATAATGGTAGCTTCCCGCCAAGCAGCTGGAAAGTTGCCATTTTCCCATATGCCGTTGAAAATATCTAACATCGCCAGTAAGGAGTCATCTGGGAGATGTTTGAGGAACTGATAGTGAACTTCATCTGGGCCTGTGGCAGTGTCACGATGTTCCGTGATGTTAAAAGAGGCTGTTGTAGTTCTCAGAGTTATCCGAGGTGAAGTTCACTTTCTGTTTTTCAACGGCATATTGGAATGTTTGGAAGGTCTGAGAATAGTGACTACTTGAATTCAAAACTCTTCTGCAAGCAGACCGGCAATATCTGTTGCTTCTGTGCATTTGCCACCGTCTGGTTTGGTTATGTGTGACACGGAGGAACCGACCTGCTTTCCACTGATTTTTCTAACCGTATCCCACGCTTTTTTAACTGGAGTGTTGGAGTTAAGTTGAGAAATATACTGTTTCCATGACTCCCGTTTGCTAAATTTAATTATGCGCCGTGCTTTGGCTCGGGCTTTAAGATAATTACTAAGATTGACATTATTTGGGTACTTCTTGAAAATACTAAGGGCCTTTTTGCGATCTTTGATCGCTTCTTCACAAACAGTGTTAAACCACGGCTTGTGCTTACTACGTGGATTTGCAGAGGACTTAGGAATAGTTTTGGTAGCAATACCCACCAATAGTTGTGTAAAGTGGGAGATTTTGTCTTGTACACCGTCAAAAGTGTCCTTGACGATCGTGTTTCGGCAGAGATTGCCAAATTCAGACCAGTCACCTTTTTGAAGTTGCCACCTGGGGACTCTCTCTTCGGGCATTGGGTGGACAATATCGATTAACAGGGGGTAGTGGTCACTTCCACATTGGTCATTGTTGACTCTCCACTGAAGGTCCATCAAAATTGCTAGAGAGCACGTAGAGAGATCAATAGCTGAACGAGATCCAGAGGCTGGATGAATGTAGGTAAAAGACTCATCATTCAAAAGGCATAGATCCGAAGCAGCAATCACAGACTCAATCAAACCACCCATCTGGTTGGTGTTAGTGCAACCCCACATGTCACTGTGTGCATTGAAATCCCCCAGCAAAAGAAGTGGGGTGGGTAGCTGGTGAACTAGCATGTCCAAATCATCTCGTTAGAGGCTATACCTTGGTGGGATGTACACCGAACTCACAGTGACAGTGCGGTGAAGTGCAGCTCGAATAGCCACAGCTTGCAAGTTAGTGTTCAGATGGATGGTGGAGTGTGGAACTGTTTTGTTAAATAAGATGGATGATCCTCCGATTGCTCGATTGTCTATGGGTGATACAGCAGTTTTGTTATACATGTCATACCCTTTAAATGTGAGCTTGTCGGTATCCCAAAGGAAGGTCTCCTGCAGGTACATCACTAAAGGAGACCTGTCTGCTATGAAGCACTTGATCTCCTCGTAATTTGGTCTTAGTCCTCTGCAATTCCATTGGATTATAGCCCCAGCTTTCCCAAGGGTCATCCTTTGGAAACCTGTGGCTTGCTAGTAGAGCTGGCGGAGCCCCCTGGCTCGGGCCGAAGCTTCTGGCCACTTAGCTCCACCAGCTCTTCTCCTCCCTCTCTCCCCTCTAGCGCTCCTAATCTGTTGTACAATTGGATAGGGTCATCCGACCCTTTGCTTTGTTTTGTCTGTATTTTAATTCTAAGTGTGTCTGTTGCTTTTGTTGGTTTTGTCTCTGTTTTGTAGTTGTTGGTTTTGGTGGTGGTTTAGGCTTCTTTTGTGGGGGTGTAGATTTCTGTGATATATTTGTCGGTGCTGTCATCGTCTGTATTGTCTTGGATGTTGTAGACTGCTCTGATGGTTTTGGGAACGTGTGTAATGGGCTTGGGAAGTGACTGTCCCTGGGCCAGGTCATATCGGTTTAGGTTGCAGCAGACACTTTCGCAGACCTCACAGCTCCAGCATAGCTCTTGAGCTGTGAGTCCTGCGACAGGAATGTTTCTCTAGTTTCTTTATATGTTATGTTGCTGGAGGCTTTTATCTTTTGAATCTGCTTCTCCTCCATCCATTTTGGACAGGTTTTGTCGTTGGTAGAATGACAACCCTGGCAATTAACACGAGGTGACTCCTCACAGCAATTAAAACGGACATGGTTGGGAATATAGACCTCAAACCTGACCTGTAAGTCGTCCGTCCGACCGACCGACCGACCGACCGACCGACCGACCGACCGACCGACCGACCGACCGACCGACCGACCGACCGACCGACCGACCGACCGACCGACCGACCGACCGACCGACCGACCGACCGACCGACCGACCGACCGACCGACCGACCGACCGACCGACCGACCGACCGACCGACCGACCGACCGACCGACCGACCGACCGACCGACCGACCGACCGACCGACCGACCGACCGACCGACCGACCGACCGACCGACCGACCGACCGACCGACCGACCGACCGACCGACCGACCGACCGACCGACCGACCGACCGACCGACCGACCGACCGACCGACCGACCGACCGACCGACCGACCGACCGACCGACCGACCGACCGACCGACCGACCGACCGACCGACCGATAATATTTAACGACACACCAACACGAATGTGTTATATAGTGTCAACTAGATTATTTCGTTTCAAGTCCTCCTCTTTAGTCGCCTCTTCCGACAACCCGCCAGTCATGGGATGAGTAATAACGGTATCATGTTCGCATTTTATAGGCGAGAGTTGGGGACAAACTACTCGCCACGCACTACCTCCTCACCCCACCTGGATGCAGTTTAACGTCATACCCAGGGCTAGTGGGCTTCCTGACACCCTCCCTTTTCACTGTAATGCGGTACGGGTGGCTGACATGCTAGGTTATCAAGAATCTCCTCATCAGAGCAGTTCTTGATATCCGGGCATCTTATGACTCCTTTGGAGCTGTTAAGGGACCTGTGAGGGGTCACCTGAATGGGAACAAGGGAAAACATGGGAAAAGTTAGTGCTATTTTAATAAGCAAAAGTTGAAAAGCAGTCAAGTGGAGATCTCAGGGCTTGACGCCACCAGCCGATTGGTTGAGCCAGGCCAATTCTAACTCCCGACCAGGTGAATTTGAGGCCGAAGTGGTGTGTTGCTAGGACCACACCGCAGTTATAGCCTTCACTCAACCACCAGGACCCTCTCCTCTACCGACACGGTTCGCGACTCACGGCAAACAAGTCGTCCCTGTTAGTCGCCTCTTACGACATGTTGAGAAAGCAGCGGGCCTATTCTACATCCCCGTACCCGCAGGGGGGCTATCTGGAGTAAACCAACCGAGTCTAATGTGACCATGTTATGGTAAAGTTGACCATTTTAATGTCATTTTGGCCAGTATTATGGTCAGTTTCTTTGACCATTGCATAATAGTCATCTGTATGACCATTGAACTATGGTCACATTTGACCATACTTGTATCGGTGCATAGTTAACCAATGGCATGGTCAAAAATTGACCAACTTTGGTCAGATGGGACCACTGCTAATTTAGAGTGTAGTATGCCCATAGAATTAAGGATTACAGTCAGGGCTACTGGGTGTAGTTGGGCAGAGGAAAGTGTTGTGTAGAGGAAAGCAGGACAAAAGGGATGTGAGCAACAGGGAGTTATTATGTAAACTTACTAGTGTTGACTTTCCAGATATAAGACTTCAGATTGTGGTGGCTTTGTAGATCACGTGATACCCGGAAAAAATTTTTTTCCGGGTCTACACCAAAGGAATAACCAAGCTGTACACGTAATGAAAACCCCAAAGAAAACCGGGACCGGCGTGAACAAAAGGCAAAACCATTCACTGCAAAAACTCTTGCTGGGACTTCATCTTTTCAGTCCGTGGGCTCGGTACGGGCGTCCCAGAGTGATGGATTCCCCGGTCTGACACCGATGCCGACCTCTTTAGTGCAGGCTCTGACCCCTCCCCCTCACAAGAATCAAACCAACCCTCCCCCAAAAGTGGATGCTTGGGAGGAGGCTCTGAGGCAGGCTCCCCCCCCCCCCCATCATCCGACATGGCCGAAACAGACTCAGAGTCTGAGGGGAGATGGAGGTCCTCTAAGACCTCTACTGTGATGATTCTAGCCTCCCTCGATGCCGTTGGTAAGGATGGTGGAGAGTCTGCCTCAGGAGTCCTAGTGCCCCCTCACACTGCTTGGAGACGAGGAAGTCTTGTTCCACCTCAAATACTGCCTCCAGTTCCTGAGTGGAATATTCCGGGCCTGGTTGCAAGGGTTCAAGTGCCTGTCCCATATCCTCACTGGCACGGGCAGAATATGATTCGGGGCATGCACCAGGGACTTGCACCGCACCTCGTTGGGACACACAACCTTGTGTTCCACCTGCCTGCATCTACCGCAACGTCTATTAGGACAATACTTGGCTTCGTGCCCCTCCTCTCCACACTTAAAACAGGTACGAGGCTGCCCAAAGTATCTTGTGTGGGCTTTGGAACCCCCTATGAAGAGGAAGGACGGTATTTCCATCTTCAGTACCATACGGAACTGTCTCTTTCCGTTCGGTATGCCCTTCAACTCTCCTTCATTGTAGGTGACCCACCGCATGTCGGAGACAGTTCCGTATTGACTCAGAACCCTCGCAACGAGGCCCTGTTCGACCTCAACGTTCAGGTACAGCACTGTCACCACCACTGAGCGATCATATAGGGTGACAGTGAGCCCTTCTAGCCCTTTGAGCAAGACACACCCTGCAATCGAGCAGCATCTGACCTGAACTTTAGGTCGTACGTGTTGTGAGCCGCAAGTGCCTGCAACATCTCTATTTAACTTCTACCCCATTCTCCTTTAACAAAGGAAACACTTGAGGGGGTGTAACGTTCACCCCCGACTCAAACTAACTAAACGATGCTGCTATCCCGACTTCCGGGCATAGCAGCGAGTGTGGCACTAGACCTCGTAAACACAAGGAAACCGCCGAACTTTAAAAATAAACAATGTACAGGAAACAGTAAAGGAACTCCATACAAATTACAGTTAAACCAGGCAGAAAAAAAAACGAACAAGCCCTCGCCTATACGGTTGTGGAGCTTGTTTAAGCGTGGGGATATTGAGGTAACCCTTTGCCACAACTGCCTCCGGGGCACCCTTGGGCAAGGTGCGCCTGTATTTGCCCAGTTCAGTTTGGGTTCCCGAGGAGAGTGGACGTTCCCGATCCCCCGCCGGGCTCGTTCGATCTCTTTGGAAGTTTTGCATGTAAATAGTTGTATATACTGTAATTAAACTGTAAATAGTGATTTGAGTAAGGCAGGTGGTGGGGTTCAGTCTGTCACCTGTCGCTCTTTGAAAGGTAGACAGCGTGCCAGTAAGGGCTCTGAAGGAAGCTAGGTCGGAAACTACGCATGTGACGTCGTCAGCATTCTGGAGGCACTTGACTTCAGCTCCACCGGGTACGTGAGATGGTTGAAACAAAGGTTCAACTTGGAAGGCTCTTGCGAGGGATTAACTAAACAATACATATAGTAAAGGTGACAGGGGACACCCCTGACGTACCCCACCTTGAACTCTAAAGGGGTCCGACAGGGCTCGATTTTAACGGTCGTCCGGTCGTCTGTGACGACCAAAATTTCTGACGGACAACCAAAAGTTGTAAGGTTGGTTGTCCGCCGGACAACCATTTATTTCAGGGAAGAAGATTTTTCTTCTTCTCATCCAAGTTTTGACAGATTGTTAATGAACAAATAAAGTGGTCAAATTGTGTACTTCACTGTTTT
The DNA here is from genome assembly GCA_029531755.1 of Holothuria leucospilota. NCBI lineage: Eukaryota > Metazoa > Echinodermata > Holothuroidea > Aspidochirotida > Holothuriidae > Holothuria > Holothuria leucospilota. The sequence goes on from CM055961.1 coordinate 51,273,011, forward strand.
TTCTTTAATCTGTTTGTCCAACCCCTTAACAATATTCCAATGTCGCATCATCGCCTCTCCCAATATAAGTTCGCAATACATATGTAGGCCGCGCCTAGTGACTGACATAGCTAGGCTACGTACAGTACCGCTTGTACGATAAATACACATCGTTTACATACTTATCTCTCATACCCTGTATGCACTATATCACAACACATCGTCTCTCCGTATTGTATCGTACGTATCACACGGTGCTTTGAACGCAGAATTCCAAAAAGGTATATGATAGTGTAATGGCGTTACCACAGGCTCACTATACTGAGAGCACAGCCCAAGGTAGCGTACTACGAACCTTTTTGCTTGGCGATCTTTTCACTTTCACTGAATTTCAGTAGGCATATGAACATGCAAAATTATGCCGCCTACAACTAATAGTACCCTACTACAAAAATATATCTGAGTGTCACTAAGATAGCTCATAATGCTGTCGCACTGCGACAGTCGCAGCAACGTTATTTACTTTACATACTAGGTTGATTAGACGTACCATCTCCATTGAGCTTACTGTGAGTTTGGAATGACACGTGCACGGCGCACATCGTATACAGCTTGTGCATTGACTTCGATTCGAAATGTTTACGTTTCAAGTCGAGTCGCGCTGACAATGTGTGGCGGTAATATCATGCATATGTGGCTGCATGCATGCTATACAATCTACTGCATTGCCCGGCCCTGCGATCATGCGATGCAGACTGAACTCCCCATTAGTTAACCAGTGCTACGTCATCGTTGGTGAAATGCTGTGATTGGCCACAGATACATCGTAAATGTCTGGAACAACAATTACGACAGATATAGAAGACTGCATAATCCGCCTGGCCATGAGCATGTTCAAACGATGTTGGTTGGGCAGATGAAACACGTAGCCAAGTTTTTAAAACCTTCATACATGTGAGGAGTTGGTCAAATTTTTCGAAAAACCAGGTCACACGATCAAACGTTTATCCATTATAACATTGTCACATAAATATTAGATGAAAGACGGGGCTTAACACGGACATTTGTTCAGAAAGACTAGATCCCAAGGCCCGAGGTACCAAAGTAAATAGTTGTACAGGTTTTAGCATTTTGGCGCGTTTAACAAAAAGTTTGATGTACAATGAAATTCCAGGGGCGGCGATGTGCAAAGCGTGTAGTCTGCAAGGCTGCTTACAAGAGATGATTTGATGCGTTTTTCGCGGGTTTTTTCCCTCAAAACTTTCCGTTTAAAGCACAAGGTATCGTAGGGTGAGAATTTTTGAACAGTGGCACTTGATTACTCGATGCACTGGTTTGTCTATAAGCCATCTAAAAATGTGGCGATACTGCTCTTCTATTAAGGAGCCTGAAAAGAAAAGAAAAAGGACCCAAGAAGATCAGTCAAAATATGAAGATAGACGCCAGCGAAAGTTTCAGGAAACATGGCTCACAAATCCAGCATTCAAATTATGGCTGAGATACGATGCAGAGAAGGGCCTCATGTTTTGTAAATGTTGCGAGAAACATGGGCCAGCAGAACAAGTATTTGTTCAGGGTTGTCGGTCCAACAGAATCGAAAGCTTACAGAAGCATGTCGCTAGCCGTTGCCACATAAAAGCCGTGGAGATGGAGAAAGCCCTGTCCTCTCAACCCGGGACGTCACCAGCAGAGCAAATGCTGGGTAAGATGAATGCTTTAGCAATGGCAAAGCTAGACATTCTTTTCCGAAATGCACATGCCCTTGCAAAACGACACAGGCCATTTACTGATTTTGTGTGGATGTGCCAATTAGATGAAATAAAGGGGCTGGAAATCGGGAAAACTTACCGAACGGATAAGAAGTGTAGAGAGTTTGTGGAAGCAATTGGGGAGGTGGAGCGATCAACCCTCGAAAGCCGAATGAAAGACGCCAAGTTCTTTTCTATTATTTGCGACGAAGCAACTGACAGTGCCATCCTGGAACAGTTGATTATATATGTGAGGTAGGCTTTTAAACTAGATACACTTAGTAAGTCAATATCAGCTAATATAAGTCTCCCTGTAATATAAAGTCCGTTAATGTTCGACTGAGTAGATGTGAAACGCGATAATTCCGGTTGCTAGACTAATTGGTTCATTACCCATTCTAACAATCCATTTGCCTACATTTCCTGGCATAAAAACAGGCCCCCTAGCTAGGTAAATTCGTCAACTAAAGTGATGCTAGTTTATAGTCCTAGTAAGTTAGTCCTAACATTATGATATGATATTATGCACGAAGGCTGGGTTTATAGAAATGTTTTCCGGTTATTTAAGAAAAGGCTAGTACTAAGAAGTAAAGTTCACGTAGGCCTAGTAGCCAACAAGAAGGCCTTTTTAAGAGGCACGAAATTGTTGCGTTTCTGAAGGTGACCTGCTTACACTGTACAAGTAGGGCCTACTTAGCTTAAGCTTGCATACGCCTGGCTAAATGTTTTCCCGTAGCCCAAGGAAAAAAAATGTTACGAAAATAAAAGTCTCACAGTTGCCGTTTTCTTTGTAAAGGTGTGTTCACACCAAAACCGAAATCTGCTGCGTTTTGCGGGAGGTTCTCGAAATTTGTTATCTCAGAACGAATGGGGCGATTTTCTAAATTTTCATTGAAACAAAACTGCCCCTATTTGTCCTGGGAAAAATTTCCGCGTCCTGCCCGCAAAACGCAACAGATTTCGGTTTTGGTGTGAACGCACCTTAAGGCTGCATGGGTAGAAAGTAATGAACAAAGCGACTGAGAATTCACAACCGGGCTCAATGTTAGTTACTGGTATTATATTAATCCCTTCCGTTTCGAAGGCAGCTACGTATGCAGCTTACGTATGCATACTATATTCCCTGTGTTTTTCTGTAGAATTTTATGAAAAGAAAATAGGCCTACAGCAAAATCCTGTTAATCTGAACATGCCGGGACCGCGCGTGGTAGTTCGGATTTACGGGGTTCCAAGTTTTGGCAACAAGTACCGTCGATCGGATCACGGAAAAGTGCATATAATTTTCACACAATTTGGCAAAGTAACAGGGAATACGCGGGGGAATAAGTCGAAAACGTATTTAGCTGTTAGCCTTTGTGCTCGATGATATGAAAGTTTTGTCGAGTTTAAAACTTCTAATACGCAGAGAATGTACCCAAAATTGGAACCTATGGGACACGGCGCTTTCTAAACACTAAATATGCGCATTTGTTTTTTGGGAAGCTCTAACGATATTTGAGAGGCACCCAGGTTATGAATTCAACAAAATCGGGTCCTAACTCCCTTGCTTTAAGCCACGAAGCCTGCTACGATGCTTACATTTTAAAGTCACTGAAAATTTGTCTTCAGATGTCCTAAGATGTATTTTATTTACGGTGATGAACTTCATAGATCTAGGGGGCATTAGGATTATGTGGTGCCTTTGCACAAAACATTTAAGTGATAGTTAGGGGGAAAGTAAGTGCTATAGTTGGGAGATAAATAAAGTTCTGTCTAGGCGGAGGACACTATCGTTCTTTGGAGAGAAAAAAAGTTTTGTAGGGAAAGAAATCAATGGGCACGGACACGGGCTATACCTTAAAAGCGAAATTAGGTTTTGGTTCCTCGCGTTAACTAAAAGAACCAATGTAGTCTGGTTGGCGTGTGCATGCGTGTGTATGTGTGTGTGTCTGTGATGCTTGCTTGGGTAGGCTGGAACTCAGTAAGTGAAAGCTGGACTACACTGGAACTTGGTAGGCTATACAAGATCTGCCATAGTATGAAAGTGTGCCCTGTTATTTTTGGTGGGGGTCAAAGGTCATCTGGGGTCACCGGGGTCAAATAATGAAAATCTTGTTAACGTGATATCTCAAGGTAGGAAGCTTAGATGAACTTCATACTTTGTATGTAGATGCGTTATGGTAAGAGGAAGAACAATCATTTTTTGGTGGGGGTCAAAGGTCATGTGGGGTCACTGGGGATCACACTCTGAAAATCTTGTTAATGCGATGTCTCAAGGTAGGAAGCTTGGATGTATTTCATACTTAGTATATAGATGTGTTATGGTAAGATGAAGGACCCTGTCAGTTTTGATGGGGGTCAAAGGTCATCTCGGGTCACCAGGGGTCAAACAGAAACACTTGTTAACATGATATCTCAAGGCAGGAAGCATGGATGACTTTCATACTTAGTATGTAGATGCGTTATGGTAAGAGGAAGAACCCTATCATTTTTGGTGGGGGTTAAAGGTCATCTGGGGTCACGAGGGGTCAAACTCTGAAAACCTTGTTAACACAACATCTTGGGGCTGGAAGCTTGGATGAATTTCATACCTAGTATGTCATTAATTCATCGAACCTCAATGCAATTTTGCATTCTGGTTTTTATCATTATGATAGATAAATTTCAATTATTTTCACTTCAAACAATATCTTAGTCAGAGTTTTTGGCAGGTGGCAAGAGGGACTGTCTTTTCCTACAGTAGTTGACTTACCCTGTCTACAGGATTGAAGGACTTGACCAGAAGGGATTGGTGAGGGACATGTTCCATGACCACTGTCTGCAAATATCCACACTCCACCTCCTTCAGAAAAGCTATGGGCCCTAAACAAGTAACATTTTCATTTATTCCTCAGGTATTCAAAAGATGCGACTGTATAATCAGATTTCCTGTCACTAGAGACTCTTTCCCGAGCCAATGCACAGAATTGCTATGATGCCATTCTCACTGCACTTAAAGATCAAGTTGGTCTGGATCCTGAAGAAGTGTTTGGAAGGCTTGTTGGATTCGCAAGCGATGGGGCAGCTGTTATGCAAGGTATAAGGGCTGGAGTTTCAGCAAAGCTAAAAGACCATCAGCAAGACCTCACAGCTGTGCATTGTGTAGCCCATCGGCTAGAGCTGGCAATAAAAAATGCAGTACAACAGTCTCCTCTATACCGCAAGCCCAACCAGTTTTTAGAAGGAATTACAACTTTTACCATAACAGCACTTTGAACCGTGGGTTGCTCCACCTCACTGCAAATGCTCTTGATATCAAGAGGTATATCCCAACCCGGGTAAATAGTACAAGATGGATTTCACACACAGAAAATGGCCTCAAAAACATCTTGAGTGGATACAAGGCTATTGTGCAACACCTGCTTGAGGTGGCTTGAAACTAATTACCTTTTATTGGGTTCTTTGTCCATTGGTAATCTTTTTAAGTTTCTCAGAAGAAGATGACGTGGGGAAGAGGCATGCACACTCATCAGGTTTGACTTTTCCGCACAGTTTTTGAGCAATAGGCTACTTTGAAACAAACTTTTCTAAAAAAGAAAAATTTATATTAAAAAACTTAAGAGACAGAATAATTTTGTTCTATTCATCTTCTTTAGATTAAGGATCATTCTCAGACCAGCACTGACAGTAAGGGGAAGAGTGCAGGCTTTCTTAAGACTCTGATGTCAAGAGAAATAATTGAGTTCTGCCACTTTATGGTAGATGTCCTAGCCGTTTTGTCAAGACTATCTCAGTCATTCCAGAGAAGGGACATTTCAATTGGAGAAGTTCCGCAACTAGTATCTGAAGCTGTTTCTTCCCTAACCAAGCTGAAAACAAGGTAACTTAGCTGTTATATAATAGGCAAGGATGAAGAAAATACTAATCATAAATAACTTGAAAACTTGAAACTTGAAATCATAACTTGAAAAACCTGTTCTTATAAAAAGACCTTTTTTTGTCATAGACCTGGCCCAAACTTACGGTCCATCAAGAAGACCCCAGGATATTTTCAAGATAGGCAACTTGATGGGGAGCCAGTTGATCAAGACAAACTGAATGAGTGTGTCAGCGTGCTTCTTGATTGTCTTGCAATGAGGCTGTTAACATCAGAACACACACAAGCCATTGCAACTTTGATTGATTTCAAGACATGGCCAGTGGAGAAGGAAGATGGTATTTCAATGTAATATAGCCTTCAGCATTATTCAATGAGGAAAGTTCCATGTTTTTCAGTTTTTTGTTCGTTTCATTTTTAAACAGACTTTGGCTGTACTGAAGTAATCCAACTTGTTGAGAAGCATCACCATCAACTTGAAGATGCGGGTATCAGCTTGACTTGATTGAGATGGAGTGGGATGTAATAAAGGCTCGAACATACAATGAGTAAGTAATGACAGTCAGTTTTTGTTTGAAATGAATCGTTTTTAACAATTGCATGACTATGAATTGTGTTATATTTTCATTTCTCCCTAGTTTCAAACCAATCAGCAAGGCCATATGGCATGATGTGGGCCAAAAGTATGCTTCAATTTGTCCAAATTTCATCGGCCTGGTGGATCTTCTTCTATCAATCCCTGCCACGTCTGTAGAGTGTGAAAGGGGTTTTAGTCTCATGAAACTTGTCAAGTCAGACTGGAGGAGCTGTCTCTCTTCTCAAATTCTCACTTGCCTCATTCGCATCATCTTGCAAGGGCCTTCTATTGAAAATTTTGACCCAGAGGCAGCCATCACTCTCTGGAACACTTCTGCTTTGAGAGCAAGAAGCCCATTCCAGGCACCTTACCGAACTGACTCAAGTTCAAGCGTATAAAGCTTTGACAGGAGTTTAACATATCCATGTTTTTGTGTACTGGTCTTTTTATTGTTCCTGTGGAACCATTTATGGGACAACAGTTATGTTTCTGGCTCCATTCGAAGTTGCTTACAAATATTAAAAACGTTCAAGAAATTTAATACTTGTGTTCAGTTATTATTACGTCTTCCTGTATTTAAATGTAAAATTTACTTTTACTTCTGATCGGACAACCAAATTTCTCTTCGGACAACCAAAAATGCTTGATTGGTTGTCCGAAGGACAACCAGAAAAAATCCTTAAAATCGAGGCCTGTCCGACGATAGGCCATTAACCATAACCCGACTATATACACTATTATACAGTAAAGAGGTCCATTTAACAAAAACTGGATTCAAACAAACCTTATTCAAGATTTTAAAGAGGAGTCCGTGATCAACCATGTCCAAGGCCTTCTCCGGTTGTGGAGTTTGTTTAAACGTGGGAGTAATGAGGTTACCCTTTGCCACAACTACCTCCGGGGCACCCTTGGGCAAGGTGCACCTGTATTTGCCCCGGTGCTTTTTAAGTGCTGTTGCCTTTGGGCGTAGTGTTGCCTTCGGGCGTGGTGTTGCCTACGGGCTTAGTGTTGCCTTCGGGCGTGGTGTTGCCTTCGGGCGTGGTGTTGCCTTCGGGCGTGGTGTTGCCGTCGGGCTTGATGTTGCCGTCGGGCGTGGTGTTGCCTTCGGGCTTGATTTTGCCTTCGGGTTGGTGTTGCCGTCGGGCGTGGTGTTGCTGTCGGGCGTGGTGTTGTCTTTGTGTGTGGTGTTGCCTTCGGACGTGGTGTTGCCTTCGGGCTTGGTGTTGCCGTCGGGCTTGGTGTTGTCTTCGGGCGTGGTGTTGTCTTTGGGTGTGTGGTCTATGTGGGGCTTTGTTTTTAGTGTGGCCAGGGGGAGGTTGGTCTGTGGGGTATCTGGGTTGTTGTCAGGTTGTGTGTGGTTCTATTGTTGTAATGAACATAATTTTCTGTTTGATTTGGTGGTTTGTGGATAGTTTTGCCTTTTTGTTCCTGTCCGATCCGGTTTGAGTTTTGTTTTTTGTTTGTATGTACCGTTTCGATGCACTTAAAAAGCCCCCCCCCCCCCTTCTCCTGATCAAGGGAGACAAGCGCACATGGAAGATCACGGTCCATCACATATTCAACTAAGTCCCGCATCAACCAGAGGTTCTGCTGAATACTGTTTCCCGGCACCGCACATGTCTGGAAAGAACCTACAAGATCCGGCATGACCGAACCTAGCCTGTTACAAAGGGCTTTCGCCAGAATATTGTAGTCTACATTTAACAAGGTAATTGGTCGCTTGTTTTTCGGTTCTAGGGGGTCTCCAGACTTTGGCAACAATGTTATAACGCCTGTGCGCTGCAATGAGCCAGCAAGGAAGGCAGAGGCGAATACATCACGGAGATCGTGTCCGACGGTACCCCAGAAGCGTTTGTAGAATTCCTCTGGGATACCGTCGGACCCAGGCGCCTTTCCGCCTTTCATCTTCGCCACCGCCTTCCAGAGCTCGTCGACAGTCAGGGGAGAACCAAGTCCATCATTCTGCTCTTTAGAGGGGGCGTTGTTTCGCTCATTCACGTAAAGTCACCGAGTTGCGCCTCTCTCGGTCTCTCGGTCCCCCGCTCCCCCTCCTGTCATGGGTATGACGTTAAACTGCATCCAGGTGGGGTGAGGAGGTAGTGCGTGGCGAGTAGTTTGTCCCCAACTCTAGCCTATAAAATGCGCGCATGATACCGTTATTACTCATCCCATGACCGGCGGGTTGTCGGCGCCACAAAACCGAGCAAGCCCACCCCCCCCCATGGTTGGGCCCCCTGTGGGCTTGGGGTTGTAGAATATGCCCACGGTATTCCCCGCCTGTCGTAAGAGGCGACTAAAGGGGAGGACTTGAAACGAATTTATCTAGGTGACACTATATAACACATTCGTGTTGGTGTGTCGTTAAATATTATCTACCTAGCTAACTAGCCCCGCTCCCCTCCCCCCTCCCTCTCCATCTCCCTCTCTCGATCTATCGATCTCTCTCGTCGCCATGCACAATAGACAATTTGGTCAAAAAGGTGATATCAGTTTGAAAATCACAAAGGTATTTTGTATGCCACTTTGGAGCTTCTTTTCGCCCATTAACCTACCTAGTTTTCATACTGAACTACAATTATAAGTTACTCTGTCCGTTCTGACCTTTACACAGAGCTGATTCAGATTGCGTTATCAAAAAAAGGTCAGAAGCAGTCGAAAGTCTTTAACCAACATTTTACGACAAAAACATTCATCAAACCAAAAGAAGAGACTATATAAACAATTTTAAACACACTTTATACATCGGCACTACTATCACGGCGGTATGAGCATTCACCTCCCTTTCGAATGTAAAAGACATGAATTGTACACCCGCTTTTAACTAAAATTTAGCAAGAAACATAAACTGTTTTCTTTTTTCTTGTTTCGGTACATCCGCCGAGTGAATAGGTCTCGACCTTGTTACCGCAATATTTAACTCTGCGTCCAGCCATCGTTTAGCAAAAAAAAAAACACTTTTTCAAAAATAAAAATACACTTTCCGAATGGTACTACCACTTTTAAAGAAACTACAATTTTGGTAGAAAAAATATCGCCCTTTATGAGCCCTACATTTATTACGTTCAGCGTTAACATCGTAGTGACACTGTATTTGATGCATACTGTAGGTACGGTAGGACCTAGTACATAAGCCTAGCTACGAATACGGTCACACTAACAGTTCACATTTCAGTAGGCCCTAGCCTATGCCGTGTTGCGTCAAATTTTTGAAGATTCTAACTTTATCATGTTTACCGCAAAATGTTTCAACAAGTGGTGTAGGTCTATAGCGAATCAACGTTATAAGCCGTCAAACACTATACATTTTCGATGTCAGCGTAGTCTTAGTCTCCCGTACGCACAGATTTCAAAGGCCTAACGTTAACGGTTAAGTCCAGCGCTTCAACCTACGCATAGGCCTAGGCCTAACTTAGGCTAATGTTAAGCCTAGGCTAGGCTATGGTAAGATTAGGCTAAGCCAAATTAAACTGGGCTAAGCCTAGGCTAGATGAGCCTACATTTATCTATGACCAGGTCCAACTGTTAGGTCTAGGCTACCATATTATATATATATATATATATATATATACACACTAATACAGAAAATTATCTGCAATAGAGCAAATTTACAGTAGAGCAATGTAATAGAATACACGTCGCCATGGATACAAGCCACCGAACCTTACGAAGCAGGAAGGGAATAATTTGTGTTGAACTTCCTGTTCTATTTCGGCAGTTGGCTGATGATCGTGTAGCATGAAACCCGGGGTTCCAGCATCCAGTTGTTTTGTGTATTCTATATCTATATATATATATATATATATATATATATATATATATATATATATATATATAGTGAAGAAAATTATCCGTAACAGCAAAATAATCGGAGACAGATAAATGTGAGGGACCTCATACTTACCATGTGCCATTGAATTGCCCATATTAGGTAGATAATCCATGATGTTTTTGGTGGGGGTAAAAGGTCGTTTGTGGTCACCAGAGGTCAAATGGTAAAATGTTGGGAATTCCTTGTTAACACAATATCTTAAAAAGGATAAACGTGAGGGATCTCATACTTACCATGTGGATTGCCCACATTAAAGAAAAAGTTATCTGTTTTATTTGGTGGCGGTGAAAGGTCACTTGGGGTTACAAGCGGGCAAATGGTAAAACCTCGGGAATTAAAAGTAAACATGATATTTTAAGACGGATAAATATAAGGGATCAAATTCCACATGAATTGTTCATTTAGAGTAGATGATCCCACTTGTTTTTGGTAGAGGTTAAAGGTCATTTGTGGTCAATGGCAGTCACATAGTAAAACCTTGGGAATTGCTTGTAATCATGATATCTCAAGAATGATAAATGTGAGGGATTTCACACGTACAACATAAATTGACCATATTAAGTACAGTAGATGATCCCTATAATTACTTTTGGGTGGAGGTCAAAGGTCATTTGTGGTCACCAGAGGTCAAATGGTAAAATCTCGGGAATTGTTTGTAAACACTATCTGAAGAAGGATAAATTTGAGGGATGTCATACTAACCACGTGGATTACCCATATTGAGTAGATCCTATATTTTGGTGGAGGTCAAAGGTCATTTGGCATCACCAGAGGTCAAAAAGTCAATTATTGCTTTTAAACAGGATGTCTCAGGAAGGGTAGATGTGAGGGATCTCGTACTTGGCAGGTAGGTTGCCCATATTGATTACATGATCCCTATTGTTTTTGGTGGAGGTCAAAGGTCATTTAGGGTCACAATAGGTCGAATAGTAAAAACCCTGGAAATTGCTTGTAAACATGATATCTCCAGAAGGATAAACACATGTGAAGAATGACATACTTACCATTTGGATTGCCCATATTGAGTAGATGATCCCTATTGTTTTTGGTGGAAATATATAAAAATAATTAAGATTTCAAAAGCTTTTGAACTAACATGATACAGTATCTCAAGTAGGATATCTGTGAGGTATTTCATGCTCGTCATGTGGATGATTCATGTTTGTTGCAATATATCCCATATGGCAACTTGAAGTAATCACTATTCCTTTTGGCTTTCTTTTTTTTTTCACTAACACTTAAATGACTTAAATAAAAAGCCCATGTACAGTATTAGTACTTGAAATTTTATAGAACTTAGTTAAATGAAGGTAGCAATGTTGAAATTTCAGGTTTGGTAATGACTGGTCGGGGGTTCAATTGGCCCATAGTTACGTACATAATCACATATGATTAAAGGTGCATGCAGTGTGAATAGTTGTAATTCTGCAAAACTATGAATTACGAAAAGTATATGATGATAGGGTACAGGCCGGCTGGCCGGCTCAATTTATACATCTTTTGGTGGGTGGGATGAAAGATAGGATCTTTCATGCTAAAAATCATGTCATTTTTTTTAAAAATTTTTTCTAAGGCCCCCTGTTGACAGAATGCGGCTGTATTTGTTATGTACAATATATATATATATTTACTTGGAGTAGATAAGTCGATCAGCACATATTTTAATTTATTCTGGATAAAAGTGTTCATTGCCTTGATATGGCCTTTGGAAAATTCTTTATTTTTTTTATGTCTGCATCATAATTTCTTTCATGATATATGTGTATTATGTCATGAGTCATATACGAAAAGTATATGATGATAGGGTACAGGCCGGCTGGCCGGCTCAATTTATACATCTTTTGGTGGGTGGGATGAAAGATAGGATCTTTCATGCTAAAAATCATGTCATTTTTTTAAAAAATTTTTCTAAGGCCCCCTGTTGACAGAATCTGGCTGTATTTGTTATGTACAATATATATATATTTACTTGGAGTAGATAAGTCGATCAGCACATATTTTAATGTATTCTGGATAAAAGTGTTCATTGCCTTGATATGGCCTTTGGAAAATTCTTTATTTTTTTTATGTCTGCATCATAATTTCTTTCATGATATATGTGTATTATGTCATGAGTCATGTGTTTTCCTCACAGGTATGATGTTACACTGAGTCAGATCCGAAGCCAACGCAACATCCACAGAAACTGGAGTGATACTGCTCGTGTGTTAGGTATATCCCGTCAAACTCTGTACAGAAGGAGGATACAGTTTCAAATGAGAAGTGATACAAACAGCAACTTCGATAACATCAGTGACAGTGAATTGGACCAAACTGTGAGGGATATTCTAAGAATATCTCCAAATGCAGGTACAGTGCAGTCAGGCTACTTTCAAATATGCCTTGACTCCATAAAGAAGATGGATAGCTCTGCGTGCATACCTTTTGATTGCTTGACACCTTAAATCATGGGTAATCATGCTGCAAAGTAGGGATTTGTGTCGTATAACAGGCATATAGGGAGAACTACCCCTGACTGATAGAAGTTAATGTGAACCCTACAGTACCTTTGTGGTACGTTACAAAACATGCAAGTGACACACATTATTTAGCCTTTTTTTTGTGGAGTTCAACTTGAAAGCTATTTATACTTAAAAGCAATTTAAAAAAAATGCAAAATGTACATGGTCATTAAATGTGTATACATATTCTTGATAAAAATTCATAATCTTACACTGCAGTGGTCATTGTGTACTGCATGTTGATCTTAACAGTGAAAATGGAACATTTTCATATTTTTTTTTTTTTAAATGCAGCAGGTTATTGGTTTTGGTGTGAATGCCCCTTTACAGTATACTGTATGTGGTATGGTGAGATGTATGTAATCCAGCTTGCAAATACTGCTTTTCCGAAAAAGAAATTGTTTACAGTTTACCCCCATCAAGGGTGTAATTAACTGGGCAACAGGTGCTGGTTGTCGCCCCTTTTCTGCTAAACTCTACCTGCACACACTCAAAAAAACATAACTAGGTGCCACTATTTCATGCTGCTAGAATCCAGTAGGCTCGTTTAGCCAAAGTTTCACGAGAAAAGGCCCCTTTCCCGGGTGAACAGTATAGATGTCTTATATCGCCTGATGGCAAAATCCTCCTATTGAATTCTAGCCTCATGTTGTCAAGCATGAAGTGCTTTGTCATCCGGCATTGTTATCGAAAGTACGTCTATTGTAAAATGTAAGGTCAATGGATTTTTTGTTGTTTTTGTCTCCTGGTAACCTAAAGTAGCTCATGCTTCGATGAAAAACAGGGAACCATGGGACACTTTTGGACTTAATTTAAAGTGGCCCCTGGTTGCCAACCAATCTCAATTTCACCCTCGACCAGTAATGTTTTCGTGGAGTGTACATCTGCAAGGCTGTCACCATAAACCAGATGAAACAAAGGAAGTTGTCACATTTTATTGTGATCTCATTTTTTTTTTCATGTAGGAGAGAGAATACTCATCGGTGCATTAAGAGGAAGAGGCATCAGAGTACAAAGGGAGAGACTGCGGATGTCAATAGGACGCATTGACCCAATCAGCAGAACTCTGCGCAGGTCTAGAGCAATAGTGAGAAGGGTATACAGTGTGGCTTGTCCCAATGAAGTTTGGTATGTTATAAAGATTGAATGTGCTTTTGTAAGTCAGCATACACTTAATTGGTTTTTTATTCTATGCAGTGATGATGTCGTGTGTGTATGTGTGCGTGTGTGTGCATGTGCGTGTGTGCATGTGCGTGTGTGTATATGTGTGTTTGTGACACTCATTGTAATCGCGATATCTCAAGATAGGATTGACCGACACTTTTCATATTTGGTATGTAGATTTGTCATATTGAGAGAAAGAACCCTTTTGTTTTTGGTTGAGGTTTAAGGTCATTTGATGTCACCAGAGGCCAAAGACCATAAACCTTGTAATCGCGATATATTGAGATAGCCGGACTGACCGACACTTTTCATAAGTGGTATATAGATTTGTCATGTTGAGGGGAACAACCATGTTTTTGGAGGAGGTCAAAGGTCATTCGAGGTCACCATAGGTCAAAGACAGACAACCTTGTAATCACGTACAATACCTTGAGATGTGATTACAATGACTATGTGTCACAAACACATACAGGCACACACATACACACACTTCATATTTGGTATATAAATGTGTCCTATTGAGAAGAAGAACCCTATTGTTTTTGGTAGAGGTCAAAGGTCATTTGGGTCATCAGAGGTCAAATGATCAAAACCTTGTAAACACTATATCTCAAGCAGGGTAACTGCATGTAGATTTCCCATATTGAGTAGATGATCCCTATTGTTTTGGCGGAGGTCAAAGGTCATTGGGGTCGCCAGAGGTCAAACGGTCAAAACCTTGTACACACGTATCTCAAGAAGGGTAACTGCGAGGGATCTCATACTTAGCATGTGGATTGCCCATATTAAGGAGATCATCCCTATTGTTTTTGGAGGAGGTCAAAGTTCATTTGGGGTCACCAGAGGTCAATGGGTCTAAACCTTGTAAACACTGTATCTCAAGAAAGGTAACTGCAGGGATCTTGTACGCAGCACATACATGAATTGACAGACATTAAGTGGATGATCCCTAGTGTGGAATGGATGTCATAGACCATTTGGGGTCACCAGAGATCAAATAGTCAAAATATTAAAAAGATGATATATCAAGAAGAATAACTGTAAAGGATCTCACTCTTGACATGTGGAGTGTCCATGCTGAGGAGATACAGTACTTCCATTTGGGTTTGGTGGAGATGAAAGCCCATTTGGGATCACAAGACGTCAAAAGATAAAAACTTTGTGAACATGTTTTAAGGACGATAACTTCCACCAATCTCATACCTACCATGTGAATTGTTCATATTTGGCAAGTAGATGGCCATATAGGGTAGCTCATCCTATCATTTTAAGTGGACGTGACAGGTCATATTGTGTCACAAGATTTCAAAAGTTTTTGACCATATAAATATAATATCTCAGGTAAAATACAGCAACTGAGAGATCCCATGCTTGTCATGTCGACGATTTGAATGTCTGTAACTAGATATCATAGGCAAGGAATCACTAGGCCCTTTGGCTTCCTGGTTTACCAGGGGGACAAAACGTCGCATTTTACTTTGGAGGTTTGTTAGGTGTGAATCATATAATATAATTTCTAGGAGGATGTAAGAAATATTTGAAAGTATTTTAGGGGATGGTCACCACATCTAGGGCACTTATTTTCATTAAAAGGAGGCAGGCAACATACTTTTCATCTTATACTGTATCAATTCTTATTTTAAACATACGCATATACAGTAGATGATTGTACTGCAAAGTTAGCTCAAAATTGACAAATTTTAAAGATAACTACAATTGCAATTTTCTTACTGTTATAAAGTCTTCACAACCACAATCACGAGAAAAACTTTGACTGATATGTTCAGCATAGTCAACCGGATATACACCAAACAAGCTGATTAATTTCAGCTCCCTGATGATTGCATTGTTGTGCAATTTCAAAGTTTAAATTGTAATGGGAAATAAATAAATGAATCATGCTACCGTATTGTGCACTCATGGCTATAGTTTTACCGATATGAGGGAAACACATTTGTCACTTGGGAGATTTTTTTTTTTTTGCAAGTAAAGAAATGTGGATATGTACAGTCAAGTACATGTCAAATTCATTCTGGTTTACTACAGTAATATATCTCAGAATGAGTTTTTCATGGAACACACCGTTTAATACAACAGAAGACAAATGGAACAATGTCCAGATGTGTGCTTTACATAGGTGAAATAGGCAACAGTAACATCTGTCATTCTTTTAACACCACAGGCACATTGACGGTAATCATAAATTGATCAGATGGCGGTTTGTCATCCACGGAGGTATAGATGGTCACAGTCGGCTCATAACGTATCTTCATTGTTCCACGGACAACACTTCTGCCACCGTTCTCTGGCTTTTCCAGGAGGCCACACATCAGTATGGAATACCTTCAAGGGTGCGGTGTGATATGGGTTTAGAGAACAGGTCAGTTGCAAGATTCATGATTGGAGTCAGAGGAACCGACCGGAGCAGTGTCATCACTGGACTGAGTGTCCATAATCAGAGGGTAGAAAGATTGTGGTGTGAGGTCAACAGGAGGGTAAATTCTGTTTTCCGTGAAAGGTTTTATACACTTGAAGGTGACGGCATGCTGGATCCCATGAATGAGCTTGACATGTTTTGCCTTCACTTTGTCTATCTTAATGCAATAAACGAGGCTTTTGCAGAATTTATTGTTCAGTATAATAACCACCCATTAAGAACAGCTCATAACCAGTCACCCATTCAGTTGTGGCATTCGGGCACGCTGGCAAGTTTTTGGAGTGAAGCCATCGGGGCATGCAGTATTTTATCAGATGACAAGGCAGATGAGCAGCGAAGCAATGGAAGGAACTGTGAAGCGGAGGAAACAAGTGACAACAGTGTAAGAGTTCCTCAGACACCGTTGCAACTCTCAAACGACCAAATTGTACTGTTGAATAATGCAGTGATGCAACTATCAGAACATGACCTGCGTGGAAGATACACAGCAGCTCGCAATGTCCTTCATGGCTTATTTTAAGTCTTGGTTAAATTTCCTCTTCCCACTGCTGGTAGAAAGGGACAAGATCAACACTGAATGATAACATTTCTAATAAGTACAATGTATATTACTAAGTCAAATGTTTTATTCATCAATACACCCTTTCCTCATGTTAAATTTTGCATGTGAGAAATTAGGCATATGAGAAATTGGTCATGACAGCTTTTTCGCATGAGGATATAAGCAGATGAGAAATTTCATATGAGACTCTTGCGAGATCACGAGAATTCTTTTTGTGAATTCTCTGGTGGATGCCATGAGAAAAATTAATATCCAAATCCACATGGATATTCTACCTCAGTGTAGAGTATAAAATTAATAAGAATATAGTTTAGTGGTTAGAAAATAAATCCTATCTATCCAACTCCCATCTTCATAGCCTTTTCCATTGCCGATATATAAAATGCTGAAAGACATTCACTCAATTTGAAATAATTAAGTCAGTTTGCACAATAATCTGTGATGTCTTCCTGTAAAATTCACATTTCCTGATTGTTTTCCTTTGAAATTAAAATGTTTGTGTAACACTGAAAGTTAACTGTTTCCTTGCATGGCATGTCACATGGACAGGGTTTGTATATAGTAAAGCAAGTCTTCCATTTAGAGGCCAGTGACCAGGAGACAGTAAATCCCATGTTTGCTGGGCCACTGATCCCAACGATATTGGTGGAAACAGAAGCTGTTTTTCTATGACAATGAGCCATTCTATGAAATCAAGAAAAAATGTAACCACAATGCTATGTCAAATAATCGTAAGGAATAACGTGATGAGCAATGGATGCAGGCTGACAATCGAATTTGCGCAGTTTTAAGTCTAGTGAAACAGACTCAGTTGTCCTCTTTTGTTTATAATAGGACAACAGTGAAATGCACACCTCAAAACAGGAAATTTCACTGTTAAATAAAAACATTCAAGGTCTTTTTTTATAGATTGTGTGAAGTTGTTCTCTGAGGTTTGACATGAAGATGACATGAAGATTTACATTATTCAATTTTTCAAGGTTAGCAACCAAGAAAATGAGAAATCACAAGGAGACCTAGTTTAGTGTTTGACTGAAAGGTATTCAAAATAGAGGGTTCTGAAGATTTCACCGTAAAATGAAACTGACTACTGTGAATCTCACGGTGGGAATGTGAGCGGTGACAAGTATAAGAACACCCGGCCAGAGTTATACTGTTGTAGTCAAATGTTGAAACTTTTGGTTGATTGGTGTTTCAGGGAGTTTTTGACTACACACTGAGTTATACTACAAGGTTAACATTGTGTTCATTAGAGTACAACCCCCCTGCGGGTACGGGGATCTAGAATAGACCCGGTGCTGTTCCAGCATGTCGTAAGAGGCGACTAACAGGGACGACTTGTTTGCCGTGAGTCGCGACCCGTGTCGGTGGAGGAGAGGGTCCTGGTGGTTGAGTGAAGGCTATAACTGCGGTTTGGTCCTAGCAACACACCACTTTGGCCTCAAATTCACCTAGTCGGGAGGTTGAATTGGCTTGGTTCAACCAATCGGCTGGTGGTGTCATGCCCTGAGATCTCCACTTGACTGCTTTTCAGCTTTTGCTTATTAACATAGCACTAACTTGTCATGTACTTGTCACCAAGTGGACTTTGCTTGTGTGTATCAGAAAAGTGGTTTTCTCAGAAGGCGGCTGCTTAATCAGGTCAATCGGGGTTATTGATTCATTTAATGGCCTTGAGTATCTCACTGGTGTATCCCTGGCATCGGTTTGTGATGTAAATTTCCACTTACCTTTGATGTCCCCTTGTTGGGCTCCGTGGTGGGTGGGGAGCACTGGTGATGAAGTTATATGTTTTTTTACTATGGATCCCCTAAATTCACTTAAATCAGCTGGCAAACGTTTCAGGAGCGACTCTGGGTCTAGTTCTGACACAGAGGCTGCTCCCATCTGGCCTAGGTTTCTTGTTATAGCAAGTTGTAGTGATGAAAAGAATCTCAGTACCCTGTCACCTTT
Organism: Holothuria leucospilota; assembly: GCA_029531755.1. Taxonomy (NCBI): domain Eukaryota; kingdom Metazoa; phylum Echinodermata; class Holothuroidea; order Aspidochirotida; family Holothuriidae; genus Holothuria; species Holothuria leucospilota. The sequence goes on from CM055961.1 coordinate 51,291,596, forward strand.
TGCCATAAATAAGGGCATTGAGGGTATTGTAGGCACCCCACAATCGATCAAAAGGCTGCGATCTGGAGACATCCTTGTTGAAGTCAGTCGCAGTACACAAGCAAACAACTTGTTGAAAGCAAAGACACTCATTGATGTCCCGATTCAGGTGACCCCTCACAGGTCCCTTAACAGTTCGAAAGGAGTCATAAGATGCCCGGATGTCAAGAACTGCTCAGATGAGGAGATTCTTGATAACCTGGCATCTCAGCATGTCACCCACCTGTACCGTATTTCAGTGTTGAGGGAAGGCATCAAGAAGCCCACTGGCACCTTCATCCTAACATTCAACACTCCCAAACCACCGACAACACTGAAGATTGGCTACCTACAGGTCAGGGTGGAGGTGTATATCCCCAACCCTGTCCGCTGTTTTAATTGCTAAAGGTACGGCCACTTTAAAACAAATTGTAGCAGGGCAGAAACCTGCGAGAAGTGTGGCCAGGAGGGACATGCTGGTGATACCTGTGAGGAGTCACCTCGTTGTGTTAATTGCCAGGGTTGTCACTCTGCCAACGACAAAAATTGTCCAAAATGGGTGGAGGAGAAGCAAATTCAAAAGATCAAAGCTTCTAACAACATTACATATAAAGAGGCGTGAGAAACATTCCTTTCGCAGGACTCCCGCTAAAGAGCTATTCTGGGGCCGTGAGGACTACGAAAGTGACTGCTGCAACCCAAACCGACATGACCTGGCCCCGGGACAGCAGCTTTCCAAAGCCCATTACACACTCCTTCCCACAACATCAGAGCAGCCTACATCTAAGACTATACAGACAATGACAGCACCGACAAATATATCACAAAAACCTACACCCCTACAAAAGAAACCTAACCTACCACCAAACCCAACAACTACAAAACAGAAAAAAGACAGAACAAACAAAAGCAAGAGACACACCTAGAGTCAAAATACAGACAAAACCCAGCAAAGGGTCGGACGACCCTATCAAACTTACATCACAGATTTGGAGCGTTAGAGGAGAGTGAGGGAGGAGAAGAGCTGATGGAGCCCAGTGGCCAGAAGCCTCGGCCCGAGCCAGGGGGCTCCACCAGCTCTAGTAGCAAGCCACGGGTCTCCAAACGATGACACTTGGGAAACCTGTGGCAATAATACAATGGAATTGCAGATGACTTAGACCAAATTACGAGGAGATCAAGTACTTCATGGCAGACTGGTCTCCTTTACTAATATGCCTACAGGAGACTTTCCTTCGGGAGACAGGCCACATCACATTTAAGGGGTACGACATGTATAACAAAACAGTTGTATCCCCCATTGACAGTAGAGCTATTGGGGGATCATCCATTTTAGTTAAAACAACAGTTCCACACTCCACTTTCCATCTGAACACTAACTTGCAAGCTGTGGCAATTCGAGCTACGCTTCATCGCACCATTACTGTGTGCTCGGTGTAAATCCCACCGAGATATAGCCTGAAACGAGACGACCGGGAAATGCTAGTTAGCCAGCTGCCCACCCCATTTCTACTCCTGGGGGATTTTAATGCACACAGTGATATGTGGGGCTGTACTGACACCAACCAGATGGGTGGATTGATTGAAACCGTGATAGCTGCCTCGGATCTATGCCTTTTGAATGACGGGTCTTGTACCTACATTCATCCGGCCTCTGGATCTCGTTCAGCGATTGATCTCTCAATCTGCTCTCCGGCCATTCTGATGGACCTTCAGTGGAGAGTTTTTTAAGTACGTAGAAACAGGCACTGACAAACTAAAGAATCCCAAACTCAAAACAAAACCCTGACGGATCATAAACACAATGCTAAACAAACTATACATACCATGCAACAGGGAACAGAAGAGTCTTTGTTACTACTGCCACTGCAGCCACCAAAACCAACTCTACCCCGACAACCACAAACAACCCACAAACCCAAACAAATTCGGCCTCACGCCCAAAGGAAACACGCCCGAAGGCAACACCACACCCGAAGGCAACCCTACGCCCCAAAAGCAACACTACGCCTCGAAGGCAACCTACGCCCGAAGGCAAAACCACGCCCGAAGGCAACACCACGCCCGAAGGCACCACCACGCCCGAAGGCAACCCCACGCCCGAAGGCAACACCACGCCCGAAGGCAACACCACGCCCGAAGGCAACACCACGCCCGAAGGCAACACCACGCCCGAAGGCAACACCACGCCCGAAGGCAACACCACGCCCGAAGGCAACAGCACTTAAAAAGCACCGGGGCAAATACAGGTGCACCTTCAGTGGAGAGTGCACGATGATCAGTGTGGAAGTGACCACTGCCCCCTTTTAATTGATACTGTCTATCCCATGCCCGAAGAGAGAGTACCCAGATGGCAACTTCAGAAGGCCGACTGGTCTGAATTCAGCGACCTCTGTAGAAACACCATCATCACGGAGGCTTTTGGAGGTGTACAAGACCAGATCGCCCACTTTACAGAACTGTTAGTGGGTATTGCTACTAAAACTATTCCTAAGTCCTCTGCAAGTCCACGTAGAAGACACAAGCCGTGGTTTACCACGGATTGCGAAAAATCGATCAGAGATCACAAAAAGGCCCTTAGTATTTTTAAGAAGTACCCTAGTAATGTTAATCTTAAGAATTACCTAAATGCCCGTGCCAAAGCACGGCGCATCATAAAAAACAGCAAACGGGAGTCATGGAAACAGTATATTTCTAAACTAAACTCCAATACCCCAGTCAAGAAAGCATGGGATATGGTAAGAAAGATCAGTGGAAGGCAGGTTAATTCCTCAGTCTCACACATAACCAAACCAGACGGTAGCAAGTGCACAGAAAGGGCAGATATTGCGAATCTGCTTGCAGATGAGTTCCAAACCAACTCCTCAAGTAGTCACTACTCCCGGACCTTCCAAGCATTCCAATATACCGGTAAAAAACAGAAAGTGAACTTCACCTCGGATAACTCTGAGGACTACAACACCCTCTTTAACATCACGGAACTTCGTATTGCTCTCGAAAGAAGCAATGACACTGCCACTGGCCCAGATGAAGTTCACTATCAGCTCCTCAAACACCTCCCTGATAGTTCTTTACTGGTGCTGTTAGATATTTTCAACGGTATATGGAAAAACGGCAACTTTCCAGCTGCTTGGCGGGAAGCCACCATCATTCCCATCGCCAAGCCGGGTAAGGACCCAACAAAAGCTACAAACTACCGCCCTATTTCCCTCACTAGTTGCCTGTGCAAGACGTTTGAACGAATGATTAATGCCCGTCTGGTTTGGTTCCTCGAAACCAACGGTCTAATAACTAGCTATCAAAGTGGTTTTCGCCGGGGCTACAGTACCACTGCTCAACTCGTCCGCCTGGAGTCAACAGTTCGGGACGGATTTGTCCGTGGACACCATGTTGTATCAGTATTTTTCGACCTGGAAAAGGCATACGATACTGCTTGAAACATGGCATACTGAAAGACTTGCACAGTGCCGGGCTAAGGGGCAGAATGCCGCTTTTTATTCAAAATTTCCTGAAAGATCGTGTTTCGTGTACGTGTGGGGAGCGTGTTATCAGAGCTGCATAATCAGGAAATAGACCCCCGTCAGTCACTCTTTTCATCATGAAAATAAATAGCATCGCTAATGTGGTTAACGCTGGGATTGAGAAGTCTTTGTTTGTGGATGACTTCTCTATTACCTGTTCCTCAAGGAACATGAGGTCTGTAGAGAGACTAATGCAAAACTGCCTCAACAAGATCCAGCACTGGGCTGACAAAAACGGATTCCGTTTCTCTCAAACAAAGACTGTTTGTATGCACTTCTGCAACCGGAGAGGTGCTCATTGCGACCCAGACCTAAATTTGAACGGTGTTCACATCCCAGTTGTTCCTCAGACCAAGTTCTTAGGCCTAATACTCTACAGTAAGCTCAACTTCACAGCTCATATCGACCATCTACGGCGGAAGTGCCAAGGAGCGCTGAACCTGTTGAAGGTCGTCTCAAAGATGGACTGGGGCGCTGATCGTCCCGTTTTGCTTCGACTTTACAGATCCCTTGTGAGGTCCAAACTTGATTATGGTTGTGTTGTTTATAGCTCTGCACGTGGGTCATACCTCAGGAAACTCCTCCCTATCCATAACCAAGGCCTTAAGATCTGCCTGGGAGCTTTCCGTACCTCCCCAATGCAGAGTCTTTACATCGAAGCGAACGAGCCACCCCTCCATATAAGATGGAAAAAGTTGTCACTCCAGTTTGCCCTCAAACTAAGGAGTCATAGACAAAACCCGACCTTTGAGACGGCCTTCAACCATAAGTTTAGTGACATATATATGAGGAAACCATCAGCTATCCGTCCATTTGCTATTCGCGTTGGTGGAGCTTTACCACAGGTGTGTACAAGCCCCGACTCCGTAGCACAGTTCACCTTTGGCATCACTCCTCCCTGGACATTAGTCGAGCCAGTTATTGACCTTAGTTTGAGGAAGTATCCAAAGAACTCAACAAATGAACTGGTGTATCGTGCCAGCTTTAACGAACTGAGACAAAAGTACCATCGTTATCATGCCATCTATACCGATGGTTCCAAAGGTACGAACAGGGTCGCAGCTGCAGCGACAAGCCGAGATGCATTTTTGCAAGTCAGACTACCGGATGATGCATCAATATTTACTGCCGAACTCCAGGCACTTAAGATGGCATTCGAGCTGATCGAAACCTCGCACGACCGCCTGTTCATTGTGTTCACAGACTCGCTATCCAGCCTTTTAGCTCTTCACGGCCATAAGCAAAAACACCCTTGTGTAATAGCTCTCCGGGAAGCTAACTCCAATTTGGTGAGACTGCAGAAGTCAGTTGTGCTCGCGTGGGTTCCGAGTCACGTGGGCATACACGGAAATGAAAAGGTAGACACGCTTGCTAAGGAAGCCCTACAGATGGACATTACCAACCTCCACGTACCCCACACTGATTACCGTCCTAACATCAACGGCTATATAAAATCAAAATGGCAGGAACTGTGGGATTCTTTCCCAGAGAACAAATTATACCAGGTCAAACCAACGGTCGGATCTGTGGGTAATGGAACCCCTAGAAAACGGAGAGATGATTTGGTACTGACTAGGGCACGAATCGGCCACTCTTACCTAACACATGCTTATTTGCTCCACGGGGAAGAGAGACCATATTGTATCCCCTGTGATTGCGATGTCACCGTCAGTCATATTCTCGTCGACTGCTATGAATACTCCCATATTCGTCAGAAATATTACACTGTACCAGACCTGAAAACATTGTTTGAACACACGGACCCCACTCTCATCTTGGATTTTATCAAAGAAAGTGGCCTTTACAGGAAATTTTGAAATGAGCCCCCCATTTGCTTTTGTCAAGACTTTAGGATTTTGCTCAATGTTTTAATTCTTTTTTAGTTTTACCCTTCCTTTACCCTGTTCTATCTAGCTGACACTACATAACACATTCGTGTTGATGTGTCGTTAAATCCAATCTAACTAACAAATCATTAGAGTACAAGGTGGATATGTTGTTCATTATTCATGATATCACTTTTTACTGCAGTTACCAAGGAATAGATTTTCTAATTGTTCCACCATAATATACTCTGCTTTTCATCAAAGCCAACATTTAATCGGTTACTGCTTGAAATAAAATGTATTGCATTGACTGTGCAACTTTTATCTTTATATAAATTGTTTATTTTTATTCATAATACCCATTTTATGGAGTTAACTCCACAAAGAAAAACAGAGGACCAGGTGACTTTGTGATTCCAGACTGACAGGAGTTTCGATTTCATACTGCTATCTTGACACATTAGAAATGAGTCACAGGTTGACTTATGATTTTCTCAGGTGACCTTCCAACCTCCATTAAACACTACTAGGGTAATCAACTCAAATGTGTGGAAGTCATACATTCAGTATGGGATCCCTAAAACTTGCTTTCCTCAAGATTGGTAACAAGTTGTTGTCTGTAGTCCAGAGACAACCTCTTATCACCTAAAAATCATGTATAATCAATATGAAGCACGTACAACTGTGAAGATTCAACAAAGTTTACACTTTTTGAGATATCATGTTTACAAGTTTTTCAGACCGACCACTGGTGACCTAGAAGATCTAAAATCTTTGACCACCACAAAAACTTGAGGGGTCATCATCTTGATGTAGGGCATCTACATATTTAATACTGATGTGGTCCTGCACTATTGCAGTTTGTAAGCTATCATCATTACAATTTTCTTGACTTTGACCTCTGATGATCTCAAATGACCTTGTCCTCCACTTCAAACTAAGCAGAGCATCAACTTAATGTAAGGCATCAACAAACTTGATAATATATCTATCAAGGTGGCAGCTCATAAGCTATTGTCACTGTAAAGTTTCTGGATGTGACCTCTGTTGACCGTTCATATTCACCAAAAACATCAGGGGAAGTCTACTCAGTTTGGGTCATCAAACGTTCATTATGAAGTCTCTTAATATTCTCACGGTTAAAAAACCTTATTCACAAGCAATACTCGAAATCATATTGTTTCGACATATTTGGATGACATAAATTAAGTTTTACATACAGGTATACAGAAAACAATAGGGATGATGTACTTAAGGGGTAATAATGCATTTGTTTTGTAGAAAAATTTCATTATTAACCAGTATTAATAGAAACAAAATGATAGACAATTCAAAGACAGTATGGTAGCTAGCAATACAAGACAGTATGGTAGCTTTGTTTTCGAGAAATGTCTCTAACAGGAAGAAATTCTGTTACTTGTTGCACAAAAGTAAATTTGTTTACTCAACTTTAAAAAAATGCGAATGATGCAATGTCAATTACTCTTGTAATGCATATTTTTTTGAGGAATAACTATTGCTAGAGTTTACTGGTACGTCTGGATGGTTTAATAACGGCTTAAGGTATTTTCTTTGTATACCATGATGGTGCATTGTAAGCACGACACTTCCCTTTGATATGGTGTACACACATGATAAATGTAAGATCTCTCAATGGTTTCATTCTAAAAATATGTTGTAAGCAAATGCGTCAGAAACACACAAATGCAATTTTTCACGTGATATGGCATAGATTTCGTTGGCCATTGGTAAGGTCTCAAAAGGAAACCTCAATGAAGGAAAGGTTATATTCTGTACCGATGAAAATATGAGAAACCACACAAGTCATTCCCTTTTTTTTAACTTTAATTATGTTTAGAAACATATATACAAGGTGCAGATAATGGCAAGGTGTTAGCAATACATGAAAATGTGACCCCTTTCCTTCACTCTAGGATTAACACTTGACTATTAAGATACCGACACATGTCGAGATAGACTCGCCCTGGCTGTTTGCTAGAGGAATGATCTTTCCAAAATATGAAAGATTCTTTCAGATATACAGTAATGGCAACAAATATCAATGAATGGGGAAGAAAGAACAAGCAACCCAATATTGGTGATGTGCATGATCCAATTTTGATCTCAGTTTTAATGAATATCTTCTTTATTCTATGAACCGACAGGCTTGAACAGAAGAATCAACTTAAGACCAACATAATGCCTCAAGTATAATCACTGCTCCAGAGAGTAAACCTTTACATATGCAAAACCATTCATTCAGTTCATTCATTGTCGTCAGAGATTTGCACCAAATTTAGTCGACACCTTTCCATGCGAGCTCTCTGCTAACTGTCTTAGTCTGCTCAGCAGTTGGTATAATACTGCATGTTAACAAGTTTGCAAAAGGCTTAGTACTATAATTATGAAGAAAAGTCTAAATCATACAAAAGAAGTTGTACATATACTTATGCATATAAAAAAAAAAAGAAATTAATGCTGAACCATACAATATGAAAGAAAACAATGCAACTATCTGAAATTCATATAACAATAATGTACCCCATGCAAGGTTTAACAAACAAAAGGAATTGACAGGTACATTGGGCACAGATACAAAAATGCAATACATTGCATTACCAAACTGGCAACGAATCAGATTCGTAATGATTGTGGATACATTTGTTACATAATTTAAGCTCTCTACATCTAAACATAACACTAGATATGATCGATTGCAATTTAAAGGGCAGCATTCCTTGGCACTATCAAGAGTCCTTGGCCCTCTACCACCAGAATGGAGATTCCAACTTTCCGTTGTCCTTACTTTTGGAGAGTGGAGTCCTCTCTTCATACTGAAAGAATTTACAGGAATGATACACATCATATGTTACATACATCCGAGTTATGATTTCCATGAAATATTGTTTAATGTGGATCAGACAATGGGGGTATTCTACAGTAATTGTTACTTCACTTAGAATATTTCTTGGCTGTGCGACAATTTGAGAACAGACTCCCTACTTTATAAACTTTCTGATGACATAAGTAATAGGCCTGAACATAGGTTGAAAATTTTTCTTTGACATATGTTGCCATGGGAACACATTACATTTGGCGGGACAGAATGATTTGATGATCAAACATTACCACCAAAATTGTACTGCTTCCAAAATTCAACTTAAATCTTCAACAACAAATCTGCCCATTGTAACAACAAACCCAACTGTTGCTCTCGCAAGCACAGTAATACAGTTATCAATTTGGTGATTTCTTCTGTGAAATAGAAACACATGAAAAGAAGAACTTGTGTTGGGGGGACGGAATGCTTGTGCTAATATATCAGCAGAAGGAAAAGTTTACATTTAATGATTGCCACCCATTTTCGATGTAAACAACATTTTTACGACAAATCCATGAGCAAAAACTTTAGCAGGTTTAAAAGGAACAGTGTTAGTGGAGAGAGACATGAAGAGTAACAAAATCTAGAAGTACATACTGTACCGGCTGTTGCAAAACAGTATGATTTTGTTACAATATTCTAATCTAATCACCCTCAAATGTTTACACAAACCACTTTTTCATTCGGAGGCAATCTGAGACTAAATTGCACTTATTATGAATTTTCTGAATTAATCTGATGTTCCTATACCATGCTTTGGACCATTTTTACAACCTTTCTATTTGCATGTCTATCACCGAACTACTACACGAGAAAGCGAAATGCAAGATTTGTTTAAAGATTATTTAGAAGTTTTTCTTTTCCCATAAAAGCTTCAAAATAGCATAAATATCTGTGTGAAAACTGGTAGTTACATACTAAAAAATACAAACTATTTTCATAATACTGGCTCAATAGGTGGCACGTTAGAAGAATACAAAGACTTCAGTTGCAGAATCGGTAAAACTGGGCGATCACACAATACATATGCAAAAGTGGAGGGACGGAATTTTGAAAAAGTGATGGGACGGAAGGGCACAAACAAAGGCATTTGCAAGGTGGAGTATGCATTCTTTCATTTAATCTGAATATGTGATTACAATGTATGCCTAAAAAGCTGAATTGTGTGCTTTTTAAGTGCATCGAAACGGCACATACAAACAAAAACAAAAACTCAAACCGGATCGGGCAGAAACATAAATGCAAACTATTTACAAACAACTAAATCAAACAGAAAATTATGTTCATTACAGTAATAGAACTATATGTACAGATATTTACATACACATATATACATATTTACAACATATTTACAACTTAAGTACCTCACAAGCCACCTATGTTTGCTTTTTAAGTGCATCGAAACGGCACATACAAACAAAAACAAAAACTCAAACCGGATCGGGCAGAAACATAAACGCAAACTATTTACAAACAACTAAATCAAACAGAAAATTATGTTCATTACAGTAATAGAACTATATGTACAGATACTTACATACACATATATACATATTTACAACATATTTACAACCAAGCACCTCACAAGCCACCCACATACAAACACAGCCCCATTTACAAATCACAGTAGTTCCATATTTACAAACAAAATCAATATTTACAAGTTGACTACCACCCGGCCCGCCCTCACCGAAACAAGCGGACCCCACCGCCTACCGAATGCCGATCTTGGCAAACGGACGAAGTCCGACTCCACCCTCAGCTTAACCTCCGCCCTCACCGACGCCAGGACGACATCAGCAGGCCTCCCCACCCCCCTAAAAACAATGTTACATCGGTCTCTCCATAAGGCTAGCTTTATGGAGGCCGAAACAAAGGTAAGTATGTCCTGAACACTTGTATTGCATGGCGGAGGTGAAAGACCATACAAAGCATAGTCCTGGCTGACAGCCCAGGTGTTACACAACGTTAGGCGGTCAGTCAGGACTTGAAACCATTCCCAGAATAGAGCCACATAGTCACACTGCCAAAACACATGTGACACACTCCCCCACTTTGTGCATCTTGTGCGGGGGCAAATACCATCTCCAAGACGCCACCGAAGGCGCTTGAGATTAGTTACAATGGCGTCATGTGCGATTCGCCACAACAGGTCTCGCCTGCGGTAATCTAATGATCTGCTGTGGACTACACGCCACACTTCCGGCCCTGAAGCAAAGTGGTTGGGTTGGACCTGGCCAACCAATTCATCAAAAACAGCCCGGTATAGGTCCCTTGCACTTGACTGTGAAACATCCCCCACTGTTGACATAATACGGAGCGTTTCCCTCATTTGACTGTATGCCCCCGTGGGTCTCCAGCTGTGGGGTTCACTGTTACTAAACAGGGAGGGAAAGAACCGACGGAATGATAATCCCCCCCAATAACGGACAAAATAGACAAAAGGCATTCTGCTGTCCACAGCACTGTAAACACACTTGGTCAGGAGAAAACGGAGCTTGGAAGGAAAATGCACAAGGCCCAACCCTCCGCGCCTAACATCCTGGTATACCACCCCTCTTCTAACCAGCTCCGTCCCCCCCTGACCATAAAAAACTAAACACAGCCCTCTCGAGTCGCACCAAGACACGCTCTGGAGCAGCCAGAACAGTGCCCGGATACCACAAGAGAGGGTAAATAAAACGATTGATAACTGTTACCTTTCCCAACAGGCTAATGTGGCGATCGCCGAAGTCCTTCAACCTAGCCACCACTAGGTCCACTTTCTCATTCCAGGTAAGTAACTCGGGTGAACCATAACCAAACCATATACCATTGATCTTTATGGCGTCGTCTACCCATGATGCCGCAAAGGGCAGTTTTTTCGACCGCCACTTACCTAGACGGAGTCCTTTGGTCTTAGTGGGGTTCAGTCTGGCACCTGTGGCTCTTTGAAAGTTAGACAACGTGCCAGTAAGGGCCCTGAAGGAAGCTAGGTCGGAGATTACGCATGTGACGTCGTCAGCATACTGGAGGCACTTGACTTTAGCTCCACCAGGTATGTGAAATGGTCGAAACAAAGGTTCAACTTGGAAGGCTCTTGCAAGGGATTCACTAAACAATACATAGAGTAGAGGTGAGAGAGAGTTTTTCATCAAGATACTGCTGGATTGCGTGAAGTGCGGAGGGGTCCCCGTTCCTCTCCCTAGAGCAGAGCGAGAGGAACTCCTCCCTTCTTCGACGAGCTCTTGCTACACAGTATTCAACTGTAAAATGTTTGATACGGGACTTTACGTCGTCCCACCACTCTAAATCTGTTGAAAAGGCAGGCCTCAATGTTCGCCACCCTTCGTACCTGGCCTTAAACTGTTTGCAATATTCAGCCTCCGTTAGAATATCTGTGTTCATTTTCCAGAACCCCCTCCCTGCTGGCCATGACTCTGGGGGTTGGAAGGAGACAGTAACTGCATCATGGTCCGAAATTGGACATGCCACAACTTCACAATCACTCGGTGACAGAGCAGGTGGAGAGTACACCCGGTCCAACCTTGAGGCGTCCGTGCCATCAGGGCGGTGCCAAGTGAACACGGCCAAGCCGGGATGTTGCACTCTCCAAACGTCAACCATGTCATGATTCTTTGTGAACATGTCCAATTCCGCAATGCCGACACCACAGCTCGAAGATGTGTGTGTAGACATTCTGTCGAACTGTGTGTCGGGAACGCAGTTAAAGTCTCCGGCTAGGATACAAGGGGCACAGCCAGGAACGAAGGATGGAAGGGTAGTAAAAAAAATTCCTTCTGTCTGTAGGCTGATTGGGTGCGTAAACATTACATAGGATGAAGCTCCCGCAAGGATGTTTTATGGTGATGCATATCACCCGGCCCTCATGATCATGATCAACTTTTCCTACCAGGGAAGTCCATCTGGATGAAACTAAAATAACAGATCCACAGGAAGACACGGAACCAAAGGAAGCGTGCAAACCCCCACCCCATTCATAGGACCAGGTGTAGACGTCGTTCTCATTAACAATGTGAGTCTCCTGGAGGAAAACGAAGTCCACACCTAGTGATTTGCAAAATTGGAATATTCTTGACCGCTTCCTACTGTCCCTCATGCCATTGACGTTTTAGGGTCATGAGGGACAGGGGGTCAGTCATGGTGGGATAGGTAACTACACATCTGTCTCTGACCTGGCCTTTTTATTCTTACATGGACTCGGTAGTGGTGGACCAGAAGGAAGGATCCCCTCCACTGACTCCTCACCTGAGGCAGACCTTTTTAATTTGGACTCTGTTTCAACACCCTCACACAAATCAAACCAGCCCTCCCCCGATGGTGGTTCCTTTGGTGGAGGCTCTGAGGCAGGTCCCCCAGCATCTGACATGGCAGAGTCAGTCTCCGAGTCTGATGAGAGTTGAAGGTCATTCTCCACTGTTAATAATCCAGCCTCCCCAGGTGTTGAAGAGGAGGACGATGGAGGGCCTGCCTCAGGGGTCCCAGAGACCCCTTCACATTGTTTAGCAGCAAGGAAATCCTGCTCCACCTGATGTGCCACCTCATCAGGTGAAGGGGACCTAGGTTCCTCCACCATAGGTTCTGGGCCTGACTGCGAGGGTTCATGTGCCGGCCCCACATCCGCACTGGCACGGGCAGAGTACGAAGTGGGGCAGGAACCAGAAACATGTCCCTCCCCCCCACAGAGGTTACACCGCACCTCGTTGGGGCACTCGGCCTTTTCGTGCCCCACCTGCAGGCACTTGCCACAACGTCTGTTGGGACAGGACTTGGCTTCGTGCCCCTCCTCTGAACACTTAAAACAGGTGCGGGGCTGCCCAAAGTATCTTATATGGGCTTTGGAACCCCCTATGAAGAGGAAGGACGGTATTTCCCTCTTCAGTACCATACGGAACTGTCTCTTTCCGTTCAAGATGCCCTTCAGCTCACCTTCCTGGTAGGTGACCCACCGCATATCGGAGACAGTTCCGTACTGACTGAGAACCCTCGCCACCAGGCCCTGATCGACCTCAAAGTTCAGGTACAGAACTGTCACCACCACAGAGCGATCATATGGGGTGACAGTAAGCCCTTCCAGCCCTTTAAGGCGAGACACCCCCTGAATTCGGGCAGCATCTGACCTGAACTTTAGGTCGTACGTGTTGCGAGCCGCAAGCGGCTGCAACATCTCTATTTCTTTTACCTCCACACCATTGTTCTTCAACACAGCAAACGCCTGCGAGGGAGAAACGCTCGCCCCGGACGAAAACTCTAACTTAACAATTGTGCTATCCCGACTTCCGGGCATAGCAGCAGTTGTGTGGCTCGAGGCCACGGAATGAAAAGAGGAAAAACCTCAGAACTAGTTTTACAAAAGGACAAAAAATAGGATAAAGTAAGAAACACAAGCTACACAGAAACAAGGTGAGGTCGCAAACAAATGGACACGACCAGACCTCCTTATTAACTACAACACAAGCACGCTATAAGGTTTTATGCACAATTGCAATAAATAGTACAGCTATCACACAGTGATACAAGTTGAGCACGGCAAAAAGACGAGAGCGAAACGAAAACACGTCTGCTCTCGTCGAAGAACTGAACTGAACTGAACTGAACTGAATTTCTGAAAATATTCATGGAATCAAATCACAAGGCAACAGCAGATAAATAACCAGAAAGCCAAAAGGCTTCCTTGCTCTCTGAAATACTGAGATATTGTTTTTAAGCTTTTGACCTCTGGTGACAAATAACTTTTGACCTCCACTAAAAACTGCAGGGATCATCTACTCAACATGGGCAATCTACACACTAGGTATGAGATTGTTTATTGTTATCCATTTGGAGATATCACGTTTATACTATTTGGACCTTTTGACCTCTGATGCCAAAAGACCTATGACCTTTATCCAAACCACTGGGGAGCAACTACTCAATATGGACAATCAACACATTAAGTACAAGATCCCTCACAGCTACCTTATAGAAGTATTGTGTTAAGATGGATTTGACCTTTTGACCTCTGGCAATCCCAAATGACCGTTGACCTCCACCCAAGAACAATGGGGATAATCTACTCAATATGGCTGATCCATCAAGTATGAGAACCCTGCAAGTTGTCCTTCTTGATATATAGTGTTTATAAGGTTTTGGCAGTTGACCTCTGGTGAACCCAAATGAACTTCCACCACCAAAAACAATACAGATAATCTACTTTATATGGGCAATTCACATGCTAGGTACAACATCTCTCTGAAATACCATTCTTGAGACAACTAGTTTTGATCGCTTGACCTATGGTGACCCACATGACTTTTAACCTTCCCCCAAAATAATAGGAATCATCTGGTTAATATGAGCAATGAATGTGCTAAGTGAGAGATCCTCACAGTTACTCTTCTTGAGATAACATGTCTACAAGGTTTTGATTTTTGACCTCTGGTGACCTCAAATGACTTTTCTCTCGGCAAGTGCCCCGCAACTTTTTGTTTCTTACCAGAGCCCTTTTCCATTAAACTGCGATGGCACATTTGTCCATTTGGTTGACAAAAAAACAAGGGGGGGGGGTTTAGAAAGGGGGCATTTATTAGAGTAAATACGGTATACCAAATACGAGAATTGCTGGTCATTCTTAACTTGAGACATAGCAAATACAAGGTTTTCCGTCTTTGACCCATGGTGACATCAAATGACCTGTGACTGGTACAAAATACAATTCCTTTCTCTGAACATGACAAATCTATATACTAAATGTGAGATATGTCGGTCTTTCCTATCTCGAGATATGGCGATTCCATGGTTTTCGGTCTTTGATATCTGGGTGACTGGTACAAAATACAATTCCTTTCTCTGAACATGACAAATCTATATACTAAATGTGAGAAATGTCGGTCTTTCCTATCTCGAGATATGGCGATTACATGGTTTTCGGTCTTTGACATCTGGTGATCTCAATGACCCCTGAACTCTACAAAAAACAAAAGGATTCCTCTTGCAACATGACAAATCTGTAGGCTACACAAATATGAGACCTCAAATGACTTTTGACCTCTGCTAATAACAATAGGGTTCTTTCCCTTGACATAGCATTCTGATTCACCAAATACGGCAAGTTTCGGTCATTCTCTCCTTCGAGATATCGTGATTACATTGTTTGCAGTCTCTGACCTCTGCTGATCTTTGACCTCCACCAAAAGTAAGTGTTGTTCCTGTCAATGTGACAAATCTATATACCAAGTATGAAGTCTTGGTCATTCCTATCTTAAGATATCACCATTGCAAGAAGCATCAAAAAAAAAAAAAAAACATTCACATATACATTCACACACACACACACACACCACAAACGCACAGATTCCTTACCTCCCTTTGGCAAGGGATCAAAAATATACTTTATTTTATATAAGTATAGTGAATACAAGGTTAATACATTTTCCTTCTTAAGTGTATGTTCCTCAAACAAAGAGCTTCCAGATATGTTCCCGTTAAGAATGTTACTAAGCATGTTTATCACACAAAAAGTGAGGATAGGTAAAAACTAAAAGAAAACTATCTTCCTGCTCCCAGAAAAGTAAATTAAGACTAAAAATCAAACTAAAGAGCAGAAAAAAAAATGATATTTTGGAGGACTTTAATTCTCACCGTCTTCATGACACTTTCATGACACAGTACTGTGGAAAGACCCAATCATATTTCAAGGGCATATGAAAATCAGCGTCTACTTGAGTGAAGCAGATGCAGCCAAAGCTTTCTTGCCATGTTGCCTTGTGAGAATGGTAGACTACACAAATATCAACTATTCTGTAAGGTTGTGAAACGAACATAAAAGAGCAAACTAATTCCCCACAGCATGACTGCCTTGTTACAACATCCCAAAGAATTCTACTGCTTCTTTCATCCTCATTAGTACAGTTGTTTTAAATTCACTGGAACTGTTAAATGAAACTGGAAAAAGGATGGTCGCAGAGCATGTATTGCCGATGGGGAAAGCCTCTATTCGGTTGAAGGTATTCAGTTCCAGCTTTATTTCTGTCAAGTCTTCGTATACACAATCAGCTGCCTTGGTAAACACTGCCATCATGTTTGCATCAGTATCACCTGTGATCAAGTGAAAGCAAAGAAAAACTGAAATCAACTCACCTGGTATGGTATGACACAAGGGAGACATCATGTGATGTTAAAAAAATAATTATTTGGTATTTTCCAAGAAATGGAGTATCAAAAGTAAATGCAGATTTGTTGCTAGTGTATGTTCCATCAGTGTTCTTTGCCGTGAAAAGTTCAAAATTGGTGGCCAATCATATCAAGGGACTGACATTACACAACCACAACTGCATTTAATTCAAATCATGTGGTGCCAACCATAAATTAAACATACCTTGATGCCTGTTGAGATACTATATACTAGTTTCAAGCAGATGTTTATGTGAGCATGATGTAAATATTAGTGGCATGAAATCACCCCTTTTACTGAACTAAAACGCTCGTTCTAGGAGCCTTCTGCACCGACTATTGTTAGCCAATCATGTAGCAATGACATGAATGTCTTTAGAAATAAGGATGGGCAGTGGTACACTGGTATTCACATAAATATCGGTACCAGCACCATACCTGTATGAAAACACTGGAGATATGCCATACGTCACAATGTGCCATGATGAAAACATTCCACGCAAATATCCTACCACCAAAATGAAATCAGTGTCTGCCTTAATTCCGTATCAACTGTCATAGTATATAAAGCACCTAGCCATAATTCTATAGTGTCAGGCTGCTATTATATTTGCCACAACGTCAAATCCTTCATGTAGGCTTAGGGTGCTGCGTTTGGGGTTCACACCATAATATGGCAAAGATACTTCCAACTATGAGTTGTGAGTCAATAATCATCATACCAATTTTTGGTTAACCGGTGGTACTGGTATCCCATTTCAATGTACCACACATCCCTAATTACCAATTTTGAATCAAATGCGGTATTCCTTGGATTTATTACGTCCTTGTACATCACATTTCCTATAGATTGCATCACAGCATTACACCGTCTGTCAAATCTGCAATCCGCCCATTCAACATGGAGTTCAGTAAAGTGTAGTTCATGCCTGAACAAGAAAATACTGTTCAGACATATGGGTTCCCAGGTAAATATATCAACTAGATCAGGAGAGCAAGAGACACTCACTGATTTCCTTCATTAGATCTGTAATATAAGTTGCATGTTCTGATGCATCTGCCTTCAGTTTGTCGATAGACGGTTGAACCAACCTCTGTAGTTCAGTAGCATTTATGAGCGGTGGTTTGAGTAGTTCACCCAAGAGAGAAGGCGTAAGGACCTTCAAAGGAAACCGATTGTTGCACTTCATTCCATTCTCAATGGCAGTAATTGCGGAACTGCGAATGTCGATTATGTAGTGGTACATGACGCACATGACAATTTCATGTTTGCATGAAACCTGCACAAAAAGAAAAACCCATACAAGAACAGAATGAATGATGAGTACTTTAATTCTCACACACCCAGCCTACTAAAGGCCGACTGCATGGTCAAGTGGTTAGAGCATCCGACTTGCAGCCTGAAGGTCTGGTGTTCGAATCCTAGCTTGGTCATACCAAAGACTTTAGAAATGGAACCTTCTGCCATTGTGCTTGGTGCTCAGCATAAGCAATGGAGTAGGGAAAACAAGCCAGTGAGCTACAACTGGAAGAAAGCCCATGGCCGGCCAACTTAAACCAACTGGTTAGAAAATGAGCTGTAGGACCTCATCTAACCAACTAACTTTTCAAGGGACTTCGGTTTAAGTGCCTCTCAAGAGTTTGCAATGTATGGTCTTCAAAGTTCAAAAAAATAACAATATTTGAGATAAATCTTGGACAAAATCATCTCTTCTTTATGTCACAAATGTCACACTCATTATTGAGTAGGCATATGTATTTTGTAATAATTTTAAGGTTAAAAAGTCAGCAAACTTCCTGGGTCAATCCATGTGAATTAATATCATTTGAAGAGACATGGTTCCAAGTCATGTTGGCATGCAGCTCATTCGATGCGAGAGATTCTTTTTGTTATAAAAAAATGATAAAATGTCACACGGTCAAATTTAGCATGGGGGTGGTGGGGGGAGGGGAGGGGGGACCATAATCAGTTGACAAGAAATATCAATAACAAATTCCCCTTGCTAAAAGCATCCATCAAAACCATTGTCGGGAATGTAAATTGTAAGTTTCTCCATAACAATTGATTTCCTGTTGGGATTTTCCTGGGTCAAAATTTGAACTCCCGGAAACATTTATGGTAAAGTTACCAATGCTCCAACCAAGGGTACTCGCCAGTCTCTTATCTTTTGAAGACACATATGCATGTTCACGGCAAGTGGAAAGATTTATTTAAACACAAGAATTTTTGAATCAGAAACTGAATTGGTATCGGATTAAAAATGATATGACTGATTTTTACCGAGAATGCTTCAAACTATGGAGTGGAAAACCTCAGGCAGGCAAGACCACCTAGGTTGAGAGTATACGGTGCGTAAAACAGAATATGCTTGCGATGCGCATGCACGGGTACCTACGTATGGTGCCTACAACTCACACAGCTTTCACCATTCCTAATACTTTATGTGTAAATATTTTCCATTTTTTCACATATATGTGTATTGCTACTTCTGTAGGTGCTTATTTCTTTGTTGGCCATCTTTCCTGAGCATAAATTTGACTAAGTGAAATTTCAAGCAAGTATTATATGCATTTCGTGGTTTATGTTGGCACTGATAATGCTACGAAGTGTGTATTTTGGACTAGATAACTTTTAATTAGTCAATAAGTACATATTTTGAACTCTGACAATATTTTTTTATTATAAGACAGGAAGCAGGTATTTTGACACAATGTAGTATGTAAATTACAAGAAATATGAAGTACATAGGCTCTAGATGCTAATCTTTTACTGGCATAGTACTCATCACCAAGCTTTTGGTTTAGTGTAAGTTATAAACACCATGCTATCTAGTAATTGTAACTAAATTCAGATCAAGGATTGAAAGTATGACACATACTCACAGTCATTTGTTTAGATACAGGCCAACCGCAATTGTCAAGCCAGTGAGTTGGGTTTGCTTCATCATTGATAACAGTTACCATCTCATCATCTTCTTTGCAATTCAAAATCTATGGGAAAATGTAGTTATTTGTGATAGATATAAATATAGTGTAACAAAGAAAAATACAGACTCGGCAGACATTGCTTCGGGTTTATGAAATAAGTTTATCAAGCTTTCTGCCAGTACATTATATAGGGTCGAAATGCTGCGGAGCACTATAGTAGTATGTAGGTCGATAAAGGTTGTAAAAAGTGCTAAAAGGTGGCAAAGAAATGCAACTGAACAACAAAGAAGTAGAAATAGAGAAGAAACATGTGATGGTAGGTTGAAATGTGTGGCGACCGGATAACCTTGAAGGTTCTGTTTGATGGACCTGAGGTGTTCAGTGATTCGGTCAGCAAGCCGACGTTTGGTCTCTCCCACATACAGGCAATTGCAACGTCCACAAACTAAAATGTAAACCAAATTTGTGTTAACGGCAACAAATTCAGTGTGAACCAACACTTTACCTGCACTTCCACAAATTTGGTTTACATTTCAACCCACCATCACCGTGCTCAATTAAAGACTTGGCCGTCACCGCAGCCTTAATGTGCAGAGGTTCTGACCGTGATCGTCAGACCGCCGAAAACCGGCTTATCATGAAGCTCGGGACCCTCTCCCCACACGGTCTTAACATTAGAATGGGCCTTTTTTAACTTGTTCCCCTTTTCATTACTTTTCACCAGTTTTATGCAGCCTTCGCATTTTTACACCGTGTTGGCTCTGTACGTGTTTCTTCTCTATTTCTACTTCTTTGTTGTTCAGTTGCATTTCTTTGCAACCTGATGAAGAGTCTATACTCGAAACGTCGTGGAATTTTCCGCAAACTTTTAGCACTTTTTACAACCTTTATCGACCTATCATGCCAAGACGATCACACAGAACACACTGCATTTTGGAGGTGGGTATAACTCAAGTAACACTAGGGGTAACTGCAGTAACACATTAGTTACGCTCTGCACAGATAAACTTCCGTCGGCCAACTGGGGCTTCGTTTGAACCGTCATATTTTCCTAAATACTAAATCAAACACCCTCAAATGTGACATAAACGTTTCCTTTGGAAAATTTACCTGCAAAACGATACCTCAATCTCTCTAAATGGTTGTACAATTCTATTAAAAACGAATATAAAAGTTCATTAACTGTTACGTAATCGCTGTTCCCTTTCGTGTGTCTCACTCCCTGATTTTGAAGCCGCTAGAGGTAAGCCGGAAATCACGTGAGACTTCTTCCTAGTCCTTTTCTGTACGAAGGTGGGGGTAACTGTGCACGTCGAATACAACGCTCAAATTAGGACAATCGCTTGGAATTCAACTGTGAGTATCGCTAAATGTGTACTTATTTACATTAAAAGTCTATTTTATAGTTTAAAATGGTATTAAAAATATTTTAGAGAAAATTTGTAACTGAATAATAGTTGTAAAGATATTTTTTAACACATACATAAACTTTACTTTGGCACCTGATCACTGTACAGAAACTTTCTCGGATGATACGGTGGGGGTAACTGTGGTATGCGTGATTGTCTTAAACTTTAGAAGCAAATGGTGATTTTCTCTTCTAAAACTCTACTTATTATTTGCATTCTACAGAAAATATCATTAAACAAATTTAATTAAAGAAAATCCAAAGTTTTAGTGACAAACCTTTTTCTTTATCAAGAGAAGAAAATTCATAATCGAAAATTATTACAAGTGTATTTTCAGTATCTGGCAGCTTAAAGTGCGGAGGTATGTTGTTTACAAATACCTGAAATAGTAGCACCGCCAGTATGAATACATTTACACTGAGAAGGTAAAATTCTGACCTAAAACAAAACATTCCCTTTATTCACTCATAAGTGTGGATTGATTGAGATGTTTTGAGTATTTTCAATTTCACTTAGTTGGCCAAGGCGTGCATTTTTGACAATTATTCGTATTACAATTCGACGAAGGCCTATGACTTAACGTAATGAGCCTAACATAGCATTGCCCTAACGTTAACGTTATAACCTAGGCCTACAAGCCTTCACTGCTAATTATTTCGGCCTAGGCCTAGGGCAGTATGTCTATACATACTCCACAGGCCCTCGGTTCTAGGCCTACACTAGTTTGGCAAGACTATATGCATAGTCCTAGCCAAACCTATAGTAGTACTGAGCGCCTGTGCATACTCTAGCCTACATAGGCCTATACTTAGTATAGGCCTAACTTATAGTAAATCATAAATGATGGTGGAACCTAATCTAATAAGGCCACCCTAAGAAAGTTTGCATTTTTCTAAAACGACAAAAGAACATCAATCTAACGTTAGGCCTACTTGTACTGTACCTGCAAAGTTTTCGGCGGACTAGATCTAATTTGCAAGCTACAAATCTTTACTATGGAATTTTCCTACCGAGCGGTATGTACAGTGCAACCAACAAGTTCAGATTATTCAGCCTAAGCCAAAGATCCAGGCGCCTTGTAAGGCCAGTGGGCACTGTTTGTAATTTCAGTACAGAGCTGTATGTATACGGCTCTGTGTAGGCTTTACACATTGAACTTGAGGCTGCATGTCTTAGCTTGTGCGTGCTCAAAAAATGTGACGAGTCAATGAGCATTTGCCTGGGAGCTTGAGGTGAGCGTGCCGCATCAGAAATTGAGGCACTGATTGTGACAGCAGTTACTGACGTGCATTGTTGGTTAGATCGATGGGCGGGTTTCGTAAACCAGTTCAGTGTTTATAAAGCTTGCAGCTATGCTCACGGACTACAACCAATCAATGAGTGCGGGCAGCTAGGCTAGCTGGGCCCAGCAGAAGGCTACTCATTACATGTAAAACGCAAGATGGCTTCGCCAAACGCAGGCGCTCACAGATGTAGTCTTAAATTGCATGGTACACGTGTACACATAGTACACAGGTGAACATCGTTATCAACAAACTATTCAGTGACTTGATCGCAACACTGCTCCGTTATAGCGAAGTCACACATTGCAAATGGGTCAACACGAATACTTATACGCCCCTTGTGCCTCCATTTTAGGGTAGGGGGAAGGTTGAATGCAGCATAACGGAGAGAACGTTCATGGTGGGAGATAAGATGGAGGCATAACTGAGCAACAGTTTTATGTGCCTGAAATTTAGAAGTTGAATGCAATGTATACTTCGACCGCCCAATTGCATGATGATCGGGGCTCTTGTATAAAGTTTAATTTACATGCGAGGCATTTTTACAGCACTCGAAAACTTTCATACAAAGCAGTAACTGCATCTAATCCGTATACACCAGTGACTGACAAATATAAATGGCGGACGTTGTGGACAGCTACCTGACCTCATATTTTCCAAGTTTACAATTAGCCTATAACAGCAGTGCTGGTATAAAATAAAAGTATGAAAATACTGTAGAGTCGTGGGAATTTCACTTTTTATCGTCTTTAACAAACACGCCATAACCTCAGCTAAAGCAGGCTACTGAATTAGTTATTAATAATCAGTCCTGTGAATGACAACATTTTACTGACTGACAGATTATGTAATCAATCTGGACGGTCATAGATGCGATCCCACTTTCCTCGGCTGTGTATGCACTGAAACAATAAATTCTGGTCTTTTAAAACTTTTGCGGTTTCGCAAAGGAGTAGGACTGCTGTAATATGACATTCCACAAAATGAAACAGGCTGTCAAGTGAACACTTCTGGGCCAGCGATCACATGGGTAAAACCTGGGTTGCCATGTAAGATCCAGATAATTAATGGGTGATTTCTTAATCACAATCACCACGTTAGGGGAGATTGGTAAGAGGTGAAACAGGGTTTAAATATAATTCAGTGGTTTCATGTTGAATTTTTGAATCGGCTCGTTTGTCTCAAGAATGTACGTATGTACGTGTAAGTCAGTAACAACCAGTGTCTCTGAAGACACATGAGGACCTTAAAACAAAATGCACTATGTACTTTGGCTATCAAACATTGATATATTCCCAAATGCTGCTGCTTCAGTTTGATGCTGCTACACTTGATAATAATATGACTTTAAGGTCATTAAAATATGTTGTTGTTTTCCAGAGAAAAAGATTTCATATATTTCGTGTAAGCTAACAAAGGTTACTTTGTATACTAAAACTGCACATCATTTGCCAACAATTAGAGGGGGATGTGTAAGATAAATTTCACTTTCAAAACCACATGCCCATACAAACAGTATGTAGTCTGTAGTATTAATTTAGTAATTAATATGCAGTCAAGAAATATTAAAGGTAAAGACAAAGTAATACATATATCTATCTTACATTCACATTTTTCACTTGGCTAAAAACTTAGGGTCTGGAATCTGCATATTCTGTGGCTCAGATTCTTCCAGTCTATGGGTGTTGAAAGGTAAAAAAGATTATATTCTGGGTTGAAAGAGAAGCTACAACCCAGGAGCTTCCGGGGGCTTCGCCTCCTGGGCCCCCACCGGGGCGTTGCCCCTGGACCCCCGGCCAATGGTGCACAGCGCTTGGCGCGTGCAAATTCTGCCCTAGTAATGTTCCTCCCCCCTGCCCCTTTTTCACTGAAGCTAGGGGGCTGCTGCATACCCCAACTGGAAATCTGTGGAACAATTTCTTTGTATGATGATGTTTATTAACAAAGGCATGATTGTGTACTCAAGCGTGGGAGTAATTGTATCTAAACATGTTCTAATCTGTGGCTTTTAGTGATGAGAATATGATTCTTACTGTTCATATTCTCAAGGCCTCATTGGGAGAAATTTTACAACCTTGAACATTATAAACAGTATGCTGGATAAATGATGAATAGGTTAACTTTGGAATTGTTTTTCTTGTCAGCTTCTCTTTATTTTGGACTTGTGCATACATGTGCATGAAGGCTACAGTAGTATCACAAAATGCCATTTGTGTATTCCTGCCAGTACCACAAAGAACTTGTAAAGTGAAATATACAGATAGAAAGGAAAACCTTAAGGAAGATATTAAACAAACTGATGAAGGTAGAATTATCTGTAAATAACAGATTTAACTGAATGGCCAGAGTTTGAGAAAATCTGGCCCCATTTCTAGAAAGAGCTGACCGGTACCAGAACCAGATGTTTTTTTTTCACTATCCAGCCAGACAATCCGGCCATACTAAATATCCAGTGCATCCCTATAGTTAAGTTGAGAGATTGTCTCTGGGATGATGTATTGTGGGCAATGGTAATATAATTGTATTCTGCAGGTCTGCCTTTGATTAGGATTGTCTATGTACTGTCACATTAAAAATGCAAATATTACAATAACACAGTTGTGTGTGTGTCGGGGGGGGGGGGGGGCAGATGAAAACAGGATTGTTGGGGGGGATGAAGACAGGACTACAGCAAACCTATGGGGTGGGGCAGAAACAGCTTTATTAGCCTTGGGTGTCTATAAGCCTGTAGTTTTACTAGGATAAAATTTGCAAAGGGCATTATTAAGTTAGCCATGACCTATCATTCTTCTCTGACCTAATGGATATGTTGTACTTATAGTGAACAGTATTTGAGTGAAGGATTCATGCAGTTTTTGTCCTAAGATTCCATGCAAATATTTTACACTCGCACCGTATCATCAAAATTGTTTTAATTAGCCTGTTCTGAAGGTGTAGTATGGTATATTAAGATAGTTACCTTAAGGTCTCAAAAACGTCAAAAAACTAAAATACTAAAAATATCTCCTAGACTGGAGGCTATGACTCATCCCAGACCTTGTTAGTTGCATCTAAACTACAGTACACATTCTTTGACATCCCTATGATTACATGTAAGTTTTAGAAATTATGAGTAAAACATTCTGCAACAGATGCATTGTTCCTGGTGAGTATAAATTCAGATGAGCTGGCCCAAAGTGTGTGTTATACAGTATAGGGAGCTCATGTGATGATTTACTGTCAGGCTTGTTTTATCAGTTTGTTTACATGCCAAGAAGGGACCTTCCTTTAAAGGAAGCTGGGAGTAATAAGTCGAGGGGCATCTGTGGGAGGGAACAGGGGATACTGTTGAAAAAAAAAACTCATTTTTTAAACTATACCTAGAATTACATTGTTTTGAGTGACTTCTGTATGATTATTTTCTGCAAACTTAACGAATTTAAGATGCAGTTGAATTATTGTTGTGGTCATTGAAAAGCCCTTGAAAACTTCTTGGTGTTATTCTTCACTAAAGCATGTAACACCTTGTATAATTTACAGTCACTGAAGCAAAGTTTGAGCTACGGTTAGCTTAATTTGTAAGATCCATTTTAGTACGGTAACCTTGCCTCTGCTTCATTACATTACGTCCATTGATTTGTCGTTTCTCTACACTTATGGCTTTTCATTCCTGCCTTAAGCAACTAAGTTTTCTTCGTTTCAAACAACTCTTGAATTTCACCATTTGAAGAAATGTTTGAATTTTAACCATTTGAAGAAATATATCAAAACCAAACTTGAAACTAACTTTCTTTTAGTCTCTGGTGTGCACGTAAATGCCTTTGTAACTAGTCAACATTGTCCTTAAAGAGTTCAAATAGGGAAATATGTCACATGCTCAAGATTTTCAGCCATATACCTTGTAATATCTCACAGCATCGCTCTTTTAAAGCAAGTTTCACTCTTAAACACAGTTAATTTCATTCTTTGGTGGAGTGAAAATTCACAAATTTGCAGGGGTGAAACAATTTCACTCTTTTGAAAGTGAAATTCACTTTTTTACGGAGTTGTCCCTCGCTACAGCACACACTTGGAAAGAGTGAAAATTCACTCCTGCATTAAAGTGGGTTTTCACTCTCGATTTTAGACTGTATCTGGAAAATGCAGGACTTCCTCGGAAAACTGACTCGCCTTCAGTAAAAAATATCGCGTGCGATTACATATGATTAACCAAAGATCAATGCGATGTCGAATTTAATATTGCTTAGTAAAGCTAACAGCCCTGTGTCAATGCTACACCCCATTTGTAAGACAAGTGTACATTTCATGTGTCGTATTATCTAGACCACAAAAATGGTGCAATGAAATCATGTCAATTGAAAACGATATCAATAATAGCCGATGTAAAATCAACGATAAAAACCTGAAATCGGGCATCGGCAGTCTATCTGAAATGTCTGAAACTTCCCTAGAAAACTTCCGGCCCCTTGCAGTATAGGTCAACTGATCGTTGCGATCCACGTAGTACCATAGTGGAGGACCTAGGAAATGGTCAACTAAATATTTCTTTAAAAAATCTGATTTGTCCGTTTTAGGGTTTAGCTTTGTATAAATAAGATCTTCATGTAAAGAGCAAGCAGACAAAGGCTTGAGGATGTTTCGGGGGCTGAGCCATTGTTGCCTTAATGTATTTGAGTATGCTTCTCCCCCTAAAAATATTTCGCCCCAGAATATTTTTGCCCCTCTTCAGAATCTTGTCTGGCTACGGGTGTGCCGGGCAACCAGCTTGGGGAAGCCGGGGAAGGGGGAACCACATAGACACAGAAGGATCGTCGTCCTGGGAGTGGAGTCAATTAAGGAAAGGGTGTTTTTACTTATGGTAGATACGGCCACGGTGGCCAAATCGTGCTGATTTAGGCTACATCTCTTTTTCCGAATTGAATGGTATTCTTTTCTCTATTTTTTTTTGCAATAAACTACTCATTGGTGGAGGAACGTGTCCCCTGCAGCCCCCCCCCCGTAGACAGTGGCGTAGCTAGATATTTTTGTTGGGGGGGGGGAGCAAAAAAATTCCGACAGATTATAGTTATCTTGAAGTAATAATGTACTATCTAAGCGTAGCGCCACCATCATCTGGCGTGTAGCGCGCGGAAAATCCCCGAGATTGCCTTAAATCTCCAAGATTGCCTTAAATGACACTTCTAGGCCTAGTCGGTAACCATTTCGATGTGTAATTTGCTTAAAAACATAAGAAGTGTTGTAAGTAAACCCCTAGGAATATAATTTTAGCTACTAATTTCTGTTGTAAGAATTTTTAATTAAGGTGGTAAAAATTTCCGACAGAGACTAGATATTTCCGATAGAGGCCTTCGGAGGCTTTGTGGGGGGGGGGGGGGCGACCGCCCCCTGCCCCCTCTAGCTACGCCACTGCCTGTAGATGCGTGTCTGCCACAGTTTCTTGCAATGGGCACGTATCCAAAGTACCGACGGGGGTGTGAGAGAGCTTCC
Organism: Holothuria leucospilota; assembly: GCA_029531755.1. Lineage (NCBI taxonomy): Eukaryota > Metazoa > Echinodermata > Holothuroidea > Aspidochirotida > Holothuriidae > Holothuria > Holothuria leucospilota. The sequence continues at coordinate 51,319,079 of CM055961.1, forward strand.
ATGGACAATTTTTTCCCGGGAAGAGGTGAGATAAATTCATTCATTATTACAAAAGTAATTTTGAGCTTTCAGGCTTGAGGCGAAATCTTTTAAAGGCACCGCACTCCCACCTTCGTCTTTGGCTACGAAATTGCTTGGCAGCGATGCCCCTGTGGTGCAAACTCCCGGTTCTCTTAACACTTGACAACTCTTTCATGTTATGGACAACAAGTTGAAAGGTTTTAAAACTAGCCAGACCGACGATAAACGGCCCTTTGTTGGGTAACCGCAACGTTCTTTTCTTTTGAGTGCCACGAAAAGTGGGGAAGTTCATGCATTCAACAAGAACAATCGGTTTTACTCTAAACGGAAAGTCAAACTGCATTTAGAAGGCTTCTACCAGTGTTATGAATGATCTCAAATCGCACAGGCCTTTTCAATAAAGCTGCGAGTGAGCGGATTGTATAGCCAACATCCGACTGTTCAGTTACTACACATACATCAATAGAACAGTTATCTGCAGGGAGGCAGCACACATTTAGATCAGCCTGGTCAGAGATCTCAGGCGAGATAAGTGCGGTCAATCTTCACACCTTGAATAGCATAGGGAGGGCTTGAGTAAACAAATCCCAAATGCAGTGAGTTCTGTACAGTCAACCTCTCATGTATATATATAAATATATATATATATATATATATATATATATATATATATATATATATATATATATATATATACAAATGCGTTTGTATCTCAGTAGTTGACTGAAAATGATTTCTTTATGTGATTGGGATGAAAGCTATTAAAATGAAGATAGCAGTGTCTGTCAGTAGGTTTGTTGCAAACCTTTGTAGAAATAACACCTTTTTTTCGGGGGAACATCAACATCTAAGATATTGTTACATGAAGATTGCATAGTGAATCTGATTGTGGGATGTGGGCCGTTAGCTAACTGGACGAAGTTTTGAAGCTCGCCTAGACTTTTTTCCCAGATTAAGACGAATGGAGTAAATTACATTCGAATTCAGCAATAAATCAATACACACACACACATAAATCACTAATTGCGGATTATGATGAGATATCGTCTGAAAACAAAAAGCATCATAAGGCGACAAAACCGACAAAGACACTATGCCGGTGGGAAGGCGTAACACTATGGCGGTGGTTCTCACTCAAGGCCCTTAGGACCGCATGCGGCCCCCGGACCCTGTGGTCGCAGCCCCTGCATTGATTTTAAGTTTTGAGAAAAATCGTATTTGACAAAACTTATCGAAGTAGTACATCAAATTATGTAATTAAGTCACTACTTGACTCCTTTTGATGGATTGCTGGGTTGCCTACTTGACAGAATGAGTGGTATATATTCCTAGGTCAGTCATGTCTAGCCAAGACTAATTTTGTGTCCCTTGTTGTTGACAATCATTTTATGTACACAGTGGCATGTATTCATGTGGTGGTGCATTGTGGAGTATTCATAGGCCTGTTTGTAGTGACAAAAGTTTGTAGCAAATGTATATCACAAAAATTAAATTGCAACGTGAGGTGAATGTACAATTGACGTATCATGTTAAGCGTTTGTTGACTGGTGACTAAACTTAGAATTTCTTCAATTTATATGCCGGTACTAACAATGTCTTAGCGAAGTTTTATAATATATGATCTCACCCTTAGCATAGCTATGTAAGATGAAACATAATCATTCAAAGCTTTTCTTGACTTTTACAGCACTCGAAATCAACAGCCTCCTTCTCTATCTGACCACATCTTAGAATAACTGGTCAAGAGCTTCCTCATATATACAGGCCGCTAACTAAGGATAAGTGCAGAGCTTTTGTGTGTTTATCCGTTTCAGAGTGCGGCTTCATCAACAACCTACTTAGTTAGGAATGCCAGATGTTGTTAATCCTACAACGCCAATCGGAGCTTGACTGGTACCATAAAGTATGTAATTCCCCCGACGACCAGCCGCAGCAACAAACTTCTTGATTTTGTCCTGTGTAGGGCATATTGCCCAACATACAATAAAGAATACCATTGCCTACTTTCTTCAATAGCAACCCCAAAATTTTCGGGGCCCCCTGTGGGATGGGGTTGTATAATATGCCCACGGTATTCCCCCTGTCATAAGAGGCGACTAAAGGGGAGGACTTGCACTGTATCTGAACTGAATTTGAAACCGAACTTGAACTGTTTTTGAAATGGTATGTAAACTTTACGTTAATACCTGGTTGAGACTATATCACACATTCGTGCTGGTGTGTCATTAAATCTAACCTAACAAACCAAAATTTTCGGAATGCTTCATGCGCCATATTTACGAGTTTGCTATCCTTTTGGAAATAGGCCGTACGGTCGGGGAGCTTGACATCCACCAGGCCCCACCCCTTTTTCAAGAGGCAAATTTGTGGTGAAGAGCGCAGATTTCCTGCAATCTAGAGCGCCTGGAAACCAAAATTTTCTTACCTAAGAACCAACCATGGTGGGACTGAGGTCAGATTAGTCCAGTCGGACACTGCAACAGTGCAAACTGTCCTCTAAACAGCTTGAGAACCACTCCCTATGAAACTTTTGTATCTCTCTGCCTCTGTTTGCGTAGATACAACTAGTTTCAGGACCTTTAAAGTATGTATTTCGCTCTGTTGTTGTCCTCCCTTAAAGCCCTGAGATCCCTCTGCAGCCCTCGACCTCTTCCCAGTCTCCCCATTTGGCCCGCACCCTCAAAAAGTTTGAGAACACTGCTATATGGTAAAGTTCTACTCAGGGCACAATGTACATTGGATTTATCAATGTATACAAAACTACGTACACCTGTCCATGAACACGTATGGCTGAGGAGCCATTAAATACATGCAACAGAGGTCATTGGTTTACCAGAGACATAGCACATACACACAACACAGTGAAACTCCTTTATATGTATTAAGCACAGCAATATGGTTTTGGCTAGCCTACACAAGAACTACTACGAAAAAACAAAGAAAAAAATCACCTTTGTTAGGAACTCTTTCAGATCGACGTCCAATATGTCATCAATTGAGATCTTCCCAAACTGTTCATCTCTAGGTCGGTCCAGAATACAATCAATGACTGCTGGATGTAGAGGAAGCTTGAGAGGAACACCATTGATTATACCTGCTGCTATATTTCCTAGGACTTCAAACATTCCAGAGTACAGCAACATTTGATTGTTGCTTGGAAGAAGGTTGTGAGAATGTGTCCCAAAGAACATGTTGAGTTCAGCAGCATGCAGCTTGCGCATTAAGATTCTGAAATTTTCCCGAATCGGTCCACCCGCATCAACTGCTTTTTCTCCAACAAAACGTACAGAGATTGGACGGTTGCTTTGAAACTTGTTCTTGAAAAAGGCTATGTTGTCCTCAAACAGTGTGTCTCTAGATACATATAAAATTTGTGATGGATTATTACCAAATCCTAACAACTGTCGAATGGTTTTGACTGGGTTTGCAGACTCCATCTTAGAGGAACTCCTCATGGTCCCTGACATGACAGTTCCTCCTCAACCACGGCAGCTAAGGGAAAAAGGAAGGGAGAAGGGCAATTGTAGGAATAACCTAAAACTTTTGCTTAACTGCTGCTTACTCACCGGACAACTGATCACACTATTACATGATTTTTAAAGGTAATTAGCTTAGCTTCAGAAGCCACATAAACCAAAAACATCAACTGACCCTACTTTATATGTCTATCAGGGACATACAAGCAGGTATTTACTGGTATGTTCCATATGTTGATAATTATCATACCATACTGGTTTTCAATACATGCGATTGATAATACATATGAACCACTCGTGTGGTTGACCTTTGACCTCCACCAAAAGCAATGAGGACCATGTACTTGATATTGGCAATCCACATACTATCTATAAGATCACTCTCATTTATCATTGTGAAGATATCATGTTTAAAAGGCTTTAAACTGTAATGACCCAAAAGAATTGGACCTTCATCAAAAACAATAGGTGTAATTTATTCAATATAGGAAATTCACATGCTAAGTATGAGATCCCTCACAGTTACCACCCACTGAGATACTCTATCCACAGTTTTCGACATTTTGACCTCTAGAAACCGTAAATGACTGTTGACTCCCAACAATTTTAAGCAACAGGGATCATCTACTCAATACGGGTAATCTACATGCTAAGTATGATGTATCCCTCATGTTACCCTGCTTGGGATGCTGTGTTTACGAGGTATTATTGACCTTTTGACACGAGGACCCCAAACGACATTTGACCTCCACCAAAGACAATAGATATCACCTATTCCATAGGGGAAATTTACATGCTAAGTATGAGATTCCTCGGAGTTACCGTCATTAAGATATCCTCCATACCAGGTTTCAATCTACGCGCTAATGGTGCGATCCCCATGAATTACCACTGACTGCATGGTCAGGTGGTTGGAGGTCTGGGGATGACCCCTACCTGTCCGGTTCATACTGAAGACTTAAAAAAGAACCTACTGTCGTTGTGCTTTGTGCTCGTCATAAGCAACGGAGTAGGAAAAACAAGACAGAGATGGGCTACAACTGAAAAAGAGAACTGTGGCCGGCCGGACTTTAACCAGTTGCTTAGAAACTGACCCACGAAACCTCATCGAACTGTAACCTAAGAATTCCCCATTTATCATTTTTACAAGATTTTGAGCTTTTGACCTATGATGACCCCATATGGTCTTTGACCTCAACCAGTCATCTACTCAACATAGAAAATGTGCATGGAAAGTATGAGATCCCTCACATTTATCCTTATGAGGATATCTTGTTAGCAGGCAATTTCCAGGTATTATACAGTTTGTCATCAGGTTCACCCAAGTGACCGTTACCTCCTACTTGACCACCTACTTCATAGTTGCAACCCACATGCCAAGTATGAGATCCTTCAGCGTTACCCTTCTTGAGGTATCTTGTTAATGAGCGAAGTGTCACATACACATATACATACACACCCACACGCACACTCAATGCCTTACGGGGTAATGGGAAAGGAGCCGGTAGGGAATGCAAGGGAATTTCCCAGCAGCGAAGCTGTCCGTGAAGGAACTCAGTAGAAGGACATGCTTGAGGGGGGCTGCGTTCCAAGGCAGACACGTGCAGCCGCCCGTGACTTCTGTTTGCAGTGACAGAATTTTCGGGCAGCTACGCCAGTTTCGAGCTCCGCGTGAGCTAGGAAAGACGTGCAAGAGCGGAACTCCCGCCGGCTACCCTGGTACCCGCTAAGGCCACGTTGGTGAGCGCACCCACATTCACATACATACACATGTATGCCATCATAGGAGGAGAGGTACTGTATGAGGAAGGGTCAAAACAAAGGAGACAGTAATGAGTCCTCCAAAGCCTATACTTCACCCAGGCAGCATCTTCATACATTTTAAAGTCTGCATCATAACTGTTATAAAATGATATCTTGGTGAATGTGTGGGGATGGGGGGGGGGGGGGGATAGCTGCCAAATAGTTTTTGTGAGATCAATTAAGCATGGAACAGGTTGGCATGTGCTTTCTGGTCACAAGACAGAATGTTTGTTTTGTTGTGTTATGTGTATGGTTAATTATACAGGCAGCTGCTCCTAAAAGGATAGCCCACGAAACCCCAGTTCATTTAAATCAATGACTGTTTGATAACCAACAATACCCTATTCAATCGATTCACTGAATGAAGCCACAATCACTTTATATCATATGTTGTGTTACTGATCCTTACCAGAACACATCTCACACCCTACAGCAGAAGTAGGATTGATGAATGTGCATCTCTGACATACAAAGCCTTCATTCTGTCCAAGGTTTTCTTCTATGGAAAAAATAAAAAACATAAAAGATGAGCTACTACACAGCAATAAAGGTATGGTAATGACGAATCCACCTTCCTTGTTAAGATTTATCCATTGGTCACTCAATATAACGAGTAACAGAGATCGTGAAACATTCTCATGCATAACCTGATGTCTTGTGGCAGTTATTGCTCTGTACATGCTCAGCCCATGTGGTTTTCTGAGGTTACAGTTGAATAGCACATTACATGGTAAGTGTATATTCCTTGAAGCAAGCAGTAAATGGTTCATGTCATTGTATTGGGGGCATCACAGCAGCTTATATCATTATTAGAAATCAACAGTGGTCAATCAGAAGTCGTGACTATGTACATTTGAGCCTTGTGACATGCAGTGTTCAAAGAATATCTTTATAGACACTGGGTTTCATCACACCAGTATGCTATGAGGGAACTGTCATATCTGGTAAATAAGGACCAGTTGTATCAGTAGCACTTCAAGCATGTAATCAAGAATAAAGTTCATAAAATACACGGCTCCTTACATTCCATGAAAACACTCTTCTCATATTTTACACTGACTTCACCCTGATGAATTTACAAAATTTCACAAAAGGTAGTGTGACCTACATTATTCGACATCAAAAAGTTATTGATATCATCATTTATGTTATAGTTATGAATCGGGCCACTCTCTCTGTTGGGTCAAAGAAACCCCATGCTTTCCTGACCCTGATTTGAAATACTTTTGTCGATGTCCCATACCTTTTTCCTCATTGGAAAGGGGACAACTCTCTTTAATCATTCAGATTTCCAGGTAGTGGGGAATCCTGTCATACTACTGTAAGTACGTACACACCAACGATGACTGCCAACTATTTCATGGCTCGCACTGTTTTTAATCCATGTTAGTACCATGAACACAAAGGCTTCATTTTTTGCCAAACTGGGGAATGCTTTGTTACACAGGCCCATCCTTAATATTTATGTGTTAACTACACTACTTTTTACGATGTGTTCACAATTTCACAATGCTGACCTTACTGTCACATGACCTTGAAGCACACCAAGCTTAAATAACTCCCTTGCAATGTCGTGTTTCAGTCTTTGACCCCTTGTGACCACAAATGAGTTGCGGCCACCAAAACAAAAGGGTGGACTCTTGACATTACAAATCTATGGGGGGAAGTGGGGCACATTGAGACACAAAAGTTATTTTTCATCATCACTCACTCACCAAACCATCGAATCAATTGACAATTTACAGTTAGTATGGCCACTCAAAAGTCTTAATACAACCCAGTTTATAGGTGGTGACTCTTCATGCAAAGGTCATTTAAAGCGTCATATATATTTCCTGAACTTCTCACTGTGCCCCACGAGTACGAGTGGGATGGGGGGGGGGGAGGGGGCACAGTGAGACAGGACATGTAATTTAAGGAACAAAATATCCCAGCCAACATGTAGTTAGTTAGATGGGATTTAATGACACACCAACATAAATGTGTTATATAGTGTCAGCCAGACAAAAAGGCAAAGTTCAAATACGGTTCAATTTCGGCTTCAAATAAAATTCAAATACCGTTCAAGTCCTCCCCTTCAGTTGCCTCTTACAACAGGCGGGGGATACCATGGGCGATGCAACCTGCCTGTTATGGAGCATTTACTATACTTGCACACTATGCACAACATCAACTCATTCCCTCTTTCAATGGACCAGTTGCAAATGGTGTCATGTTTTGGTGTCTCATTGTGCCCCACACTCCCCAAGATTGCCATAAAATCCATTATATCGATAACCATAAGTCACTATATTGCTGTAATATGAGCAGAGAGGCAACACCAATGGTCATATAACTGATCTATGAAGAACCAGTAAGCCAGAATGTTTAGTGATTCCTTGCCTATGATATCTGGTTACAAACATTCTAATTTTTCACCATGATAAACATGAAATCCCTTGGTTATCCTATTTGATATATTATGTTCATGTCGTCAAAACCTTTGGAAATTTTGTGACCCAGCATGACCCTTCACCTCCATTTAAAACGATAGGATCAGCTACGTCATCTATGTGGCCATATACCTGCTAAATATGAACAATCCACACATCAAGTATGAGATTGGTTGCAGACTTACAATTATCCTCCTTAAAACAGATTTACAAGTTTTGATCTTTTGACCTACTGCGATCACAAATGACATAAAATCTCCACCAAAACCAAACGAAGTATCTTCTCAACATGGGCACTCCACATGTCAAGTGTGAGATGTTTTACAGTTACGCTTCTTGAGATGCATCATCTTTTCACGATTTTGACCGATTGCTCTCTGATGACCCCAAATGACATTTGACTTCTATTATGAACACAAGGCATCATCTACTTAATGCATGCAGTGTACATGCTACATATGAGATCTCTTGCAGTTACCTTCATTGAGATATAGTGTTTTACAAGGTTTTGACCCTCTGACCTATGGTGACCCGAGTGACCTTTGAACTCCTTCAAGAACAATAGGAATCATCTTCTTGATGTGGGCAATCCACATACCTAATATGAAATTCCTCAGAGTTACCCATCTAAGAAATAGTGACCTTTGACCTCTACTAGAAAAAACAGGGATCATCTGCTCAATCTGAGCAATGCACATACTTAGCATGATCCATCACAGTAACCCTTCTTGAGATATTGTGTTTACAAAATTTTGAATGTTTGACCTATGGTGACCCGAATTGACCTTCGACCTCAAATAGGGAAAATAGGGTAGGATCATTTACTCAGTATGGGTAATGAACATGCTACATATGAGATGCCTCCCAGTTACCATTCTTAGGATACAGTGTTTACAATGTTTCGACCGTCTGACCTCTGGTGATCCCAAATGACCTTCCACCTCCACCAAAAACATTACGGATCATCTACTCAATATGGGCAATCTACATATCAAGTGTGATATCCCTCACAATTATACTTCTTGAGATGTTTGCTTTTCAGGGTTTCGACCATTTGACTTCTGGTGACCCCTAAAGAACTTTGAACTCCACTAGGAACAATAAGGACAGTCAATCAATATGGGCAATGTACAAGCTAAGTATGAGACCCCCCACAGTTACCCTTCTTGCAGTATTGTGTCTACAAGGTCTTGACCGTTTGACCTTGGGTGACCCCAGTGACCTTTGACCTCCACCAAAACAATCAGATTCTTCCTCTCAATACGACAAATCTACATATTCAATGTAAAAAAGCATCGGTCATTCCTAACTTGAGATATCGTGATTACAAGGTTTCAGCCTTTGAATTCTGGTGACCTCAAATGACCTTTGAACTCCATCAAAAACTATGGGGTTGTTTCTCTAAAAATGACAAATCTATATACTCAAAAGTGTCGGTCATGCCTTCCTCGATATATCCCGATTACAAGGTTTTTGGTCTTTGGCCTCTGGTGACCACAGATGATCTTTGACCGTCACCAAAACAATAGGGTTGTTCCTCTTATCATGATAAATCTATGTAACAAATATGAAAAGTGTTGGTCATTCCTATCGTGAGATATGAGATTACAACGAGCAACACATAGACACGCACATACACATTCCTTGCCTGCCTTCGGTGAGGAATCAAAACGCTGTGCTGAACAGTAGCAACCATAAGACCAAAGAAAGAGTCACAACTGAGCACACATGGTGTCTGATAACATATTTAGGCTGAGCTATGTTTGATCAAGCACGCATCATCAGGTAAGACACTGTACAGTTTCTTCATCTGGAAATTTTTACCTCATGAAAAAAAAGGTCAAAAGACAGTGATATGCCCTTTAAGGCCATTCTCTAAAAGTTTCAAATACAAACATGTACAATACCAAGAAACATGAAACCCTTTTAAAAAATCTCCATGGTATCTGACGACTCAGATTACAGCTTCCATGGATTCCTACACCCATATTTGCACTTCATCGAAACACTTACCGTCACTACAAGTTGCTTCAGCAGCTGGCATCTCAGAAAGATCATCTTTCCTTTCTTTCTGTAGGAAAAGACAAAATGTAGCTAAGTTATTTCTACAACTTGATACAAAATGCACTGAGATTACTGTAAACCAATAACTTATATTACACCTCATTTCTACTTTCCTGCATGACATAGCTTGGACATCACATAAATCTAAAACCAAAAAGCCAAAAGGCTTAATGATTTATAATTGCCGAATGATACACTACACTGTTACAAAGATATGAATCACACACATGACAAGTATTAGACCGCTCACATTATCTTCCTTAAAATATGTTTACACTGTTATAACCTTTTGACCTACTGTGACAGCAAATGACCTTTGACACGATCCATCAAAAAAAAAAAGGAAGTATTCGCTCAACGCAAATTGTTAGCCACACATCAATTGTGATAACCCTCACATGATAAGTATCAACACCAAGGCAACACTAATGGGAATGTAGCACTGCTTTACTTTTATCAAAACCAATTCATTCTGTAAAGTGTTAAATCATTAAAGATGAAACTAAACTTACAATTTCTTCTCCATAATCACTCTCATCACTTGAAATGACAGTCTGAAAAAAATGAAGTACTGACATAAGAAGACTAGTTGTTCTGTAAGAATGATTAGCAAGCTGGTAAATCTAAAATTCTCACTTGCACTGTGCAATAAATACAGTACTTCTTAGAGAGTGTTGTTAAAATTCTTCCTATGGGAAGGAAAATTATGTCAAAAATCCTTTCACTATTGCATCCAACAAAAGCAAAATAACGTAAGTAACAGGCATTGTTTTTTTTTTCTAATTATAAGAATACATTGCATCAAAATAATCAATTTGAGAGAACTTGACTCAATCGAAAATTTCAATGGTATGCATGTGCACAGCAAGCGCGAAGTGCGAGCCCCGAACAGTTGGGGTCCAGGGGCCTGCCGTAGGGCCCCTGGTGGGGGTCCGGGAGGTGAAGCCCCTGGAAGCTTCTGGGGTTTGGTATTTCGATCAGCAGCACCAGAAGATGGTTTCAAACGGCAAAGTTTCGAATATAATGCTCCTGCAGTATGTTTTGGTATGTTTGCTTGCTTAGTGATGATAATTAAGCAAATAAAAATATTCTATTTAAGCCTAGTCAAAAGGATAACTGGCCATAAAAATTTGGTTGCATGCACAAAACTTGGTTGCCGTGTACACTATATTTAACTTGTAACATAGTCATGTTCACCACATCACCTATCTGCCCACCTCACCATTTCATGGCTACTTGTACATAGCCTATTTTCCTCCGTTAAAGTTACTGTATTTAACATCACATTTTCACTAAGCTTCTAGTCACTGCTTGGGTATCAAAGCCCTATCTGCTACATGATCAATCGTACCACCATAAGCTATGGTTCCAGATACCATGTTATGACTCAGCAGACAAATTTAACACCACATCGAATGGAACACCTGCTACATAATTTCGATTGAATGCCTAATATCGAGCCTGTAATTGGTCGAGCTTTGACTATTGGGTAACTCCCTCGGTTCAATAATTACCACAATATTGTGAAATTGAAGGGAACCATAAAGCCAGAAGACGTTGTGATTCCTGGCTGCATGATATAAAAAAATACAAATATGAATCGTCTACATGACAAGCATGAGATCCCTGCAGTTATCCTTTTTGAGATATCACGTTAATCTGGTCTAAACCTTTTGAAATCTTGTGACCCAACATGACCTTTCACCTACACTTAACACAGTATGATCAAATATCCTATATAGCCATCTACATGCTACATATGAACAACCCACAGGTAAAGTAGAGACCCCTCACAGTTATCCTCCTTAAAATGGCTTTACAAGGTTTTTGCCTTTTGAACTATTGTGATCCCAAATGACCTTTGACCTCCATCAAAACCAAAGGGAAATATCCCCATCAACATGAACAGTTAGCCACATGTCAAGTGGGAGATCCCTCACAGATATCCTTCTTGAGAGAACATGTTTTCAAGGTTTGACCATTTGACCCCGGTGACCTAAATGACCTATGACATCCACTAAGAACAATATGGATCACCTCCTATTTGCAATCAACATGATATGCATATTTCTCATAACTACTCTTCTTGAGAGATGTTTATAAATTTTGACCTTTTGACCGATGATGACCCCAAGTGACCTTTGACCTACACCAAAAACAACAGTGGTCATTTCATCCATATGGCCAATCTACATGCTAAGTATGAGATCTCTCAAATCTATCCTTCTGCAAATATCATGTTTAAGAGGTTTTGACCTTTTGATCTCTGCTGACCCAAATGACCTTTGACCTCAGCCCAAACAATAGGGATCTTTCACTAAATGCATGAAAAGAATATAATAATATTGACCTCCATCAAAGCAGTAGGGTTCTTACTCTCAACATGACAAATCTATACACCACATATGAAAAGTGTTGGTCATTGCTATCTTGAGATATCGTGATCACAAGGTTTTTTTTTTACCCCATGTGACCTCAAATGACATTTGACCTCCATCAAAATGAATTTTGTAGATGCAACTCCTATTCTTCATGTGGCATATATGTAATATGATAAAAAAGATGGGACATCAATTTCACACCAAACTTCCATCTCCAGTCTATCTCCGACTGTCCGCTTTTAATGTGTGGCATTCTTGCTTGAGCATGTAATGTAGTGTCAAGTATGTGCTGCACAAACTGAGCATGCCAATCAGCAGAGATTTGAGGCACTGGCTTTATATGATGGAGCACTCTCTTCCATACTTGTATTTTCTGCCTTGTGAGATATCATATTCCAAGATTCGGGGTCGTAATTTGAATCGTAAATGGAAACAATTTCCAGTCACGGTTGTAAATAACATTTGCACTCACGATACTGATTTCAGGACATAAAGAACAAAATAGTTAAGTCTATATTATAGTGTGTGCAGTGCAGTTCAAGAATAAATTGTACCTCAGAGGAATTTTGTAGTTTTCGATCGGGACACAGGTACACAGTCTTGTTACTGAAGATTTCACATATTTTTGCTCCATCAAGACGCTCATCAGGTCTGATCCTTGGCTGCAATAACTCAATGCCTTCTGCCTTCTTGATACAGAATCTTGAAAGGGAATGTAAAGTAACTTTATGAAAAATCATACCCGATACACAAAATGCCACTTTGAGAGACACAGGGTTGGCGATTTTATTTATTTATTTTAAATATAAAATCCATTTTTTTTAAATTTAAATCACATTCTTTTTTTTCAAATCATTTTTTTTTATTCTTTATATCATGTCATTGGGCAATACCGCACCTTAACATTTTCAATGAATATGCCTTCTTTTGCTAATTTCATTTCTTTTCTGTCCAACATAGAACCTACATACAATGATGGCTTGTTTTCATCATTGTAAAATATTTTTAAAAATCTTGGGGTACCATTGGTATTGTTGTGGCATTCTGTGAATGGCAACATTTCTCCTGTGCTTATTCTGCTTTTGCTATACAGCTCTCAATGAATATCTTCCGGAACCACATATGTGATCACTATTTTTGAGCAATGCATTTTTGAACCTTTGTATGATTCCAGATCCTTTCAGAGAGCTTCTATGGGATGGGGGAATGCAATGTAGACAAAGACATTGTAGCTATTGTGGATGATTTGTGCTCAATTCCGTTACTTCTTTTGATGGAAAGTGCGCTCCATACCCTCCAGGACTTTTTTTGATACCATCATGCAGAACACTTTCATTGCATAGTGTTCAGTATGAAAGCAACACACGACATTACTGATATACAGTCCCTCACATGGATGTCTTTTGAAAATCTGTTCCCAATTGAAGTTAACCAACTTATTCATTCTTTTCAAGTGCTGAAAAGATGATTCTAAGCAATTTCAGTTTAATTTTGCTTTTTTCCTATGCCTAAAATTAAAACAAAAAAATGACAACTGCGATTTAAATCAGTGTTTACATCGGCATCAAAAATCCGAGGGGGATTTTCCCCCTTGCTTAATTTTTTGGTGGAGATTTTAAAAGTTCAAGGAGGACAGTTAGAATGTTGAAATGTTTCCAAAGTTTACATGTCCTTTCACATTTTGTTATATTATTGTTACTGTTTTTACTATTTTCCTTAAAAATGTTTGCAATTTTTCTGGCGTTAATTGAAATGTTTCAAGTGCTGCTTTACATTTTTTTCATTTCTTTGTATGAGACTATGCTGTATCGGTATTGCCAAAATGAAATATCGATATATCGATGACAAAGTATCGATAATGTCGATATTATACATAATTTTGTGATAAAATTTTGCGGCACAGGTACACACAGTAATTACAGTGTAGGTATGGGGAGACTGCATGTGTTGTTTGTATACACTTACTAATACCATATTCAGTTTAATTATCTTTCTCATGGAATGTTTGATGAATTGTATTCAATTTTCCAGCGAAGATTACGAAAAAATTAAAAATATTGTTGTCATAGTTATGTTTCCTTTTTGTCTTTTCTGTCTCCCATGTCTTACCTCTTTGGAATGTTTTCTGAAAATTTCCGCAAAGCCCAACTTTGTCTTGAATGTAATCCCAACTTCCCTGACGATACATTTGCTTGATACAATAACAGGCTACATTATGTTCGTCCATTCCAAGGTACTTGGCTTCAAGCACGTGAAATCATGAGCTCGCTGCATGCTCTGCGTGCAACTTAAGTTTGGCACCTGGATTCACGCCAGTAGCCATTCAGAATGCTTTTATGAGAGTCAGTGTAGAGACCACGTGCGTCACGTCTGCTCATACAGTGAGGCCTGGGATGGCGTTGGTCGCTGAATACAGTAGTAGCTTAGTGGACAGTTGTATCTTAGTGGTTATCGATACCGTAAAGTATCCGAGACAGGAATTACTATAGCTATTATCGATACCATTAAAATCTGAGGGATTGGGATTATCTGTATTTTGTAATAGTGAAATTTATCAAATATTGACGGTACTAATGCTTGTTATAGCACCCTGGTAGCTTACTCGTTAAATATCGACATGGTTAAATTATCAGTGTATGTGTCTATCTGCTTCCACTACTACAGCATTCGTGTTCGCTCACAATGTCTGCGGTAAAAAGCTATTTGTTTTGACGTCGGTGTCACGAGAGGTGAACTTACATACGTAGGGCTAGCTGTAGTATGTAGTAATATTGGGTTAGGGTAGGACGTTAAACTGCATCCGGTTGTGGAGCTTGTTAAAGCGTGGGGATAATGAGGTTACCCTTTGCCACAACTGCCTTCAGGGCACCCTTGGGCAAGGTGCACCTGTATTTGCCCCGGTGCTTTTTAAGTGCTGTTGCCTTTGGGCGTAGTGTTGCCTTTGGGCGTAGTGTTGCCTTCGGGCGTAGTGTTGCCTTCGGGCGTGGTGTTGCCTTCGGGCGTAGTGTTGCCTTTGGGGCGTAGTGTTGCCTTCGGGCGTGGTGTTTCCTTTGGGCGTGGTGTTTCCGTCGGGCGTGGGGTTGTCATTGGGTGTGTGGTTGTGGGAGTTGTTTTGGTGGGAGGTTGGTCTGTTGGGTCTTTGGGTTGTTGTCAGTGTGTGTGTGGTTCTGTTGTTGTAATGACATAATTTCTGTTTGTTGTAGTATGTGGATAGTTTTGCTTTATGTTCCTGTCCGATCCGGTTTTGAGTTTAGGACTTTTCTGTTTGCATGTGCCGTTTCGATGCACTTAAAAAGCTAGGGTGGCCGGGGGGAGGTTGGTCTGTGGGGTTGTTGTCAGTGTGTATGTGGTTCTATTGTTGTAATGAACATAATTTTCTGTTTGATTTGGTGGTGTGTGGATAGTTTTGCCTTTATGTTCCTGTCCGATCCGGTTTGAGTTTGTTTTTTGTTTGTATGTGCCGTTTCGATGCACTTAAAAAGCCTCGACCAGCGAGGACACTCCCAACTCCGGTGAACTTGCATACGTAGGGCTAGCTGAGCCTATAAGCTACATGGAAATATTGCTAACAATGCATTGAGCATTGGTTTTGAATGTGCGTATCGGTCATGAAACACTACCACTGCCATGAAATATCGGTATTTGTGTTGTGTAGAATGTCGATATTATCGATATTTTTGTGGATCAAGTATTACAGTGTGTGATATATAATATCGACATTTTCTGTTGTATAGTGTTTTCTATATATGTATGTTGTTTCCCCACAATGAATTATTTTTCGGGGGGAGTCTCATTTTTTTTTTGCAGGGATCTCACAATCCCGTGCTCTAGGGTAAACACTGATTTAAATCATTGATTAAAAAAAAAAAAAAAAAAGATTTAAATTGTGATTTAAATCAGTGATTTGAATCGGCATCATTTAAATCAGCCAGCCCTGGAGGGGTACCGGCCCCTTCGTTACATTGATGTCTTCTTGTTGTTTGCCAAGAAAAGTCTTTGCAAGACAAATGTCCTCCCAGGCAAAATCGATAGGCCTGTACCACTAGTATAAAATGGACAAAATAAAACAAAATAAGTACAATCACTTCTCCCATTTACAACCTGAGATATACACACACTTCATTTCAATGGACCCTATGTCCTTTGTGTTAATGGATAAATGCACGCATCAGTAAAGTAATTGTAATTACATTTTGTGGAAAAAACAAACTTACATACAAAGGTACATTTTCTTATAAAAAGCAGTGGGCAGAATGTTAAGGCAAAACCAAGTTTTACCTACACTGCGGTTACAGATGATCAGTCGGCTGTTAATAGTACTGCAAATGCACTAGTACACAACAATATATGTTCCATGTACATTGTTCGCTACCCAGATCTGATCATTATTGCGCCGTATGTTTCTTTTCAAAGAGTACTTTTATTACCATGATTTTTCCTACCATCAAATCACATACGTTGGAGAAAAAAAAAAATTGTCAAAAAAAAAAAAAAAAATAGTTTTTCTTACGTTTTAAATATTTAGTAAGGCTTAAGTTATACCTCTGACAACAGAATCTTGACGTCATGACAATCGGTGCAAATATCGATGAATGTAATAGATCGATCAGCTATCACCATATCGACTGTGATCAGGATAACCCAACCTCGGCGGCATGCATAACACGGCCTTTCATAATACTTGCGGTCAGGTTACAGTATGAAAGGCTGTACGTGTTATGAATGCCACCGAGGTCAGGTTACACTGACTACATACCAGCCCAATGTACCCAAATATATAATGTACATGAAAAAAAGTTGAACTAATATCATACTGTACATTGTAGGGTTGTACTTGCAACGGTTGTGTGTGGAACATGTCAGAGAGGGTCCCTTGTAAAGCATCAGACACGAACTGCACGAGGTTTTGAATTTGCAAAGCAACCTCGACACAGGAAAAATACAGAACCAAGTAAGTTTATTAGTCTTTATATTGTTAGGCAGCAGACTGCTGAGATGTATGGAATTAAATGAGAAAACAAAATTAAATGAGGCAACAAAATATGTTGAGACAAACTTCAATTAGACAAAAACGTTCCATGCCGTTTTGGCGTTCCATAGAGATGTAGGCCTAATGTTGTGTGAGTGTGCTATGTGAAGTAATCTTACGAAGAAGTGTGTTCACACATACTCATCGTATGCATACACAGCGCACATACATAGCAAAGCAATGTTGATAGTGTGTCACATCAACTCGCAACTGCAGTCAAGAATTTAAGGGCATAATGTGATGTCATTGAAAATCTGGCATTCAGTTACATTGGATTCTTACAAGACGACAGGTCATATTTAATTTCTCCCAACAGTTGTGTTTTTCATCGATGTTTCACCTAAATACCAAATTAATCCCATTTGACCCTTGATTCAAGGCCTGGTATATCCATGAGACACTGATATTTTTGCATACAAAGAAGTGATACCAAATTCAGTATATGGGGCATCTATTTATTTACTACAAAGAAAATGGTAAACTTACGTTATTTGTTCTCCATTATCTGCTGTAAGCTTGTCAGAAAAGACATTGCTTAAGGCATCAAACAACTGGTTCTCTGTCCAAGACTTTCAAATTTAAATTTGTCTATGAGTAACCCATCATAATGAAGATCTGCTCGTGTTTTCCCTTTGACCACCTTTTTCATAACAAAAATATGAAATGAAAACTGCATACATCAATTTCAACCTTCGTAATCAGCTAGTGCATTTCAAATAAGACAACAAAAGTTTGTTACTTGCCTTTTCACAGTTACAGTGCAATGAGTACTTAGCTTTGTTTTCTTTTATAGTGCATACTGCTAGGATTTAGTTTACTGGACTGCCGAGGAGCATCGGGTGTCCTCTAGGAATACTGCAGCTTACAAACAGGAGACTGGTACTGAATACCTCCTTACATTTCTTTTGCAATACACAGTCAAGTCACCAGTATCTGCACATTTATTAAGTTACTGTGGCTCTGAGCAACTTTGATTAATCCAGACTTAAAAAGTTCAAATGATCTTTAATTAATGTCATTGCTAATAGATGCATTAACGTTCTTCTGTCTTCTACTTAAGATTTCCGTCGTTGCAAGTATATGTATACTAAAAATACAAATTCATATTGGGAATGAAATGGAAAGTTGTTCCCTCTTAATACCAGAAAGCCAAAATTAAGGCTGTTTGATTCCTTGTCAAAGAGGGGGTGCTTGTTAACCAGATGTGAACCCCTGAAATTTGTACAAGTTTCTTAACTATATTATTTTACTATGCATTCTCAATTTAGCCCTGCTGAACTCACATAAACCCACCCCCCCTCTCAAAATTGGAGAAAGCATTTTACTTTCAGATTTGTCTCTGCTTCCGCCCTTGTGAGATTATATTCACAAAGTTTCAGTTTTTGCCTCTGATGACCTCAAATGACCTCCACCAAAACGAAGGGTTCCTCATCTCAGCAAGAAAAAAATCTATGCTTCTATGCTTCCCATCTTACCTGTATCATTTTTTGGTCTTTGACAGCTGGCGACCACAAACAATGGTGTTCTTCCTCTCCAAGACAGCTATACTTACCAAACCCTTACTTCAGTGACTTCAGATGTCATTTGACCTCTGCTAAAAACAATATGGTTCTTCCTCACAAAATGACAAATTTATGTACCAACTACTAAAAATATCTGACATTGCTATCTTGAGATATTGTGATTACAAACCATTTGCAAGTTTTGTTTTTGCAGTTTAACCTCGCCCAATTCAAATGACATTTGACCTCCTTCACAAACAGTAGGGGTCCTCCCCTCAACGGGACAAATCAGTATACCAAATATGAGAAGTGTTGGTCATTCCTAACTTGAGATACTGTGATTACATTGTTTTCGGTCTTTGACCTATGGTATATATTCTCAGATGAAATAAGACTTCCATCAACCAGAATGCAAAAATGCATTGAGGTTTCGATGATACATATTCTATTCCAGATAAAGCCATGATGTCCCATATCTTTCAGTCAATGTTCAAATGCTATCTTAACGGGTTGGAAAAATACAGTTTTGTGTTCCTATTTAATCTTGATAATTCTTGGGTTAGGTTAGGTTATGAGGTTTAACGTCCCAGTTTCCAGCCAATTGGTTCAAGTCCAGACGACCACGGCCTTTTTTTCCAGTTGTGGCTCACTGGCTTGTTTTCTGGAAATTTGCATTTTGACATTTGGTGACCCCGGATGACGATCTTGTGAATTCTTGCTTTTTGACCTCTGGTGAACCCATGTAACATTCTTGAGAAATTTTTCTTTTTTACCGTTGGTGACCCCAGATGATCTTTGACCTCCACCAAAAACAATAGTGTCTCAATAACCCATCCTTACTAAGTATAAAATATATGCAAGCTTCCTACTTGGAGATACATGTTAACAAGGTTTTCAGTGTTTGACCCCCGTTGACCCCATATGACCTTTGACCCCCACCAAAAATGACAGGGCTCGTCTTCTAACCACAATGCATCCACATACTACATATAAAATCTATCCCATCTTTCTCCCTTGAGATATTGTGTTAACATATCATTCATCAATAGTTTGGCTGCGTATGCAATAAGCACGCATGTACTATCAAGGCGAGGTAAATTGCAAAATAAAGAGGAATAAACAGTCACCAGAACTTTTAGCAGTAAGATATAACAGAAGGAAAAAAAAGCAGGCGCAAAAAAAATACCCTATCTTGCCTAAAATCATCCTTCATTCAAGTGGGGTAGTTTTCTTGAAGTTAAACAACTGTTAGATTTTGGAAAAATTGTGATTAAAAAGACAGAAATACACTCGTTCATGCGAATTATATGATCAGAGACGCTCCCTTACAGACTCTTTTGCTTTCGGAAGGCATGCATACAGAGTGTCATTCACGTGTCATTTCTGTGGACAAAGGTTAGCAGAAAGAAACACTTGTGCAGCACGCCTAATTTTTTTCCCACGAGGTTATGGGCAAATTTGATTTTCAAAATTTTTTAAATTTGTTTCAAAATCATGGTTGGGGTTGTATGTTAGGTTAGGGTTACGTGTCCGGGGGTTATTTGGCCTGTTCTTTCATAATCCGGTGTCAGATTTACAATAAATGGGTCGGAAAGCTGTCATTTTGGAATTAGGGGTGTCGCCTATTTCTAAAAAGCTGATTGGTCAATTGGCAAGATTTGCCCATAACCTCGTGGGAAAAAAAATTGCGCGTGCAGCACATGCCATATGGTGCACATACACAATGTATGCTGGGATACGCAGTGGAACTGTGCAATGTTCATTTTCAATATTCAATTGGTGTAAGTGAAATTGCCGGTTTATAACAAGTTTAGAACTACATGTACTGTGCCATACAATGTGCGTTATACTACAGTATGCCATATCAGCTTACCAGAGACGCACGAGCCTACGGGGTGAGCTGCAAATTGATTGTAGAAAGCAAGTTGACTAGGCTTTGCGATCGTTAAATTTTCCATCATAGACACAGATCAATATTCGGTGTTTATACTTAGTTGAATATTTTACAGAAGAGTTAAAAGAAAGAAACAATGGGAGATCGAAACACACTAGTGCGGTATTTGTGCACAAAGTAACGATCAGCGGGACAAAATGCCAGGCCTCAAAAAGAGTAACGGAGATGATCACTGCAATTATTTCGGATAGCCCACAGTCCATTTACCTTAGTTTGTATAGACCTACATTACATTAACGCAGTGCCCAGCAAAGGAACGAGCTACAGTATACAGATTTTGAGTTGCAGCAGTGCAGTCCGACTTATATACTCCTGATTTTAAAGTAAAAGATAGTTTTTTGTAGCTAGTTTGACATTGTTAATATGAACAAAACATTTCTAATCAGGTTGTTCCAAACTGTGTCTACATAAACGAAAATGGATTTATAATACTACTACATATTCCTGAATTTGCATTTTGCGATTTAAAATTTTCAATTCAAATAAAGTTTAAATACAGTGAATCCAACAGGATGCAAACTCTCCGAGTTGGGATGCAAACTTTTTTGAGCGGTTGCGCCCGTGGGATGCAGACTTTTTTTTACCCCAGTACAAACACTGAGGAATCTTCCTCACAGCATGACAAATTCATATATCAAATACGAAAAATGTTGATCGTTCCTATCTTGAGATATCGTGTTTACAACGAGCATCACAAACACACACACACACACACACACACACAACATTATCACCATTGCCTAGACTCCTTGCCTCTTTTGGCGAGATGGGGTTCAAAAGCGACACTGATTGATGGATAAATAGTGTTTGAATGTTTTTTTCCAGTAAGACAATACTCCTAAGGAACAGGCGCTCATTCTATTAACGGTTCCTAGATCTCATATAGTCAACTGCCCCTGGTGGGCTGGGGTTGTAGAATATGCCCACGGTATTTCCCGCCTGTCGTAAGAGGCGACTAAAGAGAAGGACTTGCACCGTATTTAAACTTTGCTTGACACTATATAACACCTTTGTGTTGGCGTGTCATTAAATTTCATCTAACTAACCTATAGTCAACTGCTCCTGGTTATTTATGGCTTTTTCCTCATGAATAATTGGGTCCAAGCTCTGTATCCTTCATGCTTTTGCACCCCTAAACTGGCACAAGGATAATGTATCAACTGCTAGGCACCTGCTAATGTTACTCACATTTTATGAGTGTGGGACATGACCTCTGCTCCGCCTCATTTTGGCTCTGACCCTACAAAGGTTTGGGAATCACATGAATTAAAACTTCCTTTATACTGGACTTTTTTTCTTTTATGCAAAATCTTATCCTAAACAATATTTAAAGACATGTCAACAGCTTACTGTCACAAAACATAACTTCACCGTTATTACCATGTATGATGTGGGAGAAGGACCACGTCCATGCACTTGGACCCCACCTCTTTTTTTCTGTAAGGTGTGAAGACTTGCTTGTTTCTTTTAGTGGCAAAAGATCTCCTCAGTTCTTCTCTAGGAGTTGATCTGGAGTACAGTGCATGGCATGAAAATAAGGAAGAGAATTACCAGATGATAATCCACCAATGTGACCAGTTGCCAGACAATTACCCCCGGACAAATACCACCTGGACATTCACCCCCGGACATTTACTCCCTATCATATACCAACAGGGCAAATACCACCCGTCCAGGAGGTTACCGACCGGGGATATTGTCTGGGGGTATTGTCCAGGGGTATTCATCCGGGTGGGTATTTGACCAGGTCATGTTTCTACCAACCACACCCCCTTCCACCCCCACCCCAAGTCCATTACATCATTAGTCATATTCACTATATACAGCGTACACTCAGCTGGAAATACAGTAACACGGGAAACAGAATATTCACCCAGATGCAGTACTCTTTAAAAGAGATTTTTTTTTTAAGCTAGCAGTCACCAAAATCTTAAAGGTACCCCAGTTTGCTATGAGAAAAAAAATCTACAAATATAAGGATAAACATAAATTACTGCCAAAAAGACCTCAAAAAATATATTCAAGGGGAGCTTTGAATTCAAACTTGAATCGAACACCAATAACATCGAGGCAAAATGTAGTCCCTTCCCTGTATCACACAGTGGTGCACAGTTCACAGCAAACTGTGCATAAAAACAGATGCAGTCACAAAGTATCATTAGTTTCTCTCATACAGTAAATGAAAATTGCATAACACTCTACTGTATATAGGCCTACATGTATTTGCTCAACCATTTGAGGGTTTCACGCATCTTTTACCAGGGCTGTAGCAAGTGAGGTAGTGTGGGGGTGTCACCCCCACCCCCACCCCCCCCCCACCCCCGCCCCCGATATTTGGTCGCCGTCGGCAAATTTTCAGTCTGTCGGCAAAAAGGGAGAGGGAAAGGAAAAGAAGAGGAAAAGAGGAAAGGAGAAAAGGACGAGAGAAGAAAGGAAAGGGCAGAGAAAGGAAGAGAGTGAAAGGAAAGACAGAGAATGAAAAGAAAAAAATAGAAAGAGAGAACGGGAGCTCATGGCCAGCCTGTTATCGGCTATTTCGATTTTCGGCTCTTCATCTAATTGGCCCATTCAAGTGGAAGGCCAGTCGACAAATTGATTAGGTATGTGACGGCCAAAACCGGCCATATCAACGACTGTCAGTGTAACTGGACGGGTGACTGAGTCGGTCAGAAACTCAGGGAAAGAAGGGGAATCAAAGGCTTCCTACAGGCACACTTTTTCGGTCATATGACATTCTTGAAAAACCACTTTCTGCACATTACTCCTCCATTTTAGGATCACCATGGGGAGCAGCACCTGGCTACCTATGGGGAAGGTATCCTTAGCCTATTTTATAAACCCTAACCTTGGCTTCGAACACATTTTGCAAACTCCTGAGGATCCGGTTTACCCACAAACATCCTGCAAAAAAAAAAAAATAATAATAATAATGCTTGCCGCGCATGTCTTCCCTTCACTTCAATCTCAGGCTTTTAACTTTTGAACACCAAAATGAAACAGATGTGAACCCATCCTAGCCTTCAACGCATATTTTGAATGCTTGGTTTTAGATTCTGAATACTTTTTCTCCCTTTCTGGATGCTGGACACCTATTTGAACTCTTACCGTATTTGAACACCTGACGCGTCTAGTGTTCAGATGCTGAACACATAGTGTTCCACTTCTGAACGACAGGTTACGTTCCTGAAGTATAGTGGCATGACGGGAGGAATAGCATAACACATTAAAATTATCTGGAATCTTTGCATTGGATAATGTATTCTGAGCCAAAATATACCTATCCTGCAGGAGACTTAATTTTCTATCCAAAGACTAATTAAGTTAAAACCTCGGAGCTTCCGGGCGCGAAGCCTCCTGGACACCCACCAGGGGCCCCAAGGCGGGCCCATTATTTTAGCCAGCCCCTATTTGTGTGACAATGTTGCATAAACGGCGACAAATGTTGCACAAAAAAATCGGACAGGCAAATTCTACCCGGGTGTAAATTTTGAGGTTCCTCAATAGGCAGAAATCCATTTAAATATTGCACAATTTGCGATCTAGGCACCTTTCAAATTCCAAAAATTTCCAAAGGGGAGGGGGACATCCCCTCCACCTCCCCCGGGCCACAGATTAGTAAATGTTGCATTGAGGAAACATCCCAGCTAAAAAACTGGGGGCCCTTGCGATCTCAATCGTTAAAACTATGGCCGCCTAACGAGAGGAATAGCCTAATACATTAAAATTATTGGGAATCTTTGCATTTGATGATGCATAAATGAATCAAATATATCCATCCAGAGGCTTAATTTTCATCCAGAGATATGCTTAACCCTCAGAGCTTCCGGAGGGCTTCTCCCCCTGGACCCCACCCGCTGGAGCTCGTTTTCACGCTACACATTACCAGATCTGTCGGCAAAACAATCTTTACACCCCCCACTCCCCAAAGATAACACCTTCGCTACGCCCGTCTTTTACCACAAGTTATGAAATTCATCAAATATAATCAGTTTTGATTCAAAATTTGTCGATTATTGTGACAAAGACACACATGTGTGCACAAAATACAAATAAAGCCAGCTATGATATACACATGTAGTTTACTATGTAGTTCATGGCAATCTTCTGCCATATGGGGCACACACTTCAATCTGCCACGCCCAACTTGTCCAATTCTAACACACCCTGAATTTTCACTCCTCGGGTGAAAAACAGCACCTCTGCCTACTGACTTACCTTTGCACATTACTGCAAGACTGCCTACTTGTGACCGGCCAGATTGCTGACAGTCGGCTTGTTGGTGGCTGTATGGTCAGTGGCCTGCTGGTTGATGACCTGCCAGTGTGTTCAGTTCAGTTCAGTTCAGGTCTTCGACGAGAGCAGACGTGTTTTCGTTTCGCTCTCGTCTTTTGCCGTGCTCAACTTGTATCACTGTGTGATAGCTGTACTATTTATTGCGATTGTGCATAAAACCTTATAGCGTGCTTGTGTTGTAGTTAATAAGTAGGTCTGGTCGTGTCCATTTGTTTGCGACCTCACCTTGTTTCTGTGTAGCTTGTGTTTCTTACTTTATCCTATTTTTTGTCCTTTTGTAAAACTAGTTCTGAGGTTTTTCCTCTTTTCATTCCGTGGCCTCGAGCCACACAACTGCTGCTATGCCCGGAAGTCGGGATAGCACAATTGTTAAGTTAGAGTTTTCGTCTGGGGCGAGCGTTTCTCCCTCGCAGGCGTTTGCTGTGTTGAAGAACAATGGTGTGGAGGTAAAAGAAATAGAGATGTTGCAGCCGCTTGCGGCTCGCAACACGTACGACCTAAAGTTCAGGTCAGATGCTGCCCGAATTCAGGGGGTGTCTCGCCTTAAAGGGCTGGAAGGGCTTACTGTCACCCCATATGATTGCTCTGTGGTGGTGACAGTTCTGTACCTGAACTTTGAGGTCGATCAGGGCCTGGTGGCGAGGGTTCTCAGTCAGTACGGAACTGTCTCCGATATGCGGTGGGTCACCTACCAGGAAGGTGAGCTGAAGGGCATCTTGAACGGAAAGAGACAGTTCCGTATGGTACTGAAGAGGGAAATACCGTCCTTCCTCTTCATAGGGGGTTCCAAAGCCCATATAAGATACTTTGGGCAGCCCCGCACCTGTTTTAAGTGTTCAGAGGAGGGGCACGAAGCCAAGTCGTGTCCCAACAGACGTTGTGGCAAGTGCCTGCAGGTGGGGCACGAAAAGGCCGAGTGCCCCAACGAGGTGCGGTGTAACCTCTGTGGGGGGGAGGGACATGTTTCTGGTTCCTGCCCCACTTCGTACTCTGCCCGTGCCAGTGCGGATGTGGGGCCGGCACATGAACCCTCGCAGTCAGGCCCAGAACCTATGGTGGAGGAACCTAGGTCCCCTTCACCTGATGAGGTGGCACATCAGGTGGAGCAGGATTTCCTTGCTGCTAAACAATGTGAAGGGGTCTCTGGGACCCCTGAGGCAGGCCCTCCATCGTCCTCCTCTTCAACACCTGGGGAGGCTGGATTATTAACAGTGGAGAATGACCTTCAACTCTCATCAGACTCGGAGACTGACTCTGCCATGTCAGATGCTGGGGGACCTGCCTCAGAGCCTCCACCAAAGGAGCCACCATCGGGGGAGGGCTGGTTTGATTTGTGTGAGGGTGTTGAAACAGAGTCCAAATTAAAAAGGTCGGCCTCAGGTGAGGAGTCAGTGGAGGGGATCCATCCTTCTGGTCCACCACTACCGAGTCCATGTAAGAATAAAAAGGCCAGGTCAGAGACAGATGTGTAGTTACCTATCCCACCATGACTGACCCCCTGTCCCTCATGACCCTAAACGTCAATGGCACGAGGGACAGTCGGAAGCGGTCAAGAATATTCCAATTTTGCAAATCACTAGGTGTGGACTTCGTTTTCCTCCAGGAGACTCACATTGTTAATGAGAACGACGTCTACACCTGGTCCTATGAATGGGGTGGGGGTTTGCACGCTTCCTTTGGTTCCGTGTCTTCCTGTGGATCTGTTATTTTAGTTTCATCCAGATGGACTTCCCTGGTAGGAAAAGTTGATCATGATCATGAGGGCCGGGTGATATGCATCACCATAAAACATCCTTGCGGGAGCTTCATCCTATGTAATGTTTACGCACCCAATCAGCCTACAGACAGAAGGAATTTTTTTACTACCCTTCCATCCTTCGTTCCTGGCTGTGCCCCTTGTATCCTAGCCGGGGGGCTTTTTAAGTGCATCGAAACGGCACATACAAACAAAAAACAAAACTCAAACCGGATCGGACAGGAACATAAAGGCAAAACTATCCACACACCACCAAATCAAACAGAAAATTATGTTCATTACAACAATAGAACCACACACACACTGACAACAACCCAAAGACCCCACAGACCAACCTCCCCCCGGTCACACTAAAAACAAAGCCCTACAAAGACCACACACCCAAACCCACCACACACCCAAAGACAACACCAAGCCTGAAGGCAACACCACGCCCGAAGGCATCACCACGCCCGACGGCAACACCACGCCCGAAGGCAACACCACGCCCGAAGGCAACACCACGCCCGAAGGCAACACTACGCCCGAAGGCAACACTAAGCCCGAAGGCAACACCACGCCCGAAGGCAACACCACGCCCGAAGGCACCACCACGCCCGAAGGCAACACTACGCCCGAAGGCAAACACCACGCCCGAAGGCAACACTACGCCCAAAGGCAACAGCACTTAAAAAGCACCGGGGCAAATACAGGTGCACCTTGCCCAAGGGTGCCCCAGAGGCAGTTGTGGCAAAGGGTAACCTCATTACTCCCACGTTTAAACAAACTCCACAACCGGATGCAGTTTTAAGTCCTAGCCGGAGACTTTAACTGCGTTCCCGACACACAGTTCGACAGAATGTCTACACACACATCTTCGAGCTGTGGTGTCGGCATTGCGGAATTGGACATGTTCACAAAGAATCATGACATGGTTGACGTTTGGAGAGTGCAACATCCCGGCTTGGCCGTGTTCACTTGGCACCGCCCTGATGGCACGGACGCCTCAAGGTTGGACCGGGTGTACTCTCCACCTGCTCTGTCACCGAGTGATTGTGAAGTTGTGGCATGTCCAATTTCGGACCATGATGCAGTTACTGTCTCCTTCCAACCCCCAGAGTCATGGCCAGCAGGGAGGGGGTTCTGGAAAATGAACACAGATATTCTAACGGAGGCTGAATATTGCAAACAGTTTAAGGCCAGGTACGAAGGGTGGCGAACATTGAGGCCTGCCTTTTCAACAGATTTAGAGTGGTGGGACGACGTAAAGTCCCGTATCAAACATTTTACAGTTGAATACTGTGTAGCAAGAGCTCGTCGAAGAAGGGAGGAGTTCCTCTCGCTCTGCTCTAGGGAGAGGAACGGGGACCCCTCCGCACTTCACGCAATCCAGCAGTATCTTGATGAAAAACTACACGGAGCCCGCGTTCGTGCTCGCGTGCATTGCGTGGAGGCAGAGGAAAAACCAACCATCAAGTTCTACCGGGACGTCACAAAGTATGCCATCGATCGCCGCATAAAAAGAGTCCGTGACGTCCACGGTGTGGTACATAAGGACCCTCTCGACATCGTAGAAGTATTTAAAAGCTTCTATGAGCAGCTATATACTCAGGCAGATGTCGATGAAGGCCTTCAAAAGTCCCTGTTAGGTAATATTGATAAGACCCCATCTAGAGATCAGAACGATGAACTTGGTTCCCCGTTGACTGTTGACGAGCTCTGGAAGGCAGTGGCGAAGATGAAAGGCGGAAAGGCGCCTGGGTCCGACGGTATTCCGGTGGAATTCTATAAACGCTTCTGGGGTACCGTTGGACACGATCTCCGCGATGTATTCGTCTCTGCTTTCCTTGCTGGCTCATTGAGCCCCTCGCAGCGCACAGGCGTGATAACTTTGTTGCCCAAGTCAGGAGACCCCTTGAACCGAAAAATAAACGGCCAATCACCCTGTTAAATGTAGACTACAAGATTCTGGCGAAAGCCCTTTGTAACAGGCTAGGCACAGTTATGCCAGATCTTGTAGGGTCCTTTCAGACATGTGCGGTGCGGGGACACAGTATTCAGCAGAACCTCTGGCTGGTGCGGGACTTAGTTGAATACGTGATGGACCGTGATCTCCCATGTGCGCTTGTCTCCCTCGATCAGGAAAGGCCTTCGACATGGTTGATCACGGATTCCTCTTTAAAATTTGCAGAAGTTTAGTTTGAATCCAGTTTTGTTAAATGGACCTCCCTATTGTATAATAGCGTATACAGTCGGGTTATCGTCAATGGCTACCGTCGGACCCCTTCAGAGTCCAACGTGGGTACGGCAGGGGTTGCCCCCTATCACCTCTACTCTATGTATTGTTTAGTGAATCCCTTGCAAGAGCCTTCCAAGTTGAGCCTTTGTTTCGACCATTTCACATACCTGGTGGTGCTGAAGTTAAGTGCCTTCAGTATGCTGACGATGTCACATGCGTAATCTCCGACCTAGCTTCCTTCAGGGCCCTTACTGGCACGTTGTCTAACTTTCAAAGAGCCACAGGTGCCAGACTGAACCCCACTAAGACCAAAGGACTCCGTCTAGGTAAGTGGCGGTCGAAAAAAACTGCCCTTTGCGGCATCATGGGTAGACGACGCCATAAAGATCAATGGTATATGGTTTGGTTACGGTTCACCCGAGTTACTTACCTGGAATGAGAAAGTGGACCTAGTGGTGGCTAGGTTGAAGGACTTCGGCGATCGCCACATTAGCCTGTTGGGAAAGGTAACAGTTATCAATCGTTTTATTTACCCTCTCTTGTGGTACCCGGGCACTGTTCTGGCTGCTCCAGAGCGTGTCTTGGTGCGACTCGAGAGGGCTGTGTTTAGTTTTTTATGGTCAGGGGGGACGGAGCTGGTTAGAAGAGGGGTGGTATACCAGGATCTTAGGCGCGGAGGGTTGGGCCTTGTGCATTTTCCTTCCAAGCTCCGTTTTCTCCTGACCAAGTGTGTTTACAGTGCTGTGGACAGCAGAATGCCTTTTGTCTATTTTGTCCGTTATTGGGGGGGATTATCATTCCGTCGGTTCTTTCCCTCCCTGTTTAGTAACAGTGAACCCCACAGCTGGAGACCCACGGGGGCATACAGTCAAATGAGGGAAACGCTCCGTATTATGTCAACAGTGGGGGATGTTTCACAGTCAAGTGCAAGGGACCTATACCGGGCTGTTTTTGATGAATTGGTTGGCCAGGTCCAACCCAACCACTTTGCTTCAGGGCCGGAAGTGTGGCGTGTAGTCCACAGCAGATCATTAGATTACCGCAGGCGAGACCTGTTGTGGCGAATCGCACATGACGCCATTGTAACTAATCTCAAGCGCCTTCGGTGGCGTCTTGGAGATGGTATTTGCCCCCGCACAAGATGCACAAAGTGGGAGAGTGTGTCACATGTGTTTTGGCAGTGTGACTATGTGGCTCTATTCTGGGAATGGTTTCAAGTCCTGACTGACCGCCTAACGTTGTGTAACACCTGGGCTGTCAGCCAGGACTATGCTTTGTATGGTCTTTCACCTCCGCCATGCAATACAAGTGTTCAGGACATACTTACCTTTGTTTCGGCCTCCATAAAGCTAGCCTTATGGAGAGACCGATGTAACATTGTTTTTAGGGGGGTGGGGAGGCCTGCTGATGTCGTCCTGGCGTCGGTGAGGGCGGAGGTTAAGCTGAGGGTGGAGTCGGACTTCGTCCGTTTGCCAAGATCGGCATTCGGTAGGCGGTGGGGTCCGCTTGTTTCGGTGAGGGCGGGCCGGGTGGTAGTCAACTTGTAAATATTGATTTTGTTTGTAAATATGGAACTACTGTAATTTGTAAATGGGGCTGTGTTTGTATGTGGGTGGCTTGTGAGGTGCTTGGTTGTAAATATGTTGTAAATATGTATATATGTGTATGTAAGTATCTGTACATATAGTTCAATTACTGTAATGTACATAATTTTCTGTTTGATTTAGTTGTTTGTAAATAGTTTGCATTTATGTTTCTGCCCGATCCGGTTTGAGTTTTTGTTTTTGTTTGTATGTGCCGTTTCGATGCACTTAAAAAGCACATGACCTGCCAGTGTGGCTTGTTGATGGCCCGTTGGAATCAAATTGCCTGGAAGTTGAGGGGGTGGCAACTGGCAATTGATGACTGTTCGATAATTGTGTTGATGGCTGGATCGAATCAAATTGCCTGGAAGTTGAGTGTGTGGCAACTGACGATTGATGGTTGTTGGATAACTGGTTCCGGCAAGCCTCTACAACTCGTGGGGTCAGGGCTTCAACGAGCGAAGCCATTTCAGCATCATCCATGGTGCTGATTTATGACTGTGTGAGAGAAATAATCAATTTTCACATGAAGTTCCACAGTGGCTCTGTGAATATCACTACGTCTCCATCTTGCAAAATCAGAATGGGACTGTATGCAATGCAACAAGGTCTAAGTGACTTGTCGGACGTGACTGCTTGTTCAATTACTGTTAAAAGCTCCTAACATTGCATGTTTGCAGATTTTTTTCAATGAGGAAAGAACCATGGTTTTTTCCACTAGTTTATTGTTGGTTAAAGTTTCATAACAACTTGCAATGATTTCTAATATGTAATAAATTAACCAGAAGTCAAAAGGCCCAATGATTCCTTGCAAAAGGAACTGTTGGGATTCCAATGAATTTTGGGGATATTTTGCTTTTCAACATCCGGTGACCTCAGTTGACCTTTGACCTCTCCGAAACAAAAAAGGTTCTTTGAGCCATAAAGCATCCGTGTACCAAGCATGATTTATAGGTATCATCCTTAAAACATCATGTTTACAATGTTTTAACCTTTTGACCTCTTGTGAACCAACATGACCTTTAACCTCCACCAAAACTAAAAGGAAGTATCTGCTCATCACAAACATTCCACCTGTCAAGTGTGAGACTCCTTACAGCTATTCTTCTTGAGATATTGTTTTCGAGGTTTTGACCTTTAGGCCTCTGGTGACCCCAACTGACCTTTGACCTCAGCCAAAAAACAATAGGGATCATCTACTCAATATGTACAATCTACATGTCACGTATGAGATCCCTCACTGTTATCCCTTCAGAGATATCATGTTTACAGGATCTGGACTTTTTGACCTATGGGACCCCAAATGATCTTTGAGCTTTACCATAACCAATAGGGATCATCTACTCGATATGGCCAATTCACACAACTTTCATGGCACTGTCTTTACTAGTATTTGTTTGACCTCTAGTGACCCCAAATGACCTTTGATTTCCACCAAAAACAATAGGTGTCATATATTCGATATGGACAATCTACAGGTCAAGTATGAGATCCCTATGAGTTATCCTTCTTGAGATATCATGTTTACAAGGTTTTAACCTTTTGACCTCGGGTAACCCAAAATGACCTTTGACTGCCACCAAAAACAATACTGTAGGAATCATCTACTCAATATGGGCAGTCTACATACCAAGTATAAGAACCCTTGCAGTTACCTTCTTGATATATCTTGTTTACAAGCAAAGACCAAAGAGTCACATACACACAGGCACACACATACATACACAAGAAGTCACCAGATTCCTCCCTTTATGTCAAGGAATCAACAAAAAACACTTAATGGTGTAATGAGTTGACTATATGTTTGGAGCATGACCTGCTTCTGGCATATATTATGTGCACAATATATATCATCGGACAACCCAGTGATCAACTACAGTAGGGGCAAGAATATTTTGTGAATTTGTGGACCAAGTAGTTACAGCCAATTTCATTTGTGTAAAAACAATTTTTTGAGTGAAGGGGCGATGGTTCCCTAGAAAGAGTGTATCCCACAATGCACACTGCAATACTACAAGTAAGTAATATTGGTCACTATGACTACTGTACAACTGTAAGTTGCAAACCTACTCAGAAGCCTGCATTATCATTATTAATGCCAGACATGCCAGTTGTGCAACTCTACAGTAGAGCTGCATGGCCACCATAAGAAAATTGTGGTTGACATTATAAAAAAAAAAAACAAAAATGTTTATTTTAATAGACTAATTGTACATGTATTTCTGTCAAATGATCTGAAAATGGGTATACCCTGTACCTATGTAAACCAACCTCAAGTTGAAGTGAATATAGAGACCTACTAATCCTTCAGGCTGTTTAGCCTCTCCTTTGCCTATTTACCTAAATTTGCGGTAGGCCTGACATGAAGAATCTCTCGTAAACTGTTTGTCGTCTATCTCTTAGCATCATTTATGTGGGTTTTGCAGCATACCGTAGTATGCCAACTTTTACCAGTTTCTTCCGGAAGAAACTAGTTTTTGGTTGAATCAGGTCGCTTTTCTGTGGTATAATACTGTATTTTCTATCCAAAAACCAGAAGGGACTTTTGCTCATCATGGAGCACCGGCAAACATGCAGAGTACTGTATAACAATTACCCAAGGCTTTTGAATAAGGGATTTGTCCCCGCAATAGAGTGAATGATTGAGGTTTATTCAGTCAAAAATGTGTCAAATATGCCTATATGTAGCATAATTATATCACAACATTACTGTGATGTCAACACAACAGGTTAAATGGCGAAGGAGAAAGAGAAGCCATTCAAAATGCCATGTGGACTCAAGCCCAAAGCAAAGGAAAACCCAAAGGCTTAGTGACACCTTGCCAAAGGGAGATGCTTTGTTACACAGACTGCAGCGGTTCATCCCTAAATTGCATACTTCTTGACTGTATTTTTATGATGGGTTCGCAATTTGACCCATGCTGACCCCGCATGACATTTGAACTCACCAACGCTTAATAATGAAAACTGAAAAAAAAATGTATAAGAGGTTGGTTTGTGCTTCCTCCCTTGTAATATCATTTTATGATGAATCAGTTTGTGATTTTTTGCGACCTTAAAAATGACTTGTGACCTCCATCGAAAACAACAGGGTTCTTCACATCACGCGCTACACACACAGTGACACATACACACACATGCCACATCATCATTCACATAAGCGCCACACACACACAAACACACATGCCACGTCATCACCACATACACATAGATTCCTCAACTGAAGTGCCCTGCCTTTGGCAAGGAATTTAAAGCATACATTGTCAATTTCTTCCACTTTCAATATTAACTTTAAAATGGTTAATACACATATATGCCACAGATTCTGTAGTTACTGTACTATGGATCTAATACCAGATAAGCGTATACATGCCTGTCTCACCTAAAAAAAAAATGCAAAAAAATGCTGGGTCTGGAGGAGACAAGATAGCTTACGGTATGGTGAGAGAATACCCCCCCTCCCCCAAGGAAAAAAAATCAGAAAGCCAGAATGCTTAAAGATTCATTGCCATATGATATACTGAGAGTTTTTAATCTTTTGACCTTTTGGCCTTGGGTGACCCCATATGACCTTTGACCTCCACCACGAACAATAAGGATGGTCTATTCAAAATGGCCCATCCACATGCCAAGTACAAGAACCATCGGACTTAACCCTTCTTGAGAATATTGTGTTTACATGGTTTTGACCTTTTTACCTTTGGTGACCCCAAATGACTTCGACTTCCACCAAAAACAATCTGGGTCATGTATTC
Organism: Holothuria leucospilota; assembly: GCA_029531755.1. Taxonomy (NCBI): domain Eukaryota; kingdom Metazoa; phylum Echinodermata; class Holothuroidea; order Aspidochirotida; family Holothuriidae; genus Holothuria; species Holothuria leucospilota. The sequence continues at coordinate 51,353,346 of CM055961.1, forward strand.
AATGTGGACAATCCACAAGCCAAGAATGAGATCCCACACATTTACCCTTCTTGAGTTATTGTTTTTGCAATGTTTCGCCCATTCAAATATATTCAAGTCAGGTCGCAAGTCATTTGTCTTCAATTCATGTCAACATTGCATACATACATATATATGTAGAAATATGTTAAGGAAAGGTGACTCGATTCAAGTCGGCAACTGCAGCCAACAACTCTGCCCAATAGCCTGAGCCTTACCAAGGCCGTCTAATTTAGGCCTACCATAACACTTGGGCATAGCCTACAGTACCATTAGGCTTAAGTTAGGCCTATAGTTTCCAAATCTTACACTTAAATTGTAATTATTTTTGCATCACTTTTAACCGCTGAAAACTTACGAAAAAAATTAAATGAAATCATCAACTTCGTCACTTTGCACAACTTACTGTAATGTATTGTACGCCTAGTGTTTGAAATATTCATACAGGGGGTATATGCTATCTGAGTGGCGTGAATGGCATGTGTAACACATGTCACATGAAACATTTTGATCACTGTAGAATGGGGTTACTTTGGCTCACTCTAAAAAAAGGCCTACAATTGTTTTCGTTTTCTGTAGCAAATCAAACAAAAACATGTTGCGAAATTGTGATTGCCTCACCCAAAAGATATGTGATTAAAAAGAGATTTATGGATTAGTTGCATTGCCATTAAGTTAGTCTACAGTAAATGATAAACTAGTTCCTTTTTCAAAGCCTTTTCTGAAAAGACACAGATCAGCACTTTGTCAAAACCAGAAAGCCGAAAGGCTTAGTGATTTCTTGCTGAAAAGGGGGTGCTTTGTTACACCAAAGTTCATCCCTCAAAACTAAACTTCTGGACTACATAATTTTCCCAAGAGATGCCTGCTTACCTCACATGACCTTTATACCCCCACCAAAACTTGAATTTATAACCAAACTATTATTATGTCAATATGTCAAATTTACAAAGTTTCAGTTTTTGACTTCTGGTGACCTCAAATGACTTGTGACCTTCACTAAACAAAGGGTTCCTTCTCTTGTTCATCACAATTCTACATAGGGGCCTACAAAGTATGAATACCTTCTGTGCTTCCTACTGTACCTTCATATATCATGTTAACATAGTTTTTGGTCTTTCACCTCTGGTGACCTCAACTGACCTTTGATCTCCATCAAAAAAAAAATAGGGGTCTTCCTGTCAACATGACAAATCTATATATCAAGTTTGAAGAGTGTCTGTCAATGTCATCTTTAGATGTCAGGATAGCCAGGTTTTTGATCTTTGACCTCTAAGCAAGGCTTAAGCCAGAGAGCAGTCCAGTAGTCATTTGGACTCCCAGAATTCTGCATTGCCCCATATGTATAATACATTTTAATACACAAACTTCACTAGAATTTACTGTTTGGACTCCCTGATCTCACCATGCTGGCTAAAGCCCTGCCTCTAAGGACCTCAAATGACCTTTGATCTCCACCAAAAACTACACCCTTCACCCTCTCAACATGACAAATCTATACATTAAATGTGAATACTGTTTGCCGTTCCTAACTCGAAATATTGCAGTTACAAGGTTTCCGGTCCTTGACCTCTAGTGACCTCAAATAACCTTTGACATCCACCAAATACAATAGGGTTCTTCCTCTTAACATGACAAGTTTATATACTAAATATTAAGTGTGTGGGTCATCCTTGTCTTGAAATATCACGATTGCGAAGGTTTTCTGTGTTTAGCCTATTGTGACCTCAAGATGACCTTTGACCTGTACCTAAAACAACTGGGTTCTTCCTGAAGTGCAAGATTGCATTTTAATGCATGGAATCTAGGCAATGGTTTTCATTAGTGACTTTTGTTGTTTAATTTTAGCACATACTGGCATTTTAGTGTAGCTGCCATTATGCGCTACAGGGGGTATGTTACTATGGCGACACCCTTGTGAAGAAAATTGTTTTCATGTTACAATTTCTTTAAATACATCTTTTGGAGCTATTAAAGAACATTCCATTGCTGTATTTCTTTCCAATTGGCCATTATAAAATGAAATTACAGTTTGTGGGCCACAGCTACTCTTCACAATGGGGTAACTTTGCATTAGGAACTCTCCTCCTTAAAAATCTGAACTTTCTGACCAGACTTCACAAAGGGGAAGTCGGGTGTAATAAAATCCTACTTATCTGCTCATTTCTTTGTTGTAAGAAGCCACAGTCACTTCTAGGATTACACTTAATCCCTGGCCAGTGAGGAACTTTTGTCCAGTTGGTTACACAACAGATAAACTGTTGACTTTTCCTCCATATAGCACAGTTAAATCTTTTATGTGTGGTAAATTCACAGGAAGTCCAAGACCAAGTGAAATTGGATTAGGTAAAAGATAAACAGTTAAAATGGTTACAAAACAGGGTCTGAATCTTTAAGGAGAGGAGTTCCTAATGTGGACCACCCAAAAATAACAAAAATCTGCAAATTAAAAACAAATTTTTAAAAATCAAAAAAGTTCATGTAACAGTCCAATGTAGGTGTCACCAAAATATAAACTTGAAGAAGTTCATGTCCCATACTGAGAATAAAAAATTGAATACAATAAAAGTGGGGCAAAGTAACCCCATTCTACAGTACTGTAGGCCAACTGTAGTTTTTATATAGTAAACAGGCCAAGTCGGTCCCACACCGTCTCGTCCCCAACGGACTCGTCCCCAACGGACTCGTCCCCAACCAACTCAGCCTCAAGCCAAGCCAAGCCAAGTGTTTCTGGTCCAGTCACATTTGTTATCCAATAGAGTACCTAATCATTATGGAAAAGGTGACTTTGTTGATATTATGTCTTCACACATGTTTCGACCCTCTTAGTCTATAGGCCTATTCTATTTGAATTTTACAAAGTTTTTAACTCCTTTCCAATTTTTCACTGTAGGCCTAGGCCCTAGGCTAGAGTTCAGAATTTCCTACATCACTGCAATTTTTGTTATCTTGCTTACATAAAACTTCATGGAAAAATCCCAAATTTCCACTGCTTTCAATTCCTCCTCAATGGGTTAACTCTGTCACACAGAGTAAGATTTGGGATCTATGCTACCTGCTCCAAGGCCTAAATAGTCGCATGTAATGTTACCTGGCTAACATTTTCAAAGGTATTTTGAGTGGAAAAGTCCCCTTTCAATTTGCCATGAAAATATCGGTTCCTGCCCATTAGCCAACTGGCACACTGGTGTATGTCTAATCCAATTCTAGGAATAATGTTTTGATTAAACCTTTTGCCAAAACAATAACAGTCATTGAGATGTCATTTTCAAAATGCTTTTAATTTTAGGCTATTTTAGTATTGAATTTGTTAAAATTGTTATTTTGAGAATGACACTTCATTCACCATAAACATATGAAATTGAAATTTGCATCTCCCTTAGCTATATGCAATGGAATAGCCCAACTGGACAGTTACTGTAGTGGACATGATCCAAAATATCTTGAGGGCGTGTTGGCTTTGGGCTGAGTTGGCATAGGGTGGAGTTGGCTCAGGGCCAACTTGGTCTGACTCCGAGATGGCTTGAGGCCAAGTCGGTCTGTGGCGATGGTTTGGGCCGGCGGTTGGGCCCGAGTTGGTTTGGGGCCCACTTGTCCCAAACAAGTGAGTTTTATACATAGGCTAAATATATCAATTGCCCTCTCACGATTCCCTACTGACGTAGGCCTATGCCTAGCCTATGTTGTTAGTAGCTTGTCGATTACAAAATACTTAGGCCTAACAGTAACAGTTAGGCCCTAACGTTAGTCTCTTTGCAAATTTTACCGCGCGAAAAACTTGCTGATTTCATTTCCAATTCTTCGCCCTTTTCGGAAGATCTCAGTATTAAAAAACAAGTGCAATACTCTTGAGATCTGGGAAAGGAAATTCCTGTAAGTCAATTCAGAATTAAGTCCAGCATTTGCAGCAAGAAAAAGTCATTGTACTGTCCATGACGTCATGGACAGTACCTTAGGCACGCTTCTCATTTTCGAGAAGCAGTTCTTTCGTTCAATGTTTCTTGATTCTTTTGAGTGCTTTGTTCTACCATTGAGCTCATTATGTAGAGTGAATCATGTAGATGGGAACGGTACTTTTTGGTCACTTTTGGCTGGAATGGGGCTGAGCATGGTTGGTTTTTATTTTAGCAGTTTTGTATTTTATTGTTTTGTTAAGAATGGCTTGAGTAAGTCAAACTACCTAAACAGTAGTAGGCCTACAGTATATTGTGGCACATGGTCGTACTGTCGTATTTCGCACACAGTGACTCTACGCACGCTTCTTATGTCGTAAAACCAGGGAGCTGCCATTGACACACACACTGTACGGCTGTAAGTGCTGTCGCGTTTGCTGATTGGTCGATTGCTTAGAGTATGTAGGCAAGGTCAATCACGACAGGTGAGATTTCTTGAAGCATTTTGAAGCAAGAAATGAAGCTTGCAGCCTACTATAAGCAGGGAGTTGCTAGTCCATTGTGATGATATCTGCGGAGAAGTACAGCTATAGGCTTATTTGTTTAGACATGAAATATTTTTGAGTACTTCCCACAAGACCTTGAGAGTAGGCCTACCATTTCCTGCATGCAAAGCCCAAAATTTGTGCTTCTCGAAGCCAAACAGTAAAAGCAAAGTGATCTGTCACTCAAATTTCGGTACATGAAGAGGAATAGGCCTATTGTCTGACGGATTTGGTCGATCTTTCTCACATCTTGACTGTGCCAACACTGAAAATTGAAAGAGCGATATTCTAAAGCTAGCACAGTGGCGTAGCCACGGGGAGGGTTTTCGGGGTTGAAAGCCCCCATGACCCAACCTTGAAAAATTTAATTGCAAAAACACATGATCACTATAAACTTTATTACATTTGAGGCACAAACATTGCACCATTTTGCAACTGGAGACCTAAAATAGCCGTTTTTCTCCCTCCCCTTAGACCTTTCCCTCATGTCGTACTCCAAAACCATCCCCATGACACAATCCTGGCTACGCTACTAAGCTAGCATAACCACTGAGGACGTTTCAAAATACTAGCACAGAAACAATCATGGACAGTAAGTGGTTACGATTTTCGTAACCACATTTTCTAGTTTTGAACTGTCATACTGGCGTCCCATCACTCCGCTATTTTCCTAGATGGGCTAGGCTAGGCTTCATGTTTAGCCTAGGCCTATGGTCTAGGCCTAGGTAAAATTAGCAAAGCTGCTGTGTCGGGTCTCGGGCTCGGCGACCACATACCGTAACGTTAGTCCTGGACTAGTCCTCAGTAAAGGCCCGTGTATAGCCGGTCGCCAATAGCTCCCTATAGTGAGATGTAGGCCTAGGCGAACGACCACAGTCCTTTACTGGGGACTAGTCCTGGACTTGAAGTGAAGTAACGTTAGGCCTGAGGACAGGACTATTCCAGGTATAAACTAGCCAACTTAGCCTAGATGTTTTTGGTGTTCATAACTTTCTGATTTTACATTCGGAAAAAAATCTGTAATGAATGAATAGTAACTTACTTCACGTTTTCTGGTGACGAAATTAACTTGCACGACGAGAAGTGCACGTGCACACATTTACTTAGCCGGCGCGGCATGGTAAACAGCTGTGTATTGCATACTTATTTTGAAAGCCTGTACGCACAGCGAGCTTCATAGCTGACACAATACCGCGATGTTCATACAGTGCTATTCATATACCGCATGTGACCATATAACGTTGGAGGTGTGTTTGAATCTTTAACGGTATACCGGCAATAGTGTTCGACACCCTGATTTGGTTTCTGACATGCTGAATTTTTACTCGATGTTTTTGTTACACTTGGCACACTACTGTCTCGCGGTGAGTACCAAAAACAACATGATGAGAAATCCGTTACCAACTTACGTGACAAAATGTTTGATATAACTTACTGAATGGCGTTGGATGTGCTGATTCGCTTTTGGAAATGCTAAAATTATTTTGGATATGCTATTTTTTGGTAAAATGGTAGTTTCTTTTTTTTGATATGCTGAAATTCTTTTTGATATGCTGAAATTCTTTTTGATATGCTGATTTTTTTTCGATATTTATGATACACTTGGCACTCCGTACAGTTTACCTCTTCGGGGCGACGTCATTCCCAGGTTGTGCAAATTTTGGCCTAAAACAAGCAGCCATAGACTACGAAGCAGGTTATTAGCAAGATGCGTCAGATTTCATACATCGAAATTTTTACGTAGACGACGGTCTCAAATCTGTACCGACCGATGAATTTGCCATTGATCTGATAGAAAGAACTAGAGCGCTGTTTTAAAGAGTTGGCCTCAAATTACATAAATTCTCATCAAATTCTGAGAACGTATTGAAATTTCTCAATCAAGCAAATTCCTGTAATGAGAAGAAACCTCTTAATTTTAGACTAGGCCATGCTGAAAGAGCTCTAGCAGTTCACTGGTATTTTGAGTCTGACACTTTACAATTCAGAATTTCTGTAAAGGATACTCCTCTGACGAGACGTGGTATTTTGTCCACTGTCGGGTCGATTTATGATCCCTTAGGATTTCTATCCCCCGTTGTTTTGATAGGGAAACAGATACTACAGCAAATGTGTAGTGAGGGTTTGTCATGGGATGCCCCCATTCCGGAGGACCTAAGGTCGCAATGGGAACACTGGGTAATGGTCAATGTTCGTACCTGCGCCTAATAAATACTGAGGGAAGGGCTCACTGTAGTCTCGTGATGGGTAAGGCCAGAGTAGTCCCACTTAAACCGGTAACCGTGCCTCGACTGGAACTTACTGCTGATTTACTGTCTGTCAAGATAAGCGCCTTGTTAGGACGGGAATTAGAATACAGGCAAATAACCGAGACCTTTTGGACAGATAGTCAAGTTGTCTTAGGCTATATCCATAGCGACGCTAAACGATTCAAAGTATTTGTGGCAAATCGTGTCCAGCAGATACGTAATCATTCTGACCCTGCGCAATGGAGGCATGTCAAAACTAATGATAACCCAGCGGATGCAGCATCTAGGGGGCTAACCGCGGCAGAATTTGTTAGTCAGTCCAGTTGGTTTAATTGACCAAGTTTTCTTTGGGAGAAAGAGATTCCTAGTGTAAGCGGAAGTGTTCCTAAGGTACCCGAGAATGACGTAGAACTCAAAGAAACTTGCAAGGTACTTGTAACACACGTTGGAGGCTTCCCCTCGTATTTTAAACCGGAGAGACTAGGTCATATCTACTTGGAATAGGGCTAGAAGGTTCAATGCACTTTGCCTAAAATTAAAATCTACGTTTAGAGCACTTGTGGCAAAAACTCTGAAACACAAGTAGAAGCTTGTATCTAACAAGCTCAGTTAGAAGAAGTTGTTTTGAAGAAGAGATCAGAGCCTTGTCCAATTCTACATCTAGCGAAACCAAGATTAAGTCTTCAAGTCCTTTGCGTAGCCTTAAAGCCTTTTTATATGATCATGGAATTTAGCGAGTAGGTGCTCGCATTAGGGGCGCTAAAGTACATTTTGCGCAAGAACATCCTGTAATTATGCCTCACAAGCATCATACTAGAAATTTATTAATTCGCCATTTTCACCAGAAAATCGAACATCAAGGATGGGGTATGACAGTTAATGAAGTAAGGGAAAATGGATTTTGGATTATAGGTTGTATGTCTGCATTGTCTAGTATAATTCACAAATGCGTTGCTTTTTACGTACGTAGAAACGGGCACGAAGAAACAAAGGAGAACTTAAACCTGGCCGCACAAAAATACAAAGGTGAACTATTTTCAGAATTCTGTACATTGCGCTAGCAAACAAAATTTTTTTGCGATAACTATGTACAAAACCACCCCGAACCCAAGCCAGTTACCTCACTAGGCAAAACTTTTTACAGAGCTTTTTACGTACGTAGAAACGGGCACGAAGAAACAAAGTAGAACTTAAACCTGACCAGACAAAAACATAACTCTGAACTATTTACAGAATTCTGTACATTGCGCTAGCAAACAAAATGTCTGTGCTAACTATGTACAAAACAAACCCAAGCCAATCACGTAGGACTATTTGCAATTTCAATATTTACAATATTTACAAATTAACTATCACCCGGCCCGCCCGCACTGAAACAAGTGGACCCAAACACCTGCCGAACGTCGACCTTGGCAAACGGACGAAGTCGGCCTCCACCCTCAGCTTAATCTCCGTCCTCACCGACGCCAGGACGACGTCCGCAGGCTTCCCCTCTCCCCTAAACACAATATTACACCGGTCTCTCCACAAGGCCAGCTTTATGGAGGCCGAAACGCATGGCGGGGGTGACAGACCATACAAAGCGTAGTCCTGGCTGACCGACCAGGTGTTACAAAACGTGACGCTATCAGCCAGCGCTTGAAACCACTCCCAGAGGAGGGCCACAAAGCCACACTGCCAAAACACATGGGGCACACTCTCCCACCCTGTGCATCCAGTACGGGGGCAAATGCCATCTCCAAGACGCCACCGAAGGCGCTTGAGATTCGTTACGATGGCGTCGTGTGTGATGCGCCACAGCAGGTCACGCCGGCGGTGATCGAGTGTCCTGCTGTGGACTACACGCCACACTTCCGGCCCTGACGCATAGTCGTTGGGTTGGACCTGACCAACCAAGTCATCAAAAATGGCCCGGTACTGGTCCCCCGCACTGGACTGCAAAACGTCCCCTACAGTTGACATAGGGGCTTTTTAAGTGCATCGAAACGGCACATACAAACAAAAAACAAAACTCAAACCGGATCGGACAAGAACACAAAGGCAAAACCATCCACACACCACCAAATCAAACAGAAAATTATGTTCATTACAACAATAGAACCACACACACACTGACAACAACCCAAATACCCCACAGACCAACCTCCCCCCGGCCACACTAAAAACAAAGACCACACACCCAAAACCACCACACACCCAAAGACAACACCACGCCCGACGGCAACACCAAGCCCGAAGGCAACACCACGCCCGAAGGCAACACTAAGCCCGAAGGCAACACTAAGCCCGAAGGCAACACTAAGCCCGAAGGCAACACCACGCCCGAAGGCAACACCACGCCCGAAGGCAACACCACGCCCGAAGGCAACACCACGCCCAAAGGCAACAGCACTTAAAAAGCACCGGGGCAAATACAGGTGCACCTTGCCCAAGGGTGCCCCGGAGGCAGTTGTGGCAAAGGGTAACCTCATTATCCCCACGCTTAAACAAGCTCCACAACCGGATGCAGTTTAATGTCCTACAGTTGACATAATACGTAGTGTTTCCCTCATCTGACAGTATGCCTTCGTTGGCCTTATTCACAAATGCGTTATCTGTCGTAAACTGCGTGGTAGGACCCAAATTCAAAGAATGGCAGATTTGCCAAGTGATCGACTAGAACCATCACCACCATTGACCTACTGTAGGGTAGATTACTTTGGCCCGTTTGTTGTCAAGTGGGTAGAAAGGAGATGAAACGTTTTGGTGCGCTGTTTACGTGTTTGAATTCAAGTCAGGGTTTTTCTTTGGGTTTGGGATTATCCTTTAGTTTATCAGTGCCTGTTTCTACGTACTTAAAAAGCTCTGTTTGAATTCAAGTCCTGGGTAGGACGTTAAACTGCATCCGGTTGTGGAGCTTGGTAAAGCGTGGGGATAATGAGGTTACCCTTTGCCACAACTGCCTCCGGGACACCCTTGGGCAAGGTGCGCCTGTATTTTTGGCCCAGTTTTGTTCAGTTTTTTTGTTTTTGTGTAAATAGTGTATATAGTGTACATAGTGTAAATATAGCGAGTTGACTCCACCCCGGACCCCTCGTGGCAGGTGCACCCCGCCCCGGACCCCTCGTGGCCCCTGTTGTTGGTGTCTGGTTTTTTGGTTGTTGGCGGTATGTAGTATTATTGCTTTAGGGTGGCCGGGGGGAGGTTGGGTATTTGGGTTGTTGTCAGTGTGTGTGTGGTTCTATTGTTGTAATGAACATAACTTTCTGTTTGATTTGGTGGTGTGTGGATAGTTTTGCATTTATGTTCCTGTCCGATCCGGTTTGAGTTTGTTTTTTGTTTGTATGTGCCGTTTCGATGCACTTAAAAAGCAATTCAAGTGCAATTCACATTGAAGTGGCTAATTCTTTGAGCACCGACTCCTTTTTGAACGCATTTCGACGATTTCTGCGGGGCCCGATAAGAAAACTTCGTTCACACCAGGGCACTAACTTTGTAGGAGCGAAAAATGAACTTAAACAAGCGTTAACTGAGTTAAACCATAATGCAATCAAGGAATTTCTCTTGACGCAAGACTTTGATTTCTTTGTCTTCACATTTAATAAGCCTGGGGCTAGCCATATGTGGGGTGTCTGGGAGAGACAAATCCGCACCGTTCGAAACGTTCTTGAGGCCTTATTGGTTCAGTCTGGCAGTAGCCTTGATGACGAAAGCCTTAGAACCTTTATGTGTGAGGCGACCGCCATAGTAAATAGTCGACCCCTCACTACGGACAATTTCTTATTCCCCTTACTCCTAGTCATCTTTTAACTCAGAAATCGAATGGATTGTTACCCCCACCTGGTGTGTTTGATTCATCTGATATTTATTCTCGTAAACGATGGCGTAGGGTGCAACATTTAGCCAATGAATTTTGGACACGTTGGCGAAAAGAATATCTCCACAATATTCAAACCAGGCAAAAATGGGTCACACCTCGTAGAAACATGAAAGTGAATGACGTTGTCATTGTTAAAGAGGACAATGTACCAAGAAATCAGTGGCGGTTAGCAAGAGTGGTAGAAACGTATCCCAGTAAAGACAATTATGTTCGCAAGGTAAAGGTGATCATGAGTTTGCCAATAGATGATAAATGCAAACGTAAGGGTCCGGTGACGTTTTTAGAGCTTCCAGTGCACAAATTGTTGTTGTGATAGAGGGCGCCAATGATGTTGAGTGATGTAAAGGGTAACCCCCACGAGGAGCCATAGAAAATATTAATTACATGATTTTAACGATATGCAATGTAGCATAATCCCTATGTAACCAAGGAAAGGTTATGGTTCGATGATTTATACCTGTATTGACTTGCATTTTGTGTATGTTTGGATATCGAATTTAACGTCGATGTGTGTAAAATGTGTTCATGTTTGGCATTTTGATACTATATGACATAGTAAATCCCAATTCATATGTTTGATATTTGATACTATATGACATAGTATCTCAATTTATAATTTGGTGTACCTCATTTAGAAATGTTTTGATGTACTGATTGTCGTAATACTCATTGATACTGTATGATACAGTACAACTTATTGAATTTAGTTTTGTTGTTTGCCTCATTTAGAGATGATCTGCAGTATTTCTTGCGGTACGGGAAGGTTACTTGTAAGACAGCCATGTAAGAACGCGTCCTGGGATGTACATGTGAAATAGATGGTTGACCGTGCAATCTTTGTTCGGCATGGTATAGTGTAGCGACGCATGTACATGACGCGTTCCTTAAAGATACATGTGCTCACCTATAATTGTTGATGTACAGCATTAAGTATTGATGTCATATTTCCTATTGTTACTTGATTACAGTTTTGATGTATTAATGTAGAATGTTTTTAAAAATGAATGCTTCATTTTGACGGACGTCACCAATATCTACTTGCCTCACACTGACTACCGGCCTAAGATCAATGGCTTTGTAAAATCAAAATGGCAAGAACTGTGGGATTCCTTCCCCGAAAAAAAGCTGTACCAAGTTAAACCGAGGACTGAAACTGGGGGACATAGAGCCCCCAGCAAACGGAGAGATGATATAGTCCTGACTAGGGCTTACATCGGCCACACTTACCTTGCCCATGCCTATTTACTTCACGGGGACGAGAGACCATATTGTATACCCTGTGATTGTGCTGCGTTTATGCTACGACGAAACAAAAAAGACATTTCTACGAGCTCATTCTCAGCTTTGCGAAATTAAAACGGAAAAAACGGAATTTGCCCTTTTTGAAGCGGAAAATCATTGGCCCTATGCTGGCAGTTTGAAAAGATATGATCAAAAAGTATTCTTTCATCTAGGACCGTCTACAAATTTACTAATGAGTAAAGAAAAAAGATCACAATAACCAGCCGTATTGTAATGCCTCATTAAAATGAGCAAAATGACACAAATGTAATCTTCAAAATACGTTTTCAGTACATGTGCAAATTTCCAATGAGTTGTGACTCTGTGACTTGGCGGCTCCAAGCCAAGAGACAGGGCTCTGAAGTTAAGTCGAGTAACCCACACAACCTACTACCAAGTTCTATGTGCTATTATAGTTACCTTTAGGGATAATAATCCCTGAGGGAAGTCGGACTCAGAAAAGGGTTTCCATGGTTCAGAAAACCACATCTTATAGTGCATGTAGCACTTGCCTTCTGCACTTCTAAAGCGAAACCACAGGTGGTTTGCTATGGTTTTCATATGAACCAACCATAATATCAACAAGCACAGCTTTGGCATTTTGAACCATCTTTACAGGTAACATGGTGATTGGTGGGTGGTAACTTGCAGATGTTTCACTTAAAAGATCTAAAGGCAGAGGAGACAAACAGAAAAAAGTAAGTATTTACAAATGAAAGCAGGTACTGCCCCATACTATGTTATTTCACAAATCCTTATTTGTGCTGTACCAATATTATAAGTAGCCAACAAAATATTGATACTGATATTTCAGGCTTGAAGAACAATGTAAAATAGGATTGTTACATGCAAGTCAATTCAAGTCACGGCATATAAAGAGTCGAGTGAAGCCTCTAATAAGTTCTCAAGAGACTCAAGTCACGACGAGTCTTTGGAACTTAATTAAGTGGTGACTTGAATCAAGTCGAATCTTTTGTAAGTGATGACTCCAGTCGAGTCGAGTCCTTTGAGTCAGACTGGATTCGTTACAATTCAAACTCTAGTCAGGCTCGAGTCACGTCATTGACTCAAGTAATTAACAACACTTGTTGGAAACATGGAACTTTGGAGATTGTCTCTTTTTCACTATGAGATGATAGTGACTCCCACCCACCCACCCACCCACCAACCAACCAACCAACCCACCAACCAACCCCACCCCACCAACCAACCCCACCAGGTCACTTTTTAACCAATTGGTTTAATTCGGGCCGGCCACGGCCTTTTTTCCAGTTGTGGCTCACTGGCTTGTTTTCCCTACTCCGTTGGTTATGCTGAGCACCAAGCACAATGGCAGTAGGTTCCATGACCAACCAACTGTATAATAGCCTAGTATCCTATCCTTGTGCAAACAAACCTATTTTATTGCTTCAGGCCATGCCCTGGGGTGAGCAAACAAGGTTATAATATGTAATCCAAACTCTCTGCATAGTGTGGAATGAGAGTACCCTGCATGATTTGAATTTTCAAACTTTTTGATGTCGGTCAAAGAGCAGGAACCAACTGAGAATTTAGATACCCCCACATCAAAACTACTTTGAAGTAATGGACTGTTTGTCTTTTATTGTTCCGAGTTAAACCAGCGGTCGGAACTGGGGGACATCAGGCGCGGATCCAAGGGGGAAGGGGCGCTTTCTCGGGCTCAGCCCCCCCCCCTTTTCGCCGCATCAATAACAAATACGCGAAAATTAGCATAATGTTAATCTAGGAGAATATTCAAGGGGGCTTTCAGCGCCCCCCCCTTTTGGAAATGTCTGAATCCGCGCCTGGACATAAAGCCCCCAGTAAACGGAGAGATGACTTAGTCCTGACTAGGGTTCGCATCGGCCACACTTACCTTACCCATGCCTATTTACTTCACCATATATATATATATATATATATATATATATATATATATATATATATATATATATATATAATATAATATATATATATATATATATATATATATAACGCTAATTCCCACCTTAAGGGGAAATTGTTATATCTGCTTGTACAAAGGGCGAAAAAATGATAATAAAATACATAAGAAATAAATTCGCCCTAACGTCTAAAAATATAATTAACGTTATTTCAATGGCCAGCCATCCGTTCGTGTTAACAGCTAGGTGTCCGTAAATTTGACAACTTTGAAGTAATGGCATCTAGTTTGTAAATCTAAGAGGGCGCCCTTGTGAGTTTACGTATTCCTATAGAAAAAGTGTGTGGAAACGTTAAGGCGAAACTTATACTTCACCCGAAAATTTTTTTCCCCTTAAGGTCGACTTTTCAACAACAACTTTCCCCCTAAGTGCCGAATTAGAGAAATATATATATATATATATATATATATATATATATATATATATACCCTGTGATTCTGCCGTCACCGGCAGTCACATTCTCGTTGACTGTTGTGAATACTCCCATCATATTCCCCAGAAGTACTACGCTGTGCCAGACCTCAAAACCTTATTTGAGCAGACGGATCCTTCCCTTATTCTGGGCTTTCTCAAGGAAAGCAAACTGTGTAGAAACTTTTGACATCACTCCCACATTTGCCTGGACATTTTAGGGAAATTTGAATCTTTTTTTTTCCTTATTGTAGCCCAACTTATTTAAACTTATTGTACCCCAACATTGCACCATTTTCTTTTCTAGGTGACACAATATAACACATTCGTGTTGGTGTATTGTAAAATCCCATCTAACTGACTGACTGACTAAGTAACTAAACTTTTATGATCCCATTTGATGTTTAGGATAATCTGCTTGGTGAAATAGTCTGTTGCATAGGAAAGGCACTTATTGTATCCTATGGTTTTTCTCAAACAACATTGTGATACTGTGTCATACTGTAATCTTAAATCATGTTATTCTGAAGAACAGGCAATGTTGGAGTTGTACCTTGGTTCTTCATTTGAAGTTAACTCATTGTAATTCCCCCAGGACATCCGTTAAGTGGAACCGACTTATGTACTAGGCCTACTAAATTAATTTCATGATCAAAAATCAAAAGTAGGCCATGCATCAGGATCCGATTCCTTTTCGCTTTGCAAAAATGTGCAGAAGGCTTCGAAGTCATCGTATTCCTTTCAAACTAAGCTCTGCTGAATTGATTCAAAGAAGATGCTTACCTTTTACCATCTGCCATGAAGAGACTGTCTCTGGTTGTTGTGTACGGCCTATAGTAATAAGGGCATAGCTCTGATGTATTTGTTTCATTTAAAATTAACACATCAATGCATGAAGCGAACGTTTGTTGAGAGCACTCATAGTCAAATTGAGCAGATTTTGCGCAAATCTTAGGAATGTTTTATCTTTTCTGATAGACTGTTTTGTTTAGGTCTATCAAAACGGTCAAATCAGAACAAAAGACGAAAAGTAAGGGATATACTACCCAAATCTACAATGACCAGTTTTAGTAGGCCTAGGATATAATATTTTATCGATAAGTTGCGTGGTATAAGACTTCGTGTGGTTCAATTGGTAGTCAAAAGATTTTGCAATATGCAAGGAAGTACGCGAATTGCTAAGCCCAATAGGGGTAGAACGGCAGCAAATTTCTAATCGAGTTCGCACCGAAAGAGGCTTGGATTTTTAAGAGATCTTAGTACCGTTTTTCATTATTTTGCACTGCAAAATTGATCTGTTATAATAAAATAGCCCGTTTTCGACTAATTCATAACTACCACTATAATTTGGATCCGGGTCTCACTTAAGAGCCCTGGACAAATCTGCATGCATGTGTTATCTGTGGTGTAATGTGGTAAGGCATCTGCCCACCATTTCATCCAAAATTGCTACTTTTACTATTTAGATTACATGGAAAAAGCATATTGTACGATATGTGCGTACTATAGTTCGTTTGGGTTCTAAAAATGTGGGGAGGGGCATGCAATAACCCTGCACTTTCAAAAGTGTGGGACATGTTTCCCCGCCGCCCCCACCTGACGTTCATGCGCCTCTATTAAGGAACAGGCACCCAAGTTAAGGTCGGCAATTTTGAAGGAATGGAAACAACCCTCGTAAATAAGCATGTATCTTCCTTGGTGCAGCCACTACAACAATGAGGAGCATAAACTCGGGGAAAAGTGGCACTAGGCCGAAATCACTTGAGGATCTGGTTTAGGCCGTATGATAAAGGTGAACAAGCAGCTTTAATTCCAAAATATTGAGAGTGAAAGTGTGGGTTCTGAATACTGACTCATGGGACAGTTATTGCATATAGGCCAGCCACAAAATCTCCATTTTATACCAAAACCCGTATGCAGCTTTTTCAATGGAGAGGTTCGATTTCATTAAAGTGGACCATTAATATGCGGAGAACCGCCATCGGTTGGCTCTTAGCGTACAAGAAAAGTTTTGCCCAGTATGCATCCTAGGGTGCACTAAATATTCCCAGGACTAGTAGTCGCTTCATATCATTTCATAACATTTTCTGTCTCATTTGGTAGAAAGTTTGACTTCTCCCAAACGGAATTCTGTCAAATTACTGAAGACACAGAGGATCGCTGTCTGCTATGCATTCAGGGTCCTTTTCAAAGACATACGTGCCCGGCAATGTGAACATTAATGTAAATTGCGATAATTATTATATTCGAAGCTATATGTACGCCTATGTCTGTCCAGCCAATGTTCAACTCGATTTAATACAGCAGAATTAAGTAGTGTATAGGGGAACAGAGCAATATTTCTGGGGAAGGGACAAAGTCAATCCGGAAGTTTGAATTTTAAACCAGTTTTAGGTATCGGTTGCCAGAGGCACAGCGAGGAATTGGGGATGTGGGCTCCACAGCTGTCGCCGTAATGCCACCTAAGTTTACCTCCAAGTCGGCGTAAACTGTACCTTTTTCATGCGTCCCTGCGGTTGTATACAGCAGTAGGGGGTTCCTTCCTTTTTTCAACATAAGGCTGCCGTGCTGGGAAGGGGCTTAGGGGAGAGGTCCCCCTCCACCTTTGAGATATTTTTTGTTAATTAAGGGTTGCTTAGATGCAAAATGCTGCTGTCTTTGGGGTATTTTTGGAATATGGCTGGAAAATGTCCATAATTGAGTGAATTGTAAGTTTTGGTTAGGTGAAAGAGGAGAGTACGTTGTCTAAGAGAAGGGTATGTCGTCAACAAACCTCCTTAAGGCCCCTTCCTCCCTTTTTTTTTTGCTACTTTACTGCCTTCTATTACTAATTTCTAGGAAATTACGCAAAACTACGTGCGTGGGTCCACAGAAACATTCTTGGATTATTACAACCTACAACATAGCACACACCGTCAAAATGAACAAAGGTTTTCACAGTAAAAACAGGTCTTTTGCTTTAGTAATGACGAGATCGGTAAACGTTCAGTAAAATATTTCTGCCTTCTTGAGATATTGTGTTTAAGTGCTAAGTGTCACAAATACACATACACACACGCCATCATGAACGATTAGATTTTTCGATCCAGTGGATGATTAAACGAATTCCTTACAAACAGAGTTACAAAGACATTGTGCAAAATGGTTGGATTGGTTTGCTCAATCTTCTCAAATGTAGAGGCGTTTTGAATTACTATTGTTTTCACATTTTCTCATAACGAGATCATCCTTGGGGATATACCCTGAAATCCACCAGGACTCCACATCTTGAGGCCGCCAGGAGACAAAACGTGGTCCCCTACAACCCACGCAATGATCTTGCCCTTCACGCCCGTGGTGCACCTTCGGTGAACTTGGCTTGCAGAATTCTTGGGTTTGCCTCCTACTTGCGGCACCGTCCGGGGCCACCCTGCACCGCCAGGACTGAGTGAATTTGACATGTACTATTAATTCATTAATGGACAAAACAGGAAAGAATGACATTATCTTTCATTTAATCACCAATCACCTCTTGATATGACCAATCACTTCTTCGTACACCACGACCACCACCAAGTATCACTACTTTCATTATGAAGGCTGTCTTATATAGAAGCTTACACCCATTATGCAAGAAATCCACAACACTATGGCTTAGCCCTTTACACCCAAGGTTGCTCTCGTTACACGCTTCCGTTACACCAAATGTAACTCGTTACAGTAACGGCGTTTCTTGTAACTCGTTACTTCCCAACATGTTTGAGAACGTGAAAAACGGTGCTCCAGCTACGAGATGCTGGGTTGAGTTTCGCCACCCTGGTTACCAGTTTATCAATATCTTCATCGCTAACGTCATCTATTGGGAGACCCCTTTTATGATGGTGATGGTTATGAAGTCGCTTCTCACAGAGCCTTGTTAGCAAACCGCGTTCGCTGAGATCCAGTTCTTCATCGGATGACTCTTCTGCGGGTGAGCTGGCTGTAAATGCAGGGAAAGAACCACAGATGAGTAAAACGTTGAAGGATATCTGTTGAAAGTTTGTGTGAAACCACACTTCAGTAAGGTACTGTTATTTATTTGTACCATACCATAATGTTTTTATTTCATATGATGGAAACATGTAATGTCCTTTACACAAGAAATTGATCAGTCTTAAACAAAAACTATCTGACACTATATAACACATTCGTGTTGGTGTGTCGTTAAACCCCCATCTAACGAACTAACCTGAACAAAAACTGGTAGTGCTTCTCCATGATAAACCGTGTACAATATCTATTACACTTCACGGCAGACTGGTTACTTTGCTCTTGATTTCGATACAGTAGAACATGACTTACAGAAATCGCTCTTGGGGTGAAAGTAATGAATATCAGCTTCTCAATATGGTTTTTGTTGCAGAAGCAGGTGGTTGGGCCGGGCGTTTGGTACACGGGATGAGTTGACAATTTGAAAGTGGATAGAATTTCATACTGGCTATTATGTGTAAATGTTATTGGTGAAAAGTTTCAGTATCAAAAGAAAATCGGCGGCAGTCGACCCCCTCCCTCCCGGATTTCTAAAGCGCAAATCGTATATGTTTGGCACTTGAAAAAAAAAATTAATACTGAAATGCTGAAAATTTCACAGTCCTAATTATTATTTAAAGGCCCTAATAACCTGGAAAATCACATATAAGAGTTCTGTTTCCCAAACTTTTCCCCGGACCCCCACCAGGGACAAGTTTTTATGTGGGTTACTTTTCCTGACGAATGAAGTAACCTCCTACATCATACACAGCTTGAATACACCTGTATATGCGTAGGCTAAAGATCTTTGGATTTATTTTTTTCCACCGTGCCAGAGCATGCCTGATGGTTACCTTTAATTATATGCGAAACTCAAAAAGCTTGTAAGGTAACTTTTAATATCAATCAAATCTCCATCTTCTCCTTTCTTCTTGTAATCTCATTTTGTTTCAAAATCTGGAAATCTGAAAATACAGATCCTTTAGATGCAACTTTCAAGGTCTAAAATGTTTTATTTTCTCCCGTCTTGGAGTCATTTCGACCAAACATGTACTAGCAAGGTCCGCGCTTCCTCTACATTACCACAGATTGTACCATTTTGAATCTAAGTCACCAAAAAAAAAAAAATACAAAATACAAAATAAATAAATAAATAAAAAAATAAAAAAAAATAAATAGTAGGCTAGGGTATCTTATTCTCCTCATAGGCACAAACTCTTGCCTTTCGCCCAGCCAAAATTAGAGAAAAATCGCTTAAGACAGTTTTCTAGACTTAATTAGTATAACGCTTTGCTAAAGATTGCACCCTTTTCACCTAAGCCAGCCTCGTCTCACATATCTTCATCCCCTTAGCACCTTTCCCGAAGATGGCACGCATGTACAGGTGAAAAGGAAGGGTCTTCTCGGGTGTCAACTATATCTAGGCATGCCACTTTGGTTCTTCATTTAAAATTTCGTGAACTTTCCCCCTAGATATTTCACCCAGGCTACGGCCCTGTTAATGCCCTACATAGGCTAACATTCACTTCACCCCTATAGCGACCCAGATTGTTTGCTTTTCAGCCAGGATGGCCAACGCTAGCAAAAATCTCACACAGGTTCGGATAACCAAAAATATACAGTAGGTACACCCCGAGAAGGCTTTAAGAAATTCCGGCCTCAGAAATCAGCTTTGGGTTGGGCCCAATTGATGGCTAATCCGGCACCGTGCTCACTCGACATGACGTTCCCACATAACGCACCTGTCCACATTCCAAATGTGAAACATGAATGCGGCCAAGGGTCTTCACCCCCTTCCTCCTTCCAATATTAAAAGAACGTAACATCGAACATCGATGCGTAGACTCGGATCTCCGCTACCACGACGTCTGCATAAGCAGGCCGTATAGATACTGCGCTACAAACGGTGTAGAATCATTTAAGTAGGTCATGAAGCCTACCTCACCTAATTACTCCCCCGTGGGACGCCCTGAAAACATTTCGCACCCCTAGAAGCTTTCACCTTCCTTCAACACTTTTCCTGGCTATGGGCCTGGTTGTGAAGGAGAAATACTTCCGTGGTGGTCAAAAACTGAAATGGACTTGTTTAGTAGACTTGCAACTGAAAGGTCCAGTGTCAAATGACAGTATGAACCAATTGCAACAAACTTTTCTAAGTATTGACCAGAATGAAAAGGTTTCTGCTACGGACGAGGTTTAAAATAGTTTCTGGTAGTCCGACGTAGTTCCTTGTTTCCGATCCATGTTTTGACCCCTAACGGTCTTTATTGGCAACAGTAGTCCCACACTCCTCCCAGATTTGGAAAAGTGTAGAAAGATTCGGGATTCATTCACTCTAGTCGATCGAGGTCTGTTTCGACATTTTACTGTAATATCAGATTTTCTTCTGAAACATCTTTTCTTCGTGGGCGAAAATGTTCTTAGGGCGGCAACCTTCCCCTCCCAGCAAGAGTTAACACCTTAACGATGGACATAACTTGGGTTGTCAGTGTGTGTGTGGTTCTATTGTTGTAATGAACATAATTTTCTGTTTGATTTGGTGGTGTGTGGATAGTTTTGCCTCTGTGTCCTGGGTAGGACGTTAAAATGCATCCGGTTGTGGAGCTTGTTAAAGCGTGGGGATAATGAGGTTACCCTTTGCCACAACTACCTCCGGGGCACCCTTGGGCAAGGTGCACCAGTATTTGCCCCGGTGCTTTTTAAGTGCTGTTGCCTTTGGGCGTGGTGTTGCCTTCGGGTGTGGTGTTGCCTTCGGGCGCGGTGTTGCCTTTGGGGCGTGGTGTTGCCTTTGGGCGTGGTGTTGCCTTTGGGCGAAGTGTTGCTATTGAAGCCCTATAGACACGGTGAAATTTTAGCAATACTGCTTGGGTAATTATGAGCTTAGTTTTCATTCATTAATATTTTCTGACTATGCTGGCCTATGACTGGTCAGGTGCCCATGTTCTGATCCAGTATAGAGACATACAGTGTATGGAGACACCATGGAGATGAACTGTGCGATCAACATTTCCGACTGTAAAGTTTACACAGCTGCAGTGGCGTAGCTAGGATTATTTCTTGGTGGGGTGGCTGGAGTTTTTAAGTTTTTTGGGGGGGGAGGGGGACGCCTGTTCACTGTCTAAACGGAGCGCCACCATGATTTGCGCGGAGCGTACCAAGAAAATGTGAGATTTTAATACATCCAGATCACAGGAAATAACACTTTCCAGGCTTGATAGCAGCCATCAAGATGTGCAATTTTGGTGAAAAAATGTAAAGTTTGATTTTATTTCATTCTCAAACACATTTCTATGAGGATGGATTAGCTCAGCTGGCCAGACTTGGGGTTCGAGGATTACAAGGTTGAAGCCCTTCTTCGCCTGATAAAATGTTCGGGTGTACTGTTGAGTGAGGCATTTCATCTCCACTGATCCACTATACATAGGTGCTGATTGGGGTCCTGCGAGGTAAACGTGGTAGGAGTACACCCATTGAGGCAGCATTGACCCAGCTCGTGCGTCTCATTATTTGTGCCTGTGACCATGGGTGATGTGTGAATTTCCGCTATATAAAATTAATATAAACATTATTATTTCACCTCTTCAGTTAGATGACAGGGGAAGATCTGTTAAATCTGTGACGGGCTCTAAAAGCTCCAACCGATTCCTTGGCGATTTTTTCTAACACATGGTTGTGGTACTGGATAATCTCATATTTATAATGTAAGCCTCTTCTTAATGAAGGAATTTGCAAATGTTTCTTCTGTTCAGATTTCACCACTCAGACTGTCATGTCTGACCGTTCAGACTGTCATGTCTGGTTGCAGTTTGTATCCATTGTGTTCCTGTTCCCACCATGGTATGGTCAATATTATATTCACTAGCATCGGGAAGGAATAATAACTCTTTCGTGACAGACATTTTTGTTTTAGCAACAAACTCTATACATAGCGTTGTAGTCAATGGGCTAATTTAGGTGACCAATTTCAATCACTCCTCATCGGCTAGATACCATTCATCCAGAAACCCTGAAAATTGAACGAATAAACAATAAATCTTCAAGATAAGTTTGTCACAATCTATCCGAATTTATTCAAAAGAGTAAAGTTATTCAGAGTCGATGTCAGATTGTCAAGAATGGAGAATTTCGACAGCCAGAGTCTATCATTTTCACGTTGAGTAGCCTACTGGATTTTTTTGGCCCAGATCGCCACTGGGGGCGCTTGGCGGAACGACGATTTTGTGAGGGGACTGGCGCCCCGAAGCCCCCCCCCCCGTAGCTACGCCACTACACAGCTGCTGTTATATAGTAAACCTCTGTTCTATTTTTAGATGAACGTTCAAAATAAACCAGGCAAAATAATGCTTATATCTGTTCCTGTTACTGTTCATATTGAAATTAAAAATACTTAGATTGTCAGTGATGATGTGTGCACATTTAAAGGCATTGTCTGGTGGCATTTTGTAGGGGTCTTATATGAAAGATAAAAATTTTTCATTACATGTCATCCAAACCCCAAATCAAAACTTCATTCCTAACTCAAGATATCTCTTCCTAAAGATTGGTTACTTTTAATTAGAAATACCTCCAAGTTTCCTCAAGGTCACAAAACGTGATCCACAGGGGGCAGATTGCTTCAGATTCCTTTTGTTATTCTTTCTGATTGGCTACCTTGTTTGTCCTTGAAATTTGATACCGTTGGAATGTTGAGATGTTTTTCCGTGTAGATATAGTGAAAAACTGTTCCATACTTATGGTACAGCAAATAAAGTTATGGAATATTCAATATAGTGATATCAACATTACAAAGAAATACAAAAGCTACATCAAATCCATTTGCCCAGATGACATCACAGGTTTCCCATCATGCACTAGGGAAACTGAAAATGTAGTATTTCTTCAAAAATTTGTATCTACCGAATGCAAGATGCTATTGAGATGGGGTTTTCACTGCCTGACACAGAAAAGTTTTCTGCTTTTTTTAAAAGCATCACATTTGGTCACCAGAACATGCGTTTAAGCAAATAATCAGCTCCTAAAGGTAATATTTCCGGCCTTTCCAGAGGAAATGAGCACAGGGGAACGCTCTAATTTAAGTGTGTCAAAGTATCGTCTGCTTGTTTTGGAACATTGCTGATAAGAGGGAATTATACTTCTCAGTAACTTCAGAAGACCGTTTCTTGAGGCAGACAATCAATGCAGTTGAAAATATGTGAGTTCGTGCCGTATTCTGATCTCAGCTCTGATCGAAATGATCCTGTTTATGATGTCATAATAAAAGAGACTATAGAACGTAGGCCTAATAATAATAATAATAATGATAAATGTTCTAATCAAAGCCACTCCGGTTTCGACTACAAGACAATATCAATATTGTCAGGACACAGATGTAAATGAAGTTTTATCTTAACGCTAGAGACTCCTTTGTGTTGCCAACGCGAGACATGTCCGAATGCTTGCAAGGCAAATGACAGTCTCAGGAAAAGTGCCTTCGTCTTCAAACCACTACAAGAAGAGTATTTAGTATTTGCACCGACATATATCATCAGCAATTCCAATGCCTTGATAGCACTCCGATACTAAAGTAGCCTCTTCCCTGTTTTCTCCTTTTGCCGATCAAAATGCTAAAAAATAGGGGTTTTTGCAATTTTATGGGGCTTAAAACCCAGGGACGTGCTCATAAAAACTACTTTTTAAAGGTGTTCTCAGGAAGCCCCGACGCCTCCCGCTTTCTACCTAAAGTAGATGCGTCTAAATTTGGTGCCCCTGTAAGAGGTTTTTCTCTCAGATTCGTACGTGTTATGTGGTTGTCACATCATTTAACACTATTGGGCGGCCTGTGAAGAAGTATTGTACCAAAACCCAGTGATATCCCAAACACAATCAGCGTGGTCAAATCATTAAAACGAGTAAGGCTATAGTAAGAGAAGGTGAAAGGTAAAAGTGCCTCGTCAAAAAAGTTAGGTCTTCATTCTAATGACCGCAATTTTGTTTACCCTCACCTGCAGAGACACTGGAGTTTCCCCTTCACAAACGTTTAGATACCTTTTGGCGGCTACTGGATCCCACGCATATAGCATGGGTACGTTTGTCGCTGCCACTGAGTCTCTTTCGCGCTGCTCAATTGCAGTCTTTCATGTCAACATGTCCCGATAGTAGAACGTCCACCCCCTCCCAAACCCGAAACTTTGGAAAGTACTGCCACGCTACTTATCACGAATGACTTCTCTCTGTGATTAACTTTTAGGCTAAGAAACGATTTCCTAACGCTTTATTTTCATCACTGTTCAGTTTTAGCTTATAGCACGTAATTGCCCTAGGTACCTCAACGCAATTGACAGCATAAAAAATGGGTTCTGTGTGGACATTTTTGTTCCTCTAGTTTGCAAAGAAATGTAAGCAAACTCTTTGGTAAAGATTCAACAAGGAAGTTGCCGGAGACAGAAAGAGCTTTAGAATAATGAAAGGCGACCTTTAATTCAATTTACGGTTAACTCAATGCATTACCTTGGACAAAATCAACTTCCATAAAATAAATATTAGTATTGCAAAAACACAATACATTCCTTCATATGCTGCACCATGATAAATCGTCTCGGCAGAGTAATATTAGGTGGAGTACACAATATCGGCCATGACCAATGTCATTTGTTCGAATGTTTGCCCAATACCAGACAAGCTCAGTAGCTTAGGCTCACGGAACTACTGTCAACTTGGACTAAGGAGTTGGGCACTTTTCCCCAAATTCCAGTGATCCATGGAATCACAATTTTCTCGGAAAAAGAGTATTTCTTATACAAAATCGAACTGTCTGTTCGCCTCGTGCGTCGTTTGCTACAGTGGTAACTTACGCAGCATCGTATTGAGAACCAGAGAGCCCAAAGACTTAGTGATTCCTTGCCGAATGGGGATGCTTTGTTGCACTGAGGTTTATTCCTCGAATTTATCTCTCTTGACAATATCATTTTACGATATTTTAACTATTTGATCTCTGCTGTCATCTCTTGCATTTTGAGCCCCACCACATATAACAATAGGAAAAAAGGACGTGTCTTGAAAGGGATTCAAAGCCGGAGCATCTGTATGTGAAACCAAGCACTTTCCCCTACGCTATGACCAAACTCGTTATATGAAAGGTACTACTAATCATGCTACAGTCACCTTATCCTTAACATGTGTTCATAATTAGGTACTAAAATTAGAGCTATTACTGTAGCAGTTATGCTTGTGAAAAAAACAAATGCTGTACTCTTTGATTATATCTTTGGAATGTTACAAATATTCAGCCCTAACTTTTAGTCGGTAAGGAAACGCCGGACACAATTTGGAGGTACCGCCCACTGGCTATTTAGTTTATAAGGTTTTCGGAGCTTCACCGCTGATCACCACAGATGAGTTCTACCACCAGCAAACCCATAGGGCCCTCTCTTTAAGTGAAAGACTTATATTCCAAATATTAAACGTATCCATTACCCCATCTTGAAATAACGTTTTTCAATGCTTTTGGTCTTTGACCTCTGATGACCTAAAATAACCTCTGACCTCTAATGGATCTTGGATCTCAGGAATTTTAGGACATTTTGCTTCTTGACCTCTGGTAACCCCTACGATGTTGGGAAGGCTTGGGAAATTTTACTTTTTGACCTTGAGTGACCCCAAATGACGGACTTGGGAATTCTTGGAAAATTTTGCTTTTGACCTTGAGTGACCCTGATGACAGTCTTTGGAATTCCTGGGTATTTTGTTTTTTGACCTCTGGTGACATCATACTAATATCTTGGGAATTCTTGGAAAATTTTGCTTTTTGACCTCTGACGACCCAGATGACGATCTTGGAAATTCTTGGGAATTTTGCTTTTTGACCTCTGGTGACTGCAGATGACCTTTGACCTCCACCAAAACCAAAAGCATTCTTCCTCACCATGAGGCATCCACATACCAAGAATGAAATCTATTCATACTTTCTACCTTGAGATATCGTGTAAAGAGCGTTTTCAGAGTTTGACCCCGGTGACCCCAAATGACCTTTGACCTGCACCAAACACAATATGGTTCTTCGTCACACCATAAGGCATGCACATACTACGTATGAAATCTATCTATGCTTCCTATCTTGTAATATTTTGTTAACAAGGTTTACAGTGTTTTACCGAGTTGACTCCAGATGACCTTTGACTTCAACCAAGAACACCAGGGTTCTTCTTACCATGACGCATCCACATTATAACGGCTACAGGCGCAAGTCGAGAGACGAAAGGCGAGAACAAACGGAAGTCCACAATATATTTCCTTGATATCCGCAAAAGCATGCATTCCATCAAGGCTTCATTGACTTCGTGAAACTACCAAATTCCGAAAGAAAAAACAAAAATATATTAGCGTATAAATATAAAAACCTTTTTCCATTTTTATAAATTAGACTAATAATTTAATTTTCTATTTTTTTAATTTCTTTCTAAACATAACGATTGCACTAGTATCTCACAACGAACGCATAATTAATGCAGACTACAATGTGGTGCAGTGACCTTGAATCTAACCCGGGCCTCGGAGAAGGCTTTGTTTACCAGACAAATTAATAAATTGCACAATATTTCGTAGAACACATTAGTACGAATTACTCCCTTTCACACCATTTCATACATAGCCAACTCCCAAACCAATTTATTAAATGCATGCATATAATGCACATACCTCTTTGGCCTTTCCCTTACAAAAAACTGTGGCATACCACATGTGAACACACAGAGCATATGAAAATACATAAGGAAAAAAGTGTGGTTATGCGTGGTGACACATGTGGTATTGGAACCAATCTGACACACAGGACCACGCTTTTCCCTGCATGATTGCCACACCTTGAAACCTGGGTCAAAGTGGGGAAAGCTGTGTAAAGTTGACGCATGTGGCAAACCAGGGCAAAGTGTGGCAAACAAGGCCAGTGAACGAAATCGAACTTTTGAATTTACTTTACTCAGCACCACACTTCTCCACACATCTCCACACTTTGCCAACTTTATCCCACTTTGCCTCCTGTTATATGTGTCAAAGCGTGATTTTAGGTTTTCCACACATTGCCTCATGTCCAAACTGTGAAAATGTTGGTCAATGCATGGCACTTTAGAAAAGTGTGTCAACTGTTTATTAATGACACACATTGTCACGCAAAAATTCACAGAAATTTCACGCCCCTCCACACCCGACCATAATTTTGCACAGTTCGACACAATATTTCACCTGTGGTATTGGAACTTTTGCCACACCATTTTTTTTAAGGGTTCAGAGCAGTTACAACATTCCCACGTGTACTCAAGGTACGTTAACATTCAGTACTACAAGAATACGAGTACGCTGCCTAAAATAAGTTTTATGTCGGAAATAATTCTAATCAAAGGAAATTTGGTATCAATGGAATCATCACCACGTGTTCTTTATCGTGATATAATGCATCCAGTCACACATGTTGGGGGTTTTGATTAATTTGCATAAATTCAAAATGGCCGCCATTCTCAACTTTGAGAGCCTGTATCTCCTTAAGGGTTGATGTCATCGCCCATAAATATATTAACGATGGATAGAAACATGATACTAACACATTATCATATTAAAAATACTCTATGACGTCACATGCATAAAATCATGTGATATTAGGTCATAAGGACTCGAAATGGGGTATAGGCCATGGGCCACAGGGCACTTCACGTGCACTCCCACCCCACCACTCTCCGACCGATCTTTTATTTGGAAACCTGTACACGTAATCAAGTAGTAGGAGTAAATATTTTGGGTCTCACTCATTCAAAATGACTGCCAAAAACAAAATGGTGGTAAAAATTATGAACACTCTGTATTAAATAAAAATAAAGAAAATATTCGTTAAAAATATTTTTGAGGCATTAACTCTTAAAATTTAATCATAATTTATGACATAAATTCCAAAATTATTTTTTGGGACTGTAATGGCGAGATTCAGGTCAACAAAAATGGCGGAAAAACAAATGGCTACCAATGTAACAATCATAATGTATTAAAATAATCACTAAAAATAATCATTAAAATACTTTTGACACAGTTGCCCTTAACATCTGGCCATTCTTTGTGAGAAATTATCCAAAATTATTTTTTAAAATATTTGTTTGAAAATCAGGTCAACCAAGATGGCGGAAAAGGTAAAATGGCCGCCAATGCAATGATTATGTCATTATATTATAATAATGGGAAAAATAATCATTAAAAATACTTTTCACACAATTATACCTTTCCTATGTCCATATTCTGTTGTAAATATTCCCAAAGTAATTTTCTGGATACTTTTGCAGGATCCGGTTCAACCAAAATGGCGGAAATATCAAAATGACCGCTTATGTTTTAATTTCAATATACTATGATAATAGGGAAAATGACACTTAAAAACTATATTTGTGACCATTGCTGTTTAGATTTGGCTGTATTTTGAGTCCAATAATCCAAATGTATTTTCAAAACATTTTTGTTGAAAGTCAGGTTAACCAAGATGGCGGAAGAAGCAAAATGGTCGCCATTGCTGAAATTACAACATTTTGTATTTATGAGGAAAACAATCCTTAAAAACATTTTTAACACATTTATATGCAAAATTTGCCCATAATCTGTAATAACCACTCAGGAATTATTTTTTCTGGATATATTTTACATGTTCCAGGTCAACCAAGATGGCGAAAATAGCGAAATGGCCGCCAATGGTATGTTTTCAATATAACATAATAATAAGGAATATAATCCGTAAAATATATTTGCAACACATTTAAACCTAAAGTCTGTTCAAATTCTGTACGAAATATTCAGAAAGTATTCTTTGGACATCTTTTGCTGGTTCCAGTTCAACCAAGACGGCGGAAATAACCAAACTAGGTATTTTTCTTCAGATTATAATATATTGCAATTGTCACATTGGTGAACAAATTGCTTTTTCTACCATCTTGGTTGACCTGGTTTCCACCAAAAATGTTGTGAAAACTTATAGTTGCGATTATTTCGGCATAAAATGTGGAAGCAAAGGTGTCAAACATATTATTTATGAACATTTTTCTCATTATTTATATATAATTATTATTATGTAGGCAGCCATTTTGATTTTAACACCATCTTGGTTGCAATGAATTCCAACCACAATGTTTTTAAAAGTAATTTTAAGTTATTCGGCGTAATATGAGGCCGTACATTCAGAGGAAATGTGTCGAACATATTTTTCATAAATATTTATCTCATTATTTCACTATAATATTATAATTTTATAATAATTATAATTAAATAATAATTATATGGGGGCCATTTTACTATTTCTGTCATCTTGGTTGAACTGGATCCGGCAAAAGATGTCCAGATAAATATTTTCTGAATATTTCTTACAGAATATGAACAGACCTCAGGTTTAAATGTATTGCAAATATATTTTACGAATTATATTCCTTATTATTATGCTATATTGTAAACGTACCACTGGCGGCCATTTTGCTTTTTACTCCATCTTGGTTGGCGTGAATTCCAACAAAAATGTTCTAAAAAGTAGTGTTTAGTTATTTGGCATAAAATGAGGCAATATATTAAGAGCAAGTGTGTCAAACATATTTCTCATAAATACTTTTCTCATTATTTCAATTTATTATAATTACATAATAATTACATGGGCGATCATTTTGCTATTTTCGTCATCTTGGTTGACCTGGAACATGTAACTTATGTCCAGAAAAATACTTCCTGGATGTTTATTATAGATTATGGGCAGATTTTGCGTTTACTTGTGTTAAAAATGTTTTTTTAAGGATTAGTTTTCTTAAAATATTGTAATTTCACCACTGGCGGCCATTTTCCTGCTTCAGCCATCTTGGTTGACCTGAAATTCAACAAAAATGTTTTGAAAATACATTTGGATTATTGGACTCCAAATACAGCCAAATCTAAACAGCAATGGTCACAAATATAGTTTTTAAGTTTTATTTTCCCTATTATTATAATATATTGAAACTAAAACATTAGCGGCCATTTTAATATTTCCGCCATCTTGGTTGAACCGGATCCTGCAAAAGTGTCCCGAAAATTACTTTGGGAATATTTACAACAGAATATGGGCACAGGAAAGGTATAATTGTGTGAAAAGTATTTTTAATGATTATTTTTCTCATTATTATAATATAATGAAATAATCATTGCATTGGCGGCCATTTTGCCTTTTTCGCCATCTTGGTTGACCCGAATTTCAAAAAAGTATTTCAAAAAATAATTTTGGGTAATTTCTCACAAAGAATGGCCAGATATTAAGGGTAAATGTGTCAAAAGTATTTTTAATGATTATTTTTAGTGATTATTTTAATACATTATGATCGTTACATTGGTAGCCATTTTGTTTTTCCGCCATTTTTGGTGACCTGAATCTCGCCAATACAGCCCCAAAAAATAATTTTGGAATTTATGACATAAATTATGACTAAATTTTAAGAGTTAATGCCTCAAAAATATTTTTAACGAATATTTTCTTTATTTTTATTTAATACAGAGTGTTCATAATTTTTACCACCATTTTGTTTTTGGCAGCCATTTTGAATGAGTGAGACCCAAAATATTTACTCCTACTACTTGATTACGTGTACAGGGAACCATAAGGTTTTCAAATAAAAGATCGGTCGGAGAGTGGCGGGGTGAGAGTGCACGTGAAGTGCCTTGTGGCCCATGGCCTATACCCCATTTCGAGTCCTTATGACCTAATATAACATGATTTTTCCCATGTGACGCCATAGATACGTCATAAAGTATATTTAATATGGTAATTTGCTAAGTTGGTATCATGTTTCTATCCATCGGTAATATATTTATGCTCGATAACATCAACCACTAAGGAGATACAGGCTCTCAAAGTTGAGAATGTCGACCATTTTGAATTTATGCAAATTTATGAAAACCCCCAACATGTGGGACTGGATGCATTATATCATGATATTGCACACATAATGCCGATTCCATTGATACCAAATTTCTTTTGATCAGAATTATTTCCGGCAAAGACTTATTTTTTGCTTATTTTAGGCAGCCTAGAGCATCTCCATCGGCAGTCAGTTTAGAGAGAGACTGGTCATGCCTCGTGTTAAGCCTTATATATGGGAGTAGAGGCATAAATATGCAACAGTTACGTAACCATGATAAGATGAACACTCCAGTTTGTATTCTACTGAACAGACCACTCAATAAACAACAAAAACTCGAGGACTTACAGGACCCACAATGCATTCACTACACACATACTAAGTATGAAATTTATCCAAGCTTCCTACCTTGGTTGGAAACTGGGACGTTAAACCTCATCTAACTAACTAACTAAACTTAAAATATCGTGTTAACAATGGTTTCAGAGTTTGACCGAGGTTACCCTAGATAACGTTTCACGACCACCAAAAACAAAAGGGTTCTTTATCTGAACGTGAAAAATGTATATACCAAATATGAAACAGTCTGTCATTGCTATCTTGAGATATCGTGTTTACAACCATTTCCAAAGTTTTCGCAGTTTAACCTCCGGTGACTTCAGATGACCATTGACACCATCACACCGGATAATAGGGTTCTTCCTTTCATCATAGCAAATCTATACACTAAATATAAGTGCCCTTCATTGCTATCTTGAGAGATCTTGTTTTCGAGCCATTTACAAGCTTTTTGCAGTTTAACCTTTGATGAACTCAAATGACCTTTGACCTCTCCCAAAAGCTATGGGTTTCTTTCCCTAAACGAGACGAATCTACTTACCAAATATGTAAAGTGTCCTTCATTCCTATCTTTAGATATCGCGACTACATGTTTTTAGTCTTGGACATCTGGTGACCTCAAATGACCTTTGACCTCCACCCAAAAACAATAGGGTCATTTTCTTGACATGAAAGATCTAAATATGAAAAGTGTCTGCCATTCCTATCTTGAGATATTGTGATTACAAAGTTTTCGGTTTTTCACCTCTGGTTACCTCATATGACCTTTGACCTTCACCAAAAACAATAGTGTTCTTTCTCTTAACATGAAAAATCTATATACCAAATATAAAAAGTGTCCGCCATCCTTATCTTGAGATATCGTGAGGACAACAAGAGTAACAAGCACACACATACACACATCACCATCCCATAATTTCCTTTCCTGCCTTTAGCAAGGAATCAAAGGAAATCTTCAAACTAGACAATTACGAATATACGCCAGCAATCCATACGTTCGATACTGGAATGTGTCTGTCTAACAATAAATTTTCGTGATATACGTTATAATATCCACAAGAGATAGATATAATTTGTTAAAATGTTGTGATGGTTAAGTTCTTACAGTTATGTGTAGGAAAGTTGCTTCAAACTCTTCACACTAAACATTGAACTTTAAATTCCACCAAAGTCATATAGTTGGCCCAATGTAAGGATTGCTAATCACCGAAATATTTTATATTCACATACTTTTGACTTATGTAATTGAAGTTCGGATTCATCGTGATCAACTACTGGTATTAGTCATACTGACATAGTAAAATACAAAAGACAAGAACACTAATTTGATTTTCCTTTATATTGCTTTGCATTGTTTACCTACACAACGTATTTCAGAAAAGCACTTTCTCTCTGCGAACAGAACATAGAAGTACTACCTTGTTGTAAACTTTACTGTCGTAAATAACGACCATAACAAAAGGCCATTGGCCTAAAAGGCTTTAAAAAAGTTATGTGGGCATTTTAGTAAAGCAATCTTAAGTTGCAAGGTGTAAATCATTACTGTACAGTGGGCCTAGAGTAAATACAACCCTGCGCAGCAGTCCCACAATTGTGGTAAGATACCCAGCTAGACTGAAACAATACAAGCAAACACTACCACAGTAAACCTAAAAGAAGTCAAAACTCGGGCTAATTGGTGACAAAGAGCTACCTCTGTTATGTTATTAACATAGCGGTGTATAGTTTAACTTCAATATGTTGAAACTGATCATGATCGAAGATGTCGATGAAGAAATTGTAGTGAGCACGGCTTGTCTAGTTATAAGCTAGTATCGAAGGGCTAAACAGCTCCAGTGATGGACTCAAACAAAAAAAATTCGATTTGGCACCTTATTCAGGCTCCAAACTTCTCAAAAAAAGCTAATGAATTATACTATTTTGTGATAAGCTTTTTCAAGTATTCTTGTATTTAAAGTTATGACAGATCTTAAGTTGCGGAAAACTCAAAACCCGCAATTATCATGAGAACCGTCCTACGTAGTACACGTAGTGGAACCTGAATCCTTACGTCATCCAATTATGTAAATGTGAATTCAACTAATTAAGTAAACCACAAATTTTTGAAAGCACGCAATCACGTTCTGTCCACATGCGCGACATGTGGAATAATTTTTCATGAGCTCTCATCCGTGAGGTAAATTAAATCTGGGAGGTTACGCCAGTTCAATCCTTTGTCACTAAATAGCATATTGACTCCATTCTTCGTGTATAACTACCGCCACTGTAGGCTATAGGTAAACATTTGTAATAGTTATCACAGCAACAAAGACCGCGTTCCCAGTGAGTCGACATAGTCAAGTTGGAATTTTTAAACGGATATCCTTGTAAAGTAAGGTAATCTGTTCTTTTATTATTGATAACATCATAACACCAGTAATGCTCACATTTACATTTGTCTTAAGGATCAAAGGATGATAATATGTAAGCATTTTTGAAAGCGATACCAACGATCCTTTCTTGCATGGAACCTACTGTAAAAGCTGTTTTTCATTAGCTTGTTTACTTTGACATGATGTTGCAATGTAGCCAGTGCAATTTTGTATCGTGAGCGATGACAAAATAGGTTTAAACAAATAAAACTTATCTCATGATATATTTAAATAATATGTCTTTCGTAACAATGGCAAATATTTGCATACCGTATTGTGTCCATCGTCCTTACTACTTCACAGCACACGTCACACCCGCGATAAATGTTTTAAATAAGACGAATTCGAATTTTCGTAAGCTTCTAAATGTATTCAAAATACCAACTCTACACTTGAACCGGCCAAATGCATATGCCATGTTTATCCCAGCTACTCAAAGAGAAGATTGCATCAAGATGCAAGACCTTTTTTTTTAGTTCTGTAACTGTCTCTACGTCAGTCTGTTACCATGAAGGTTATTCAGGCTGAAAAGTAAGAACGTACTAGCCTACCACAAACTAATATATTTTTTCTATGAGTGAATTATCCGCCGACGGCCAGTTTTCTTAGAAAATGGAAGTGAAATCCTAGTGTCTCCTACAGATAGCCTTTTAAAATTATAGACCTGACAAGTTGA
The DNA here is from genome assembly GCA_029531755.1 of Holothuria leucospilota. Lineage (NCBI taxonomy): Eukaryota > Metazoa > Echinodermata > Holothuroidea > Aspidochirotida > Holothuriidae > Holothuria > Holothuria leucospilota. The sequence continues at coordinate 51,387,854 of CM055961.1, forward strand.
ACAAATCTATTTACATTTTTTTTTCAAGTTGAAAAAGTAAGTCTATGCGTAATGCATATAAGTGCGTAAATTTAATAAACATTGGTTAAGGTAATAAACCAATTGTTCTATATTAGTCCACGGATAGTACGACTTCGTATACACTATCTCAAGGCCATGAAACATTGCAACTTTTGGTCTTAAAATGGAGACCAACATTTTGCTATCTTTATTAATAAGTAGCGATCAGTTGAAAATACTATCATACTTGTATAGGATCACCTTGTAAATGCGATGTCACATGGTGGTGACTTTGTGAACCTCGATGCCAGTTAATTGCGACTTCAAACGTACACAGGTACTTAATGTTTCGGCATGGAATAGACTTCCGAGCACGAGATTGTGACATAATATCTACGCCGATATGCACTGTGACATTACACTGCTATACAGGTTTCGTTTAAGGCATGATATCTATACTGATATGAGTTCTCATCACCTCCCTGATGTTACATATATCAGTATGCGCTCATTAAATTGTCAAAATACATGTGAGACTTTGTCATGTGCTAAATTAAGCAGTATGAGTTTGTGATAAGACACCCTAAAGTGCGTTTGTGTCTTTTCTACCACATTCCATGCTAGGCACTTTAAAAACACCTTTGCTGCGTGTTTAGCGCTTGCAGTGAGTATGCATTGCATTAAAATTTCAAAGGACCATTCTGCAGTAACATATAATAGAAGAACCCATTCGAATTTACTGCTTGATAAAATAATATCTCTGTTCCAAGCATAATCTCCTTTCCGTCTCACTCCCTATCCCCGTGTTTTGTTTTGAAATAAGTTACTAAATAAATTATCAATTAACCAACGGTATTCCTTTTCGATTTCGTTCCGCACTAAACAAACATTTTAGAAAGTCAGTCTCTTAATTTCCTACCGACTAAATCTTATTCCTATCAACCCAACTTGTCTGTTTACGACTATATATTGTATCTTTTATCAGTTCATTCTGAGAGTTATTATTTGGAAAACTCTCTAGTTCCTTCAACGCATTGTTACCATCAATCAGTTGTTATTTGGTCCCTGTGTTACCATTCGTTTTGTTCCTTAACTACATGCAGTAAGACGTACATACCAGCAAATTTTCTTTTTGTCATACCCTGAGCGAATTCTCAGATACTGATACTATGACCGGACTCTTTTCTACAGAGAACAAGTCCATTTCCTACTGCAGAAAGGACAAATGGGAATTACAACATAATCAGAAGTGGCAGGGTACTTCAGGCAGAAGGCAATAGTTTATTTTTATAATTGAAGCCATTTTCATATCATACTCATATCTTACACAACCATTTGGCGTCAATTCATCACAACTGGGACCCTTTAAGCTGGAACATATGTGGATGCGCAAACTGACCGTGATGTGACGATAGCATTCTATTATTCCTACACATGCACATTATATTTGTGCGTAACCTTTAAGTCTTTACAATTTGTTGCAAGTTAAAATTGTACTTAGCATTTGAAATGCATCTACAACAACGGAAACATCCTGCAAACAAAAAAAAAAAAAAACAGGAAATTACGGAAAAACACAGAAATTGGTCACAATTTCTCCAATAGTTGTTGATAAATGGGCAAACTTTAAACATTTTTTAACCTCATTATTTTCCAGATAATACAATAAATCAACTCTTTAACTCTGTTCAAGGTATGAGATTTTTTAAAAGTGATATTATTTTATCTACTGACGTAGTATTGGAAGGAAGAGGAACATGGCTTGCTGTTGCTGCTTTTTCTTTGGGGTTCACGCAAGCTGTAAATACGTTATATCGGTAAAGGAGAATCAATACCAAGCACTTCTTGCTAACAGAGGAAGTAATACAACTGCCGATCATCTCCCCGATGTAAATCTTTCGCCGTCGTATTCGGTTAGTACTGCTACCACTAAAGTATAATAAATTCCATTTGTGTCTCTGACTTTATTTCATCTGTAACAGTTCCTTCTTAAAAAAAAATGCGTATCTTTACTTAAACATGTTATTACTATTGAAACATTAGGTGGTAACTGGATGGCTATGTGTACATTTTCTGGCTAAAGGACACGAAAAGATGCCCGACTGCATTTACAAAAATCACTGAAAAATTTCCATACGTTTGTTGTTCATATAGAGTACCGCAACCTGAAGTTAGTTGGCGAAAAAAAGTCTTCCGGCCTTGAACATGTTTCGTCGTTCGGTGTCTGTGTAAGACTAGTGCAACATGATTTGGTCCGATAAAGCAGAAAATTTGTTTCCACCCTAAACCACCTAAACGTAACCAACACTTTTATCTTGCAAAATTGATTGTGTCAGACGTCATTTACTAGACCCAGTAAACATTCTAAGTGCTAACCTTCAGCCATGAAACTTGGACTTCACGAGTCGGGGAGGGGGACCTCAGACAGATGAGATTTAAGGAAAATTTAGGGCAAAAACTTATCGTCAAAAGTGAGGCAAATCAGAAGCAAAGTCCAAGTAGCATCATACGGGGTCACTCGAACTCAAATGACACAATAAAGAGCGTAAAGCAAAACCTTTCGAAACGAGTAAGGATCTTTTAAAACGGCTGTATTTCGATACCAAACTTCTGCGAAAAATGTCAAAGACCGTTATTAGTTAATATACTATATATTTTCTGGGCATTGCCTTTTGTATATCATTTTACACAGTGTGAAAACTAAAGGTATATATATATATATATATATATATATATATATACATGTCTTTGTGTGTGTGTAAATATCCATGTGAATGTATCCATTCAGGAACTTTTACTGGTAAACAGTTAATGATTGTACTCGGAAGTTACCTTTTTCAATAGATTAATGTCATGTTCAATGTCGTACTTGATGCCCTCTTCCAACAGTACTTTTTAATGCTTTTATTAAATTAAACAAATTAAAACTAAAATTGTATTGAAATTGAATTTGAAGGCGTTCATATTCGTGTTAAATTTATGTAGTTCGAGTAAAGATTTTATGTTTCCCAGTATTTATGTTGCATGCTCAGACATGGGATCACTCAAAAAACAGTGGAGGTCTTCAAGCTTTACTGACGATGGAAAAATTCAGCGTACAACGTTCCGAGGATGAGATAGGCTGTTTTGTTGTCAAAGATGGATTTGAAAATCAGGTACATATTTCATTATGTCTTGTATCTTTGAAATGAAAACAAAAGTTACACGGAAAATGCCCGTACCAAAGATCGAGGCCACTTGGGCCGCCTCTCATGGTTTTTGATATTTATGAAGCAATGCATACACTCAAGATCTGGACGATTAGACTACATTTCACTTTAAAATCAGCTAGAGTGATTAAATATCCTGAATGTTGTCAAAAGTGCATTTTTTTTTTCTTTTTTTTTTTTTTTTGAATGCCTTGCCAGGGGAGTTATTGTCCCCTGGTTCCTTATCGAAGCGGAGCTGAGTAATACCCGAAAGAACACATTATGGTGATACCTCAGCATACGAGTAATCACGTATCTCCCCAAATATTTCAAACCTCAATGCCAACAAATTTTTGGCCCATTCCGGGTGTGTCGACGACCTCATCGAACGCTTAGCCTGTTTTCTACTTTGTAGCTGACGAAAAGCCCGAGATTTTTTCCTTGTTATGGGTGAGACAAAAGAGTTTTAAACCTAGAATACTTGACAAGTCGTACTATTTTTAATTTTTTCCCTATAACGCATTGGTTCTTCAATAAAGTGATACTCTTATGAGACGATTTTTTTCCCTCAGAGAAGATCTCTTATCAATGTGGGAAGCGTTAATGGAAGGATGTGGCTCGGTCATAATGCAGCCTTCGACATAACCCTTCTCTATCCAAAATACTCTTGCATTCTTGAAGCAAAAGTCAAAGGATGCCTTCCATGGTCTTTTCAGTGTATGTTAATTGAACCAGAAGATGGTTAAATCCATTATTCTTTTGGCCGCTATTTTCCTTACACTAAAGTCCTTCTTAAGCCTTCTGATCTCCCTTGTAAAACCAGGCCTCCGTCACGAAGGACCCTGGGATTCACTCCCGAGAGAGCCTTTTGGGCTTGCACTACACCTTCCGTGCATTTCAACTTCAAATTTCAGCAGACCATCTGGTGGTACATTGTGTTCCAAATGTTCCCAACTTCAAAAATTCTGAAGACGTCACTGAGCCCTCACTAAAAATCTGTCTTTAAGTCATGTGGAACTCCTAGGGAAACAAAAGTATAACACAATCTCTATATGATATCCTCTACGTGTATAGCCATGCATTTGCTGTGATCAAATGGTTGCAGTCCAAGGGACTGAAGGTCCGCAAGTCCGCAGGTCCTCGAGACCGAAAGTTCGAGAGGCTGTAGGTCCGCAAAACCGAAGGTATTCGAAAACGAGGTCCTCGAGACCGACAGTACGCGAAAATTGCTTCACCAAAATTGAACGTTCGTGCTTGTGAAATATAGAAATATGAACCATTGGTGCTTTCAAAGAACAAACAAATAAAATTAAGATTCTTAGCCTTTTATACAGGAGTATGTCCATCTTGGTTTTCAAATGTGCTACACTGCAGTTTAGACGCAATATCATAAATTCGTCCTCAATCCTGTGAGTGTGTCGACGACCTCGAGAACTGCGCCTAGCTAGTGCGAGAGAGCCTTATCTCGACTGGTCGCAAGCTCTCGTAACATGTCGTTTCTATGTACCTCATCGGGGTATTAATCAAGACCCCGCAGCGCTTGTAAGTGGGTCACAAGGATTAGTGGTGGAAACAAAATATGCCCAAATGGGCATCAAACTCCTCCTACGAAGTGAGGGCGACATTCCAACCACACTCCAGCGACAGCGAATTTACTTTCCGGTTTGGCTCACGCAAATTTATCTTTGGTCTAGCGGCCCCCAATTCACTTTCGGTCTCGCGGACCTTAGGTCTTACGAACCCAAATTCCTTTCGGTCTTACCGGCCTGCTGTCTCACGAACCTAAATTTACGTTTGATCACACTTCAGTCGCTTCAGAGTAATTTCAGTCGGTCTTGCTCACTTTTGGAAACCCCCGTGTTAACGTTTTATATGTTTGCAAATTGCAATATACAATTAATTTGGTTCTTGTTTTGTTCTTTGATAATTTCCGAATGTCTAAAATTCATATGTTTTATTATTGAATACAACATTGGTTTTCTTTCCTTTGTATGTGTACTGCTTATTATTGAAGGTTTGTGTAATAAAGAATTTGCCGTCATGTTGTGGCGGTACCAACAACTTCTCTTACTCGGATAACCAAGGGAATGAACTGATACGTGTTTTTCTAGAGTACAGTGCACCGCAGGGAAGTCACCAAATTGGCCGTATTAATTACAGGTAAAGTTTTTTTTTAATGTTCATATAAAATGTAAAATACAGCATAAGTATCAATATATATTTCAGTGGCCCCCACAGTGTTTATAAGGTAGTGGTTGCGTTTCCACTCATTTTCGAAATGAATCAGTGATAAGGGGATAAGTCAATTGGTTCTATAACAAAAGCGTTATATTATCAATTAGCAACGCAATATTCAAACTTGGTGCATTCACCCAAATCATTGACTGGTAACCCTCCACTCTTAAAATTCACACATTGTAGTCTCGTTAAGATGTAAAAAGACATTTAAATCCGAAAACATTGTGAAAACCACATCTCCAGGTAGAAAGCATTCAATTCTTTCGTGCTTGTCATGTGGAAGCCTAAACATGGGGACGAAACCTATCGATTTGGAAGAGGTCATATATTATTTAAAGTAAAAGAAAAGAAGCAGGAATGAGGCCTCGTATATAGTGCTTGTGAAAACAGTCTGCCAAGTAGAATAACTTTGATGAATCACAAACTTCTAATAAACACACCCTACGTTCATTAAAAGTAGGGCTAAATTTTTGGTGGCTGTCAAAGGTCTATCAATACCAACAAGCGTATAAGCCAATAATAGTTGTGAAAACTATATATTCAGGAAAGTAAATTTCATACTCACCTGTGGTACATTGAGCTCTGGTCTTAATTGACATGGAGATCCTTTGAGAGCATATTTTGGAAAAGAACTAATTTGCAAAGTTGGAAAGTTGATAGCTTGCTTTCATAGAATGTATTTAAGCCATATTGAGGTTAAAACATGTTACTCTAGTAAAGAATAAATGTAATATGTTGTTTTTTTTTTTGGAGGGGGGATGACTGAAAACCTTGTACATACCAAAATTCCTCAAGAAGGGGTACCGTAAAACGTTTCATGTCGGCTCAAACTGTAAAGGCCTTCACATAAGATGTATAGAGGAGAACTTTTTTTTTATCTGATGCATACAGTATTGATAGCCAATGTTTAGGATAAGAATTTAAACAACTGTGTATAAGGAAAGTCGAATGTCTAAAATATCATTTGAAGTCAGACTTTGAAAGATTCCCACATTCAAGAAAAAAGTTTTATCTGAAAGAGTGATGGATCCCATGGTAGAGAGATGAATACGTACGATTTTTAGACCTCTTTTGCTTTTTTATTGCAAAAGGTCATTTGAGATTACCATGGTCAAACTTTGGAAGCTATTAATACACGGTGTCACAAGAAGGTAAACTATGATATACCTCATTCTTGACAAGCAGGTGTCTTATCTTATCTCTCTTATTTTGTGTTGAGTCCAAAGGTAATTTAACGTTGCGAGATGTCAGACTGTGTGCATGATATCTAAAAGCTATTTTATGCCTCCCCTTGCTATACATGATCACAACAATGTAAGTCGTTCCGGTAGATGTAAACCCAATAGGAAATACCGTTCCATAAAGATGACAGGTATAAAAACTATAAACGCAAACCTATACCTTTGACAACAAAGGACTTTAATAGGCTGAACGATTTCGGTTATCAAAGATGCAGCCGTGTATACTCTTTAAGTTCAGTGAGTATAATGTAATAACATTTCCTTGGATAACTGTCGTGATCTCGTGATCAAGTGTGAAAACATAAACCGCTAACTTCATTTTTTTCACTATAAGACCTAAATTTATTCAGCGCTACTATCATCGATGTAGAATAAAGCCATATGTACAATCATGGAGCTACCACGTCGGAGGTGGTAGCTCCGTGGTACAATTTAAGCAAGCATACAGAGAAACAATTCATATTTTTACTCTCTTTTGTAGCTTGACGTGTATTTGCTCTTCCTGCAAAATTTATGGCGAAACTTCAGACTTCCATCTAAATGTGAACACCAACCAAAATGGCAGACTGGTAAGTGACAAAACAAGCTATTACGTTCTGTAAATACCAGAGTCAAAAAAAAAGTTAAAACTTGTGCACAAAAATCGCCAGATTATTACTATATCGTTGAATTTTGTCTTTCAGTTCAAATCATCAACAGATAAGGAAGAAAAAGGACAAGTTTTTACTACTGGAAAAGGAGCAAATGGACAGTTTTCAGCAGATTTGGAACTTGCAATGAAAATTGCAATAATTAATGAGGGAGCCTTTTTAATTATTTCACGAGATCGACGTGAAGGGTCCTCGGCATAAGGAGTGAGAAATTCCATACGGTCTTCAGCTGATTGGAAATCTGTTACTGTGATCGGTTTTGGATGTAACTGTGTTATGATGGCCAGTTATATCATGTAACTAAATGACCGTAAAGTATACAAAGTAGAGGTACCACCGATTTTGATTTTTTACGAAGAGTATTGATTTAAGTATTATATTGTACCAAGTAGCCACATTGAATATGCCAGGAGTAATTTTGCATTATAGTAAATATGTAGCCAAATGTTTTACAAAGTTTTCTCAAAAGGAGTTTTCTATTGTAATTGTATGCATTCACATAGAAAAAAGTGGTGTCCCTAAGGAATAGGGAGTGGGATGACAATGTGGGTCTCGAGGACAGGCCTTGCTTTGGCCTGCTCGAGGCCAATTTTTGAGAACTTAATTGGCTTCGGCCTCGGCCAAGTGAGCTTATGCCTCGGGATCCTACAGCTGGCCTTCGAGTTTTTAACCAATGTCTTTTAAGGCCTCCATCATTTAAGACCTTTAATCATTTTGTAGTAGATGCCCCAAAAATGTTTTCTGTATTGAATGTTCACCAGTTTTTAATTTTTACCCTGTCTAAATATAAAATTGATCTACTGCTAGGATTAACTAGAGAAGGGAAGAGCTCCTCAAAGGAAAACCGAGTTGCTACAGTCAACTCCCATTTTAACCCCATTTGGAAAATTTTGTTGGAGCCAAAATTGTTATCATTAAAATAATGATAGTACGTCATAACTAACTGCCAAATTTTCTACTGTAATGTTTCAGAATATATTAACAGATCCTGACACCGATGTAGGGTACAAATACATGAACATGTAAAAAAAAGATCTCGTTAGCTTTGAGATGCTCTGTTTAGATAAGGAAAGTATGAGTAGTGCCCTTTAATATATTTCACGCTACTCTGTAGCGTGACGTGCAATTATCCTTCCGTGAAAATTTATGGCGAAGCTTCATATTTCCTCTTAAACGAAAAAAGCTGATAAAAATGCTAAACGAGTAAGTGAGGCAAACATTACAAACTTTCCATGTAAGTTCCAGTTAGGACAAGTTTTACAGCATATTGGCACTTCTCAACTTGTAATAAAATGCCTTTTATTTTGTTTTTTATTTTAATTCCTTTTTATATAAAATGTCAACACGTAATTTTATTTCTTTCAGTATTATAAATCACTGGTTAATGACAACAAGAAAGGCAAGGGGGGGGGGGGCAGTGGAAACGAGTAAGGTTTAGCGTCCAGAATATCCCTGGATTTACAAGTCAAGCATCTAGTTTGGTAGTTACAAGATTGGAAACAGAAACGTATAGGAGACTTCAGAATGACTGGTTGTTTCTATAATCTCTGTGTGACTGTAACTGAACCACAGCACTAGCATGTATCCATTCGACCTTGTAATATACAAGGTGCCATTATTTATTACTTTTCATCAGATATTTTCAAAATTTCAGAAATACTAGACCAAAACAAAAAGAAGCTTTCAACACAGTGGGTGTCTCGTAGTAGCTATTCAGACTTTGTCAGTTTCCGTAGTGTACTTTCCGCACTTTAACAGTTTCTAAACAAAGTTTTCTAAACTCTTTAAGGGATCTGAACTCTACCCCAGATTTTCATCTAAGTAACTTTACACTTAATTACGGTATACTACAATCTTCCTTAAGTTGAGGGGATTAAATGTACCTTAAGCTAGGACAAAGAACAAAAAACGTGACAATATTAATGATGATGACGATGACGATGATGATGATGATGACAACGACGACGATGACGATGACGATAATAATAAGTCTAGAGCTCTATTTGTGTGCATCGAACACACATCTTACTGCATTACAAAATCATGACTCTTGAGTTTCATCACGTTTAAATAATTAAAAATTTATATATCCGTCTAAATAACAGTCTTACGTTTAAGCAACTGGAGATTTCACTAAATGTGATTATTAGATTAGGCAGGTAGTCGTTCGGATAACAACTATCTGAGTCAGGTTATTTTGAGAACAAAGGAACTTAATTTTAAATCATTCATTGAAGTTGAGGTTGTAAATTCTGTGATGACACAGACATATACACACAAACACATATGCGCTCTCAATGAAAAGCCATTCCTTGTGATCATAGAAGCATGCATGAAACTAATTTATAATACAAAAAAGCGGTATACTGTGATAATACATCGCAACTCCAATCGTTTTAAGTAGTGAGTACACGTTGCCTGTTGCTTTACTTGTTAGGATCCTTTACGCCATTGGTGTCGACAGAGATGACCTGCTTAATTCTGAAGACTCGTTATGACTATTATATTAAAAAAATTATCTCACTCTTCTCAACCGAGTCAGAGGTGACATCCGCAGAAGTGACTGTGGCAAAGAAACTACTATTTCGTAATGTGATTAGGGATTTAACTGTTTAACAGACAACGGAAAGGACATTCAGTGACGAACACAAGATTTAATTTTTGCAATAAAGTTGCAAATTTTAAGCCAGTTCCAATTCGTGTTAACTAATATTACCGTGAACAAAATAGATATGATTGGCTAATTTAAATCTGTCCTGCTGATAGACATTACGAAACTTGAAAACAAAGGCGAATAATGGGGTGTTATTGGTGCTTGTAAGAAATGTTCGTAGGCAGGCAAGATGGGGGTCTGCAAGAGGTAGAACCTACCCTTCCTCCCATCCCCGTGAAAACAATGTCAATTTTAAGGCAAGAAATATCCATGTTCAGGTCAAAACTAATTATGGTTGTTTTCCATGTAGGGAAAGTTTAAAAGGCAAACACTCTCCGGCCATGTGGGAAATGTATTCTCAAGCTAATTCGGCTGGTAAAAGCGCCTATACCTGTCTACTGGGAAAGCAATCATTATTTCATCAGATTTGGATAAAATATGATCCCGAATAGATCATTTTAACACAGCTCTTATCATAACCTTGAACCGGATTCTGGATCGGAGCTCTTCTGATTTGGAATTTTTAGAGGGTGTTATGTATTTACTTCGTCTTTATGGCTAGACTGCTTCGAGATGTTTATGTTTCTTATGTTCTCCATTAAACATTATAATGTATTACACCACCAAACTTTGACTAGAGAAGATTTACCCTTTGTACACGTACGTTTCAGATCACTGATTTTTCTAGTCAGAAAATCGTTCTAAATGCTTTTAAGTTAAACTTTTTCTTTTTTGACGTTACACTGCTTTGACCGTTGAGTGTCAATAAATACAATCAGCGGAGTAGCAACACCCTCGAGGCCAATGGACAAGAGACAGCGAGGGGTCCCCAAATCAATGGTATCACAAACCCATTTTCCTAAGACCCCTCCAATCTCTATTGAGAGGTAGAAGGTAATTCAAATTCAAATTCAAATTTATTTCTCATATGAACAACGGCACACAGTAACAGGTTACATAAACAAGTATTTAGGACATATGAAGGACACTAGAAAAACAGAAAACTGTCAACAAAGCTAGTGACCATTGAAAAGTACAAAACAAACTATAAACGCAAAAAGGGGAGAAAAATGATCCCCAAAGAAATTTACAAAAGAGATGGCCAGGAAAGGAAAGAAGGAAAAAAAGAGAAAGAACGAGAAAAGCTAAGAATATAGAAAAAAAGAATACGTAGGAGATTTAGAGCATATATAATAAAAGTAAATGTACATGACATCTGGGATAAATTACGTATAATTACTGATAAGTTCAGCTTCCCAGTAAACGCGTTAATATTGTAACAGTATAAGGAAAACATTTGCACTAATGTTGCGGAAACGTTAAACCATAATGTTAAAATTACATTAAATGTTGAGTCGCTAGAAAAGCTGGGAAATATTTTCCTGATGGTCCCCTACAACAACATAAGGGAATTAGTACGACGTTTGTACAATGTAAAAAAAGAAACATTTTACAACTGTTTGAAGAATGTTCAGGTAATGCTATATTAATATTGTTCAAAACATTTTTGAAACTCTAGAAGTCAATATGAGAAAAATGTTGACGTTAACATTGTTACAACATGAATCAATTATGTTTTTAAAACATTTTGCACTAATGTTGCGGAAACGTGAAACCATAATGTTAAAATTATATTAAATGTTGAGTCGCTAGAAAAGCGGGGAAATGTTTTCCTGATCATCCCCTACAACAACATAACGGAATTAGTACGACATTTGTACAATGTAAAAAAAAAAAATTTTACAACTGTTTGAAGAATGTTCAGGTAATGCTATATTAATATTGTTTCAAAACATTTTTGAAACTCTAGGAGTCAATATGAGAAAAATGTTGAAGTTAACATTGTTACAACATGAATCAATTATGTTTTTAAAATATTAAATGTTGAGTCGCTTGGAAAGCGGGAAAACGTTTTCCTGACGGTTCCCGTAACAACATAAAGGCATTAGTATGACATTTGTACGATGTTAAAGAAAACATTTAAAAACTGTGTAAAGATGTTCAAGTAATGCAATATTAATATTTTTTAAAATATTTTAGAAACAGTAAGATTAATATCAGCAAAATGTTGATGTTAATATTGCTAAAACCTGAATCAAATATGTTTTTAAAATATTAAATGTTGAGTCGCTAGGAAAGCGGGAAAATGTTTTTCTGATGGCCCTCTACAATAACATTAGGACATTAGTATGACATTTGTACAATATAAGAGAAAAGATTTTATAACTGTTTGAATAATGTTCAGGTAATGCTAAATTAATATTATTTAAAATTACTTTTAGGACTTTATAAACTAATATCAGAAAAATGTTGACACTTAACATTGTTGAAACATGAATCAATTATGTTTTTAAGATATTTAATGTTGAATCACTAGGAAAGCAGGAAAATGTTTCACTAATGTTTTATACTGCATCATTATTATACTAGTTTTACAATGTTCACAGTAATATTGTACAACTGTTTTAAAAGTGCTGGAAAACACCACATTAATGTTGCTTAAACCTTTTCAAAATGTCGGTCACATAGTACTGAAAACATTGCTGTGACGGTGCAAAAAGTGTTGTTGTGATATAAGCATGACAATTTTGGAATGCGATATAGAGGGTATAGCACACTCAAAGAGAAGTATACACCAAGATGCAAGACCTGTTATTCCAGTTCTGTTACAGTCTTTGCGTGTTACCATGTAGGTTATTCAGGCTGAGAAGTAAGAACGTGCTAGCCTATCACAAACTAATGTATTTTTTTCATGAGTGAATTATCCGCCGACGGCTTGTTTTGTTAGAAAATGGAAGTGGAATCCTACTACCTCCTATGGATAACCTTTTAAAATTATAGACCTGATAACAAATCTAGTTACATTTTTTGCAAGTTGAAAAAGTTAAAGACAGACTGTCATCACCCCAAAGTATATTTCCAGTGTAGGGGTATCAAAATTCTCAGTTGGTGACTGCTCTTTAATTGACATCAAAGTTTGAAAATTTGAAAGATGCAGAGTAGCTCACATTCCACACAAGGCAGAGAGAGTGCTTTTATTACATTTTATAGCCTTGTACGCTCACCAGGACATGGCCTTAAGCAATAAAACAGGTTTATTCCTGCACAAGGAGGAGCTTCATACAGTTATGGGAGGAGCTAGAAGTTGCATAGTTGGGAGAATTAGAACTGTCTGGGATGATGAAAATTCCCCTTTAATATATGTGTAATGCATACAAGTGTGTAAATTTAATAAACATTGGTTAAGGTAATGAACCAATTGTATAGGGTCACCTTGTGAATGCGATGTCACATGATGGTGACTTTGTGAACCTCGATTACAGTTAATTGCGACTTCATACATATACAGGAACTTAATGTTTTGGCTGGAATAGACTTCACGGCATGAGATTGTGACATAATATCTACAACGATATGCACTGTGAAATTACACCTATACAGGTATGCGCCTAAGCTATGATATCTATACTGGTATGAGTTCTCATCACCTCCCTGATGTTACATATATCCGTATGCTCTCATGAAGTTGTCAAAATACATGTGAGACTTTGTCATGTGCTAAATTAAGCAGTATGAGTTTTGATAAGACACATAGGCCTACCCTAATGTGCGTTTGTGACTTTACTACCCCATTCCATGCTTGGCACTTTTAAAAACACCTTTGTTGTGTTTTTAGCTTTTGCAGTACCCTCTAGTGATTACGCATTGCATAAACATAAATTTCAAAGGACCGTTCTGTAGGAACATATTATAGAAGAACCCATTCGAATTTATTGCTTGATAAGATAATATCTCTGTTCTACGCACAATCTCCTTTCCATCTCACTCCTTATCCCCGTGGTTTTTTTTTTCAGTAAGTTACTAAATAAATTATCAATTACCAACGGGTATACCTTTTCGTTTTCCGTTCCACAGTGAACAAACATTCTTAGAAAGCCAGTTTCTTAATTCCCTAAGCACTAAATCGTATTCCTATCAATCCAACTTGTCTGTTTAGGACTAAATATTGTATCTTTATCAATTCGTTCTGGGAGTTATTATTTGGAAAACACTCTCAGACTGGTTCCTTCAACGCATTGTTACCATCAAAGAGCTGTTATTTGGACCCTCTGTTAACAATCTTTTTGTTCCTTAACTACATGTTGTACGACTTACATACCAGCAAAAATTTTCTGCTGGTCATACTCTGAACCAGTTTTTAAAATTACTGATCTCGGATACTGATACTATGACCAGGCTCTTTTCTACAGAGGAAAAATCACGTCTACTGCAAAAGGGACGAATGGCAATTACAACATAATCAGAAGTGGCAAGGTGCCGCAGGCAGAAGACAATAGTCTATTTAAATAATCGAAGCTATTTACATCTCACATTGATACCTTAAACAACCATTTGGCGTCAATGCATTACAATTGGGATCCTTCAAGCTAGAATATATGTCGATGCGCAAACTGACCATGATGTGATGATAGCATTCTATTATTTCTACACATGCACATTATATTTGTGTGTGAACTTCACAGTCCTAGCAATGTGTTGCACGTTAAAACAACAATGGAACCATCTCGCAAAGAAAAAAACAGGTGGTGAAAATTTCACTAACAATCGGCACTTATGTGAAAATACGGCAATTAGTTACAATTTCTCCAACAATTGTTGATGAATGGGCAAACTTTAAATATTTACTTGAACCTCATTGTTTTTCAGATAATACAATAAATGAACTTTTTAACTTTATTCAAGGTATGTGATTTTTTAATTGATGTTATTTTATTTATTGACGTAGTATTGGACGGAAAAGGAACATGGCTTGCTGTTGCTGTTTTTTCATTGGGGTTCACATAAGCTGTAAATACGTTATATTGGTAAAGGAGAATCAATACCAAGCCTTTCTTGTTAACAAAGAGAGAAATACAACTGCCGATCATCTTCCCCATGCAAATATTTCGCCATCGTATTCGGTTAGTATTGCTACCACTAAAGTATAATTAATTCCTTTTGCGTCTCTGACTTTATTTCATCTGTTTCTTCTTAAAAAAGAAAAACAAATGTGTATACTTCCTTAAACAAGTTGTTACTATTGAAAGGTGAGGTGGTTACTGGATGGTAACTGGGTGGCTATGTGTACATTGTTTCAATAAAAAGCAAGAAAAGATGCCAGCACTGCAATTACATAAGTCATTGAAAAATTTCTAAAAGTTTGTTGTGTATAAAGAGTACCGAAAAGTGACGTTAGTTGCCGTAAAAACAAAACACAAACTTAACCAACACTTTTATCTTGCAAAGTTGATTGTGTCAGACGTACAGATATACATACATATACATATACATACCATGGTTAAGTTTTGTTCAATATAATAAAACCATTAAAAGTACTTTTGTTGGAAAAGTTCTATTAATAGTAATGATTATATATATATCCTATATATATATATCTATATATATATATATATATATATATATAATTATCTATATATATATATAGAATATATATATAGATAGATATATATATATATATATATATATATATATAACGGCTAATTCCCACCTTTTTTAAAAGGGGGAAATTGTTATATCTGCTTGTACATAGGGTCGCAAAAAAGATAATAAAATACATAAGAAATAAATTCGCCCCTAACGCTACACATATGATTAAACGTTATTTTCAATGGCCAGGCCATCCGTTCGGTGTTTAACAGCTAGGTGTCCGTAAATTTTGACAACTTTGAAAGTAATGGCAATCCTAGTTTGTAAATCTAAGAGGGCGCTCCATTTTAAGTTTAACGTAATTCCTGATAGGAAAAAGTGTGTGGAAACGTTAAGGGCGAAACTTATATTTCACCCGCAAAATTTTTTTTCCCCTTAAGGTCGACTTTTCAAACAATTAACTTTTCCCCTAAGTGCCGAATTAGAGAAATATATATATATATATATATAATATATATATATATATATTATATATATAGATATATATATATATATATATATGAGTCAAATCAACCGCTGTATTAAATAGTCGTCACAGGAGACCCGTAGGACCATTTTTCCTCTAACAAAGCACTTGCCTTATACTGAAAGGGGATTATTTTATTTGTGAATGGAAAACTTAGCCTCAAGCAGGATTCGAACCAGCGACCTCCCGCATACAAGGCGGATGCTCTGACCACATGAGCCATTTGAGGCCTATGTGGTAGATACGGCGGGGCGGTCAAACTGAGCTTAAATACTGGTCGAGGTCAAGCTTCCATTGTTTACGTCATAGAAACGCGTCACCATGTAGTTAATTTGAGTAGGTAGAGTGACGAAGCGACTTTATATGAATGAGTCAAATCAACGCTGTATTAAATAGTCGCATAGAGACCTTAGGCCATTTTTCCTCTAACAAAGCACTTGCCTTATACTGAAAGAGGATATTTAAAATTGTCACCAAGACGAAATGACAATTAAAACAAGGTGGATAGAAGGTGTCCAGTCTCCATATTTATTTCTTCTAAATTTCAAGCCAGATCAAAAATACAACACTTAAGACAAAATTAGATGTGGAATGATTATACTGATGTAGGAGGATGGTGTGATGTGACTGAACAGCTTGATGGCTAAATTCTCCCTGCCTCAGAAGTCCACCTTCTAGCTAGCTCCCTGTATGCTACCCAAGCAAACATTCTCTGGCCAAACAAAGAAGTAACTGACCACCTAAAACAATGAATGGCTTTGATCCCTAGTAGCCTCTTTGTCTGAGGCAAACAAACAGATGAGCAAGAGACAGGAAGCACATGGCATGGAGATGATAATTTTACAGCAGCCAATTCTAAATATACTGTAACCAGATGCCCACACCAGGGTGGCCAGTTGTACATAAGAACATCTGAATATCCTTGAAGGATAAAGGAGGGGAAGAATGCAAACAAGGCACACTGTGATAAGTGCCCCCCGGGTCGCAAAGTCTGGTCCCCAGACTGTAAGATTCAAGTTGGAAACAAATTATTGTACTGTACATGGTATAGTGTGACATACAAAAGTTGAATAGGTATAATACAAAGGCATACAAAAATTATCAGTAATAGACAGCATTTTACACAACACTGGCAATACAAGCACACAATTATGAAAACTTTAGTGATACCTGCTGGGCAAGAATGATCATATTTTTGCATGCACTGTTTGCTCATATACCGACTCTTCATGGATGTTGCAAAGTTAAATAAACAAAAGATGCATGTGAGATGCAACCAAATGATGCTGAATACACAGACATGAAGGTTAAAAAAAAAGAAGAAAACATCTTAGAAAGATACAAATCATGATGAACTAAAGAACTTATGGCCCCTGAGAGGGCGTTTACGCTTCCTTCCAGAGGCTGTGTGATTGACATGAAATTCCCTTATCAAAGCATCAGAAATATTATCTGCTAATTCCCATGAGGTGTGCTTAGAATTTAACCACTTAACACGGTAATACATTTTGCCATTATATCGTTTAGAGGATAACAAGCGTTCAGCCGTTTGCCACACAGGAGGGACAGGCAAGGAATTTGCATTGAGCTGCTCACCTTACTGGAGTGAAGGACCTGAAGATGACAGGCCTGAGGAAGGGGTAGGGGGAGCAGAATCCAATATTTCATCCCCATCCAAATCAACAGCATAATCATGAAGATCTTCTGGTGGGAATAGCGGCCTATCTTTGGGGTCATAGTAAGGCTTGAGTCGATTAGCATGAACCAAGGACTTAATTGCTTTGTTATCTGAACACCTCCTCAATTTCATAGTGTAGTTTGGCCCAAGCTGTGAGATATAATATGGCCCAACCCATTTCTGCCATAATTTGGCATTTTGACCGACAGGTACCTTGGAATAGTACAGCCGCACCCTCTGACCTGGTAGATAAGAAGGGTCCTTAGCCTTTTTGTCATACTGAGCCTTCTGACGACGTTGAGCAATTTCAATGTTAGCCTTTGCAATGTTCCTAAAATGTTCAAGGCCCTGTAAAATAGGTTCAAGCTGTGATGTAGTTTCACGACTGAGGTTTTTGTTGGGCAAAAGTACAGTGTCCAGTGGCGTACACATTTCATGCTTAAAAACTAAAGTATATGGCGAGAACATGGTAGATTGAGTAGGAGGGGTCATTCGAAAAGCCATTAGAATACCTGGAAAAAGCTTAGGCCATGATGTAGTGTTTTCTCCACAGAATGCTCTAAGTGACTGGGAAATGGTAGAGTTCCACCGTTCGCATGTGGAGTTGATTGGGGGTGATATGAGCTAGTGTGGTGGCGTTGAACACTGAACAATTCACAAAGAGCTTGGACTACCTTTGAAAGAAAATTTTGACCCCTGTCAGACACTAAAACATGTGGGGCTCCATATCTTGTAAATATTTCCTTGTACAAGGTCATTGCAATTTCGACTGCCTCTTGAGATTTAAGAGGAAAGGCTTCAGGCCACCTTGAAAAGCTATCAACCACAAGCAAAATGTATTTATACCCCTCTGGAGTGGGCTGCAATGGGCCTAAAGTATCCATGTGCCACCGTTTAAAGACACCCTCTATAGGCATATTCTGCAAAGGGGCCTGGGAATGATGGTAGGTTCTTTTGCCCTTTGGCAAGGTTCACAACTTTGAACATAATTAAATGTATCTGCATACATCTTGGGCCAATAGTACTTGAGCCGAATAGCATGGTAAGTTCTTTCAAAGCCTTGGTGACCACCACCCATTAAAGAATCATGATAAGCCCACAATACTTGATCTCGTAGAGCCCTCGGAACAGCACATTGTCTTATTTCTCGGTCATCTTTGGGAATGCCTTTAGACCTAGGATAGTACAGGTGCTACAGAAAGCCATTCAAAAGAACATACTGCTCTGCTTCAGCCACTAGACGTTTGGCTTCCTTAACATCATCTGGCACTTCCCCATTTTCCAGGTACAGCATTATTTTACAAAAGTCACTCTACCTACTCAATACTACATGGGACGCGTTCCAATGACGTAACAATGGAAAGCTTGACTCGACAGTATTTAAGCTCAATTGACCGCGTTCTACCACATAGGCCTCAATGGCTCAGTGGTCAGAGCATCCGCCTTGTATGCGGGAGGTCGCTGGTTCGAATCCTGCTTGAGGCTAAGTTTTCCATTCACAAATAAATATCCTCTTTCAGTATAAGGCAAGTGCTTTGTTAGAGGAAAAATGGCCTACGGTCTCTATGCGACTATTTAATACAGCGTTGATTTGACTCATTCATATAAAGTCGCTACGTCACTCTACCTAATCAATACTACATGGGACGCGTTCCTATGACGTAACAATGGAAAGCTTGACTCGACAGTATTTAAGCTCAGTTGACCGCGTTCTACCACATAGGCCTCAATGGCTCAGTGGTCAGAGCATCCGCCTTGTATGCGGGAGGTCGCTGGTTCGAATCCTGCTTGAGACTAAGTTTTCCATTCACAAATAAATATCCTCTTTCAGTATAAGGCAAGTGCTTTGTTAGAGGAAAAATGGCCTAAGGTCTCTATGCGACTATTTAATACAGCGTTGATTTGACTCATTCAAATAAAGTCGCTACGTCACTCTACTCACTTATATATATGTACATGTATATGTATATGTATGTGTATGTATATGTATATGTATAGATAGATAGATAGATAGATAGAATAGATAGATAGATAGATAGATAGATAGATAGATAGATAGATAGATAGATAGATAGATAGATAGATAGTTAGATAGATAGATAGATAGATAGATCAATAGATAGATCCGTTCGATGTTAGATAGATAGATAGATCCGTAGATAGATAGATAGATAGATAGATAGATAGATAGATAGATAGATAGATAGATAGATAGATAGATAGATAGATAGATAGATAGATAGATAGATAGATAGATAGATAGATAGATAGATATAGATATATATATATATGTATATATGTACAGTCGATCTTACCACGCTCGATCTTACCACGTTCGACCTATATATGTATGTATGTATGTATGTATGTATATATATATATATATATATGTGACTGTATTCATTCCGGAAATTTTACCGGTAAACGGTTAATGAGTGTGTCGGAAGTTACCTTTTTTCAATAGATTAATGTTAGGTTCAGTGTCGTACCTTATGCCCTTTTCCAAAGTACTTTTAATGGTTTCATTATTACAAAACTTAAATTGTATTGAAAATGAATTTGAAGGCATTTATATTTGTGTTAAATTTATGTAGTTCGAGTATAGATTTTATGTTTCCCAGTATTTATGTTGCATGCTCAGACATGGGATCACTCAAAAAACAGTGGAGGTCTTCCAGCTTTACTGACGATGGAAAAATTCAGCGTACAACGTTCCGAGGATGAGATAGGCTGTTTTGTTCTCAAAGATGAATTTGAAAATCAGGTACATATTTCACTATGTCTTGTATCTTTGAAATGAAAACAAAGTTAAAAGGAAAATGCCCTTACCAAAGATCAAGGCAACTTGGGCGCCCTCTCATGGTTTTTTATATTATAAGGCAATGCATGCACTCAAGACTTTGAAAATTAGACCACGTTTTACTTTAAAATGAGCTAGAGTGGTTAAATTCCCTAATGTTCTCAAAAGTATATTTTTTCTTATTTTGAATGATTTGCATGGGGAGCTATAGTCCCCTGCTTCCTTATAGAAGCGGAGCTGAGTAATACCCTAAAGAACAAATTGTGGTGATACCTCAGCATACGAGTAATCACGTATCTCCCCAAATATTTCAAACCTCAATGCCAATAAATTTTTGCCCATTCCGGTAGTGTCGACGAGCTCATCGAGCGCTAAGCCTCTTTTCTACTTTATAGATGATGAAAAGCCAAAGATTTTTTTCCTTGTTATGGGTGAGTCAAAAGATTTTCAAACCTAGAATACTTGACAAGTCAGACTATTTTTAATTTTTTCCCTATAACGCATTAGTTCTTCAATGAAGCGATACTCTTATGAGAAGACGTTCTCCCTCAGAGAAGTACCGTATACTTCACACATTGATAAGTGATCGTCCCGTTTATGGAGGGATAGGCCTCGGTCTTAATGCAGCCTTTGACATAACCCTTCTCTATCCACAATCGTCTTGCATCCTCAAAGCAAAAGTCAAAGGATGCCTTTCATGGTCTTTTGGTGTGATGGTTAAATCCATTATTCTTTTGGTCGCTCTTTTCCTTACACTACAGACCTTCGTAAGCCTCCTGGTCCCCATTGTAAAGCCAGGCCTCCGTTACGGACCCCACGAATGACCCCGGGACCCACTTCCGAGAGAGCCTTTTGGGCTCGCACTACACCTTCCCTGCATTTTAACTTCAAATTTCGGCAGACCATCTGGTGGTACATTGTGTCCCCCGTGTTCCCTACTTCAAAAATTCTGAAGACGTCACTGACCCTTCACTCAAAAAATCTGTCTCAAAGTCATGTGAAACTCCTAGGGAAACAAAATTACAACACAATCTCTTTATGATATCTTCTACGTGTATAGCCATGGATTCACTATGATCAAACGGTTACAGCCCGCAAGACTGAAGGTCCGCAAGACCGCTGGTCCTCAAGATCGCGACCGAAAGTTCGCGAGACTAAAGGTCCACGAAACCGAAGGTCTGCGAAAACGAGGGTCCTCGAGACCGACAGTACGCGAGGATTGCTTCACCAAAATTTAATTGCTTGTTCTTGTTAAATATAGAAATGAGAACAATTGGCGCTTTCAAAGAACAAACAAAAATAAGATACTTAGCCTTCTGTACAGGAGTATGTCCATCTTGGTTTTCAAATGTGTTACACTGCAGTGTACGCAATATTATAAATTCGTCCTCAGTCCTGTGATTGTGTCGCCGACCTCGAGAACTGCACCTAGCTAGTGCGAGAGCCTTATCTCGACTGGTCGCAAGCTCTCGTAACATGTCGTTTCTATGGACCTCATCGGGATATTAATCAGGACCCTGCAGAGTTTGTAAAGTGGGCCACAAGGGGTAGTGGTGGAAACAAAATATGTCCAAATGGGCATCAAAATCCTCCTGCGAAGTGAGGGCGACACCCAACCAAACTCCAGTGACAGCGAATTTACTTTCCGGATTGGCTTACGCAAGTTTATCTTTGGTCTCGCGCACCCTGATTCACTTTTGGTCTCGCGAGCCCTCAGTTCATTTTCAGTCTTGCGGACCTTCGGTCTTACGAACCCAAATTCCTTTCGGTCTTGCAGGCCTTTGGTCTCGCAAACCTAAATTTACGTTCGATCACACGTCAGTCGATTGACGGCTTCGCACTTATGCTTCAATGCCCACCTTTGGAAACCATTGTGTTAACGTTTAATATGTTTGCAATTTGCAATATTCGATCAATTTTGTCCTTGCGTCTTTGATAATTTCTGAATGTCTAAAATTAATACGTTTAATTATTCAATACAATATTGGTTTTTTTTTTTCTTTTGTATGTGTACTGCTAAATATTGAAGGTTTGTGAAATAAAAAATTTGCCGTCATGTCGTAGAGCTGCCAACAACTACTTTTACTATGATAATCAAGGAAATGAGCTGATAAGTATGGTTCTAGAGAACAATGCACCGCCGGGAAGTCGACAAATTGGCCGTGTGGATATGTGGTAATTTTTTTAATCTTCATATAAAATGTAAAATACAACATAAGTATCCAAGATGTATTTCCGTGGCACGCCACAGTGCGTACGAGGTAGTAGCTGCTTCAAGTTCCACGCATTTTCTAAATGAATCAATGCTAAGGGAATAAGTCCATTGGTTTTATAACAGACGCGTCGTGTTGTCTATTAACAACGCAATGTTTAATCTTGCAGCATTCACCCAAATCATTTACTGTTAACAATCCACTCTTAAAATTCACACCTGTCATCACGTTAAGATATAAAGTCACCCAGACATTTAAATCCGAAAACGTTGTGAAAGTCAAATCTCCAGGCAGGAAGCATCTAATTCTTCCTTGCTTGTCATGTGGATGCGTAATAATGGGGAAGAAATCTATCGATTTGGAAGAAATCATATTTTATCTAAAGTAAAAGAAAAGAAGCAGAATGAACAGGCCTCGTATACTGCTTGTGAAAACAGTATCCCAAGTAGGATACCTTTGATGAATCATAAACTTGTAATAAACACACCTTACGTTCATTACAAGCAGGGATAAAATTTTTGGTGGTTGTCAAAGGTCGATTAGTGCCAAAAAGCGTATAAGGCTAATAATAGTTGTGAAAACTAAATATTCAGAAAAGTCGATTCCATACTCACCTGTGGTACATTGAGTTCTGGTGTTCTTAATTGACATGGAGATCATTTGAGGGCATATTTTGGAAAACTACTTATTTGCAAAGTTGGAATGTATGTAAGCCATTTTGAGGTTACAACATATTACTCTAATAAAGATTAAATGTAATATGATGTTGGGGGATGGGATGACTGAAAACCTTGTACACACCGCATTTCCTCAACACGGGGTACCGTAAAACGATTCGTACTTAGCATGTCTATGTCCCTCGCTCAGAAAATTTCACCTTTTCTCCAAGGTCATGCCGGATCAAACTTCAAAGGACTTCAAAAAAGATGTATGGGGAGAAGTTTTTATCTGATGCATACAATGTTGATAGACAATGTTTAGGATAAGAACTTTAAACGACTGTGTGTATGGCCGAA
Organism: Holothuria leucospilota; assembly: GCA_029531755.1. NCBI lineage: Eukaryota > Metazoa > Echinodermata > Holothuroidea > Aspidochirotida > Holothuriidae > Holothuria > Holothuria leucospilota. The sequence continues at coordinate 51,411,484 of CM055961.1, forward strand.
AGTCGAATGTCTAAAATATCATTTGAAGGCAGACTTTGAAAGGTTCCTACAAGAAAAAGTTTTATCAAGAACTGAAAGAGTGATGGATTCCATCGAAGAGAGATGAATACGTACCATTTTTAGACCGCTTTTGCTTTTTTATTGTCAAAGGTTATTTGAGATTACCACAAGTCAGACTGTGGAAGCCATTAAAACACGGAGTCACAAGAAGGTAAACTTTGATTTACCTCATTTGTGACAAGCAGGTGTCTTATGTTATCTCTCTTATTTTGTGTGGAGTCCGAAGGTGATTTAACGTTGCGAGATGTCAGACTGTTTGCATGATATCTAAAAGTTATTTTATGACTCCCCTTGGTATTCACGATCACAATAGTGTAAGTCGTTCCGGTAGATGTAAACTACCCAATAGAAAACACCGTCCCTTTAAGATGGTATAAAACCATAAACTCAAACCTATACCTTTGACAAAAAAAGGACTTTAATAGACTGTAGAATTTCTGTTATCAAAGATGCAACCATGTATACTCTTAAAGCTCAGTGAGTGTAATATAATGACATTCCCTTAGATAACTGTCGTGATCTCGTGATAAAAAATTATCTACTTATTTAATTTTTCACTATTAGACCTTAATTCATTTAGTGCTACTATCATCGATGTAGAATAAAGCTGTATGCACAATTTAAGCAAGCATACACTAAATATTTCATATTTTCACTATTTTGTAGCCTGACGTGTACTTGCGCTTCCTACAAAATGTATGGCGAAACTTCAGACTTCCATCTAAAAGTACAAACCGAACAAAATGGCCATCGGGTAAGTTGGGCAAACAAAGACAAGCAACTATTTAAGTTCTAGAAATACCAGAGTCAACAATGGATTAAAACATGCACAAACATCGCCGGATTATTACTATATCGTTGAGTGAATAGATATAATTTTTGTTTTTCAGTTCAAATCATCAAGAAACAATACAGAAAAGGGACAAGTTTTTACTACAGGAAAAGGAGCAAATGGACGGTTCCCAGCAGACTTGGAACTTGCGATGAAAATTGCAATTATTACTCGGGGAGTCGCTCTAATTATTTTACGGGATATACGCTGATTTTGATTTTTACGAAGATAATTGATTTAAATATTATATTGTACCAAGTAGACCACTTGAATATACAAAATACTCAAAAGGAGTAATCTCTTACTAGCAATTCTATGCATTCACATAGAGAAAAAGTGGTGTCGCTAAGGAATAGGGAGAAGGATGGCAGTGTGAGTGATCTCGAAGACAGGCCTTCCTCGACCTGCTCTAGGCCAATTTTGGAGAATTTAATTGACTCAGGCCTCGACCCCGTAAGCTTATGCCTCGGGCTAGTACAGCTGGCCTTGGATTTTTTAACCAAGGTCTTTAAGGCCTCAATTATGCCAGCTGTTTAATTATATATAGTAGCTGCCTGAAGAAAATGTTTCCTTGCTTGGAATGTTTACCAGTTTTTAATTTTTACCCTGTCTGTCTAAATATGGAATTGATCTACAGCAGGGATTGAACTAGACGAGGAAAGGGCTCCTCAAAGGAAAACCGAGTTACTACAGCCAACTCCAGTTTTTTACTCCATTAGGAAAAATTCGTCAGGGCCAAAATTTTTATCTTTAAAATAACGCTAACACGTCATAACTAAATGCCAAATTTTTCACTTTTATGTTTCAAAGGGGTGGGTATATTAACAGCTCCTAACACCAATGTACGGCAGAAACACATGAACATTTAAAAAAAAGTTTTCTTTATTTTTAAGGTGCTCTTTTTAGATGAGGTAAGTATGAGTAGTGTCCTTTATTATTTTTCACACTACTCTGTAGAGTAATGTGCAAAAACGTCATATTTCCTCTTAAACAAAAACACAAAAGCTGACAAAATGGCAAACGAGTGAGTGAGGCAAACCTTACTAAATTGCCATGTAAGTTTCAGTTTAGACAAGTTTTACAGCATATTGAAACTTCTCAACCTGTAACAGAATTACAGTTTTTTATTTGTTATTTTATTTTCTTTTTATATAAAATGACAACTCGTAATTGTATTATATTATAGATCACAGGTTTTACGACATCAAGAAAGGGAAGAGGGGGTAATGGAAACTTTCTAGGCATTTAGAACTTGAGACGGGGTAAAAATTGTTTTATTGCTCAACAAGTGAGTATTATTTTTCAGCGTCCAGAATATCCGTGGATTAACAAGGCAATATGTTTGGTAGTTACAAGATTAGAAACAGAAAAGTATGCAAGACTTCAGAATGGCTGGTTGTTTCTATAATCTTTGTGTAACTGTAACTGAACCACAGCACTAGCATGTATTCATGCAACCTTGTTATATACAAGGTGCCATTATTTATTATTTGTCATCAAATATTTCGTAAATTTCAGAAAAACTAGACCAAAAAGAAAGCTTTTAAAACAGTGGGTGCCTCGTAGTAGCCATTTAGACTTGTCAGTTTACGTAGTGTACAGATAGAACCCAATATGTTTCTGCACTTTAACAAAGTTTTTAAACTCGCATTCTTTTTCAGATTAGTGCATTTGGTTGTAATCAAATGGGAAAGAGAATTCTTTAATCTGCTTGTACAATAGCATTTGACTACTATCAATTAACTCTAACGGCTAGGAATTCAAGTTTTTCTTTCGATAGAAGAGGATAATGCATGGATTATTAATTTAATGGTTTATTATGTATACATCCTTGGCCTATTATAAGATACACATTTATGAAAAATTGATTCTTACCTTTGATTTTCAATACTCAGAAGATAAAATATTATACGTTTTTGAAAATAGATTCAAATTGAATGGAAGGGGCTTAATTACGTTTTCCAAGAACAGAGAAAAGTTTTGATCATATACGCCTTCGAGCAAATAATATGAAGAGTTCGTAATACTTTTACATTTAAGTCGCTACTTGTCTTCCAAAACCATTAAATTCAAATTTTAAAGGTGACTACCGGAAACTTGAGTTCACAAAGAGGTGCATGATATGACATCACCAACAGCAATGACAACGTAGAGGAGACAATTATGCATAACTTCATCCAAAATCGAACGAAATGCCCCCTTTTCTGAATTACGGATAAAATACATTTTTGACATTGATATCGCAAAAAATACTTTCAGTTCGTTACATACTAAACATATACGATAACTCATTTACCATGCTGAATTAAAGATGCTTAAAATGGTAATTGTCGAACCTCACTTTCTATTGTCTATGTGTGGCATATCTTGTTACGAACCCCATGGCCTTAATTTACCAAACTGATTTCATCTGGTAATTAGATGATCGTTCTGTTCACAGAGCGTTTAATTAAGGAACAATTAGCACTCTTCTCCTTTTTTCTAAATTGTTGTTACACTTTTTGGTCACACTCCAATGTGAAAGTTACCAGGTGTTAAGATTGTGTCCTCATTAAGGTAACAGAGACAATGAGGCGAGATATTACTGATAAAAGTGCTTTTAACACAAAAGTTTCATCATGACAATCCGACTGTATATTTCTGTAGTCGCACTGGTGCCTTTGTGCTCATCTTCCTTAACAGGAAATTTAAAATTTGTTCTGATACACCCATGTATATTTCAGTAAAACATGACATTGCATTCTGTCTGGCAAACATGGGCGGGAAGCTCCACCTGCCCAGCTGAAAATTCCCTTTGAGACCCTTTGAAAAACTCAAAGGGTGTGAAAGGGTGTCAATGGGTAAGAAAGGGTGTCAAAAGGTTTTCAAAGGGTGTAAAGGGTATTCCAAAGGGTTTCTGAGGTTCAAAGGGTATACATTTCAATGGGTTTCCAGTGGTTGCGTGCACTCAAAGGGTTCTCGAAGGGTTTCAACTCCCCAAACGGTTTCCCCAAAGGGTCTGCAAAGGGTGAACCACATGTCAAAGGGTTTTACAGAAGGGATCTTCAAAGGGTTTTGCATCTCAAATGGTTTTGAATGAACACAAAGGGTGCTACATCTGCTCCAATGAACTTCATCAAATGGTGCCCAAAAGGTTTTCTCACGAGAATTGGGAGGGTTCTAAATGTCCAGAAAGTCTTCTTTAGTGACATTTACAGAACTTGTGCTGACATTATAGGCTCATAGCACATGGTTTGGTGGGCATTTTGGATGGCAAATGAAACTGTCACCTATATACCCATGGGATACAGAGGTTTGCTTATTTCTTTCATGGTCCTACCTTCAAAAGCTGGAACTGATCTGAATGCAACTTTCTTTTACTTCTCTTGGAGGACATATAAAACAAAATTAAAAAAAAAAAAAAAAATGATGAGAGGTAAGTGACAATTTGGCCAAAACATTCACCAGTAAGGTTTAAAGCCAGTTACCTTTTGTAGTGAGTCAATGTAAAAAAGGGTCATTGGCTGTCCAGAGAAACTAGTCACATGGTACAATACACACCATCTGCACGTTCTCTTAAACTTAAATGCCTTTAAGATCAAAGTTTGCAGGAACTTCATAAGTTATATCCACTAATTATTCTGATGACTCAAAATTTTATTAAAAATAATGAAGACATGGAAGTAAATGATATAAGTGTTTATTGCATTACCTGTTATAAAATCTTAAGTGTAAAACTTCACAGGGCACAGGCAATTACTGTATATGACAAATCCACACAGTGATATTAATTTAGTTTTCTTTAATTTATATCTGAATATAAAAAGCCTACACATCTATGCACAAAAAATATTTGATGCCATGAGCATTAAACATCTTTGACAGTAACCTTATGTGGTCATGATATGCGTATGTCAATTGTTTTAAGATATGGTTGCTGTTAACATGCGAGAAAGCTTGTTGAATCACAGCATGAAGATCGAGATCCTTAGTGTATGTACTGTACTTTAATCTACCTGTTACCATGGTAAAATATTAGATCCAACAGCATCTAAGTATGTGGTAAACTTGGAAATTCAATCATAAGAAAATCTCATTGACTGAGGGATATGATCAGTTTGTGTCAAAATAGTTTCTGGAATATAATCTATACTATGAGATCCCCCCCCCCCCCCGCTTATATTAAGAGGAAGTCATAGTATAACCATGCCAGCCATAGTAAGGCAAGTAACTGCATTGCACTTTGCTACCCATTATTTATTAATTCAATTCCAGTTCCCTGATAAAAAATTGACATCAACCCCTCCACCCCCAGCCCCCTTATATTTAGAGGAAATCATAGTATAACCTTGCCAGCCAAAGTTAGGCAAGTAACTGCATTGCACTTTGCTGCCCACAATTTATTACTTTAATTGCAATTCCCTGATAACATATTGACATGTTTTAACTTCCACTACATAATAAAATGTGAGGTGTAAGACATTACCCTACTGCTGCATTTTACCTCCCTTCAAACCCTAATATTGCCACATGCTACTTTGCACCACATGGGGTTGTTGTAATAGGTGAGGAAAGTATAAGTAGATTCAGAGTGATCACTATTCTTTTATGACTAGCTTAATTCAGTATTGGTATGTTTACCTCAGTTTCATTCCCTGCACCTTCAGAAACACAGTTTTAACAGCAGGACATAATAGTCCACAAGTTGTAACTTACTCACAATTGTTACAAGCAGGGTTTGGTTTCTTCTGGAAGAAACCAGAAGAAACTGGTGAAAGTTGGCATATGAAGCACAGCCCACATGCATGATGCAAAGAGATAGACACCAAACAGTTTATGAGAGATATTTCATACAAAACTACCTTAAATTGAGGTGAACAGGCAACTGAGGGAGATAACAGGCTGAATAGCCTGAAGAGAAGGATTAGTAGGTGTCTATTCACTTCAATTTCAGGTAAACATAAAGTATACCCAATTTACTATCATTTGAATGTAACACATACAATCAGACCATTAAAATATACAAATATATTTGTTTTGGTTATAATTTTGGTTAATTTTTGGACTTCAAAATGCTTTGATCTTCACAATGTTAAAGAACTGCTAATTGTCCCATAATACCATGTCAACTAGAATGTTATTATGTTGGCCATACAGCTAAACTGTAGGGTTGCAAAACTGGTGATATGAATGATAATGCAGGCTTTACTCAAATTTGCTGGATTGCCAGATACTGAAGGACAAAACACACACCCAGTAAAGGTAATTTACAGCACAAGCATGCGGTATAACCATACTGTAGATACCACTGTGACACAATGGATGCTTGTCTCAAAGCCCAAATGGATGCTCCCTCTTGCTCGACAAAATTGCATCTAGATGGTTAAGTAACATGACTAGTGAAATCCCTCTACTGTTCAAGTCATAGTGATCAGTATTACTTAAAGGGATTTTGCCAGTGACAAAAATCAATACCTTTTAAAAATGCAGGAAATTTTCTCATCTAGGAGGTGAAAAAAAAATCTCAATAGCTTGTAGCGTTTGGAAGATATACATTTTCAAAGAAATGCATTTTTTTTCTCAAGATGAAGTGCATCATGGGAAACTGTGATGTCATCACGGCACATTAATTTGACAAAGCCTTGAATTTCTTTATGATGTTGACACTGCTGTAGGGAAAATTTATCAACTGTGTTTACTGTGCCCTATGTATGTTGTAGATTTATGCTAAATCTACATGGAAAGATATTCAAACATTCCAGCAGTATCAAATTTCAAGGACAACAGGACATTCAATTATAAAGAAAAACAAAAGAAATCTGAGGCAATGTGCCCACTTTACATAACATTCTGTCACCTTGATGAGAAGTAGAGGTGTTTTTGGACAAAAATAAGCGGTCTTTAACGTTAGATATCTCGAGTTAGGAAAAGAGTATTGCTACGGGGTTTGAAGGGCATGAACTGAAATATTTTTGTCTTTCACACAGGATCCTAATGAAAATCCACTGGAAAATGCCTTTAATAATTGTAGCATTGCAGAATGCATTGTGGAATACACTGTTTCCAGGGAACTTACCCCTTGCAAACCCTGGTTACAATGACACATAATTTGGTGGTATGCACACATAATGTGAACCCCTGACATGGAAGGAGAAACAACTGCCAGAAATATCCTTTGCAGGTATAACGTGGAATGCTGATGGTATATCATTACACAACTTAACATGGTTAATCTGAGTATTGATGTCCACATTGTCACCATCAGAGGACTTAAACCTAGGGTCATTTCTTACCACACACTCCTTAAAAAGAATGATGCACTGATCATCTGCTGTTTTCATAATGCGTCCAATCTGACCAATCCTTCCATTTCTATAACAGAATACTGAACTGTCAACCTTTGTCGACCTCGTATAATGTATGGAGTGAAACATTAGCCCTTTGATTGAAAATCTGTCATACATTACAACATTCTGATCTACATCGTAACCACTGTTTATGAGAGCATTTGTCTCAGCTTCATGTAATTCAAAACATTTACCAACACCATAGAGCTGCACATTTTCAGCTACATAAGTCGGAAATGCATTATCTGAAAAAAGAATCTCATCGCAAAAGTATTGCACTCTCTGGGACAGACGGTATGTATCCTTTAATACTGGTAGAGTTCGAAGTAACAGAAATTTATACATTGCCTGAGCCATAATGCCTTTGTTGCCATGAAGCATACCTTTTATTTTGCCATTAGCATTTTCAAAAGGAAAGCACGAATGGGTCCACAAAGGCCCCCACATCTTCACACTTTTTGCTAGGTGGGTAAGGCAATGAACATTAAAAGACATAGCCGACTCACCATAAAGAATTTGCATTTTAGCAACAAATACTGCTAACAGAACATCTGCTTCATTAACATCATCAATAGACACTGACTTCTGCAACAACAGATGAATGGCCTTTACGAGAATACAAAGATGTGAAAAGTAAATGGGTGGAAGTATACCAGTCAAGCATGGTAAACAGAAAAACAACAGCCAATTATACCATTCACTAGCTTTCCAAAATTTTCGTTCTGACACTGGACGTGGAGTTCTGGCTACAAAGGAAGGAGTCTTCATCGATTTTAAGCAGTTACTAATAATGTTGCAATTGGCAGGAGAACCAATGTAGTGATCAGTAGAAGCATCACTAAACCACAACTCGGCAAGCTGTCTTGAAACACCTAGTAACACACAATGCATGAAGTCTGGTGGGAAACCCCACACAATTGGAAAATGGGTCAAGTTTATTAAGGGTGATGGACCCTTGACTCCTCTGAATGGTCTATTCTGAAGCAGGGCTGTTCGCATGTCACTTAACATATCTTCATCTTCACGATCCTCATACTCACATACATTCACAGGATATTTTATTACCCGATCAACTGCTTTGCCAGGGTGGTAGCAAAGACCACATCCCATGTACCCATTAAACTGCATTACATTCTGCATTAAAGCCTTTGCTGGGGCATCAACATTACAACATACACCATACAATTTACTGTTAGTGGCAAGGCCTTCATCCATCCAGTTAACTCCATCCACAGCAAGCTTGTTTGCCTCTTGAACAAATTTTGATAGAAATAAATTCATCTTGGGCTCACATTTACCAAACCAGACTCCTGCAAGAATCATGTTTTCTTTTCTTGTCTTTGGTGGCAGTTCATTTATGATCAAGTAAATTGGCCACAGGGAACATTTGGAGGAACTGAAAATTGGCATCCCATCAGTATTGAAAGTATATGTCAAATTAGTTGTGTCATGTAAAGGGCCTCCTGGATTAAAAAGCTCCTGGTACACCAACCCATCAAAAATATCTTCAAGATTGTTCTCGTGCACCTTTTGCCTATCCTCTTTGTATGATAGTTGTGAACTTATGTCAGGTCGGTTGAGAAGCCCTTCTACTTGAGACACCAAGCTTGTTGTTAAGAAAAAATTATCATCTAGTCTCTTAATGTTGCATGGTCTTTGACAATGTGGACATGGCATAATTTCATCTGGTCTATCACCATCAAATGAAGCTACCAAGGAGAAGCAGTACTTACAGTAAAAATGAAAATGCAAATTTGGTGAATGTTGACCAAAAATCTTCTTAAACAGGTATGTAGATGATACAATGACTTCCCTGCCAAGCATTTCATTGATCATTTTCAGTAGATCGGCAAGGGCAGCTGATGATAACTTGTGCCTCATAACAAAAGACAATATCATAATTATGCATTCTGCCTTAGTGGTTTGTATACCTTCTGAGAGTGGAGCATTCAAGGACTGATCGATATTCAGTTCATGGAACTCATCATTGTCAGAGTCGCTGTCACTCATGGAATGATTCGAAAAATGATCATCCTCTACAGCCAGATATTCATCGTACTCTGAGCCTCGGTCACTTAAGAAACCATCTGACAAACCATCTTCTGGAGCAGTGTCTGAGTTGTAGTGAATTTCTGAGCCACTAGATAAGTCTGAATCATTACCACTGCAGTCCAGATGAGAAGAAATCTGAAAACAAATATTTAAGATTCCTGAAACACTGTACTGTTATCAACCTCTTGAAAGAAATCAGGTAAAACCTTATCATTTAATCAGAACTGCAGAAGAATAAATTGCCCATATAGGAACAGTGTGTCTAAAATACTGTATTTACTTCTAAGAATAACACTAATAATTATATTTCAATCATGCATTGGAAAAGATGGGAACCTCCTGCAGTAGATAATGTTGGCATTAAAAGTGACATTTTGGCAACTAGAAGGAAATTTGCCTATGTACAGTAAAATATGTGAGAAATAAAAAAGAAAACAAGAAAAAAACTTTTCCAGCCATAATTGTTCAATGACTGACAGAGTTAATAATCCTTAGTGAATTTTGTACCTCAACTATTAGGCCTACAGCTCTAAAGACTCTAACAGTACCTTACTTGACCACAAAAATAAATTGTACTATCTCTGAATCCACTTTTAGTTTAATGAACAAACAGTGAACCCAAGATGAACAGTCTGCCTTGGATCCCTTTGCCTTTTGTAAAGTAATAGTCACACACCCATGTAGAGAAGATATCTCAGTTCAGGTGGTAACCCAGACTCCAAGACCTTGTTGCAGTGAATTTAGGAGGCAGCACTATGAGCACAGTATTAATGAATCAAGATCACAATTGTGCACACTCATGATGTTCATAAGTCACTTTCAAATTTAATATTAAATATTGTGGTTACCTCAGCATAAGCCTCTTGGAATGATCGCACTTCTTGTACATCTCCTTGGTAGAAGCTGTCTATTCCCATGTCCAAACTACCTGTACCATTACTGCCCTCTGCACCCTGCAAATTAGGTAAGAAAAGGAGAAGTGTAAATATACCGGACAAAATAGTTAAGACAGTAACTACAGCACCCACTACAAAATAGGATTTTGCGTTCATGCACTGAAAGGGTTAAACAGTGATGAACACCCCACCCCCCTCCCTCCCAGTGAATTATTCAAGAACTCAATACAAAGCATTCTAATAAGAGTTGCATTCCAAGAAAGCCTACATGGCACTTGCAGTCATTCATTAATCTGAATAGGCCTAGCCTATGTGAGTACAGTGTTTGCTTTAATAGCTGATTTTTTTTTTGGAAATATCAATGGAATCAAATCACAAGGCAACAGTAGATACCAAACTTAAAATACCCTGTACAAGGTGTTGAGAGGTGGCATGATGGAAAATGCACATTTTAAAATTTGGCCAATCAAAACTGAAAAAGGCACTTCATTACACAAAATTAAAAGAAAAGTAAAACATTAAGCCTAATTGGTTATCATAATCTTATCTAAAAATTATGATTTTTCTGTTTTCGTCCTGCCACTTTCAGAATTCATCGAGGCCTAGCCTAGGCCAGGGCCTAGTGATGTTTGGTCACATGACCTTTAACAAGACACATGTCTAGACTAGTTGCAGTGCTGTGTTGTTAACTGTGGTGAGGTATAGCTAGCTTGAGTTTTGAATATGACCATCTTCCAACTGTTCTTGTCAATTTTGGTTTTTTAGTCAGTAAAGGGGTATCAGGAAGAGTCACATTCAGTTTTGGAATATTTTCGTCACTTTTTCGTGGCAATGGAAAACTAGAGATATATACAACAGGTGTAGCTTAACGCCTTTCAGATCAAAGATCATTGCAATAATTCATCAATGAACCTATATGTGGTATTTTGTTTTATCATACTTCAAGGGGTGACCTTAAGGTTGACTGTAGGCCATTAACAAAACAACAAAGGGATTTCGATCAAAATTTTTGGAGAGGAATTTTTTACAGATAAGATGATTCTAGTTATTTGAACAAGGGTATACCGCAAAAGCAAAATGATTGAAGATAATGTTACTAAATTTAGTAAGTTCGTACATCAAGAAAATGATGCGAAATGAACGTATCGAATAGTAATGGCAATTAGTTTTGAATATGACCATCTTCCAACTGTTCTTGTCAATTTTGGTTTTTTAGTCAGTAAAGGGGTATCAGGAAGAGTCACATTCAGCTTTGGAATATTTTCGTCACTTTTTCGTGGCAACGGAAAACTAGAGATATATACAACAGGTGTAGCTTAACGCCTTTCAGATCAAAGATCATTGCAATAATTCATCAATGAACCTATATGAGGTATTTTGTTTTATCATACTTCAAGGGGTGACCTTAAGGTTGACTGTAGGCCATTAACAAAATAACAAAGGGATTTCGATCAAAATTTTTGGAGAGGAATTTTTTACAGATAAGATGATTCTAGTTATTTGAACAAGGGTATACCGCAAAAGCAAAATGATTGAAGATAATGTTACTGAATTTAGTAAGTTCATACATCAAGAAAATGATGCGAAATGAACGTATCGAATAGTAATGGCAATTAACATGCATATATATATATATATATATATATATATATATATATATATATATATATATATATATATATATATATATATTAACCCTTAGGTTAACGCAATCATTATTTTGATGGCGCTGTTAAAATTAGTAACCGACTCTTCACCTAACTATATATACATGTAGCGAGTGTAGTATATACCCAAGATTGTTGCCCAAAATAGATACCGCACTCGCATTTAAAGGGGAATTTTCATGATCTCAGACAGTTCCAATTCTCCCAACTATGCATCTTCTAGCTCCTCCCAACACTGTATGAGGCTCTTCCTTGTGCAAGAATAAACCTGTTTTATTGCTTAAGGCCATGTCCTGGTGAGCATACAAGGCTATAAAATGTAATAAAAGTACTCTCTCTGCCTTGTGTGGAATGTGAGCTACTCTGCATCTTTCAAATTTTCAAACTTTGATGTCAATCAAAGAGCAGTCACCAACTGAGAATTTTGATATACATTCACTAAAAATATACTTTGGGGTGATGACTGTCTAGCTGTCTTTAAATGAAGAAAAATCCCGATTATACCCCCTTACAAAAGTCATATGGTCACCAACATTACCACACCGCAACGGAACAACCATCCCTACAACTTGGACTATGCTGTATTTCGACACCACCATCTGTCTATGAGGAAATCGTGTGACCAGCCAAAATTGGTATTTCCCTGTTGACTGCATTAGTTGCGGCTGCCTGCGTGGCAGGCACCACAACTAAAAACGAGATGCGTTTATTTTTTTTTAAAAGTGTGGTCTTAGACGCTTGACAATTGAAGCGTTCTAAAATGTGGGCTAAAGCAATATGACCATGGATCTTGCTCACCTGAATTACTGTAGTTTCCCCTTCATAATCAGGCCTACCAGCCACACTATGAACACCATGGTCAGGAACATATGGTTCTGCTGAGGTGACATCCAATGCATCTTCATTATATCTTAATTGTGTTGACCTTGGAATGGAATAAGTTGAGGAATTGGGCTCAAAATACTGCTTGTATCTCCTCCTCTTCATATTTGCAGATGATACCTGTAAACAGTGACCCACGAACAGAACTTAAAAACTTCGATTTGGTAGGCTACAATGTAACAGAAGGCCTAGCCTAGCACTTCTTCACCATGCATTTCAATAATTGGCACAGACTAGCCTATATTGTGTACAAGATACAGTAGCCTACAGTAGCATACTGTATAGCAGCGCTTCTCAACCTTTTTTAACTCGAGGACCACTTTGACTCTCAAAATTTTTTGAGGCCCACCTTACAAAAAATTTATGAGAAAGATATGACTACTATAATCAGCTGGGGGTTCACATCACAGTTACATCGACCATATACGTAAACCACCACTGCAGCGCATGCATGCTAGCTGTATCAGGTATCATATGCATGCACATTGCAGCACGACATTGGAAACGAGCCATGCGTGCTCTAGCTCTGTTGACGGACTTGAACCGATCCAACATGACAGTCCGGACTAGAATCAGTGTGAAATATAACATCACTTTATTTTTTTTTTTTTGTTCTATTTTTCTTTATTTTTTATTTTTTATGGCGGACCTCGCGGCCCACCTGGGAGAGCTTCAGGTCCCACTAGTGGGCAGCGGCCCACCGGTTGAGAAGCACTGCTGTACAGTACTTATACGGCATAGTACTGTAGTCTGTAGTAAGTACTGACATAGACAACTAGGCCTAGGCCTATACTGTGCAGTCAATCTTGGCTTTACTTAGGCTAGTACTAACTTAGTAGTACTGACTTGCAGCATGTACAGTGTTGTAAATGCTAGGCCACCAAGCCAATATTCCAGATCAGAAAATACGTGGGTTGCACGGCAAACTTGTTATACTTACACCAGCACATAAAAACAGATCGGTTTTAAAACAAGTCTGGTCTAGACTAGCTGGCTAGACTTTATTTATACCCTAGTCCCGTGGATGCAGTCGATGCTGAATAAGTGAATGCCTATCACTTATCAGTCACAATGATTTTCTGGACTTACGTTAGTCGATCCAACATAGATGATAGCCTACTATACTGTAGTGTATTTTACACTTGGGGTGCTATACTATGTAGTGCAACTGCTCCGAGTCCTACAGTAACCAAGCGCAGTGTACGTACGTAAATCATAACAGCAGGCAATCAGGTAGCAATCTGCTTAGCAGACGTTGCGTACTAAGACCCGTCTTATCCCGCTCTGAGTTGTAACTTAGAAGGAATACCGATAGCCTGCTACGTAACCCTTCTTTGCCCTTTAACCTGTTATGTTAAACAACAATCGTTGGATTCCTCAGTGCTGACCTCATTAGCAGTCTTTTGATTCTCATTCATTATACGTAGAGAGCTATTTGACCCATTTTGTAACTTAAAAAAACTACAATAACATAAAAAATACTTATTTCGTTATGTTTCAATGAAATTTTTGTGAAAAATTAAAGCTTTACATAAAAAAATTACTAAAAAGGTACGATAACGACTGTTTCACGTCTATGTGGTGAGTCATGCATATTAGTCATTGAGCTACTGACTATACTACGAGCGCGCGAGCGGGAATATTGAACTTTGAAGCATTTCTTTGTTGCAACTTGCAATGGACTTTCCTTGTATCACCTAACATTTCATTTATTGTTTAATTACTGTATAGGTTAAAGCATAGTTTACCTCGACAATCGTCGACATTGTTACTGCTTAACATTAAGGAAAAAACAGACGACAGCTCCCCGAGGTTTCGAATCGTGGGAACTTCTTCGCTTGTGACAGATAAAGCGTACAGCCGAGGCTAGGCCTAGCCTATATAGGCCGAATTATTTTGTGAAGGACTAACTGTTAGGATACATTATAGAACTTCGAGTATTTGACAATGTTTGCCTACGTGAGATTCCTCTATGACAACGAACGAACCATTGTTCCAGTCTCCGACATAAAACACTTCAAACCAAAAAATGAGGAAGATTTTGAGGCAACCAAAGCCTACATGGTTAAATGGCACAATCCAAACGAAGCCGCGGAAGACTGTGGGAGCTACAAAGCTCAAATAATTCGTCTCGGTCGTAAGTTGTTAATCGTTGATGAAGCCTAACGTTAGGCCTATGGAGGCAAGGCTACCCAAACGCTAGGCCTCCGAGTCCTAAGTGTAGCCTAATACCTTAGGCTTAACTTAAGTGGTGTGCCACACACAGTTACAAGAAGGCCTAGCCTAGGGTAGGCCTAGAGTGAGCAGTATTCAAACCCCTAGCCTAGGCTAGGCCTACCACTTACCAGTATTCAACCCCTATGATATATTTATAAATTCCACATTATTTACTGAATAAAGGCTTCATCCCTTATAAAATCATATCAAAGGTAGGAATAACTTCTCTGCTATATTGCCACCCACTTTCTTGTGACTGAATTACAGAAAAGTACCTTTTGGAGTTGGGCTATTTGTTCATGAGAATCTGGGAAATTTGTTTGAAAACAGCCTTTCTTAAAAGGTCTTGCAAGGCACTTGGCTAAAATCATCAGGAGTGCAATTTTCTGTCATCCATTTGAAAAAGGACTGGTTTCAAAAATAATGAATTGTCAAGGCTAAAATTTCATTTACAGCAGCAATTTATAAACAGATTTCAGGGCAAAAGGGAAAAATCTGAATGGAAATTGAAGGGGGTCGGTCGAATACTGGTCACCAAATCTTGATCTGCTGCCTAACTTAGTATTCAACCCCCTTGGTACATCTTTTGAAACAGATGTAATGAATGAAGTTGAACAGAGTCTTATGGTCTTTTCTCAAAGAAGTCATTAGACTACTGTCATTGTCAAGTCATTTTGCAAAATTCTGCAAAAAAAAAAAAGAAATCCATAATTTTTTGATGGCAACATATTACCAATTATAATGTCTAACAAAAACATTCTGAATCATATTCCATTTAACATGGGAGGAATAGTTGCAGAAAGTTCCTAATAAGGGGTCAAATACTGCTCACTCTACCCTAGGCTAAATAACAAAAGAAAAATATGCCCGATCATTTAGATTTAATTCGTGACCATGTCTGAGAATACAAAGCTGGAATTTCCAAAATTTGTGTGCATTTTCATAGAATGTCATGTGAAAAACCTTAATTGGTAATAGCTAGCCCATTTAAAGGAAAATAGCTTAGGCCTCGATGAACTTCAACCGTGCATGTGTTTGGAGGGTATTAAACTGGTTGGGGTGAAACAACTGTAAACTGCATCATTTTCTGAGTATTTTCTGATATTAATTTTGTTTTTATCATTATAAGTACTTAAGTATGCAAATTTTGATAAATGAATAGGCCTAGGCCTAATATTGAAACAATTTTCATGACAATTAATCGAAATTTAAATTCTGTCATTCTGTCATGTCCTGTTTTGCTTGGAACTGCCAACGGTCGAACTGGGGGACATGGAGCCCCCAGTAAACTGAGAGATGATTTAGTCGGTCCTGACTGGGGCTCGCATCAGTCACACTTACCTTACCCATGCCTATTCACTTCACGGGGATGAAAGACCATTTTGTATACCCTGTGATTGTGCTGTCACCATCAGTCACACTCTCGTTGACTGTTGTGAATACTCCCATATTCGCCAGAAGTACAGTACTATGCTGTGCGGGACCTGAAAACTTTATTTGAGCGGAGAGATCCTTCTGTTATTCTGGGTTTTCTTAAGGAAAGTAAACTGTATAGGAGTTTCTGACGTGGCTCCCTCATTTGCCTGGACATTTTAGTGGAATTTGACCCCCCCCCCCCACCGTTTTTGGTTCCTTGTGTAACAAAAGAAAACCTATGTTGTCAAGTTGGCGTGTGTGTGTGTATGTTACGCCATTGGAATTTGAGGTATGTGATGCGATAACTCAAAAACCAAGTAATCAATTTTTCTGAAACTTGGTGTGTACGTGTATCATATTGAGTAGATGTGCCCTATCGTTTTTGGTAGAGGTCAAAGGTCACTAGGGATCACCAGAGGCAATAAAGTGAATTTCTTTTAGTAGCTACTGTTTACTGTAACTCGGTGACCGTTTTTCAAACTGTGACATGATTTTGGGATAAGATAGATTGGTAGGAGGCGCATGTACTGTAACATTCACCAAAATAATCTCAAAAGGTCAAAAAGGGATGTTTTATTGATATCTCCCCAAGTTCGCGAACGAAACATTCTAGCCAAAACTGTTATTGCTTAGAAAAAAACACTAGTATAGTAAGTGCAAACTTCACCATGTCAAAATAATGTCAATCATGTTCAAAGGACACATGCTTTCTCTTGCCACATAATCTTTAACACAAGGAACCATAGTGCCCTGGGGCTCTTGTTTTACCTAATTACCCCAACATTGCACCATTTTCTTTTCTAAGTGACACTATCAGGGTTTCCGCCAAAGGGGGGAAAGGGGGGATTTGTCCCCCCTTACCAGAAGAAGGTGGGTAAAATCCCCCCCCCCTTTTCATTTCCATAAAAATTAAAAAAATTGTCCATATCTTGGTTTCTTACTTAAGAAGAGGGCACCTTTGCAGCAATGTTTGGACTTTCATAAGTAAATGGCCTTTAAAACCCTTCAAAATGCACCTTATAGGGGTCTTGAAGCAAGCTTTTGTCCCCCTGAACCCACTTGTAACTTTAGCCAGGGACACCATCAATTTGGACTAGGGGTTTAGGAGCAATTAATCCCCCCCTTTTTTGCATTTCTGGCGGAATCCCTGACTATATAACACATTCGTGTTAGTGTGTCATAAAATCCCATATATGCATACCATATGATATAAAATTTGCAAATGAAGGTCCTGTGATGTAAGTGCCCTTTTAACTGTACGGGATAATTCCTTGATAGCCGTTTGTACAGAATTGAAAGAAGTACTGTACAAAGAAGTAGAGCTTGAATTTGTCTGTTTGTGTTAGCTCCACTTAAAGTACTTTGGACATGCACATAAAGGCTATGAGACTTCAATATGAATGTCGTGTCACTGTCAGTGCTACAAAGAACCATGACCATTTAGTACACCACACCCAAATGGGAAAATTTCTTGCTATAGTACATGGACAGAAAGAAAAAATCTTTTGCACGGTGTAAATGTTTGTAATTCTCTTTTAAGCACCCCAGAAGAAATCTCATATTCCAAAAGGAAAAAGTAAACTACGTAATAAAAGAAAAGTCAGTCATAACATTACTATGCCTAAGGTATGTGGTAAACATTATTAAAGATAGACTAGACAAAATGTTTTGCCTATGTGGCAAGGGTGAAAAAGGTAAGCTGAACCAGGAGTCACTCTAAGTCAAATAGTATCTCCTTGTTCCTTGGATTTTGGTGCAACCAGGGGACACTTTGTGTTTACCAGGAGATAGCAGCCAACTGCAATGATGTATGCATATAGGGACTTCCAGGATGACGGGGGCTCCTTTCGGTACAAACAAAAAGTGCCACCTGGAAACATTCTTTTAGGAGTCAGCGGGAGCTGTTTGGCTGGAAAGAAGCGCCAAACAGTGCCTGGCGCCCGGTTTATTTTACCCTTGCTTTAGTGGAATAGGGAAAATTTATCATTCAATGAGTATGGATAATCTACAGTATGAATGGTGAATGTTTGTGGAAAGTTTTATACTTGTAGTACTAGGCCTGCTACGATGCACCACGTCAAGTACATACTGTTCTGTTCTTTTCAACAGCAACGGTAGATGCTCTCAAGTCAAGACTAGGAGAATCTAGAGTGAAATTTCCAAAGATATGGGATACCAGTGTTGAGGAGAGTTCATCAGAGGATGAAAATGACGAAAACGACAGTATAAAGGAGGATGAAAAAGAGGAGGTTAACAGAGAAAGAGTAAGTACAGTATACTAGCTGAAAAAACTGGGTCAATATCATGAAGGGTACTGTAGGGTGAGGCACATTTGCCAGTTCATACAATTAGCTGGCACTCACATTGGGCTAGTGCCCACCCAGTATTGCAGACATTTGAATTGCTGTGGCAGTGCAGACCTAGCAAGTACTGTCATTGCCTGCAGTACTTGCCACAGAACTAAAATTTGTCTAGGCTGTGCACAGTATGTTTCCTACTGTGCTCATGTCCCTGTGTCTGTGTGGAAAACAAAATATGTCCCGTACCCACCTGAATTGTCTGGAAATATTCATTTACTTGTTCCTGAATTGAACAAATTTAAATTTTCATTGTAAATCTCATATAACTGGGATTGTTTGTTTTTTTTACCCCGCAAAAGCTTTTATTTTACTAAAAATTTCGAAAAAAATTTTGAGGGTAAAAAAAAAATGAATTTTAGAGTATCTCAAATTTCCTTAAAGAAAAGCAATTTTGTTATGGGCAGTCAGAAACCTGTTCCCATTCTTCAGTTCACTACAGAATTATGAAAACCTTTAACCTGGGTCTTTTTGTATCAAAGTTTACAGTACTGTAATTGTTTTTTCTTTTTTACCCCATCTTGTTATGCCGTATACTACAGCCTGCTACGTATGTAGGATGGGCCCAGGCTGGCTGGTGTCAGTCATCCTTGCCCTCAGCTGAAAACTTTTACCCAGCTGTACAGTAGTTGATAACTTGAGAAATCTCTGCTGGCTATTTTCTTTGGCTCTGGTTTATCTCCCCCCTCCCATCCTCCCCTCCTCCAGGATAGCAAGTAATATGCCCAATGCATGCATCTATGGGCACATACTGTACTGTACTGTATCTGTGCATCTCAGGATTGTTGTTAAAACTATAATTTATGAAATTGTGTTGTAATTTCAGAAGAACAAGAAAAAAGAAGAACAGTCTGCAAAACTGAAGTCCCTCCAAGCGATTTTGAAGGAGAGTGTGTGTCGCAAAAAAGCAGCCCCACTCATAGCAGGTACTAATACTATGAAAAGAAAGGCAGTTGAAGAGTGTGCAAAGTGCCAAGATTATATGAATATGGCATCATCCTACAAAAAAAAAATGGCAGAAGGCAGACTCAGAAGTTGAAGATGTAAAGGAGATGTATAAGTTATTGGAAGACGAATATAAGCAATGCAGAGAGTTGAACAGAAACCTGCAGAAAGTGCTCATTGATTCAGTTTCCCCCAAGTCCTCACACAAAGGTAAACAATAAATATCAGAAATCTTACCCACCTGACATTAGTCAAGGCAAACTTCACACTACCTCTTGCACCATCCTTTCCCCCAAGAGGAAGACAAAACATGATCTTTATGCTTTTGAATAGTTGCTTGATGTGCAGGTTTTACACATCCAACAGTGTAGTCACTTCACAATTTCGTGTATTGTGTTTACTGTGTTTTGTCAGTAGAGCTTGTACAGTAATCAGTATTTTCTCTAATAAATGCCCCAGGGGGTTGCACTTTTTAAAAGAGGGGCGGTTTTTTGATAGTGTATTTTAATTAAAAAAGTTACTTACCATTAAACCTATGCTAGTGTCTTAAACAAGCTCTGAGTTTCTTAGATGTAGGCATAGAGGTGAAGTTCAACTTGCAGTGCACCTCTAATTCCCGGCTTCCTTGCAGTGTTGCGGTTTTCCTGTAACTGTTGCTGTTATAGTCCCTTTGTTTTCGATAAAACCCAAACAGCTGTGACTCCCTCTGGGAATGACCACTAAATAGCTGTTTTGCCTTTCAAAAATTTACAGGGGGCATTTATTAGAGAATAAAGGGTATGGTATGTATTAATATTTTTTATAGAATTCTTACTGTAGTTTTCCATAAGTATTAATGAACTGTAGAAACCTTTTGATATGATGAATATCTGCCTTCAACAATATTAGTAAAATGGATACTGTACTTAAATTCTTGTACATGTAGGGAAGGCAACTCCAAAGTCAAGTCCGCCAAAAGTGGGGAGCAGTAGCAAAGCATCTTCAGAAGTTACAGCAGTGTCTCCCAATACCCCAAAGTGTCCAATTGATACCAACGAGTTAATTGTTGAAGAGGACGAAGTTCAGGAGGGTGAAGATGAGGGTCCACTTTACTCAGAACAGGATGGAAAGGTGAGACTTTACAGTAATAATTATTAGAGATTTGCTGACATGAGGAACCCATTTCATGTGAAATTTGTTGTAAGATGAAATGCTACACACCATTAATAAATTTCTGGAATGTCATTTTCATTTTTCAGAATGTGTGGGTGTTTGTGTATCGGAGATATGAGACCAAAGAAAACTATGTATAAATCGGTGCCCTTTTAAGCTGTGACTATAAAACTAATGACAGTGTGGTAATTAACACTGTTTCTAGTTTCTGTATTCAATTTAACACTGGCTTGAGTCAGCAGTTCAAATGTGTGCAAATGAACATGTGAGAATTTCAGACCACCCAATTGTTGGTTTGGGCCCAACAAGGACCACCCTTAAACAAGCATATGGTGTAAAGTTGGAAACATTTGCATGATATGCAAATTTATAGAGTACAACAAAGGATACAGAAGAAAATTGAGGACTGCTGTACAGGAGACCATTATCAGGGTTTACTCAGTTATACTGCTACCATTTCCTATGATTTTGGCATCTTCATCCGGTGAAGGATCATTATCATGCTTTCAACAGTGCATTCAGTGTGCACATTTTAGTTAACTTTCCATGGCATGGGGACCTCTTTTCTCAGTTTGGGTAGATAACTGACAGACCCAACTTTCCATCGAAACTAACCTAAACCAACTTCTGTTTGGGGTAGTCTCAATTTGGTCCCTGTTCTGGGTGGTTTAAGTACCCCTTTTCTTCCAAAGAAGTCCCATAGGGCACAACTGCATTAACTCTTCTTGATGTTGAACTTGCAAAAAAAAAAAAAAAAGAAACAGACTAAAATATTGAGATGAAGAGAAGGCCCACATTTTCAGAGCATCCGGCTTGAGCTTTCCATGTCAACAGTCTATACTATTTGTGAAGAAGTGTCAGGATCAGAAAGATTTGCCTTTTTTTTCAACAGATCGCAATTGGTGGAGGCATCAAATTGAAAAAGGAGCAATGGGAAGTACTGGGATGCCAAAAGAAGCCTTCTTTGTTCGTGAAAAATCTAGCAGTCTCTGTGTGGGGGTCGGATGTCTTGCGAAACCGATCTGTTGATGGGAAAATCTGTCCCAGATACAAGACAGCACCCAGAAAGCCTCTTACACCCACCAAAATTGATGCTGTGCGCAGTAAGTATTCAAACATGATGTCAAAACTTTTGACAAGAATCTTGGAATACTGATTTCTGGGACAAATATGCATAAAATGTGTGTAAAGATACAGTGAAACCCATTTCTCACTGGTGGAAGAACAGAAAAATAAAAACAAAGCAGATTTGGGCAGCAAATTGCATCATAATCTTCAGTATTATATACACTTCAAATGTACTGCCAGTCTGCCTGTGGTACAGTATATGAACACTAAGACATCTGACTCATTTACTATTGGTAATAAAAGATCCCTTGGAGAAAATCCCATTATAATTATGTATTTTTTGCCGTACTCAAGAATATGCTTCTTTAAATTTTGACCATTTATTTGTGACATTAGCCATGCAAAAATTATGATGTAGTGTTTTACAGAGTCCTCATTTCTTTTGTTTTTTAATAAATTATCTATTGATTACTGGTTCCCATAAAAATTCAACATGAACAATTTTCCCTTGACAACCTGCCTAAAGACAATTCCACCCTGGACATTATCAAGTTTTCTGGCATGTGACATTTGTGGGATGGGTACTTTTCATGGATGGGCATTAAAAAACCCTTGGGAAATTATGCTGGGCATGTGGGAATCATCCAGGTCCAGCTGTATCAGAAATAATTGTCCAAGGGAGGGAGGGGTACTGGTTGTCCAGTCACCCTTGATTTCTTACTACTGTACTTTTACTTTGGTGTACAATGTGAACCTTTCCAAAGAAGTCAACAACTGCTTCCAAAGGAAACCTCTCAAGGCATGCTGTTATTTCAACTGTTCTCAGAATAGAGGTTAAGCAAACAAGGGATTACTAAACACATATTTCCTGTGTCCAAATTGTAGCTCATTGTGCTCGTGTTTATTCATAACTCAAATACAAAAACACTTATTGGCTTGTAAAAGTGTCAATAATTGATGGATTCTGAATGAATTTAATGGGTCCTAAAGGGTCGTAAGTTAAGCTGTGAATAATGAAGGGGAATGGTTATTTTGTGTGCTGTTTTGATAAGCTCAATGACTTTAATGCTGACACTTTTTATTTTTATTCTTTCCACAGAGTGCTTCCGGAGACATATGCAACAACAAGGACTGTCTGACGAAGAACTGAAGACTGAAGAGGGGAAAATGAAAAAATACATCAATGAAAAAATCCAAGATATTAATCGCTCCTTTAGGAAACAAAAGGTTCCAAGTAGCAGTTAGATGTTTTCAGTTTGCCTCTTAGTGCACAGGATACAGTAGTTCATCTTTTTACATTTTCTAGTAACTTTCAGTGTTATTTTATTCATCGAGGAAATAATCAAGAACATTTTACATAAACCTTGAATGAAATGCCTTTCAAACAAAAAGTGTGCGAGAATAAACAACATCTATTAGAAGCTTTCATATACCTCAGTAACATTAGTTTCTCTTAATGTTTTTATATTCAAAACTATTTGTAGAGTGAAATAATTTAGTTTTTTTTTTTTTCGGTCTTGTGGTTGTTGGTCAGTACTAAATCATTCTTGCCAAATTTAACAATCAAGAGTTTACTAGCCATGCATTTGAAATTTACTAGGGATTAAAACTCTTCCCTTTCAAGAACTTGCCTATATTGTTGTTGGCTTACTTTCATTATATTGAATTTACAACTGATTTGAATATGAAGATGGTCTGTAGCAGGGTTCTAGCCATACAGCAGCTTTCCTTTGAAGCTTCATTTAGTGAATGAACCATGGATTAATTGTTGAAATGCTGTTGTATTTATTACATTTGAATTTAATATTTTACCAGGTATATTCTTATCTTGGACTTACTGTACTCATCATTCTGACTTAAGCCTTGTCACACAGTTGTGGAAAAGCTTTAAACTGTTGGAGCAAGGTATTTTAATATGACATAAGTGGTCAGGAGTGTTTTTACACCTATAATGCTGTCTTATGGAATTATATTTTCTCCCTTACATAGATTATTGAAATATGTGATACTGTATAGTGGAAACAGGTTTTGGTTTCTCCATTTAGTTAACAATTTCTTTCAAGCTCATAAAATTTTGTGCACTATTAGAGTAGTTTTATATATACCGTAGGAATGAATAAGGGAACAAAATCAAATTCAGAAGACAAAGGTAAAAAACATTGTGGTCTTCATGGTGAAAACCTGTGAAGTCGATCCAAAGGCAGTTATACTCTACTTCCCCGGCTTTGCAAATTTATACAGTAGGAAGACAGGTGAAGATTACAATACTAAACCATGAAATATAGCAAATCAATGAAACTGATTGTCATTCTTGTCATTGAAAGGAGCACGGCCATTTCCCACATACAAACTAAGCCATCCTTACATTTAAAATTCTGTTCAGTAAATTTGGAAAATGAGGTCGTTCATCTTTGAAAATGATTGGAATGCAGATATTCCTTCAACCAAAAAAATTATAATGCTGCAGTTTGTTCCATGTCATGATCTCCATTCTCTGTTGTTCATTTAAAACTAGATAGTTAAGAAAATCCAATTTGCAAGGTTAACATTCAATTTAGCTGCCTTTCATTACTGTTATTTCAACAATATCTAATAAGTCCATAAATATGTTTGTAATTGTGAATGCAATTTAAATACCTAAATTTCACTCATAAGGCAATGTGAAAATGTATTCAAATAGTGCATGTCAGTGTCATTCTGCCACACATGTATATAGAGTTACATGAAAAGAATTCACCAAATACAGTTTGTGTGTATTAAAACCATACTGTTTTCGTTTTTGCCGTTACAGTGAAAGTTTTACTGTCTGCCTTTTTCTGTTCTTCAGAAGATCGAGTTTCACATCCACTTGCTTACATAGCTTCAGATCTGGTTTGATGTGTCAGCATATATGAAGAACCTTTCAGATTGGCTTTCAGATGTGTAGAATCCCTTTGGAATGGTTTAAAACCCTTTGGGAAAATGAACCCTTTGAAATGATACAAAACCCTTTGGGTGAGATGGACCCTTTGAGAGGATATTACCCTTTGGCAGATCGACACTTTGAGATGATACCCTTTGAGACCCTTTAAGACCATTTGAGACCCTTTGAAAAGGGAACCCTTTGTCCAAATTCCGTTAAGGGAAAGGGCGCCAAAGGGTATCAAAGGGTTTTTCTCAAAGGGAATTTTCAGCTGGGTGACCTAAACATATAATTTTAGCCACTCTGTCTTTCATACACTGAAAATCCTGTGTCTTGATTTCATTGCTAGGTTCCTGTAATATATCCTAACAGTGGTTTACTCCAAAGACCGTCGTTTATCGGATATTTTGACGAACACCCGACCAACAATGGATAGTTTTTACCGAAATAAAAGCTGCCACTCTACACAATATTTGCGAGATTCCCTACAGCAAATTTTCGTAACATAACAAGATGTTCCTTCGTAAACTGCTAGACTTTACCCCAAGTTAACATCTAAGTTAATAATACTTCATAACGGTATTCCATAATCCTGCTCAAGCTGAGTGGATAAACTGTACCTTAAGCTAGGACAAGGAAGTAAAAACGTGACAATATTCACATATTAATGATGATGACGATGACGATGACGATGACGATAATGATATGTCTAGAGCTCTATTTGCGTGCATCGAGCACAGTTCTTACTGCATCTCCTAATCATGACTCTTGAGTGTCATCCCGTTTAAATAAAAAAAACATTTATATAATCGTTTAAATAACAGTCTCACTTCTAAGCAAATGAAAATTGAACTAACACGTTCAAAATATGATAAGATTAAGCAGGGAGTCCTTCGGATAACAACTCCCCGGGTCAGGTTACTTTTAGCACAAAGGAACGTAATTATAAATCATTTATTGAAGTTGAGGTTGTAAATTCTGTGGTGACACAGATATATACACACAAACACATACGCACTCTCAAAGAAAAGCCATTCCTTGTGATCACAGAAGCATGCATGAAACTCAATTAACAATACAAAACACTGCAAAATAGCGGTATACTGTGACAGTACATCGCAACTCCAATCGTTTTAACATAGTGAGTACACGTTGCCTGTTACTTTACATGTTAGGATCCTTTACGCCATTGGTGTCGACAGAGATGACCTGCTTAATTCTGAAGACTCGTTATTACTATTATATTAAAAATATTATCTCACTCTTCTCAACCGAGTCAGGGGTGACATCCGCAGAAGTGACTGTGGCAAAGAAACTACTATTTCGTAATGTGATTAGGGATTTAACTGACAACGGAAAGAACATTCAGTGACGAACACAAAATTTGATTTTTGCAATAAAGTTGCAAATTTTAAGCCAGCTCCTGTTCGTATTAATTAATATTACAATGAACAAAATAGATATGATTGGCGAATTTAAATCTGTCCTGCTGAGAGGCATTACGAAACTTGAAAACAAAGGCGAATAATGGGGTGTTACTGGGGCTTGTAAGAAATGTTCGTAAGTAGGTAAGATGGGCGCCCCCGTGAAAACAATGTCAATTTTAAGGCAAGAAATATCCATGCTCAGGTCAAAACTAATTATGGTTGTTTCCCATGTAGGGAAAATTTAAAAGGCAAACACTCTCCGGCCATGTGCGAACTGTATTCCCAAGCTAATTCGGCTGGTAGAAGCGCCTACCTGCCTACTGAAAAAGCGATCATTATTTCATCAGATCTGGATAAAATATGATCCTAAATAGATCATTTTAACACAGCGCTTACAATAGCTGTGATCCGGATTCTGGGTCGGAGCCCTTCTGATTCGGAATTTTTAGAGGGTGTTATGAATAGAAGTTAACGTACTTAACTATTTTTGCAACCGGCAGCAAGTTTTTACATCATTATCTACTTCGTCTTTTCGGGTAGACTGCTTCGAGATGTTTATGTTTCTTATGTTTTCCATTAAACATAATAATGTATTACACCACCAAACTTTGACTAGAGAAACATTTACCCTTTGTACACGTACGTTTCAGATCATTGATAGTTCTAGTCAGAAAATCATACTAAATGCTTTCAAGTTAAACTTTTTTCCTTTTAACGTAAGACTGCTTTGATATTTGAGTGTCAATGAATACAACCTGTAGTGTCTCCTCGTACCATGTAAACAAAGCAATGCAATCAGCGGAGTAGCAACACCCTCGAGGCCAATGGACATGAGACAGCGAGGGGTCCCCAAACCAATGGTATCACAAACCCATTTTCCTAAGACCCCTCCGATCTCTATGGAGAGGTACAAGGTAAGAACGAGCCTCGCTGGAACCAGATCCGGGTTCAATTCCCAATCCCTAAACCAGGCAATCTTCTTCTCTGGTTCTTCAAGAACAGTTCTGCAGTTGTTGATAGCTTGGTGGTTCCTTTCGTGTGTAGTTTTAAGCAACTGGCGCACATTTAAGGGGGCGCTCATATTTTGGCATGGATAGTCGAGTAGATGGAGCTATTCCGGTAATTTATTGAAGACATATGTTTTGTGATTCATAGTTCTCTGTAATTTGTTTAACAATAGTCTCAGATTTTGGGGGGAACTTGGGACGAGATAATGGCGTATAATTTCGGGTCTGTGGGTGGTTAGACGGTAGACAGAGTTACGATTTTTGATAACTTATTGGTGCCTTTGGTTCGGACTCATTTGATTGGGTTGAACCCTCGGGCCCCTGGACATTGTCTACCCTGTCCACTTGCTTGCTACGCGTCTGAATACAATACAATTATGTAGCTTCCAATATCTTCATCTTCATCTTTGTAAGTTAACCAACACTCTAACAAACATCTAGTCAATTGGGGCACGAAGCGGAATCTTGTCAAATATTTGACAAGAGTGCTTGATGCAAATACAGCCTTAGTGAAATGTATGCATATAAGCTGGTATGCATGTACCATTAAAGAGGTGCCCGGCCCTCCTGTTGGTGGGGCTGAAGAAGTAAGTTTCCCTGGCAGGGTTACTGGCACTGAGTTATGCAATAGGTAGTGTTACATGGAACCGGCTATTTTAATAAGTTACAACATGCATGCTTAGAGCACAACATTTGGGAATCCAGGCAGAGTCCAGCAAGTCGTATGGGGGGGGGGGGGTAAAAACAGGTGCTGAAGGTATAACTTCCAATGCACCATGCAATGAGGATGTTCCCTTGCCACACATCTGAAAATTTCCTTTAGCATGAGCTAATTTGATCACATTGATATAAGACAGTTCCCTAGCTAACATAGCACTTGATTTTATATATGGGTAAGTGGCCTCAAAGCTGTTGTTCCTTTTTTATCAACCGGATTAATATCTGCTTTTAGTGACGGGAGTGTACCAAATTTCATTAACAGTAATATCTTCTCACTAAAAAGCTCAGACGTAAATTATGAATTATTCATATGTAACCCGGTTTGAGAAGATGATACTGCTAAATGCGCATGTTCGATCCATTGGCGCTAAAGCTAGGTCTGTTTGGGAGCGAAAACCACACCATACTATCGGATTACGTGTGAGTGTATAGTATAAAGTTCATGTGTGCAATAAACAGAACTCGGTGCACATACTCTTGGTGTAAAGTGTGAGTCAACAGATCTCAGTGTACACACTCTTAATAAGAGAATGTACCCTGACATCTGTTGTTTTGCACACTTGAATCTATACTGCTGTGTCACATTTCAAAGGAGGGGGTAGGTCACTGGCAATTGGCATAATCGTGCAGCGCTCTTGTTGATCTGACCTGCTTTACAGTGTACTGTTAAGATGGACGGGCAGTATACTTACTAAATCCGAGAGACGGAGAACTGATGAGTGCTACCGTGACATGATTGCACTGTGGCTGTGGTCATAACACTCAAGATCATGTGGTTTCCCCCATGGTGGGTCGGGAACTGAAGTTTCTAGAAACTGCGTGCTATACGGGTAACAAAGTAATATCACTGTAGCCAGTCGGGGAGCATACATCAGTAAGAGAGTGATTCATCTTTTGAGTTAACCCTTATCACCACTGAAAACACCACTTACGAGAAATAAAGAGTTTAACTTATTACCCCTTCACCAACTAATAATCAGGCTTAATGTGCCCTACATACTTGCACTCGGAACGTTTACATTTCAAGGGGAACTGAAAGGGTGAGAGGAGCTAGGGCGGATCCAGCCTCTAGCTCATGCGGGCAGTTTGAAAAGGGATGCGCCAAAGTGGTAGTTTTACTTAATTTCTTAGGACACAGAAGGACGCATTTTTCTTATATTTTGGGGCGCCAGATTAGTCATGGGGCAACTTCCCCAGTTGCCCCCTGGATCCGCTCTTGTAGGGGAGAAGGCATAACTGACAACATATTACTCCTATAAGACTTTAATTATAACAAAAACAGTAATCCGTAATTTCCCCTGACACTTAAGATCTTTCACTTACCCACAGAAAGGTTAGAAAATCTTTGTCCTTCGAATGGCCTGTTAAGTTGTCATATTTAATGAAAGCAGTTGATCTTCATAATCACAGTGTCATTAAACTGTGCACACTCGAGTTGCGATCAACTCAGGGTAACTACACCTCGTGGCCACTATTCATAGGTCACTTGAACAGGTAAGCTTTGCCATGGAAATTTTATGAAGCTAGTGTCGAGGGAGGAAGATGCCATGAATTATCATGCGTAAAGACTTCAAAAACATAAATAATTCATAATTTTCCCCTCGATATCATACTAAACAAACTTCGGCAACGGCCACCATTACACATGTTTCTGGAGGATAGTGTACTTGGGCACGACTTGAAAACTTCAGAGTAAGATGTTGACTCTTATCGAGCGCAACAACAAGATAACAGACATGATTGTGAATTGAAACAGAACGTGTACTCCTTTGTTCTCAGTAGGGTTGAAAATTTGAAAGAAAAATGCAGACTTTTGGGAATTTCACGGTTCGATTGTTTGTCCGTAAAGAATGCAATGAGGTGCTTAGTGAACTATGTTTAAACGATTAAAGTTGGGCCTTGAAATAAACTAGTTCAACTTAATTTACAAACACCTGGGTCGGTATGCGTATTACAGTCGCACACCTTGATCATAGATCTACAACGAAGTAGCCCCATGGCATAGAAATAAAAGTAAGAGAGAACTCTGACACAATGCATCCATGCATGTTTAACCGGTGAAGCCACGAAAATCGTGAGGGTGCTTTCGTTGTACGGCAAAAGACCGGTTGATTGGTGTGTCTCCGTACGTACAGTGTGCATTCTGCTGCAGAAGTTACAGCTTATTTTATTCATTTTTAGAAAACTTAGGAGTAATTTTCATAACAGAAATAAGTCATGGTGCCATAAGTATTTTGTTTTATACTCCTAACTTGATAACTTGTAGTTTCTTTGCCAATACTTGGGGCAAAAGCAATGACGTGATATTTCTGTTACGCGCAGGTGCTCTGTTGCCGTGCAGCTTAGCCAAATCAATGGCTTCACTTCAGATCGGCAGACGTCATTCTCCCTTACTTTTATTTCTATGAGCAATGATTTATCCCACTAAAGAACAGAAGACTCATCACTTACAAAGGGAAAATTCCAGATTGTCAGAAATATTTGTAGACGTGGGATTCATCACAAATAAGTTAACAAAATCTCTACAGACACAAAAACAGAAAAAATGGCAGAACTGCCGAATGTCTTGCAATACTCAAACACCATCCAATCTCCCTCTATCAGGTTTTCTTTTCTCTTTTTCACACAAGTTATTACCCTTATTACTTGAATGGAGACTGATTATTGTTGAAGCTACATCTGTTTAGACGATAAAATGTGACTAAAGACAAGGAAAGAGGAAGACAGAAAGATAGGGAGACTTTGAAAAGCAGGATTTTAATAAGCAACTAAACTCTTTCGACTGGCTGTTTAGAGAAACCTGTTAGCCATTTTTACATTATTTATTTAACTTCCAAAAATGTTGCACGTTGTAAGTACGACCGTTTAGTTTGCATCAAGTACCAAACAAGTGTAAGAAAATGTCGCAAAATGCTCAGTGCAGCTCATTAAAATCATTCTTTTTTCAAAGCAATCTCTAACGTAGCGTTAGTATTTCTGTAAAATTGTTATTATTATTGAGAGGATTGTGGTTAATGTATTTCTTAGTGAAACCTTCGGTTGGTAGATTAAGATGCTTTATTTGATTCCTGTAGACTGTTCATGGTCCTATACTCCTAATAAGTATGTCAATAAGAACCCTTGCTTTTAATGGACTTCCTGTGGCACTTCTTTCTGTAACGACTGCACTTTAAAACCAAACTTACTTGAATTTGAATTTGAATTTATTCCAGTATAAATATAAAATATCCATAAAAGGAGTAAAAAAATAAGGTTACAAATGCAATGATCAGACAATTTAGGCCTATGTACAGAAATTTAGTTCACATCAAAACCTTAAAGTCTAAAAGTCTACAACAGATCGTCTAAATTTTTCAATTGAATGAAAAGTACTGATCTGTAGACAAAGAAAATCTCTTAAATAAAGTTATTCTGTACTTAGGTAAAATGAATGGATTTCTTAAGTTTTTCTTTGAATGCGCATTAAGGCTTTTGAGATAGTTATGCAACGGGTGATTTTGATCACCATTAATTTTTGTAGTCATTCTTATAAACTCATCTTTGGCAAAGATATTTACAGTTACTTCTATGTAAGTGTAATCTAGGTGAAGATTTTTTGCAAAATAGTTTAAAAATTTTACAATTCTGTCCTCGTCTTTTTGTAAAAAAAAGTGATACCAGACTGGCACTCTTCATGTGACTGTTTCATTGTTGGTATCATGCGAGTTACTTAAGCAAACCGGATTGTTCATAACCCTAACTTAAAAAGGATAGGTCTTTAACAGTTCAAGACAGAGTAATCTTTATCCTTGTCTTGTCATCCGACGTTAATGTGATGCATGAATGTTGTAACCAAGTATGGGACATAAACAAAATCGGTTTCGAGACCTGGACGGTTTCGTAGTGTCTCTAAATCCTCGCAGTCTATTCACATAGCAGTGGTTGCTGATCAACTAACACTAAAATGAATAAAGAGGGTTAAAAAACCAACGCGAGGAGCATACAGGCGACAGAGGTACCATATATCTTGACCATGGGTTTCTTGCGTTTAACGTTCTGTTTTACTTCAAGTGTACCTACAAAGAAACGGTCGTTTTTAAAGGTGATCGGTCGTCTTGAAATATTGTTTGTGACGTCAGCCTTTTCTTGACATGTTCTGTAGTCGTAACTGTTGAACGGATACACCATACAAGTAGCTATGATGACATCGGTATACCTAGTAGGTATGCAGCTACATGCCGTCTCGTCTTGCTTACCGATTAGCTATACTACGCTTGTACGGTGTATCTGTTGAACAGTGACGCCTCAGAAACATGTCAAGAAAAGGCTGACGTCACAAACAATATTTCAAGACGACCGATCACCTTTAAGTGTTCTAAGCGTATGAGATTTCCCACTTCCCGTACGCCCATATATCCTAATGATACATCCTCATACATCCTAATTACAACTAAATCTAACATTTATTCATAAGGAATGAGAAGAAAAACAGCTTTGTTACCCTTTGTTCTCTGCCTACAAAGGTACAGCAATTTCTTCTTTGCTTTTACAATGAGCAATCCTAAGTGTTGCTTTTTTTCTACTAGACAATCATTAGTTTGCAGTAGTTCTTGATATCCTCACAAGACTGGTTGACTTAGGTGTCTCTTACGTTTGGCAAGAGTAAGTAATCCCATATCTCTAAAGTGGTTTGCCTTATGCTTATGGAAATTATATTTGCATTTCATTGACGGATTACGCTTCATTTCAGCAAATCAAGCAAAACAAATTATTTGAAACATTTTCCCTACATGTCATACACTTT
This sequence comes from Holothuria leucospilota, assembly GCA_029531755.1. NCBI lineage: Eukaryota > Metazoa > Echinodermata > Holothuroidea > Aspidochirotida > Holothuriidae > Holothuria > Holothuria leucospilota. The sequence continues at coordinate 51,444,193 of CM055961.1, forward strand.
TTACATAAGTAACAATAGAAAACACATTCCAGGGATAATTTCAAAGTTACAGCACCATATATAACTTAGAAACAATATATTACAAAATTGAAGAACTTGCTCTCTCGCAAGAATGGCAGGAAACAGGGGTGCGTAAAATGCCAACCAAGCAGGTTTGGTGAAATATTCCCTTTTTGTTCATGCATGATGATTATTCTAAACAGGGAGGTGTTAGGAAGGGGATCCTGTAAAGAAATGTTTCTTTTCGACACTTATTAATATTGCCTTTCTTCTCAAACTTCTTATCTCAATACCCAGATCAACTAGGATCAGTGATGCATTGTCCAAATGAACAATGAGAAGACACACCCTTCACCCTGAATTCGTTAACTTTTCGTTGTCAGCCATCATGCAAAAACGAGAAATTTCAAACTTTCACCGTTATTCGTCACACTAAAAGTTATCTAAGAATTTCTTTACAACTTACTTTTCTAATATGTGTCAGTACATGATTGAACAATGTTTCTAGCAGATGACATATTAAAATCGTGGGATCACAATTGAAAGACATTATTTAAACATTTGTTGCCAGTCGTTTTATTGAAAATCCTGATTAAAGTTTGGTCATTGGCGGAAACAAACCTCACTTTAAGGCATGCATGAACCAATGACCTTTGTCTTGGGACTATTTGAAAAAACCGAGGAGATCATCATTAGAAGGGCTTAGTCAACAGAGACTTTACAATAGGAACAAAGCGACATGTCAATTAAATAACGGTGCCTGGAAAGAATTAAAACAATTTTCAAGTACATACTGTCTGACAATTTTGGTCGTTGTATCTCCTTCCTTAGAACTCCCTATTCTAAATTACGAGACCTTGATGACATCGTTTGTAGTATATAATTTGTGCTTTTGGCGTAGGTTCAGTCTATAAACACTCTTAAAGCGTCCGGTTTAAATTTGAACCAAATCCGTTCAAATGGGCACTGAACCGAAACTGATCAAATATTTTATCCTTTTTCGGTTAAGTGTCTTTTTAATCCGTTCTCGGTTCAATTTGAACCCGACGTTGTTTTATTAAAAAGAAAAAAAGCATGAAAGTCAGGGGTGCGCTACGATTCGCCCTACAGGAGGGCCAAGCTCCCCGACGCAGGAGCCAGCAACCCAAAGCCCCGATAAAAGGCGATGAGTAGACAAAAGGATGAGAGACACTGAAGGAATTTTAATTCACCTTTACCGCTCAATGGGTGTCTGCATGGGTAGCAGTGAAAAGGGTAACAAAATATCGCTTATTTTTTGCTTTACATGTTACAGAAGAAATGTGAAGGTAACCGTACATATGTTAATACCAACATGGTGCGTTCCTCATAGAGTACACTCTAAAAACACTTAGCAATGTTTTTGTTGGGCGAAAGTAATTGCTCTTATGTTGGTCATAAAATGGTAAAAAATTACCTCCCATGCATGTGCATTATTCTATCCAGTTACTGGTTAAAGTGGCGACAAGCTTTTATTCAACGGTTTGCATATTTTCGTTTTACCTTCTTGTTGAACAATTAATTGTTAATTAACATAGTGTTTGCTTAAGTTGAGTAAATTTTTGGCCGCAGCTTTTGCGTCCAACAACCACACGCCTGACTCGATTTTGTTTCACATTTCTTCTCATAATGATTGGTTCCATAATCTGAAAATTCCTTTAACATCTTTGACAGTGGCAAAAGAGGATAACTCGTACATTACGTATCATGGCCATCAAATCGAGCTCAATTTCCATAAAATTGTTAAAATAGTACTACGAACTAGTACACATTTGAATCAAATTCGACAATTCGAACTTATTGCCAAACGGCTATCCAATGAGAGTTTAGAATCTTGGGTATTCTCTGTCAAGTCCGAATGAGAGTTAATATAGCAGACTTTGATACATTTATGCATACTGATAATGCCATCTTTACTCCAGTGTTTGAACGATACGCAACTGCTACAATAGTTCTCAGTCTGCAGACTTATGTTTAATTTTAAAAGCATCATTTCACAGTCACTTTTAAACCTGATTGTTTTGGACATATACGGAAGTCGGTGACAAACCCAGCAGACTAGGCCAAAGCATTTGAAATGTACGTGGCAATATATAGGTGCATTTTTGTAATGTTTTTGAACAGCGGGTATTGTATTTTGATTTACATTAAAGACATTTCATAGTGTAAAATGAATGACACTATTTACCATATTTAATCAGACTTCCATGACCTCAGTTTCCAGTGCTGGGGGCCTAGATATAATGGGCCAATATAAAGTGCACAATAAACATCCAAAGATAAACTGCCCAGAAAGTGGTTATTTCTTTCCCAATAAATTAATACAATTTCAACAACTGTTGTGTAGAAAGTTCACCCAACTCTCCTGGGAAAGAAATGTCCAGCTTGCATGTATGCTATTCTGAAGTAAGGAAAGCACCAACCGTTAGGCAAAATTGGTTAACATAAAACCAACCGTTGGTTAAAGCATTTGCCCTAGAGCCTGATGAAAGAAGTGTCTAACAACTTTTGAAATGCTCATTTGTTTAACAGTTGGGTATTTTTCCTCCCAGCGGTTGGGTTCAAACTTTACGAAAATTTGGTTAGTTAAAATTTTGCCCAACTGTTTAGGTTGTTGAATAGATGCCCAGTGTTGGTCAAAAAGTTGGAAAATTTTGCCCACTTTTAAGAGTGTAAGTCCTTGACTGGCTCTCCCGATAGCAATAATAACTGTACTTATATTCCATGCATTTAAAGAGTTCGCTCCCTTGAATTGACCGAGTCATGCACTCTGTATGTCTTTGGTTTCAAGATGTAAAAACTCCCCTCAAGACATGTGCGTTTTACACACTTACAAGGACATCCATTCCTATCATTTTTAGGTACTAGTTCTTGCAGTTATTAAATTGTAGCTATTACTATTTAACATTTTAGATCAATTAGCATCAAAACGAACTTTGGAACTGTAAAATTGGTTCCGGTTTGATGAAAATATCGATGATGCATTTAAATGACAAATTTGCACGCAAGAATCAGCAGTTTCAAAAAAGCAAGCTAATTTTGAATTTTTGTGTTCTTGCCCTGTTTGCCTGGTTTCATGAGTTGGTCTTCAAGGGAATAGATTCTCCTATGGTGGTAGAGTAAAAGAAGTCGTAGGCAAGTTGCATTACATTTGCTTTCTAATACGATTACGTAAGAAAACTCTTCTCCAATCAGTACTTTGCGTACCAAATTTAATACGAACCTTATCAAAAAAGGAAAAGAAAAGGAAAAGAAAAAAAAAAGAAAAAAAAAAGAAAAAAAAAAAACGGTCGAATTTGGAAAATAAGATAACGAATAGAAAATCATATGATTAGTTCTAGTGGTTTCTGTTTGTGCTAATCTAATTAGTACATCTTGCTGATTAACATGACAGGAAACGTTGTAACCGTTAACACATTAGAGCCTAAAGAACACTGTCGTTACTCGTCGCGTACCTACTCCCACACTTGTATTTATAGTTCATATTTGAAAAATAAATTTGTGAACTTCACTTTATGACTAGGAATATCGTGACATCATGCTAAAGAAGGCACTTTTCAGGCAAACTTACCGGACGTATAAACGTGGATGGCGAAGGTAAAGTCTCATTGTACACTCGGTTTTCTAAATTGAAACAAAAAGCAAAAGAAAAAAATATACTGGCAAGCTTAATCATAACTATGAATGTCAATTCTTTAACCCGTATTAAAAATATTTTTAATGCAAAACATGGCTTTGTCGAATTATCACAAATATTCAACAAGTTAACAGATAAGTATGTCTTTCATAAGGACAGGCTTAATAAAATCATTCAGTAAATCTGAGTGTAATTGGCTAATGACGCAGACAATGTGATGAAAAATTAATTCATCATTAATTTGATAAAATACATATTGTACCTCCTTTCCGTATTGGACAAATCCCATTAGAACCACAAAGACTAGTGTCGAAGGAATACACCCACTTGTCTTCCATTCTTGTAACGTTACCACGAATATTTCCAAACCACAGGTCGTCAACTAAATATAAAAGAAACAAGAAGAAACGTGACAGAAATACATAACTTCTAGGTGAGTAATGGACAGACAATGCAGAGGGATTACATTTTTGGCAATTACACATATTAAATACTTTATAGGGAACAATTTGGACAGATTTTACCTTATTCGAATTAGAGCATTTCCTCAGTTCAGCCGACCTGATGGATTAATAAACATAGGGTATAGACCTTATGCGTTGACATCACCCGACGTCAGTTGGGAGGAAAACAATGAAGCACACGTGAACGAACGGGGTAGATTTCGCACACTCGTGTAGTAGAATTACCGAAGTATAAGACTGGTTGACATAGGCCTATATCAGCTGTCTACATTTGTTTACAACTTGCAATGATACGCGCTTTCCCTCCAAAAGAGGGAGCACTGTCTGTTCTGTGACATCATATGCATAAGGTCTATTAATATATCCTTGTTTTCATTCTTGTTAAACAAGAACAACAATGTAGACAATAATATTTCAAGCTTTTCTTTCCATAGTTCTTATGTTTTCAAAGGTTAAACATCTTGGTTCTTTTCCAAGATACACTTTTTGCATAATTCGACTGCGTTGACTTATTGGTGCTCCTAACTCAGATATTGCCTATGCATTTTCAACTAAATGATTCCCCGCAATAGCCCAAAACATGCTGAGCCAGATTAATAACTGAAAGTTCGAAACATGTGATACTGATGCACGTGACCCTTCAGTCACAAACAAGTGGCTTACAATTGAATTTTGACGGATTTATCAGTCACAGAAGGGTCCCTAACACTTTTGAATCGAATATAACATTTGAACCAAAATGACCCACCTAAGGCTATAGCAAACTGATGGGCTTCTGGGGTAACGTGAATTACACTAATTAGCTTTGGTCACTTACAATATTGGAGCAGTGTTGTACATGTGAGTTCTGCTCAAGACGGGGGGGGGGCACTCACCGAATGGGAAGAGCAATTTACTGGGCATATGCAGTTACTATTTAACATTGCTTCTAGATCTTTAGGGGAGGAAACAATTCTCTGATGAGGTTCAATCTTCAGCCCCCAACCCCCAACCTTGGCTACGGCTTTTGTCAAATCTTGATTTGACAATGACCCACTTTATATGTCTGACCAAGTCAGGCGTTAAAGATGGAGGCAGCGTACTCACCGGCAGTGAAGTTTAAGTAAACATTAGTTGGCCGATCTGATTTTGGTGGATTTGGAGTAAAATATGCAACCGTCGTGTTTGCCCATGTACCTGGTTGAAATAAAATCACATCTACCTCTTATAACCTGGCTTCTATAAAGTACGAAAATAAATTTCTTATGCTCCAAATATCTCAATATCAAAGGTGAACGAACATCATAGACCGATTTCTAAACGAAATTTTTACTTTTGTCAACTCATTTATTGTTTTCAGAGCACAAAAGCACGCCCTCGTCTTATCGCTGATATGCTCTTCTTTGTCGTTTTATCGTTTGTGTACCTGGTAAGCATCCTCGTGTTTAAGCTCAACGGGTAACAGATGTGTCTGTGATAGCTTATCACCAATTCAAGTTTAGGCTACAGTAAATGTTGCCGCGAGGCAAAACTATTAAATGCTTGTAACCAGTTGAGAACTGTAGATTAACGCATTGGTATAAACATACAAACACCATGATCACTAAACATCATCAATAGCTAAAAAAATCTTGGCTCTCGACTCAAAGGATAATTTGGTCGTACCTGACGGACGTGCTGATGGTAAATCATGGTCGTACGCAGATCTGAAACGTTTCGGTAGTCGGGCAACATGCTTGCATATCGCCACGATCAGTTGGCATATAATATACAGAGCAAAATTGACATAAAATGGTTCCCGTATTGCCGAAAAGTAGGGTCCGGAGGAATAGCGATATATTCGAATAACACCGGTACATATACCCGTACATAAATCCTATAATATCAGTATATCAAAATTCCGTTTTTCTCAAAAACCGGAATTTCGGAAATTTGAAAATATCGGCTTTAAAAGGTAGCATATTCCGGAATTACGGTAACACAATATACACGTTTACGTACAGCCAGTTAGGAGTATTAAGTTAACGGTAATGTCAACGATTGTACATGTACTGCGCTATTGCATATGCGAAGTGCAGCTAAGAGTATTACAGAAGGTACTATCTGTAGGATGGTTAGTGCTGTAAGAGTACGCATAGGCGCAGGGGAGGGGACGTGGGGGCTGCAGCCCCAACAAGATGTTTTCCTCAAAATTCGGGCATTATATGCTGCTTCTTTCGGGCACTGCAGCGGCAGATCACCTCAATTACAATAATAAAGTGTTCTCATTAAAACAAACCATATACTTGGCAAGAACGTTAACAGTACCAATTTTACTAGGCCTAGATCTAATTTCATTATCTCCAGACAAATCTGACACTAAAGCGTTTGACACAACCCGCTCCCCATACGTTGCTAATGGAAAGAAGTGGTGTTAAGTAGCGCCATTTGTTAACAGCGAAGCACATAGCGTATTTTGAATAGCACGATCCCAAAATTCATTGGAATGTTACGTTTGCGAGTGCGTGTGTGCAGGTAAACTGCTTACCTTGTGTGCGGTGCACTCAGTCCAATTTCCATGCCAGTTGTGTAAATAAGTCTCGAAGTTGAAGAGAATATACAGTCATAAGTATATCAAATTGTGTTATACACCTAAGAGCTCCTCAACTACTGTAAAACAGCCAGGGCTGTAATCGGGTCCATCTAACCCAATTCCGAGTCCAGTCATTTGACAATCTAGCTCCTCGTACAAATGCTTTTTGCACTATTTACAATAACACCTATGATAAAAGCGGGCAGTTTTTCAGTAGTCAAATTCATACTCTGACTGACCCTGTAATTTAATTGACTGTATGTGACCATTAACAGGGCCGGATCCAAGGAGGCGTAAGGGGCGTACGCCCCCTACTTTCGGCAAAGCAATGATTTTTGTGACAGCTTTTTACATCTCAAAGCCCATCTTCCTGCACCATGCACTTTCTGCAGACGCCCCTTTCTCACATTCCTGGATCCGATCCTGAACTTGTTAAACTGTTCACTTATAACAATGTTGCCAATGTATTACATTAAATAAATTTTCATTTTTGTGGACTCGACTGGAATCGGCTCCAAGTCCAAATCCAGCTGAGCCCATTCCGGGCCAGTTCCGATACCGTGACCTTTCAAGTCATGCCGAGTCAAGCGAAACACGGACTCCGGTCCGGAATGGAGTCCGAGTCCGGACTCGGATGTTACGGCCCCGAAAACAGCAAGAGATTAACCACGTACTCTGAATACCCTTCGTGATAGAAAGGATGTTGAAAGCGATGATGATATTAGTATATATGAGTTGCAATTGTTCCGGCAAGTCACAACAGTCCCCCTCCAAATGAAATTAGGCTCCTACGCCTATGGGAATACCGTGACGTAGGCCGATTCTATACAGTATTCTCAGGTCGGCGAAATCTCAGAATACCGATATATACACGTCTATTCATAGTTCCCCGCTCATAGTCACGAGTAATACCGGTAATGTGGGGAATGGCTTGCAAGCAGTTACTGCATCTGCGTATCGTAGATATCGGTAGTTTTCGATCGGAGATATCGGAAGTTTGCTCTACAGTAGCTCCGTATCGTAAAGGTAGGCCCACATCCGTGCCTTATCAGTATTTCTGAATGGAATACCGATATATTCATAGTGAGTTATCAGGCGCGGATCCAGACATTTCGAAAAGGGGGGGGGGCTGAAAGCCCCCTTGAATATTCTCCTAGATTAACATTATGCTAATCTTCGCGTATTTGTTATTGTTGATGTGGCGAAAAGGGGGGGGGCTGAGCCCGAGGAAGCCCCCCCCCCTTGGGTCCGCGCCTGGTTATTACCGGTAATATGAATGACTATGCATGTAGGCCGACTACAGGCCTTCTGTTCTACTGCATGTGCGAAGTGCGGATATTGGTAATGGTCCATAGCCTTACCAGTACTGTGATTAGAAACTAAATAAATAGCCTGCAACCAGGGTAAGCACTGAAATAAAAGTGTCACATTAGTTGAAATTTGGGATACAGGCTTGCGCGAAGAATCATATTTAAAAATAACCTGCAGCATATATGCAGCAAGTGGGGCCTATTTAAAAGGCTGGCATATGATTAAGTTATTCTTACCCCTGCCTAAATCTCTCTTGCTACCAAGCTTACTCCAAGAAATTAAAAGACATCATTTCAGGCCCATGGTCTGACATGGGGTAGAAGGGGGGGGGGTGTTTTTCAGAGGTGGAGCGGGAACGTTTACAGGAGGAGGGATATCCTTTAGGCAGAATTTCTTTCCTCTCTAAACTTTTAAGCAGGGCGAAGATCTTTCAAACATGCTACCCTATAGAGTTCTTGTACACTTAGGCTACGGGGCTGCAAAGAAATATGCATGATCCTGCGTATCATCATAAATTTGGGTGACGCGATAATGAAACTTCAGAGGCAGGAATAGAGGTAATACTTTTAACTAGTAGAAAAAATTGTTTTATATCTTTCTGATATTGATAGGCTAAAAAGTTAGGCCAGTTTCTTCACTGATCGTAGCTACACGAAAAATAGGCCTGCATAGCAAGGGCGTAGCCAGGAATTTGTCAAGGGGAGGGTGGGGGGTGAAGCCCATAGACAGACTCTCAGCGCTCCGAGCCACCATGGGTTGAAGCGAAGCGCAAGAAAAGTTCGGCAACAAATCTCTCCCAGATCGCTCTTAATGGCACTTCCCGGGCCTATTTAGCTCATATAAATAGGGGAAACGCTAGCAATATTGTAAAAGTAAACGTTCAAAAATAGCAAAAATATACGCAAGGGGGCAGCTGCCCCATTCGCCCCCCCCCCCTTTCGGCTACGCGATGCAGTGCACAGCGTATGTATCACTCTCCTGATTATATACTTCAAATCTTGAATTTGGAATACAGATGTTACCTGCATTACTGGTATTTCGCAGCAGTGTAGCAGTATTTGATTTTCGCGACATTGCGGCACCCTACCGAAAAGTTAAGGCACTTTTCGGACCCTCAACGTTGCACCCAAAAGATCTTGTGCCATTTTTAATAACCAACGATTTCAAAGACCGATGTCGCAAAAAATTTACTCTGAAAATTTCTCGGCCTAACTGTCCCTGCTGTCCGAGTCGCTAAATGTGGGTTACAGACAAGTGGTAAACCCAAACCTTGATTTGATTGACAATTTCAGACATACACTGTAAAAACGGTGTTTAGGAATTAACAACATTTTTATTTTATGCCCCACTTTGTAAACATGTTTAGATGCTGGACACACGTGTCTAATTCCTTAACACTTCGCTTTTCAAAACACGTTTAATTACTAAACATGCTGTGTTAAATTGCTAAACATGTTTAAGAATTTAAACGTGTTTACAAAGTGGCGGTAAAATAAGTGTCCAATTCCTAAAAACGTTTTTAGAGTGTACACACGTCAACATGTCTTTTCTTTGTTCCACTTAGCGTACTAACTTTCAATCTGTATGAGGACAAGTAATTACACTCTTCTTCAGTCGTACTAACCCGCCCCGAAGGTCGATAACCATCAATCTGCATTACGTAACGCGTAACACGGGTATCTGGGAATCAACATTTATTTGGAATTTCGTAACTGAAAAACAAAATTTGCTTTGACCTGTTTGCAACAACATATTTTGAAATATATTATGCTACGTACCTGAAATGGAATAAGAACAAGGATGCGGAGCAAGCCTGGAATTATGAAGTGTTGCAGCATGAATAGAACCGATCGGTACAGTCAGTGACATTGTGAAACCTGGTATGTACGTGAGTACCAATGCTACAAGAAATGCTTCCATTTTACAAACAAACAAGTTGTCTCGCGGGAGAGAGTCTAGTATTCAAAAGCGAAGGACACCTGAAAAGTGCGAAAAATTTGCGAAATGCCTCCCAGTACTGACAGACAGTGATACACACTTCTTCCGTCGGTCACGCAGGAACTGAAGTTTTCAACGATGCAGTAAGTCAGCAAAGAGGAAAACAAAAAAAAAAACTTTTCGAAAAATCCAGCGAGGCGTGAATGTCAACTTGCTGTGTTTACAATTTAAAAGGAAAAAACAAGGTGTTTAAAAGGGTAGGTTGACATGTACACTGGTTCCGTATAACGTGCTGGATGGTTTCACCTGTGTTCACCTTTTCCATAAGGTCTTCACTTTTTTACACTTTTTTAAACAGAGGAATATTTTCAGGAATTTTTTGGTTGATTTAGAAGAATATTCTCTGTAAAAACCTAGATATCATTGTAAAGAGCAAAGAGAGGGAATTTGAATGCATATTTTATTTTTGTAAACTAATCTCATTATGTATGCAAATATGCAAATTAGATGACGTAATACGAATTTTCATAGAAAATCGTAGAAAACCCATACAGATCACTATTATTTTGTAATTTATGGTGCAGGAGATTGTTTAGCTTCCTTTTCTCTTTCATTTGATACCAAATTTGAGGAAATTGGACAAATAATGAGGAAGATATGCCCATTTTACTCTTGCTATACAGCCCACACTGAACTCACACACACTGAACTATATTGACCTCTACACAGGACGCTATGGCTCAGTGCACCAGTGAAACGTAAACAACTTTGGATCTATAAATAGAGCTGCATGGCTTTATAAGGTAATTCTGAATGGCCATTTTAGTGAGTGAAAAAGTCGGAGGGGTGTTGTGGGTTATAATTTTTGATATTGGGAGGGGATTTTTGGGTCAGAAATGCATGTTTTGGGCCAAATTTGACTCATTTTTGAAAAATGCAGTTGTTTTGGATCTTTGAAACTCTCTTACTCACCCTACCCTTGCCATTTCTTCATATTTCTTGGTATTTCTGCGTAAGGTAGCTCATAACGGACATTTTGGTGTTTGAATGAAAAAGTTTGGACATTCCCCTGTTGACTTAGGTAATTTTTTATTGGGAGGGGGTTTTTGGGATGGAAATGTAAAATTTGACTGAAAATGACTAATTTTTGAAAATTATACCTCAAATATCTCTAAATTCCCTACCCCTGACACCTAATCACTTCTTATGGTGTTTGTATAGGTTCCTAGGTATTCAGAAAAAAAAGTGAGTAGGGTGACTTTTTTCTAAGTGCCTCAACTGATTTTTTTAAAATTATGACGTCATTTTTAGCATGTTTTTGAATTTTTGGTATATTTTTTGAATGTAAACAACTTTTTAACGATTTTTTATGAAACAATGTCAAATACGAACCCCCCAAAAATGGTAGCATTCGATAGATCTTTTTGTTGGCTTTATTTTGATGGTAAAATAAAGGCTAGTGGATGTTGCATGACAGAGTTATAATTTTTTAAAAATGATAACCCTTTTTGCCTGAGCCCGTCATGCACATACGGTAAAAGGTTAAGAGGAAGTTCCTTAAATTTATTCGACAAATGGAGGTGTAAGCATCGCGCAGTTCCTCCTTCAGTATTAGGCAATATTTGATGAAATTAAGCAATTTGTAATTAATGGTATAGGATATTTTACCCCAATTTTAGGACTGATCTCTTTTTAAGACCGCCACGCAAACGGAACTGAAGTAGTTACCCCCTCCACAAAACGTTTTTGACCATTCAAATTTTAAAAATTACTATTGACTTAATGCATTTAAGCAAATTTGTCCTCCTAAAAATATTTTCGCCTCCAGGACTTACCTTGTCCCCCATCAGTGCCTTGTTTAGCTACTGGCCTGATTAGCTTTCCCTTAAAGTGTGAAGGCAGTGCGTTCCATAGGGTGATTTTTCGTCATCAGATGTCATCTTGTTATAGCAGGGAAACTTCCTAGTATGGTATTATACTCTACCTGAATTATAATTCACGTCACTGATCTACTACGTAGGTCAATATAATGGCAAACAGTTTGGACAAGGTTCCTTTGGAAAAAAAGTCTATTTACAAGACATACCTTTTCAAAATTCAAAATGTTTACACAACATTTACAAGGGCCGGTAGTGCCGTTTCCGGAAATCCCAAAGTTTTCAGTCGCACTTTCTTTCGTGACGCATATATAGTTAGAATGGCGCGTAACAAACAATGTAAGTATAGCCCGCCCTCCCGCATGGCGTTTTTTGACAGTGATCAAAATAAAGTCACCAGGGAAAAATTTGGGGAACTCTGGCTGACTGGTATAGACTACACTGAACGGCGTTGGTAAAATTAACTATCACGTTTACTGTGATGCATTAAATTAATAAAGACAGTCACTACAGAGCTGATGGCAATGTGTATCTTTCAGTTAATACCAGACATATAATTGTATACATAGGTTAAACACATTTTTTTAAAGATACCATTTCGGTAGTGAGTGTATAAACTGATGACTGCTACGTTGGCTGACTCGTCGAAAACGATGTATTTTGTTCCAACAACTACGTTATCTGTGATTCCGTCTCCAGGGTGTGTCCGGGTTTGTCTGGGACCGTTCCTTGCAGAGGCATGTTCAGGACCTCGGAGTTGGAACTCCGCAGACTGATATTCGGGGGAGGGGGTGTCTAAGATTCCCTTTTGGATATTTTCAGGGAAAGTCAGCGAAGACTAAAATGGTGCCATCCATGACTAGGTTTAGGTCTGCTTGATTTTTAAGAGACAACCATTTTTTTTTATACATGACCAAAAAGTTGGTTTACTTAATAAGGTAGCTGTTTTTCATTTTAGGTCCTCACATGGAAGGCATTCAAACAGGAGATATTATAGCACAGTCTCTCAGATCTACAAAAATTTCAAAGGTGTTTCACAGAAGGATAAAATGCACTGAACGTGCACCAAGATCGTAAAGTGTGAGTTTGCAGGCATGAGGAGGGGGGGGGGGGTTTCCGTTGTAGCCTCTTTTGTGGTAAGCTTACAGTTTCCCAGAAGCCCTCGAGTAATATCAGTTGATAAAGCTACAAAAAGTCAGCTCCAGATGACTTGCAGAGGGTTGGATTTTCTTATAGATTTTGTGAAATAATGGCCGGTTGAGTACAGTGTGATTGAACAATAAGTTGGCTAAAGAATTTGAAAACCATAAATAAAATTGAAGAATCTGACATTATAGTATGTGACTGAAAGATTTATAAGCTACACTTTCCTGTCATGGATGTGTGTTGGGGTAGGAGTTTGGTTGTGTTGTCCGTAAAGGCGGCGTTTGGGTTTCACGACGGTGTGAAGCGCCGAAGTATCCGCAACGGAACTATCAGCTTGGTTGCTGGAAAGAGGGCAGCCTGTGCACTGCATGATAGTTAAACACTCATAGCCTGAGTCATCCCGAGCAACAGTGAGACGAAATTTTCGTATATAACTAATTCCAATACATATGGGACATTTACATTTATTACACTGACAAATCGAGGTGAGTTTTTTTAATAAGGATCGAGGGTTTCCTCAGGAGTATGCAACAAGTTATACACCGAATCCGGCTCAAGTCCAACCATGACTGGGCTGTATATCAGAAATTATGGGGCCTCCACCCACCCCCATTATTTCACTGCTATTAAAACATGTCCACTTCTACCATAACAACATTTGTGTACTCCTCCTTCCCTAAATCCGTGACTCATTCCTTCTTTTCACGGTCATCAAGAGGAGAAATCGATAAAAGCCAGTTAGCTGTACTTTACACAATGAAGTCCTGATTCTGGTCTTCTATAATGATTTAAGGTGGTTAGACGCTGAAAATGAAAAACCGGCCCCGCCAGATAATTAAAACGTTACTCACGTTCATAGACAATTTTCGGAACCCTACATTTGTCTCTTCTTTCCCCCTTTCTGTCTTACCTGTCCTGCAGTTTTCTCTAAGTCTAATCCACATCTGTGTGGTACATCCAGAAATTTGTCGAAGACATCTCTTTTTATCTCATAGAGGCTCAGCCTCAGTGTTAATGGGATTGAAGTCAGAAAATTTGGAACACCAAACCCCACAGTTTCCAGTTAATCACCACGCATGGGTTTCCGTTGGAAGACAATATCAGCATTCCAATCCCCCACATTGTTTGAAATCGTTCGCACTCTTAATTTAACAGCAGCAGCAGCATTAGGTTTCCAATGCAGTTTCGCTTATTAAGATACAGAGAGGTGATTTACTGCTGGATACGAGGACCGTTTCTAGCTGATTTCTGTATCCATTGAAAAGAAAATGCCAGAGTTTTGGTATTATTTAAATGTTATTACATGGTAAGCTAGTTTTATGTTTCACGTGCATCTTATATCTCTTCAAACTTTCCCTCCCCACCACCTTAACCGCCCGACTGAAAGGGATTCCACCGACTAGCTACAATGGTAGGAACTAGGACGGGACTAGTCTCCTGGCTACCCTATACAACATTTCATTTGTGCATAATACATCTCCACTTTCTCCTCTGGGTGAAATTTAATTTTTTCCCGCTGTTCCATGGAACAGCGCTCTTCCCAAAACTACTGTTCCGTAAGAGCTTTTACTGCTCCGAAGTACAGTACCTAGGGGTAAGAAGGGTTCGTGTACACGTGTGAGGGTACAAATTGATGTACTGCATTTGATTCGTGTGACTGCATGACTGGACCATAACCATGGGCGGCTCGAAGAAATTTTGTTTGGGGGGGGGGGGTGGGGCAAACCAAGTCCGTATTCAGGGAGGTTCGGAAGACCCCCAACAATATTAATGGTCAGCCCCGGATAGTACAATAGCCTCAATAGGAGTATGCATAGGCGTAGGGGCCCAAGTTGATTTGAGGTGGGGGGGGGGGGCGGCTGTAACGATCTGCCCGAAAAATAGAAACAAAACTTTCCGCGCGCGTTCAAAATGTTAATGTACATATCATATAGGCATGCATCCGTTATCACACCGCATGCCAATTACATACAATAATTTGCCACGTTACTACCTATTCCATATTGGTTATAATTCTAGGGGAAGTCGTTACAATAATGATGATAATAATCAGTGGTGTGGCCAAGACTTCTCTCATGGGGGTGGGACAGGCACTATGTTGTGTGATCGCCGGCCTGGGGGAGGGGTATAAGTGGAGGTGGTGTCCCCCTCCCCTGTGAAAATTTTTGAAAAATTAGGTGTCCATACTGCCATACATGCAATCTGGTGCCACAGACGCCACCTTTGAAGTAAAATTTGTGTTAAAAATTTACCGTATGTATTTTAGGTACTTAAAGAAAAAAATAGGCATCACCCCCTACCCTTTGAAAATTTTTGAAAAATTAGGTGTCCTTACATGCAATCTGGTGCCACATATACTACCTTTGAAGTAAAATTTTGTGCTTTATTTTAGGTACTAAAAAATCGGCGTCAGTGAGTGACGGAATAATGGCCCAATGGCTCCTCAAGTACACCACTGATAATCAATATATAAGTTTAACCATTAAAAAAACACACTGGTGAATTAATACCGAATATATAGGTGATGGTGCAATCCAAATCAGAATTATATTTCAATTACCAAGGAAGTTTTTTAAAATATCGAATTCCGTTAAGCTACATTATTGCATTATTTTTCTTTCAGTAGGTGCCCGAAAAATTCTCAGAATATTGCCCGAATTTTCACAAAAATATTTTGCTGGGGGAGCTGCAGCCCCCCAGCCCCCCGTCTCCTACGCCTATGGGAGTATGGTTATTATTATGTATTATTATGTATTACAGCGATGCCCATGTAGTTTTCAAAAGCTCTTCAAAAATCATTTCAGGCAGTTGGTCATGAACTGACGACTTTAAAAGTAAATACAACCATATCAACCGATCGCTACTCCATAGGGCGGAGTAAGAGGCAGGTGAAATGGGCAAAGTGGCTTGATCCATTTGTATAAAATGAGCCCCACCTTTAAATATTTTATTGTTTCTTTCATTGTGTCACAATATATTTCAGCTTTGCCAAGAAGCCATAAAATGTTGGTTTTTTGGATTGTTTTCTTAAACTAACGAAAATTTCGAGCATGAAGACACTTGAAAACGATGAAATGATAGCACTAAGTATTTTGGATCTCAGTACCGTTCCGAAACGAATTTTGTTAAAGGGGGAGAGGAATTCCCCTAACTCAGAACGACGTCTCATTCTATATACAAATAGCTAAGCCACTAGTCAAAAGTCTCATCACACTGAGCTTAGATTGACTGTTTGGTGTGTTTATTTTAAATCAATTGAAACGGTATACTTTAGCACAGAGGTGGAGAACCTTTGGCTTATAACAGGCCATTTGAAAGTCATAAGACCGTCGTGGGCCAACGGCGCTGTCAATTTGGACAAGGGAAGGGAAAGCTCTCCTTCTATGGGAAACACAATACTTTTAGACTACATGCCCGTTACAACTTTTTGTAGACAGATACCTATGCTAATCTGGCCAGGTGACCCCCTGGTGACACCCTGGCAAAACTGCTTTTAGTCGTGGATGATAATCAACACGGCTAATGGGTTGTGTATCTAATGACCCCGATAGCTCTGAAGTGTCTGCAAAACTATGGGCATTTAACTCCAGCATTACCGTTACACTCTGTAAATGACATTATTATGCCTAAGCTTATCAGATTACAAATAAGCAATTGAGAAAACGCGCGCGAAGCGCGCCGAAAAAAATGTCGTTTTGAAAGCACTTTATTAATGTTTAGCCTGCGCATTGCATTGGAAAGTTATTCACTTCTTTAATTTTAAGCCCACTCAAGGAAAAGGGAGGGCCTAACCCATCTCGAATTAGCAAACGTTTGGGGGGAGGCAAGTGCCCCCCATGACCCTATGGCGAGCCGCTAATGACCATAACGTGTGTGTGTGTGTGTGGGGTATTTTCGCCTGCAGCAGGGATTAGCCCATGGGATATCCTATTTTTCTATTCGTTCTTTTTTAAGGATAAATTTATTGCCAGAATGTAATCATGCACTCTGTGTCCCGAGACCTAAGATTAAATAGTTTACGCTCAACTTGATACAGAACGTACAGCAAGCAAGGCAAGTGGGATTCGGGTGACCGCAAAAAAGTTACACTGCAAACTTTGCAAAGTGACATTTTTTGTTTGATTCATCCTTTGCATTGCGGTTTATTGATATAGCTACGTTTCCCTATATGGCTAAGCAATGAGTTGTTTCTTCAACATATGTGGCCACATACTGATGTTAATTTCTTGCCACAAATTTAAAATCTTTCTAGTCTTACAATTCGCCGCAACGTTGCTTCAACGATCATTTCACACAGTAAGTCGGTGGGGAAATCTTGCATTTTAAGCGAGAAAAAACACACACTTGAGGCTAACAGTAGAGGTTTACCATACAGCATAGGAAAACATCACGTACTGCAAGTCCAACCGACCTCAATTCATCATGGTTAGAATGAGATTGCATTTCATACTAAAGCCAAAATTTACTGGGATTTTTTATATTCACGGCGTGATTACTTTAGCGGAAATTATGAGATATCTATCTATCCATCCATCCATCCATCCATCCATCCATCCATCCATCCGTCTATCTAATCTTTCTGTCTGTCTATATATATATATATATATATATATATATATATATATATATATGTATAGGTATATATATATATATATATATATATATATATATATATATTGAAAGTTTATGACTATAGGGTACTACAAGGCAGCTTTGAAGCACTGTTTTGTAATGGCCCAGTGTGGTATCCTCACTCTTCAGAAGCCTGATGTAGAATGGCTTCAATATTTAAGCTCCCTTCATAGGTTGAGCACTCTGCCATTGACTGGTTTACTTTGTTAAGAATATATATATATATATATATATATATATATATATATATATATGGATATATATACATGAGGTATTGGTCTCGTTAAAACTACTAAAAACCTCTTTCCCCTTCTCTATTACACCAATTGCCTCAAGGGTGGACGTGTCCAGATCATGACATGTGATACAGCTTGTTGGAAAGAGATAATTAATCGACCCGGAGATGGAGATAGCCTCGGGCGTTAGAAAGTGACATGTTATCCTACCCCATGAAAGTACAATGTCGTGGGGTCTTAAATCTAACAATTTTAACGGGTTCAATACGGCATGTATATAGATATAGATATAGATTTATGTATGTGCAATGTGGTTCTTGTGGGGAAACACTGTTCCACGGAACAGTGGCTTTTGAAAAGGTACTGTTCCGGCTCGAAAAGCCCTGTTGTCGGCACAGCGGAACATCAGGAATTTCGACCCCTTTACTGTCATTTATAGTAACGTAAAACGCTACAGAAACTGGAAATGAGGAGATAGGTGATTGCTTTAAGTACGTTTGGTATTGGAGGGAGGGTTTTATTGAAAGAGCACTACATACGCTAGTTTTAATTGTACAGAGCAAATGCAAGTTGAGCTTAAAGTTTAAATTTTGAGCCACATAAGTATCTTACGGAGTTGAAAAGTAACTCTAAATTCTTCAACTCCTATCTTCACATGGCATCCGTGTGCAAAGATGTGGAGGTTAAATTTTACTCATTCAGTTTTAATGTTATATGAGAGAAAATTTTCTGATAACACTTTAATGGTATTCGGACTACAGTATTTGTGTAAGTTTACTTCCTTTTTCTAAGAACACTGCATCTTGAGCCGAAACATGACTACTGTCTTATTGTTATAGCTTGTATTTAGTATACAAAGTCTCTCTTTACAACATTCAAAAAAAAAAAAAAAAAAACACACACAATTTTCCAAGGTCGACATCATAAAAGTTTGTAGTTCCAAAATGAGGCAAACGCATATAATGTGACTAGTACAAATGGGATTTTACAAACTATTGCACAACTTTAAATTAAGCTAATGAGTTTTAATAATATCATCTCTGCAATGTAATAATCTGTCAAGATGATAGGTTGATCAATAATTAATGAGATTCATTTTCCATGTTCTTTTGGAGTATATGTTCTTGTATTATTAGACTGTAGATACATTTTCATTGTAGATTTGAAAACCGACTGACGAAAAGTTGCAATATCTTAGCTTTTACAGACTTCTTCCCTAATCATGTTCTTTTAGGGCCCCAGAATAAATGCATGGAGGCGTAAATTGAGTAAAAGCAAAAACCCATCAACCTACCCCCCCCCCCCCCGCGAAGGAAGAAATTGAATTTCATTTTGATTTTCAAATATTGCATACCTACATAAAGAGAAAGGTTCATCTAAGGCGAAGTTTTCCACGAATGCAATTTTGCAATATCCGTATGAGATTGCCAAGTCAAAATATAGTTTATATACGCAACATTAGTACTTAAATTAATGTAGGCAACGAGGGGGTGGAACTTCCCATATGATGCCCTACCGAAATAAAGCTGAGAGAAGGAAATTCCATGCCTTGTATATTGTTAACTTCCAGCGTTTCATACGACACCTGTCTTGGAAAGAAAGAAGAAATAAAACAAGCGACCAAGGCCACACTCGTTTCAAAAGGTAAAACGTTTTCCCTTTTTTGGCGTTCAAGCATAAATAGTACAGACTGACTAGAATATTTTGTTCAAAATGTTAGTTATCCAGAGGGTTGTTTAATTTTCGTAAGCTCGTAACTCATGTACGTCTGTGTCCTACAGAACTGTTGGCTTTAGACTGGATAACATGATGCAAGGTCACTAACAAATATTGTTTCTTCTTTTCTGATTGAACTCATGCTACATTATTCTCATATAATAAAGGCGAAGCCAAGTTTCATTTTGCAACTCTTTAATTTTCAAATACACCTGTTATTACACCGTATAGGAGGTAGCTTCTAAAGGGATCAAAATAGTTAAGTGGGCGAGAAATACTTAAGTGCATTAACACAATGGTAATGTTTGTTTTCTAGGAGGCATCAACCTTATTAGGGGGCCGCCTCCTCTCTCCCCCACCCACATTAGCCACGGGCCTTGATGGCTGACTCCAAACGCCCTGTTTTAGGCTACTCTTATTTGTGGGTTTCAAATGTTTATTTGCTGCGCACTGACCGTCGTGATGATGAAGAATATTCAGTCTCGTCCAAACATTTTTTGACACTCGACGTACCCTTAAAAATTAGTGAAAAGGATTTATTCACATAACGGTGTAAAGGTCGCTGAATAATTGGAAATGACAAGTGCTCCTGGTAGCTGCCATTAAAAACTAAGTGTCTTCTTAAATAAGATCACAACCCTTACATACCCTTCCTTTTGGAAGATTTCCACGCATCTACCACCAACGAAAGTAAAATTATGAAACAAGGCCAAAATTCTAAATTTACCACTTGCTTAGCCTTTTAGCAAAGATTAGTTTATCTTTATAGTAGCTTCATACAAGTGCCTTTATTGAACGATACCATCTAAGTGCCTTGAACCATTTAAACTTTAAAACGATGCAAACATTTTAAATTTAAAGAGGGCAGTCATACAAGGTCAAATCATAAATTAACTCATCATCCTGGTTTACAATCACTGCCCAAGCTCTGTACGTTCCCTGAAATGAAAAGAGAATAACAAAAGAAAATCTTCATTATATTATATCAAGACCCAGGAGAAAACTCCAATCAAGAACAGGTATTGGGTGTCAAGTTTTAATAGGTACCTGACAAAACCAGCTAAAACCAGGAAAAGATTCCAGTAATGTAACGGGAATTTGGTGCCGTGTTTTAACAGGTACCTGACAAAACAGGTTAAAACCAGGAAAAAAATTCCAGTAATGTAACGGGAATTTGGTGCCGTGTTTTAACAGGTACCTGACAAAATCAGTTAAAACCAGTTAAAACCCAACAAAAATCGACATACCAAATATCCGTTGACTGAAATTTTAGTCTGGGGAGATGGAAAAAGCAATTTTATTTAGACATTTTTACTTCAATTAGTTTTTAAATACTCTCAAAATTTTTATGAGATCTGTACATAACTAAATCGTTATGGAAAATTCTTCAACGGAAATCAAATTTGGTCTCCACTTGTACAAAAGTAATGCATAAATAGTAATAATATTTTTTTTGAAAAACTTAAAGGCTAGATTCTTAACTGGTTCTTCCCTTATGACAACCACTCTCCAGGCAAGGAAACTACAAATTAGTTCCGTTTATTTTTGTTTCCTTCAAGCTTTTCTTCTTTTGTTAGTGATGCTGGACACGTCTTTTTTCCTTGGAAATATAAACTCCGAATCGTATTTGAGTCTTAAGTATCGATGCTACCTACATTCCTCTTTGCGAACTTTACTTGTAATATTTTTTTCAATTTAACTGTATTCCTATCAGTGTTGTATGGTAAATTAACATACCGAACGCACAAATGTAGATGGTGAAGGGAACGTCTCATTGTACTCTCTGGTGTCTAAACATAAAAAAGGAATAATTTCAAACACAGTAGTTCAATTCCTCTTAAAATATCTACCTTGATACATTCAATCAGTTGCTTTATCATTTGTTGAATTGGAATGACCATGCATTGTATATTAACTTAGTTAATCTACCCTCTCTACACGTATGTTTAATGACCTTTATTCATGTATTAAAGTTAGCCTAACTCAAATAAGCACATTCCGTGCAATCATTTGGAATTCGTTACCCAGAGAAATACTTTTAAGGGAAATATTTATTACTTGAATTATCTCTTAAGAAACATCTTTTTAGCTTGTTTTCAGATAACCATCAATGGTATTTGAGTATTATCGAGGAGTGTATTGTGATGTTTCTTTTCTGTTTTCCTTCCTCAGCTTCTATTGGTTCCCCTTCTCCTCCGTATTTTCTACTGAATGCCTTCCTTTGTACATTCTTTTTTACTAGATAAAATGTGAGAGTCAAAGTTATCTGTTTGTTTCTGGGTCTTCTACTTTCATAATTTACACAGCGATTATATCAACGTCTTTGTGATGTATTGTATCGTTTATATGTACCAATATACTAATGAACTGATGAACGTGTGTGCAAAGATATCTGATGGTAGAAAAATTTGATATAATTTCAAATATAAATTGAAATATTCTATAGTTAACAACTTGGACCAGGAACTTTTGTTATGGACTTCTTTTGGCAATTGTCATGCAAATGATTTATCGTTGAAGACTGTTGCACTAAAGTAAGTTTCAGCACCAGGAAGACTTTAAAGATTGAATCATTAAGGCTGAATATCATTCTTTCGTTTGGGAGATAAACCCACCAAAAAAGGAAGGAAAGATATTACCGTAATATGTATAAAACGTTATTTGATGTAACCATTACCTCCTTTTCTTATAGGACAAAGTCCTTTGGTGCCACAAACAGCCTTGTCAAACAAATATACCCATTTGTCTTCCAGCCTTGTAATGTTACCACGAACGTTTCCAAACCACACATCGTCAACTAAGAAAGGAGTAAGTGTTACAAAGTTTATTTAATCAATATTTGTTTGATAATGATGTCAAACATTTATAAAATAATGTATAAAACTGTTGTTAAAATTGTTAAGAGAATTTGGAATCAGTGGATGATGGACGGGCGAAATAGACGACCTATACCCGATGTTACTTCTCTATAAATACTTGGCCGTAGGTTTGAATAGGTTGGACTTAGTTTGAATGCAGTCTTTCTCTGAACTTATTTTATGTTCACATTTTGAGTAAGAGGTTGCTTTCACCGAGTACTGCATGGTCATTTTACAACTTAACAACAAAATCTTGACATTTGAAGAGTAATAGATTGTCATCAACTATATGATTTCTGTGTAAGGTCCTATCAGCAAGTAACTAAAAGGGAGAGTGAATCCCCCCATCCCCAAAACTAAAATAGTATACCCGGTATTGTGTTTCATGATGGCCTTTTTGAATCATGGGGCGAAATTTTCGTGCCTGAATGTTAAAATTCATGAAGAATAATCCCTTGGTCGAACCTAATTATGCCATGCTTATCTTCTGAAATATCATGAAAGGTACTTGTAATGGGAATAAAGAGGAGATTGGAAATATTCACTTTGTCATGAGGATTTCCTGGCGAGAGACAGGGGTGGGGCCCTTCCTCCTACTTTTGAAGGTTGAGGACCAAATCCTCATATACTCCTACAATTTTTTCATGTTCCATCATCAATGCCTCTCTACTTTTCGACTTGCGATGATGGTAATCACTGAGTGAATCAAAAACTTGTGGTGTACTTATCCCAGTTTCGTTACGAGTCAGAACTTAAGTCACTAATTTTCAAAGGGAAATGACTCGAGTAGTTGTATCATAATTTTCCCCATAGAAATAATGCAATGACTCGAGTCACTTTGAAAGTAGTAAATGACTCGACTCGACTGCAAAATCGAGTGACTCATTACAACACTGACTTGTCCCCATCAAAAAATGCTTCATTTAAATCAACAGAAATGGTGGCAATAAAGTACAATTTGGTTAAAACTGCCAGATTTCCTCCTTTTCAAGTTAGCTCCTCTAAGGTTATTGGACTGGTTGTTTGTTATGTCAATAGTACTGATAAATTGTAACTTTCTTTGTTAGATATCAGAATCTGGGAGAGTGAGTAAAGAAAGATAACACTTAAATTACCAGACTCTAGGCAGTCAATGTATACATGCAGTGAGGAATACAAGTCAATATAAAGTAAAGTAATTCAATCAGCTTTTTTCTTCTGAAGAACTGATAATTAAAGGCAATAGGCAGTCGCCCCAAAATTTTCTTTAAAAAACCAGCAAACTCTTGCAAATCTACTCTTATTGCATCACAAGCACCTCTGAAGATGTTTTGAACATAGCTATTACAAACAATAGGTAAAGCAAGGAGAAATTCTCCTTGAATTTCACAATTCACCAACAAAAATATTGTCACATGATCAAAATAGGCTAATCATGAACTAGGGTGACAGGGCACACTCACTCTGATTGGGGTGACTGTCTACTGCCGTTAATTTAGCCTCCTAGCGTCATTACCCCATTACTACTTTACTTTTAATATCATAGGTTTTCCATAGTCAGAAGACGGATAATGAATACAGTAAATACATTCAAAAGCAGATGCACACACAAACTAACAATTGTAGTGTTCAATTACTGTACTTACGGGCTGTAAATTTGAGATGAAGTTTGACAGGCTGGTTTGGTTTAGGTGGATTTGGGGAAACCGATACTTCCGTAGTGTTCGCCCATTTTCCTAGGTGAAGTAAAACTATAAGTCATTTTCACAGCTTGCTATGCATTGGATACTGTAACATAAAATGCTCAGAATACTACACACAATGTCTCTTATCCAGGTACAAATGGTTTATTTTACAGAGCAAGAAAACCATACGACTGCGCTAAATTACTATCAAAAGACATTTTCTCTTGGTGCGGTGACCAGTGGCACATACATGTGGGGGCACATATAGAAGAAGGCATCAACAACAAATGTTTCCATTTTATATTTTCTTAAATTCAAATCGATGTGCAAAATACAGTTTTTAATCCTCACTAATCGTCCTGTGGTCATGATGCCCTTTTCCTCTGACCCTGACCATTCAGTTCTCCCCCACGTGCACCCCTTCCGGTGAGAATTTCTAGCTACGCCACTTAGTGACGAACATGTAGTCTAGCTAAATTGTTGAAGAAAGGCATTATGTGTGGTAATTAGTGACACTGTGTGGTAAGTAGCACAAATAAAGGCATCACTGTGATCACGAAGGTCATTGTATTAGTACACCTTTTTTTCATTCATACCTTTTGCATGAGTAAAAGGTTATTACGAGTTTCATTTGGTTTACCTTCAAAACAACAGAACGTTAAAAAATGCAGACAATCATATGAGGGAGTGTTCTTAAGTTTCATTAAATTGCCAGTCCCTTTGCTCATATTCCTTGTTTACTCACTAGCAATAAGTTATATTAATTATTTCCGCTTTTATCCTTTTGCCAACTCACGAGGTTCGATCATTCATCTCATCTTGCAATATGTGGTATACCTACCTACAATAAAATGGTACCTTTCATAAGCGCAGCAACGCAAGCAGTTAACCACTTTAGGATGGTTATACTGGTAATCATAATATAATATGATAATACTGATAAGATCATTAAAGGTGATGTGTTTTCAAAGACAAATCTTCAAGGATGTCTTGCTGCTTACCTGAAAGGGAATACTTGCACGGTTTTGCGGCCACATTACCGTAGACAACTGCTTCATCAGCGGGACTGATTCCCAGAGAAAATGATTTGGCCGATCTCCACATAAACGTTAGGACCAGTACCAAGGAAAAGGCTTTCATTTTGTACACAAGGAAATGTTTGCGGTGAGAAGAGTAATATTAGCCTTCACGTTGGAAGGACGTAGGTGCAAATGACATATATAGACTGTGCGACTTTCGAAACCAATAGTTAATGTGTAATAGTGCTTGTACAGGTCAAGTAGGAACTAAACCTTTCACCACTCGACAAGTAGGAAGCTGAAAAGGAATTATTCAAATACACCGACTGGTTTCTTTGCGTAAACTTACTTTATTAATCATTTCACAAGAGATAGGTTACCGCCCTAAATGACAAATAGCCAAACACACTAGTTGCGGTTTTCGACACAAAATAATTTCCAACGGTATCTGTAAGTGTGATCCATTTTTGACTGAGAATTTTTTTTTTGTTTGACATTTTTTCGTTTTCTGGAAACTGGATAACTTTTATGCCAATTCACCTAATCCTCTTTTCTTATACACTGTATTTACTGATCTGTGCTATAATTTCTTAGCATGTGCTACAGACACTTAATGGTAAAATACGGTTGAGTGATTTACACGTAACTAGTTAATTTTAGACAGGAGCCTTCGAGTACTCCGCATAGTACAGTAGTAAAAGGTATAGACTCTTGATACATTGTTCCGGGGCTCTTGGTTCGATTCCGCTTGCAGACATTCTTGTTTTTTAGGGTTATTCTTATGATAGGGTTAGGGGAAAGATTAGTAATTTTTTATGTCTTTCGTCCTTCGATTCTAGTAGCATATCACTGTAATTACTGGAAATGGTTTTCCACCATGACAGTAGTTACTGTACATGCTATGAGAACTGCCTGCCAGTTTCATGACTGTATTTTGAAAGTTGAAGTATTAAAAGTAACAATACATTGTTTCGTAGATTCCAGTAACATTTTTAACACTCATTGTTTTTACGATCATACCATTATTCTTAGACGTTTTAATATCATAAATGCCTTAACGTTTATCAAAGTTCAAGCTACCTTTGTTGTTGCGACTACCATTAATTGGTCCATTGGTGCAACGCAGCTTAAATTTCGTTCGACCATAAAGTGGTTTTTTTCGTTAACAGAAGACCAGAATATCATCTGTGCCTGTGATACTTGCTTATGTATTGCACATTATCCTTTCAATTGTTTATGTAAGGCTATTAACGTCAGAGGCGTCTCTTAGGATCGATGAGTGGGGACGCTGGACATTTGCCCGAGAAAAAGGTTACATTCCCGACAAAAATGACAAAATGCCTATGAGTAGAGAAAGGTTAACTCATAATTAGCAGTGGATTTCTCTCGAGGGGGGTGCCGTATGGTTCTGTAATCGCCGGCCTACGGGAGGAGTGTAAGAACAGGGGTGTCTCCCTCCTCTTTGAAAAATGTTTGAAAAATCGGTGTCCTTACATACAATATGGTGCTACATATGCTACCTCTGAAGTAAAATTTGCGTTCAAAAATTGCGTATTTGAAGAACTAAAAAAATCAGTGAGGGGGCATGGCCCAGTGCCCCCTAATACGCAGCTGCTCACTACCCTCATTTGAAGGTAATCTTTGGAAAAGAAGAACGCGATGAAAGATTTAAATATAACAGATGAACAAGAGAAACACACACACAAAAAAAAACAAAAACAAAAACAAAAACAAAAAAACAAAAACAAACAAAAACAAAAAACAAAAAAAAATAAAAACAAAAAACAAAAAACAAGAAACAAAAAACAAAAAAACAAAAAACAAAAACAAACAAAAAAAAAACGAAAATGAAAAAAAAAAGAAACCTATCGCAAAACGATGTTTAACGTTTTAATATCATAAATGCCTTAACGTTTATCAAAGTTCAAGCTACCTTTGTTGTTGCGACTACCATTAATTGGTGCATTGGTGCAACGCAGCTTAAATTTCGTTCGACCATAAACTGGTTTTTTTCGTTAACAAAAGACCAGAATATCATCTGTGCCTGTGATACTTGCTTATGTATTGCAAATTATCCTTTCAATTGTTTATGTAAGGCTATTAACGGCAGAGGCGTCTCTTAGGATCGATGAGTGGGGACGCTGGACATTTGCCCGAGAAAAAGGTTACATTCCCGACAAAAATGACAAAATGCCTATGAGTAGAGAAAGGTTAACTCATAATTAGCAGTGGATTTCTCTCGAGGGGGGTGCCGTATGGTTCTGTAATCGCCGGCCTACGGGAGGAGTGTAAGAACAGGGGTGTCTCCCTCCTCTTTGAAAAATGTTTGAAAAATCGGTGTCCTTACATACAATATGGTGCTACATATGCTACCTCTGAAGTAAAATTTGCGTTCAAAAATTGCGTATTTTATGAACTAAAAAAATCAGTGAGGGGGCATGGCCCAGTGCCCCCTAATATGCAACTGCTCACTACCCTCATTTGAAGGTAATCTTTGGAAAAGAAGAACGCGATGAAAGATTTAAATATAACAGATGAACAAGAGAAACACACACACAAAAAAAAACAAAAACAAAAACAAAAACAAAAAAACAAAAACAAACAAAAACAAAAAACAAAAAAAAATAAAAACAAAAAACAAAAAACAAGAAACAAAAAACAAAAAAACAAAAAACAAAAACAAACAAAAAAAAAACGAAAATGAAAAAAAAAAAGAAACCTATCGCAAAACGATGTTTAACGTTTGGCAATGTCAATTTTACCTCGGCATAACCGTTTCTATTTGTGTACTACAGCAGTAAGGTCGACTTTGACACGAGA
This sequence comes from Holothuria leucospilota, assembly GCA_029531755.1. Lineage (NCBI taxonomy): Eukaryota > Metazoa > Echinodermata > Holothuroidea > Aspidochirotida > Holothuriidae > Holothuria > Holothuria leucospilota. The sequence continues at coordinate 51,472,080 of CM055961.1, forward strand.
GTAGTAGCTCAGAGGTACTTCTTCTATGGTAGGAGCATAAAACCTCCATATCGTGGGACACATTTGCCCTCCTTAGGGCCTATTTCAGTCGCGTCCCTGTGTAGGGTTTAGGGGGCGAAGGGTCTGGAAGCTCTTGAACATGTACGCGATTATGCTCACCAGAATGAAGAATTAACTGTCTGTAAATGACATTGAATATGCACTCAACAGAACAGGAAATTTCATTCCGTCTCTATCTTTTCAAGATAGTGTAATTTGGGCTAACCGGAGGTTCTATTTCTTTGAAGATGCATCGGACTGATGATTGGTGGTGGGAAGGGTGATAGAGTTTCTGTGGAGTTTTGCAGTAATTATACTTTGTTCGATGTGAAGTTATGAAAGTACAAGAATTCAAGATAATTGCACGCTAAGGGACAAAAATAACACTTTTACAACCATAGTAATTATATATTTACAAATAACACCAAATACGCCCTAAATAAACCTCAAAATTACAGTTTGCCCTTTGTGATCCAGTGATTGTTTTCTCTCTAGCAAGTAGTGCGTTAGACAAAACAAATTGGTTGTCAAATTTTTTGAGGTAAGGGTCAAATGGAGAGGAAGACCTCAGGCTTAGAGAGGGGAAAATAATTGGAAAGAGAGAAATCCATACTTAGGAGGTCCCGAAGCTAGCTGTATCTACGGCAAACAGAGGCAGAGGTACGAAGTTTTCATAGGAAGCGGTTCCTTAAGAGAGCAATTTGGTAAACGCGACATTTTGGCGCACGAAAAGCGCCGAAAAGTTTGGGTTTACTATAGACCTTAGGCCATTGACGTCACGACACGTCATTTCGGAGGCAAAACAATGAAGTACACTGCACGCACAACGTCGACTTTGCACGAGCGTATAGTAGACTTGCGGGCGTATCCGATTGTTTCATAATCAACCGTCTGCATTTGTTGTTGTTACTTGCAATAATACGGGCTTGCCTTCAAAGAGGAAGCACTATTCGTTCTGTGTCGTCATATGCATAAGGTCTATTGAAGAAAATATGAAAAAGAGTGATCTTTACTGGGCATTATGCCCTATTCAGGGCAAAATCAAGAAATTTGTTGCTACCGCTGATTGTCGTCGGGGGACTAACTACTTAAAGGTCGTGTGACATGCCACCAAAAAGAGCTGTTTCACTTGTCAGTTAAAGAATTAAGTCCTCCAATCAAAGATCCGTTGGAATTATTTCAATATCTTTTACCGTTCTCAAAATAGAAGCCTTCAAAGTTTGATGGTTTCTGAAGAAACTAATTGCCTATGCAAAAATAATGATGTGGAGTGTTGCACAGTGTTATGATTTCTTTTGTTAACCCTATATAAATTATCTCTTAATTACTGATCATATAGATTACAGTTTGGTGAGTGATATCAATATTTTTCAAGGAAAAAAAATTAAGTTTTATAACAAACCTCAGGGAATAACAATGCTACCAGTGTACTTGAAATTAAGGTTGAAAAAGCAAAGGCTAACATGTGCCATATATGGTATGTCCCTCTTTCGATGTCACATATTTGCATATTTAGCTCATGTTTATTCATGATACAAGTGTGAAATAGAAATTTCACTGTAAAATGGTCAATATTTGATGGATTTTAATGGAATTGCGGCTATTTTCTGGATTTTTAGTGCTTTTTACATCAAATATCCAACTATCTTTTTTCATGTCACACGACCTTTAATCGTACACATAAAGGCTCCCGACGAAAATGGAGTTTCCCCCGACGATAGGGGTCATGTCCACTGCACTCCCCCCCCTCCCACCTGGCGCCACAGGTTCACAATTCTGCATCTAGCATACGTGGTTCACCAGTATGGTCATTTTGATGTTTATCCTGAGTCGGTTTCTGGTATAGGAGAAATATATGACATTCCAAACTAAGGTTGCCGACGAAAACCGCACTCTAAAACGGATGAAATACTAATAGTTCTGCGCTTGTCCTTGGTTAGTAGCCAGTATGTGATGAACCTTTGATCAATTATTCCCAAACAAGGTCTGACAGGAAAGTAGGTCTGCTGAGTTCTAGGGCTGAATTCCCAAAAGTCGAAAAAGTCTTGATTGAATGATTATATTTCATCTTACAGAGGTAATGCAGACATCGAGATAATGTACTAGAAATCTCGCAAACACATTGTTTGTACCGAAATATAAATTGTTGAAATTCTATTTTCAGTAATCCATCAACAAACGTTCAACACGATACGTTTTTCAACTGGACAGTCACCTCAAGTTGCAAATAAATTCCCTGGATTTTGCTAGTAGCTTTTTCACTTTAAATACAACCACTCCTCATTGCACCACAACATAAATACCGGCATACCATCATGTACATAACATGATTTTCATCAAGGCACACGATATTAATCACGGCTAGATATGACGGAACAAGGACTATACCGCACAGCTTGTTGCGTAAGCAACCTAGTTAGCAATTCGGCCCCTCCCTCTCCCCCGTTCAGGAGAGCAAACTTGGAAGGAGTCAAGCAGTGACTTTATATTACATAATTTAATTCCCTACTTAATTCCCTCCTGACAGGGCCGCCTTGAGAATCACTGAAAAAAGCAAGACACAGGAGATAATCCTGTAAGGTTTTATTTACTTCACATCATTCTTTTTTATAATTTTACCATCAAAATATTTATTAAGTGATCGACCCATGATACCCACATTACAGGGCTACTCACGTAAGCAACTTGAGATTATATCCCAAAGTGTCGGAGATACCTGCCTGGCTGTTCTTTCCGTAACCCTTAGGAATTATAGCATGAAATCACTACTCTGGTAAGGAAGACACTATACCAAGTTCTAAGTGACAAAAGCAAGCCCATAGTTAAGGGGTGTGGGGAAAGTCAGAGAAAATTAGACAACGTATCGCCCCTAGCAAATTTTAAATTAATATTTCCTTAGTACATCTAACACATCTCGACCCGTGAAAAGTATTTCTCTCTCTGAAAGCTATCTCGCCCCCTCAGTATATTGTCTAGCTGCTGGCATAAATAAAAGGCTATGCTTAATTATCAATTTAAGGTAATTAGCAAAAAACTTGTTTCTCAGATTTCAACTCTACACAGGAAGAACCGTTTACTTGTCAAAACAATCGAACACTAGCAAAAATGGCATTTTTGGTTGAATTAGTTAATGAAATGAACCAAAAGACTTGTTAGATCGGTTGCATTTTGTTTTCATCTTGAAATCACCATACGATTCGAGGTAGAATACTGAACGATGACTATTTCTTCTCACTTACAAAATCATTCTCAGTGTTTCTGTGCATCTTTCAAGCTTAATCATGAGAACGAAGGGTTAATCAACGCTGGAACTTGCATTGAGTAGAGGATAATGCACGATCGGGGGTTAATGCAGGCGCTTCACGAGTCCGAGGCCCGAGTGCATCTAGCGATAGCGTTAACTACCGGAGTGCATTATTCTCTATTTACTGCAAGGTCCAGCGTTGATTAACCCTGTTGATTCATACACAACAAGATTTTGATGAAAGAAGACGAAAAAGAAAGAAAATTTGTGTATGCAGATAACCACATTTTTATTGAAATCAAAACCCCGAGGAAAGATTAGACGTATATTGTATTCAAAACCATTCAAAACAATGTTCGTGCGCAATTAATGAAGTACTATTAAACAAAATGAATTCAATGAAAATATTTAAAAATTATGAAATGTAACACAACGGTGTGACTACATTTGGGCAATAGTGTTCTTCTTTAAAGACTTCAGCAGCCGAAAAGGACAAAAACATTAATAGTTGGTAACGTAACTAGAGGTATTATGATCCATGGCAACCCCTTAGCCACAAAATCTCGCACTTATATCATGTACATTTGCACTGCACACAGAACGGGTATGCAACGTTCATATTCACTTGGCCTAAAGCAGTGTCAGTGATTCTCAAACGCAGCCCATAGGGCGGCATGCGGCCCCGGGGACCTGACGGTGCGGCCCCTGAATTGATTTTACGTTTTAAAAAATTATATTCCACAAAAAAAGAAAATCGTAGCACAGTAGGAAATTAAATTATACAACTTAGAGTCACTACTTGACTCCTTCTAAGTTTGCTCTCCTGAAGGGATGCTAGGTTACCTACTCTCTAAATGTAAAAGAGTGAACTTCACTCTTCGACGATTGTCTACAGTGACCACTCTCTGTTTCGAGTGGAATTCCACTCTGCGCGGAGTGGTAATTCACTCATTTGGAGTGGTGCATTGCGGAGTGGTTGTATTTGTAGTGACAAAGCTCCCAGAATCCGATCAAAAACAGCCTGCCAGGAACATGTTAAATTCCATAGCTTACAAAATAGCCAATTCGATAAAATCAAGCTCAAAAGTGGTGGAAACTGCCATGGATAAGACTGGTAGGGAAATGCCTCAGATTACACCTCAGATCTTCTGAAATCCATTTTTCGGGGCCCTCAAGAGGGCCCTGGATCCCTTGTTGCTAGGGCTCTCGTGATTTGCGCTTGGATCTTTTCTTCCCCACTTTTGTGCAGCTGCTGACGCTCTTGCGGGTTTTGATTGGTTACTGAAATTAATATTTTTGCAAGTCAGCTTTCGGTACTAACAATGTGTTTATGACGTGTTATGTGAGCTCGCGCTTTCCACAGCTCTGTTAAATGAAATCAATCAAGTTGAAACCTTTTCGACTTTTGGGAATGCAACCCTCGAAATCAGCAGATCCAGATCTCTGACTGCCTTTGAGAATAATTCTAGGACTTCCTGAGTCTTCTTCAAATGCTGGCCAATAACGCAGGAAAAACGCCGAACTGTTGTGACTTCATCTGTGTCAGAGTGGGGTTTTCGATGGCAACAAATGACAAATGTTTCATCAGTACCGCAAACTAACTTATGATAAACATCAAAATGACCATACTGGTGACTCACGCGAAATAGACGCAGAATAGTAGACAGGGGTAGCGCCAGGTGGGGAGGTGCGGAGGTGCAGGGGGCCATGACCCCTAACGTCGGGGAAACGACATTGAATTTAATGGGTACGACAGAGTATGTAATTAACCGACAACCATCCGTCCCAACGAATTTTTTTATTTTTCCAGAGTAGGGCAGATTGTTCAATAAAAATCGCAAATTTTCATACTTAGTTTCTTTTATAGTAACACCAAAATTTTCGGCGCGCTTCGCGCGCCAAAATATACCGTTTGCCATCCTGTTGGCACACCGGCTGCTCAGACGGGAAGCTTGGCCATCACCTAGCACAAACCCTCATTGTAGAGGCAAATTTGTGGTTAAGAGTGCGATTTCCTGCTATCTAGACCACCTGAAAAGCAAAATATCTGACCTCAGTCCCAACCATGGTGGGGCTGAGGTCCAGTCGCTCCTGCTGGATGCTGCAAAACTGCAGATTGCCCTCTTAAAGAACTGTTCAGATATTCTTGAACTTTAAAGTTACTTTAAATGTTAGGATTCGCCTGGGATTAACTACTGATTTTGAGAGATAAACAAGTACAGCATTTTGGAACGTACATTTGGAGAAAAGTTTGGACATATTAGAGGTCTCAGTGTTAACATTAGTACTTTAGTAACGTTGATTTCGTTTGAAGACACAGTGGCCGACGAGGAACCTTTATGTAAGCTTGGCAGACATCGACGTGAGTAGTGTCAAACAATTGAGCAGGCTATTAGCTATCCTGTTCTAGTATTTAGAAAGTTAAGAGAACTTTAGAGAATATTTTAGGAGTATTTTATTATATAGTGTGGAAGTGCTGATTGCTCTCCTATCAGCAGCTACCATCCTCATACTGTTACTCCATCGAAATTTCATCCTTCAGACAATGCCAAGTGAAATTATTCGGGAAAAAGAACTGCCTTGAGGTACCTTATGATCAAAAGTCTCGACACAGACAAATTTGGCGAGAAAAGTGCAGTAATTGTGCCAGAAACGTAAGTTGTTTGTTCGAGCTAGGAGATTTGTGACATACCTTTCCGTCTATATATACTACATAGTATATGGTATACTATACAATGTTAAGGGGCGCCTGTGTTCTAGGCCTAGGCCTGTGTGCCAAGCCAGCCATACCTGGAGGTACAGTACAGTATATAGTACGGTATTATTGTATTCATCCGTCGGTGATTTTGTTCTAAATTTATCCTAGGATAACCCACTGTCACCTAACCGTAATAAACCAATAGGAGTTGAGAATTTTTCTAAGTATGAATGAACAAACGTTAAACAAGATAATGACACTTTGAATGAGATACTTCCATACTCGGTTTGTGTGTACAATCAATTTTGACAGTAATTTATCTCAGTATAGTGACATGATGCCATGTACATGAAGAAACAATAAACTTGTTTTCTCAAAACCGTTGCATGCTACAGAAATATTACTTTTATTTCACTATTTGATTGGACAGTCGTCCACGGCTACGTTATAAATGACTTCGTCATCTTGGTTGACAATAACTGCCCAAGCTCGGTAGGTTCCCTGGAAGAAAAAAAAATCAGGTAAAAAGGAGAACAAAGCAAAAACAACAAACAAACAAACAAACAAACAAACAAACAAACAAACAAAGAACTCACATTACACGTACAGGTACAGGTGTATGAATGAATTTTAATACACCTTTACTGTTTTATGGATATCTGCCAGTAGAACGGTAGCACAAATCGTTTCTATTTTGCTGCAAGTGTTAAAGAGGAAATGTGATGATAGTTGTACACATGTACTACCAACATGATACGTTCCTCAACAATAATTGTATTTATCTTCCATGAAGTAACAGAATTTGTTCCCTTGAGTAAGCCAGTTCAGAGTTATCACTGGGCATGCACAGTGGTTTCAGGCCATAGGTCATTGTGGTACAGAATGCAGTTAGTAAATGTCATTATAAGTTACATTATTCTAATTGTGTTTTCAGATACCCTTACTAAATTTAACACGAAAGACTTTCAAAAGACATTTTTAGCTCAGCTGAAAGCTGAGCTATTGCTGTCGTGCACGGCAAAACTTCTACGTCACGGCAAACGTCTGTCACCATAACATTTGCGTTAAGTGCCTGACATTTCGCTGTTTTTCCTTAGATTTGGCTGAAATTCAGTGGAGATGTTAGCAAAAGTGGTATCTGTATGCTGCGACTCTTTTCGATTAATTTGGCCGCTATTTGACCTCGGGAGGGGGCTTTGTTTGAAAACGTAAAATTCCCTACTTGTCTTTCAGTTTTGCACCAATCTTGATAATATGTTTCATATAGATAGCTCAATTTGTGCTGAACAAAAGTTAAATTTTTTTGTCGTTTCTGCAATCATTAAAGGCATGAAAACATCACTTTTTGAAACAAATTTTTTTCAAAGTCCCCATGTTCCGGAATACGTCGAGAATCCCAGTTGTTATCATTTGAGAGACGCAACGAAACGAAGTACAAACGTATACTGAACGTATATAAATGTACATGACGTCTCGTGCTTAATCGTGTGGAAGTGTTTACGCAAAGTGCAGTGTATCGACTTTTGAATACCGTACGTGGGCTACCCCACTATGTCAGACTATGTCTGCTCAGCTCTTTGCTTTCCAAACCAGGGATATGACATGAATAAGGAATATACCGTACAGCCTATTATGGAGGCGTTACGTCATGAACATGTGGTTGCTGATCTCATTCAGGCGTTTTAATCAAAAGCCACTGGCTTCCAGGCTTAAGATAGTCACTATATGACAGTATGAGAACTCGCACGCCGCATAGTTCAAGAAGTTCCTAGCGGCAAGGAGCTGGTAATCCATCTCCCTGATTGTAGGAACAGCTTGTAATTTGTGGAGGCATTTGTATTTTGAAAAAAGCACAAGAATACAAAGGAGTAAAGTTACCATATTCAGATATTATGACACAGTTCGGTGACAAAGAATAGTTTCCTCGCGGAGCGGACTCTGTTCGGACCCTTTAAATTACGACCTCCAAAACTGGGATGTGACTGAACAAGGAATATGCTGTACAGATATCGGCCACGGGAAACTTGCGGCATTGTAGCACACAATATCTCAGTGTTTCCAGTCTTCCCGAAATTACCCGAAATTCGGGAAATCTGGGTACTTTTCGGGAAATTTTCGGGAAGGTGGATAATTTGGGGAAATTTCGGGAAATCTGGAAATGGCATATGGCTTGACAGGTTGAAATCCTGGATCAGCCATTAAAGTAGCATAAAAGAAGCGTTATTGAAAATATCAGGAAATACCAAGCCGATTTCAGGAAATTTGAGATACCATTTCAGGAAAAATGAATTTAGAGTGTGGAAGCACTGCAATATCTGCAGTGCCTTCAGTATGTAAACATTCTCGCTACGATCTCAAAATTCGAAACCAAAACATCCCATAACATACACAATAAAGGTCAGGTGCTAATATTTTTATCATTATATTGCTCTTTTAGACGTAATTGAACATTCCAACCATAAATTTGTCAGAATGTTGCAGAGATGGCTTCAATTTTAATAGATTTGGACTCTAAAGTTTTTGCTCCTGGTGGTCGTCGGTCGCGTCAAACAGGAGCTACGTACAAGTCATGTGACACAACTTCACGCGTGCTGAGAATAATATACCATATACCTGCTGCAGACTGTTACTAACATGTTTACGTAGTGCCCTAGTATAGTGAAACAACTGCAGATCGTTAGCGGAATAATACATTAAATGTCCTTTTTAAGGCGTCCTAAGTTGTGTTTTCAGCGAAATTGTGAAAGATTTTAACAATTTCTTCCTACCTTCCTTTTAAATGATCAATTCTTTCTTGCAAAAGGGCACTGCAAGTTCCATAATGGGCACTGTCAATTGGGACACACATTTGGTGCTACTTTTTCTTTTGTCGTAGTAACATTCTTCGACAGGGTGTGAAGGGAAAATCCGCGATATCTTTTGTATTTTATTGTTTGATGACGTCATAGAGCTCCAAAAGCTCATACGGCTGCATAAGCTTACGATACTATCGTAAGCTAATAATAGACTAGCTAAATTGGTTGGATCACGGTTAGGCCTACTCGAAAAGAAATACCGGACGTTTGAAAATTATGCAAGTTCTTGCGAATATGTGGCCTTGTGCGAAACATAGGCTAGTGGTATAAGCTAGGCGGCAGAAACAAGTATTCAACTTAGCCTGATGTCTGAATGGTTTTAGGAGTTTGGCTTAAAGTTTAAAGAGAATCTATCCAGTCGCCTCAAGTTTCAAGTTATTTGTAAACATTACCTTAATCTTTCAAATATTCTTGTATCTCCTTTACAAACATTCTTTTTAACGTTTCTGGACAAAAAATTTTTAGTATGAAAGGTAAACAAATGACTTACTTATCCTCCTTAATAGCAAGTTAGTTTATATTTGTCGCATGAAGGAAGGAAGCTACTCGTGAACTGGGATACCGGCTCGGGGTACACTATTTCAAGTTAAGGTGAATGTTGTCTAGGAAATGTCGTACGAGGAAAGAGGAACCCACCCCTTTCTTTTCAACAAAGAACATATCACGCTGATTGAAAATACAAAGCTTCATATGGTTTAAGCTTAACGGTTGTGCTAACATTCCAAAAACAATTTTCGGTTTGAAAAGGAAAACGTGCTTTTTGAAGGCGTGTGCCATAAGTCAGTCTCGCAGCCTGCAGGAATTGTGAAGCTCAGGCTTCCAGTCAAGCGGGCCAAGGGGGCGAATCCCTCTTTGAAATTTGTTCGCCCCCTAGCAAGTTTTCAAGTTGCCATTGGCTTAATGGCATTTGTATACATTTGGCCCCCTTAAAAATTTGTTAGCCCCTGGAAGCCATTTCGCCCCCATTCAGTACCTTGTCAGGCTACGAGCCTGGTGCAGTCACATGGGCGTCGACACTGCAGGAACCGCCCCAGTCTTGTTTACTGTTGCCGAAAGCCCCACCAAGTTGTTAAGGGGAAGCCATGGGGGATGATATTTCAATAGCCTTAGACTTAGTATAAGTGTGAATATTTTCCCAACGCTCTCTACGAACTGTGGTTACCCTCCGGCCTGTTGCGACACATTCACCGGTCCTAAAAGCGATCGACGATTTATATACCTGTAGATCCCAATCATAAAAATGTTATGCAGTAAAACAATTTTGTAGGGGAAAACGAGACTAAAGAGTACTCAGAATTCGAGGCGCGTAAAAGAATTTAATTTAGAAATTATTCCCTTTATATTGAGCAACTTGAGCAGTTTTGGGTTTTTCCAAATCATAGTGGCAAAACAACTCATTGAAACTTTCTGTCCATGGACAAGTTCAAGGAATATCTCTGGGGCCAAAATATCGCTTTTAAGACCTTTAACCATTTTCGTAAAATTTCTTATCGGATGTTAATATTCTGGGTCTAATTATGGAAAAACAAATAAGAGTCTACAAAGCAGCACACTCATAACAATATTATCATTATTTGTTATACTAACATCTGTGCAGTATATAAAGTTAACTTTGTGTACCAGATTTGGTCTTTCAGAGACTTCGGGAGTTCAATACATATTTCATTGCATTTATATTTATCTCTTTGTTTTTTAACGTACGTATGATCAACATGAGTTACAGACCCATCCAAAATATTGCCTGCAGACTTTTAGGTCAACAGGAAAAGCTGAGCTTCGGCAACATTGTTGCGCTTGTTATTATTGATCACAGTGCACAAGCACAAGCACATGCATCATGTACCCATATGACCCTTAACCTATAATGTTTAGGTGCTTGCAGTTATAAAATTGTAGGTACTAAAATTTAGCTTTGTAGATAAATTAGCATTAAAACGAACTTTCGAACCGTAAAATCAGTTCAGGTTCGATGAAAATATCGACGATGCTTTTATATGACGAATTGCAGGCTACAATCACCACTTTCAATAAAACAAGGTAATTTTAAAGTTTGTTTTTTTGGTCGTCCACTTCATGCCCTGTTTGCCTGGTTTCATTAGTTGGTGTTCAAGGGGAGCATGATGGTTGGTAAGTAGTAAAATCGCTGCCAATTTTGGTTAGATTTGCTTACGATTACAACGTGAGAAAAGTCTCCTCTATTAACAGGATTAAGTAGTTTGCGTAGTATCAAATTATGTATAAACGAAAAAAAAAATGCGGATCGAGTTTGGAAAATAAGATAACGAATAGAAAACCAGGAGTTACTGTTTGTGCTAGTCTAGTGTTTACCTTTTACCGATTAACATGGTAGGAAATGTTGTAACCGTCCACCATGTTAGAGCCTAAAATGTCGTTATATCGCATATCTACTTAATCCACATTTTTTCTATATATATATATATATATATATATATATATATATATATATATATATCAGAAAAGTTAAGTTCCACATATACTCCAAGATTAAAATAGAATATGAGAATGAATGCAATAAAGAGCATAACTGGTTGATTAGAGGAGTACGAATCTGTTATTTTATGTCGTAATTTTTTGTCCCCCTGGAACCTTCTTCAGCGAAATCTTACAACGAAGTGAGTAACTTAATCAAGAAAATAACAAGCAACGAAGAATGCGCTGGAAGTTAGATAAACAAACATAATGGGATTAATTTGTTTGATGAAAGGTGTACTGATTAAGAAGACCGAGGTCTTTGTTAAGTCCAGTGAGATGTGATTGAAGCTTCATTATCCAAATGAGTTCCGTACGTTTACGGTTTTCTGTGCAAACAAAGTTGCTAGCTATGAGAGTTACTTTTAGATTATCAAGGGCATGACCGGGGGGATTGAAGTGTTCTGCTACTGGGAATCCAATAGCATTGTCTAGAATAGACTTTTTGTGGTTATTAAATCTAAGACGGAAGGAAGTCCCGGTTTCTCCAACATAGAGTCCGTTTTTACACAGATTACAATGAAATATGTAAACAACATTTCAAGAATCGCAATTAAGTTTGGAGGGTTTTAACGGAAATTTTATGTTTGAGATGGTGACCCGCTCTCCCGTGTTGATATGTTTGCATATTTGGCAGCGTTGCTTGTTGCAACATGTATTACCCCTAGTGGCCTGGTCAGAGGTCGGTAATTTGGACGGAACGATAAGTCTCCTAAGATTAGGGGGCTGGCGTAGCGCAATTAAGGAAAGGCGCAAGATCAGCAAATAGGTCAGAAAGGGTGAGGTCGTCCTTAAGAGATGCAAAGGATCGTTTTAAGGTACGAGCAAGACTGGGGATAAGGGGGTGAAAATCAAATACAAGGGGGATACGTTTGTTTGGGGTCTTGTTTTTATAGGTCAGAAGGCCATGGCGATTGATTAAAGCGGCTTTACGTATACCTTGTTTAATGATACGGACAGTGTAACCGCACCGAAAGAAGAAAGTATCCGGTAAGAGAAGAAATTGAACGGTCGTAGTCAGCCGGGACCGAAAATTTCGACATAAAACGACAGATTCGTTCACCCCTACGCCTCTAATCAACCAGGTATACTCGTTATGGCATTAATACTAATCATTTCTATTATATTATATATATATATATATATATATATATATATATAATATATATATATATATATATATATCTAATATATATATATAATACATCAGATCTATTGTAACAAGCAAAAGTACCTCTACGCCCAAGCAGTGGATTGGCGAAGGAAATGTCTCGTTGTACACGCTGGTTTTTGAATTAGAAATAAAAAATACAAAACAAAAGGAACCATAATAACAGGCGTTAATTATAATATGAGAAGTCAATTCCTAAACTGCATTTATAATAAGATTTTTATTTCAAAACGCTACCTTTGTTGATTTATTACAAAAAAGGGAAAAAGTGTAAAACAGATAAGAATGCCTCTTATCTGCGTAATGCCATAATGAATAGACATAGGGGCAAGTTAAATCATTCATTAAACCTGAGTGCAACGTTTAGTGAAGCAGGGCACTTTGATGAAACAATTGATTACAAAGGAAGTATGTGATTAAAATAACATATCGGTATACCTCCTTTCCGTATTGGACAAATCCACTTAGAAGCCGCACAGGGAACATCGAAGTAATACTCCCACTGGGTCTTTCGAGTTTGTAACGTTACCACGAACGTTTCTGGAACCAAGGTCGTAACTAAAACCAAAAGAAAAATGAAAAAAGAAACTTAAAAGAAATGCACAGTTAGGGCATTTATGACACTGAAACTTCATAGAATGATGGCGTGATTGTGAATAAAAAGGGGGTAAAATTGTTACTACAGTCTGCGAATATCTGCAAAACATTGTTACTTATAATACAGCAGAAACTTTCAAAATGCAATCATTAAATTACGCCTAAAAATTATCTACAGTTTCCCAACAATACAAAATCTCAAAAAAGGAACTTTACAGCCAAACATAGATCAGACTTCCGATACTGTTGGAAATTATTTTTGTGTCGTAATACAGACTACATGACTAATGTGTTTGGCTATTTGTTATTTAGGGAGATTACCTATCTCTTGATAGATTGATAAAAAAAATGAGTTGGCACAAAAAATCAGCCGCTGTATTTTGAACAATTCCTTATCCACTTCCTACTTGTAAAGCTGTGAAAGCTTTAGTTCCTACTTGATCTTTACAAACACTATTATACATTAAATATTGGTTACGAGGGTCGCACAGTCCATGTGTCATTTGCAACCACGTCCTTCCAACTTGAAGGCTTATAACTCTTCTCACTGCCAACATTTGCTTGTGTACAAAATGAAAGCCTTTTCTTTGGTACTGGTGCTTACGTTTATGTGGAGATCGGCCAAATCATTTTCTCTGGGAATCAATCCCGCTGATGAAGCAGTCGTCTATGATAATGTTGCCGCAAAACCGTGTACGTTTTCCATTTTAGGTAAGTAGCAAATTTTTTCCTTGAAGATTTGTCATTTGAAAACACATCAACATGAATGATCTTATCAACATTATTATAAGTGCCGTTGAAAAAGTACCAATATAACAGCTTATCGTCGTTACCTGCCGCGTGCACTTCTGCGCTTATGGAAGTTACCATTTTATTGTAGGTAGGTATACCGCATGTTGAGGAATGAGATAAATGACCAAACCTCGTAAGTAGGCAAAGGGATGAAAGTAGAAATTGTCACACTGAGCGGTGTTAGGAGGGAGACCCAACATTCTACAGACACTTTTAAGCAATGTTCATTTGCGATGGTAATCTTGATTTTCTCGTCAAAATGTCTGTCATGACTATCAGGATCAGTTAGGATTAGTGACCTATTGTTAAAATGACAGTACATAGATCAACCTCTTACATTGAAGAGTTAACTTTGCGCCACCACGCGTTACCCAAGCAATTGTAACCTTACAGTTTCGTCGTTATTGGTCGATGTCGTTATTGGTTGATGTCAATGTTTTTTATTGGTCGATGTCAATGTCATTTCTATTAACTTAGGCATTTCTATTAACTTAGGAACGTAGCTACGGGGGGAGGCTGGGGGACCTGGGCTTCCAGATGTTTGCTAGTCCCCCACAAATTGTTTGTCCTAATAAAATTTGTAAGAAATAAGGGCGGCGATTGTTGCCGTGACCCCCTATTTGATACCCAGGACCCCCTAAAAATTTCATCCTAGCTACGCCTCTGCGTTGACTTCACACACATACATTTCGAGTATGTTTCTGAGTAAGGAGGGTATTTGAAAAAAATGGGAAAAAAGATTTAGGCATAAAAAATGCTTAGAGCAGACGACGCATCAAATTCGTATAGAAAAAAATTAAAGGAAGCACATCATTAAACTTTCATTGACAGTCGTTTAGCTAAAAATCTTGATTAAAACTTGGCCCCCGTAGGTTACAAACCGCAAATCAAAACATGTCTTAACAAAGGTAATTGTGTCAAGATTACTTGGGTGTGAAAGGGGCAGATCAATAAGAAAGGGGAAGTCAACAGGGCTAAACAATAAGAGCAAGGAGACCTGTCAACCAAATTTTGATTAAATCATTTTTAGTACGTGTTGTCTGGCAGTTTTGGTTGTTGCGACTCCTTCCTCGCAGCTCCCTGCACTAACGAACTGTAGGTTGGTATAAAAGGAATGAGATCAGAGCGACTTAAAATTTGAGGCAACTTAGGAGCACCCCCTCATATGATTGTCTGCATTTATGAACGTTCTTTTGTTTCAAAGGAAAACCAAATGAACCTCGTAATAACCTTCAATATATGCAAAGAACAAAGGTGTACTAATACCATGGCCTTCGTGATCACAGCAATGTTTTATTTGTGCTACTTACCACATAATGTCACTATTTACCAGACAAAGTGCCTCTTCTCAACACTTTAGACTATATGTTCGTCACTTAGTGGCGTAGCGAGAACTTTTCACCGGGAGGGCTGCACATATGAGCGCAACTGAATGGTCGACGGACAGGGTCAGAGAAAAAAAGGCATCATGACCACGGGACGATTAATGAGGATAACAACCTGTATTTTACACATTTTGAATTTTAGAAAATAAAATATTGACACATGTGTTGGTCATGCCTACTCTCTGTGTCCCCACCCGTATGTGCTACTGGTCACCGCACCAAGAGAAAATGTCTTTTGATAGTAATTTAGCGGAGTCATATGCCTTCTTGCTCTGAAAACTAAGCCATTTGTAGCTGGATAAGACACATTGTGTTTATTCTGGGCATTTCAAGTTACAGTATTCAAGGCATAACAAACTGTGAAAATGACTTATAATTTTACTTCACTCAGGAAAATGGGCGAACACTACGGAACTATCGTTTTCCCCAAATCCACCTACACCTAACCAGCCTGTCACAGTCTATATCAGATTTACAGCCCGTAAGTACAGTAATTGAACACTACAATTGTTAGTTTGCGAGTGCATCTGCTTTTGAATGTATTTACTGTATTCATTTTCCGTCTTCTGACTATGGAAAACCTATGATATTAATAGTAAAGTAGTAATGAGGTAATGACGCTAGGAGGCTAAATTAACTATCAGTTCTTCAGAAGAAAAAAATGAATTAGTTTATTTTATTTTGACTTGTATTGCAAAATGCATATGTATACAATGGCTAACTAGAATCTGGTAAAGTGTTATCTTTCTTTAGTAACTCTCTCGGATTCTGATATCTAACGAAGAATGTAACAATTTACCAGTACTATTAACATAAAAACAACCAGTCCAATAACCTTAGAGGAGCTAACTTGAAAGGGGAGACATCTGGCAGTTTTTAACCATTTTTTTTATTAATTTATTGCCAGCATTTCTATCTATTTGAGTGGAATTATTTCTTGATGAGGACAAGTCATTGTAACGATTCACTCAATTTTGAGTCGAGTCATTTACTACATTCAATGTGACTCGAGTCATTGTATTATTTCTATGAGGAAAATTATGATGCAATTACTCGAGTCATTTCCCTTTTGAAAATTAGTGACTAGAGTGTTGGCTCGTTACAACACTGGGATAAGTACACTCCAAGTTTTTTGATACACTAAGTGATTACCATCATGATCGAAAATCGAAAAGTGGAGGGAAATTGATGATGTAACTTGAAAAAACTGTAGGAGTATATGAGAATTAAGTCCTCAACCTTCAAAAGTGGAAGGGGATGCCCCCACCCTCGTCTCCGCCACGTGAATGAATTTTAACATTCAGGTACAAAAATGTCGGCACATGATTTAAAAAGGCCATTCATGAAATACAAATACCGGGTATATTATTTTAATTTGAGGGATGAGGTATTCACTGTCCCATTTAGTTATTAGCTGATAGGGCCTTTCACAGAAATCATATAGCTGATGACAATCTATTACAGTAACTCTTCAAATGTCAAGATTTTGCTGTTAAGTTGTCAAAAGATAATGCAGTACTCGGTGAAAGTAACCTCTAACTCAAAATGTGCACATCAAGATAAGGTCAGCGAAAGGCTGTATTCAAACTAAGTCCCACCTATTCAAACCCAAGGCCAATTATTTATAGAGAAGTAACATACAGTATTGGTCATCTGCTTCGCCAGTCCGTCATCCACTGCTTCCGAATTCTCTCTTAACGATTTTAACGACGGTTTTATACATTATTTTATAAATGTTTGACATCATTATCAAACAAATCTTGCTTAAATAAACTTTGTAACACGTTATTTCTTTCTTAGTTGACGATGTGTGGTATGGAAGCGTTCATGGTAACATTACAAGGCTGGAAGACAAATGGGTATATTCCTTTGACAGGGCCGTTTGTGGCACCACGGTACGTTGTCCTGTGAGAAAAGGAGGTAATGTCTACATCTGATAAGTTTTATAACATATTACGATAATATCTTTGTTCCTTGTTTCGTGGGTTTATCTCCCAAACTGAAGAAAGATATTCAGCCTTAATGATTCTTTAAAGTCTTCCTAATGCTGAAACCTACTTTAGTTCAACGGTCTTAAACGTTGAATCATTTGCATGAAAATTGTTAAAAGAAGTCCATAACAAAAGTTCCGGGTCCCAGTTGTTAACTATAGAATATTTTAATACCTGAAATTATATCATATCAAAGTTTTCTACTATCATCAAATAATTATGCTCACACGTTCATCAGCACATAACTATATTGGCACATATAAACCATACAATACATCAGAAAGACGTTGATGTAATCACTATTGAATGAAAGTAGAAAACCCAGAAATAAACAGATAACTTTGACTCTTACTTTTTATCTAGCAAAAAAGGGAGTGCAAAACAAACCATTCAGTACAAAATAAAAAAGGAGCAAAAGAAGGGGAACCAATAAAAGCTGAGGAAGGACAAAAGAAAAGAAACATCACAATACACACTCCTCGATAATACTCAAATACCACTAGTGATTATCTGGCAACGAGCTAAAAAGATACTTCTTAAGAGACAAATTTAAGTAACAAAAAGTTTCCTTAAAAGTTATTCCTCTGGGTAATGAATTCCAAATGATTGCACGGGACGAGCTTCTTTGAGTCAGGCTAACTTCAATACGTGAACAAAGATCATGAAATTTACATATAGAGAGGGTAGGTTATCAAAACTCTAAAGCATTGTTGGAAGTAAGAATGAATGAAATGCTGGAGAGTAAATTTTGTTAATTTTAAACATGGAAATGGCCACCTGATAATCAAACAGTTCATCGACACCTAAACTTTTAGCATTTTTAAACAATGAAAAAGTGTGAGCAAAAAGTTAAAGTTACAAAATTATATGCCTCACACCCTTCACTGCATATTATGCAAATTGCTCAAATGGGATATACAAAAACTTTTCCAGGCTAATAAGTTTTACTTTTTTGAGGTACGACTGAAACATTATAAAGAGTAACCATTGCCCTTTAAGGCAGACAATATTAACTTCATTCAATATACAATATGTCCTAGATACTTCCTTACTAACATTCAATACATGGTCATACCAATTTAACAAACGATAAGCCAAGTGATTGAATGTATAAAAGTTGATACTTTGAGACGAATTAAATTAACATGTTTTAAATTATTCTTTTTGTATTTAGAAACCAGAGAATACAACGAGACGTTTCCTTCACCATCTACATTTGTGCGTTCGGTATGTTAATTTACCATACAAAATTAATAGGAATGCAGTTTAAGTCCAATAAAATGTGCAAGTTAAGTTTTGTAAAGAGGAATGTAGGTAGCATCGATACGTAAGACTCAAACACCATTCGGAGTTTATATTCCGAAGGACAAAACGAAATGCCAAACATCAGTGACAAAAGAAGGAAAGCTTGAACGAAACAAAAGTAAACCGAATTAGTTTTTAGTTTTCATGCCTAGAGAGTTGTTATTAACGGAAGAACCAGTTAAGAATCTAGCCTTTGAGATTTAAAAAAAAATTATATTTTCGTTATTTATACATTACTTTCGTGCTATTGGAGACCAAATGTGATTTCCGTCGAAGAACTTTGCCTTAAGTTTTAGCTATGTACAGACCGCATGAATGTTTTGAGAGTATTTAAAAATCCTTTCAGTATAAATGTCTATATAAAATTCCTTTTTCCATATTTTGATATTGTATAATGCAGTTTGTTTTTCTTTTTCACTCTCCTTTTGTTCCAGGGAACATACAGAGCTTGGGCAGTGGTTGTGAACCAGGATGACGAGTTAATTTATGATTCCACCATGCAGTGCGCTCTTTAAAACTAAAATGTTTTGCATCGTTTTAAAAAGGAATAGTAGTAGCCATTTGACCCTTTACATATGTGTAGTATACATATAAATACTAACAGATAATCTTGACCTGGTGGACCTAACATGAAACCTTCATTAAGAAGAATTTATTTCAAACTAATTTCCCTCGCTTCCTGGCATGGGCGCAGGCAAATTCGAAAAAAGACGGATTGCTGACGTAAAACGTGCACCTAACGATTTCCCGAGGAAAATTTTGCCAACTCAAATAGATTTAAGGAGACTGCAGATGGACTGGTAGAACTAGACATTCCAACTCTAATAGTAGTACTCAGCGTCACGCTAACAAAAACGAAAAACGCTCTGAATTTCATTTTTCCTTCTCCTATTATGAAATTTCCGGTCTAACTTTGACCATCTTCAGCCTAAGATACGTTCGGTTAAACATGATAAAAGACTACCTGATGGTATATACACTACTGAAAAGAAAACAAAAGGAAGGAAAAGCCTGTTGACAATAGCTAGGTCAAAGAAGAGAAGTTCAAATACCTAAGGTGGTACAGTATACGAAAAAGGACCAATGCCGTTACTACGGTTGAGTAGTTCTTTTGAGTAATCTACCAGTAGACCATTCTTCTTTCCGGTTTAGCTTTGGATTGAATTCATTGACGCAAATGGCCTCTGAAACTTGCTGGCGCATAGGGTCACCGATTTTTGAATTAAGAATGTACACATTGTGATTAAAATCTAGGCCATTGTGGTATTCGGTTTTATGATTAAAAATACGGACTGCTTGTCAGTCCGTTTTCGTTGGCGTGACGCTGGTTATTACTATTAGAGTCGCAATGGTTAGTCTACCAGTCCATCTGCTATCTCGACGATGACTCTATCGCAGGTCAATAGAATTCTCTGGAGTTCTAACTTCATTTAAGAAGACCTTCTTAGTTTTTCTGAGTGGTGGTTCAAAATTACAAATTATTAAATTTCAAATCATAACAAAAGTATAAAGTATAACAAAGATTTCTATGGGATTTTTTATGCCCGACAGCTAAAAACACTAAATAGTTCTTGCCCATTTATTCTTCGTAATATTGCAAGAGAATACTATTGAGAAAAACTCTCTTTCAGTGGTTCCATGTTTCGAACCCATGGTATCACGCTCAAGGGATGTGTTCGTGTGGTGTTTGGATAGTTCTCCATAAAGATTTCCATACGTAAATGATGATTATCTGTTTTTACTCTTATGTTATTATGGGGACATTAAGAGATTCAACCCTTCAGTAGTCATGAAAAGTTTAGGAAATTCGGATCCGTTGAGGAAATTTTTGTCTAACTTATGGAAACACTATTGTCCATGAAAAGTCTACAACTATACGCTGGGGCCTGGCATTCGTTCAAAACGAAAGTTTAATGATACTGTCCGATTAAGTGCATAAAATGAAGTTTTTTCGTACACAATGTGAAGTATGATATCGTTTATTGCATACCTGATGGAGTAATGTCCGCATGCTTACAGCAACACCTTGAAATGTCAGTCGACAGTTGTATTTGAGTCTACCGAAAGCAAGCCTAACCATTCTCTGCGATGTGTTCCCATGATAGCTGCCTCAAGCTATCGGTAACAGGCACAGAATTTCTTTTTGGTTGAGTAAGCTTCAATCAGACGCATTGGGTCTGGTAAGAGACTTCTATAAATTTTTTGAATATTTTACTTTGAATTTTACAACTTTCATTGTCAGATTGGCTGTTGAGAATTTAAAAAAATCCAAAATGTTTCGACAACTGTGATCGAATCCCTTCGGACTACGGCGATGCAGTGCAGTGGTCAGTACCATGCATATGTGTGGTATACCATATAGAGTTAATACGGATTTCGAGCTGCACTTAAAGTGTAGGGTGAAGGATTTTGTCGAACTTTTTAACTGGTTAAAAATCGTACGTATCAAGTAAGAAGAAGGCTGTATGATGATTTTAGATAGTAATGTACAGATTTCTGGATTTTAATGGCAAATTTATCCGTTGCATTTTTTTATTTCGAAAATTAAAGATAGTTTTGACGTTACCGTGAATACTGTATGTGAGTGCGTACATACTACACAAACAGTTGTTGGACAACCCTCGGCGACGTGTAGCTCTGACATCACAGTTCCTTTGCATTGTGGGTAATAACACAATGTCATGACTGCCTATACGGAGTGGCGTTTATCGAGTTTCAGAAAACATTTTGAAAAGTTCGTGTTAAATTAGATATTAAGTTATATTAATTTTTAATGGGATCACAATGCTTGGCAAAATGTGTTCTAAATATTGTATCTGCTTAGAAAACTGTACAATGGTCCATCTGTAAGGTTGAATGGTACAAGGCTTTTGAATACTGTAGGCTAGTATCGTTCTACAAGGGTAATTGTATAAAGCTGCTATAAAGATAAATTAATCTCTGCTAAAAGAAAGTGATAAATTTAGAATTTTGTTCTTGTTTCATAATTTTTCTTTCGTTGGTGGTGTGGAAATCTTCCAAAAGGAAGGCTATATAAGGGTCTGGGTGTGTTTATGAAGACACTTAGTTTTTGATAGCATTTTCCAGGAACATTTTTTATTTCCAAATGTTAAGCGACCTTTACACCGTTATGTAAATATATCCCTTTCACTTATTTGTAAGAGTACGTCGAGCGTCAAACATGTTTGGGCGAGACTAAATATTGTTATCATCATGACTGGCAGTGCGCAGCAAATAAACATAAGAAACCATTAGATAAGAGTAGCCTAAAACGGGGCGTCTGGAGTCATTCATCAAGGCCCGTGGCTAACGGAGGTGTCGGGAGAGAGGAGGCGGCCTCCTAATAAGGTTCCTACATCCTAGAAAAATAAACATTACCATTGTGTTAATGCACTTAGTTATAGCTCTCGCACTTAACTATCTCGCGCCCTTTGGAAGCTACCTCCCCCCTGTGTGGCTACGGTCCTGTAATATCAGGATTATATGTGAAGATTAAAGAGTTGCAAAATGAAGCTTGGCATCCCCTTCTGTATAAGAAAACCATATAATGAAACATAATTTATATGCGAAAAGAAGAAACGCCTTGTATGATGTTATGCAATCTTAAGTCAACAGTTCTGTAGGACACAAACTTACATATTAAGTTACGGGAGTTAAATAACCCTCTTGACTAGTAACATGTTAAACAAAATTTTCCAGTGTGTGCTATGTATGCTTAAACCTCAAAAAGTGGAAATGTTTTACCTTTTGAAAAGATTGTGACCTTGTTTGCTTGTTTGCTTTTCTTCTTTCTTTCCAAGATATGTGTCATATAAATTGCTGGAAGGTAGCAATACTACAATGCTTGGAGTTTCCTCCTTTCGGTTTTAATTTCCATAGGGCACCATGTGGGACGTACGACCCCTCGTTGCCTATATAAAGTAGTAATATTGTGTATATAAACCACATTTTGATTTGGCAATCTCATACGGATATTGCAAAAGTGCATCCGTGGGAATAGTCTTAGATAAATCCTTGTCTTTATGTAGGTATGCAAGATTTGAAAATCAAAATGAAATTCAGTCTCTTCCTTGGGGGGGGGGGGGGGTAAGTTGATGTCTATTTGATTTTATTCATGCATTTATTCTGGCACGCTAAACGACCATGATTAGGGAAGGAGCCTGTAAAAGCTTGTTGCCACTTTGCGTCGGTCTTTTTGCAAATCTAAAATTAAGGTGTACCTCAAGTCTAGAAATACAAGAACATTATACATCAAAGGTTGGAAAGCGAATCTCATTTGATCGTTGATCTCCCTATCATATTGACAGGTTATTCCACTACAGACATAAATACTATTAAAATTCACTTGCTTAATTTAAAGTTGTGCAGCAGTTTATAATATCCTATTCGTACTTCAAAGGTTGGTAAATGAATCTCATTGATCGTTAATCTCCCTGTCATATTGACACACTATCATATTGACACACTATCATATTGACACACTATCATATTGACACACTATCATATTGACACACTATCATATTGACACACTATCATATTGACACACTATCATATTGACACACTATCATATTGACACACATTGACAGTCACTTTACACGCGTTTGCCTCATTTTGGAATTATAAGCTTATATGACGTCAACCTTGACAAAGTGTGTTTTATTTATTTATTACTTATTTTAGAATGTTGCAAAGAGAGACCTTGTAGTATAAATACACACTATACCAATGAAAAAGTAATCATGTTTTGGCTCAAGATGCAGTGTCCGTAGAAAAATTAAGTAAAACCAAATACTTTATAGTCCGAGTAGTACCATTATATTGTTATCAGAAAATTTTCCGTGATATAACATTCAAACTGAATGAGTAAAATTTAACCTCTATATCTTTGTACACGGGTGCCATGTGAAGATGGGAGTTGAAGAATTTAGATTTACTTTTCAACTCCGTAACATACTTATGTGGCTCAAAATTTAAACTTAAAGCTTAACTTGCAATTTTACAATTTAAACTAGCATGTACAGTGCTTTTTCAATAAAACACTCCCTCCCATTAAAGTAACAAGTTACTCACCGTCATCACCTTTCTTACCAATTTCAGTTAAATTTCTTTTTGTTTAGTTTTACGTTACTATGGCAGTAGAGGAGAAAGTGGAGATGTATTACGCACCAATGACATATTGTATCGGGAAGCCAGGAGGCTAGGGCCATCCTGCTTCCAACTATATTGTAGCTAGTCGGTGGAAACTCTTTCAGTCGGGCGATTAAGATGAAGTGAGGGGAGTTGGAAGAGATATAGAATGCACGTGAAACATAAAATCAGCTTACCATGTAATAATATTTAATAAATACCATTAACTCTAGCATTTATGTTTCAATGAATACAGAAATCAGCCATTAACGTCCCCCGTACCCACCAGTAAGTCAGCTCTCTGTATCACAATAAGTGAAACTGCAAAGAAAACTTAATGTTGTTGCTGTTAAATAAGAGTGAGAAACAAATATGGGGGCACTGCAAAGCTGAATATTTTCTTCCAACGGAAACCCATGCGTGGTGATAAACTGGAAACTGTGGGGTTTGGTGTTTCAAATTTTCTGACTTCAATCATATTCATACTGAGGCTGAGACTCTATGACAACAAAACGATCTCTTCGACAAATTCCTGGATGTGCCACACAGATATGGATTTGGTGGACTTAGAGAAAACTTCACAGGAAAGAGAGATGGGGGGGGGGGGATAAGAGAATAATGCAGGTCTCCGAAAATTGTATATGAACATTGAGTAGCGTTTAATATCTTGGAGGAGCCGGTTTTTCTTCTTCTGGCATCTAGTTTAAACCACTGTGAATCATTATAGAAGACCACAATCAGAACTTCATTGTGTAAAGTACGGCCAACTGGCCTTTAGCAATTTCACCTCTTCAGGGCAGTGAAAAGAAGGAATGAATCAAGGATTCAGGGAAAGGAGGAGTACACAGATATTGTTACGGTAGACGCATCCATGTTTTAATAGTAGCGGCATAATGGGGAGTGGAGGTCCCATAACATCTGACGTACAGTCCAGTCATGTTTTGACTTGAGCCGGATTAAGTCCTCTAATTTGTTGCACACTCCTGAAAAAAAGAACATTCAACACCTATAAAAGGTTCTCACCTCGATTTGTCAGTGGTAATAAATGTAATTTTCCCATATAATATATATATATATATATATATTAAAATTTAGGTATATAAGAAAATTTTCTCTCAGTATTGCTCGGGATGACTCAGGCTCTAGGTGTGCAAATGTCATGCAGTGCACAGGCTGCCCCCTTTCCAGCAACCAAGCTGATGGTTCCTTGCGGATACTTCGGCGCTTTCCACCGTCTTTAAACCCAAACGCCGCCTTTACGGACAACACAACCGAAATCCTTCCCCAATACACACCCATGACAAAGACGTGAAGCCCACGAGTCGATCAAACAGATATTACACTGTCAACTTCTTCAATTTCATTTATGATTTTCGAATCCTTTAGCCGCGTTATTGTTCAATCACACTGTACTCAACCATTATTTAATCTATAACAAAATACAACCATCTGAACATGTCACCTCCAGCGGACTTTCTGCAGTTTTATTATCTTATATTATTTGAGGGTTTCTGGGAGCTGTAAAACTGTGAGCTTATACCCAACACAACATAGGCGTGGGAAAAAGGGGACAGCAGGAGCGACGGCCCGGCACTCTGATTGGTGGAAGCGGAAACCTTGTTTCGCCCCCGTCCCCACTTTGAATGACATGCTGTCAAAATATGGCATTGATTAAGATGGAATTACTTCAAAGTTTGTCAAACATTGCACAATTTGCATCTAGGGCACATTAAATGGTCACAAAAGTTCCAAATGGGGAGGGACACTACTACTTTTGGACGACACTGATCCCTAACATTCAATTCTGCCCCCTACTTTCAAAAAGCTTCCTACGCTTATGCAAGGGGTTGCCACGCGATCCCCTTCCCCTCCCCAAGCCTGCAAACTCACGCCTAGGTGCACCTTTAGTGCATTTTTATTCTTCTGTGGGACAGCTTCGAAATTTGTACATCTGAGACACTGTGCTACAACATCTCCTGTTTGGGTACCTTCAATGTCATGGTCTAAAATAAAAAGCTATCCTATTAAGGAAAACAAGTTTTTGTTCATGAAAAAATAAAAAATGGTTATTATTCGCAATACTAAACCTATATATGCGTCACGAAAGAAAACGTGACTGAAAACTTTGGGATTTACGGAAATGGCACTACCAGCCCTTGTGAATGCTGTTTAAATATTTTGAACTTTTAGCAATCGTGTCTTAGAAATAGACTTTTCTAAAGAAGTGTTTGTCCAAACTATTTGCCATTATGTTGATTTTTTCTATGCTTTATCTTAAGTATGACACACGGCCGCTAAGATTCTCTGAAAAGGTACGGTACCGTGTTTTTTTTTTTTAGTTAACACCTCGTGCACGTAGGGCTATTTGTGTGTGCATATTAAGATACTTAAAGGGGAATTTTCATGATCCCAGACAGTTCCAATTCTCCCAACTATGCATCTTCTAGCTCCTCCCATAACTGTATGAGGCTCTTCCTTGTGCAGGAATAAACCTGTTTTATTTGCTTAAGGCCATGTCCTGATGGGCATACAAGGCTATAAAATGTGATAAAAGTACTCTCTCTGCCTTGTGTGGAATGTGAGCTACTCTGCATCTTTCAAATTTTCAAACTTTGATGTCAATCAAAGAGCAGTCACCAACTGAGAATTTTGATATACATACACTAAAAATATACTTTGGGGTGATGACTGTCTGTCTTTAAGTTACTTAATATAAATTCATGTTTTGTTGGAAAGCATTTGTACTGTTATCTTTTAATTGTCTGGTCAGCTGAATCTCTCCCACCCGGTGACATGCATTACGTTGATAATAATTTTTCATTTGTATGGTCGAAAACGTTTTCTAGAGGGGATAAAGGCTGCACCCCTGCCTCTCCCATTTTGGCAAAGGGCTTGAGTGAGCTCTTTTTTAATATGAGTCGGGATGTTTCGAAGACAAATAATGTTGCATTATGCGCATTTAAAATTTTCTGGTTCCAGGGTACTGTCCTGAACAAAGATTAAGGTACCATCATGCATACGAATAAAAAAAGACACCATACTCAGCAAATAACTTTTATCTGCATGTTAAAACATCAGTTAAATTGCTTCAATCATGTTTTTAAATATTAATATGAAAATTCCAGTCAATCTTTTTTTACTAGATCAAGTAGTTGAAGTCATGTATTTTTAAGTCTATTCGTAAGAAAATCTCTTATTTGCTAGGTTCAAAAGGAGCTTCTCAACCGACCATAAGGTAGCTTACACCAAATATCGGAACATTCTAACATCAGCTATTAAGAATGCCAAGAAAATGTATTATGCTAACCTTTAATCTCTCCATAGAAACGATAGTGGTAAAATTTGGGAAATTTTAAACAATGTTATTGGTACGAAAAAGAGTGATGGAATTAATGCTACTTTTGTTTGCAATGATGAAGTAATCAATGACAATTATGCTGTATGTAACGGATTTAAAGAGTATTTTGCATCAGTTGCTCAGAACCTCTCTGATAAACTTCCAACCAGTCACGTTAATCCTCTTGAAGGTCTTGACTTTAATAGTGAATCCTTTGTCATTTTCCCAACAGACTCTGATGAGGTTCTCAGTTCTATTAACGATTTGAAAAGTGGAAAAAGTCCTGGTTGTAATGGCATTTCAAATAAGGTTCTGAAACATGTTGGCGATGTTATTGCTCCTCCTATTTCGCATATTATGAATCTTTCCTCTCCAATGGTGTCTTCCCCTCTGAACTTAAAATTGCAAAGATAATTCCCATTTTCAAATCTGGGGACAAACAGCAGTTCTCTAACTATAGGCCGGTTTCTCTTTTACACTCTGTTTCTAAACTTTTCGAACGTTTAATGTACAATAGGATTTCCAGTTTTATTCATAAGCATAATATTCTTACGTCTTTTCAGTATGGCTTTCGCAAAGGTTATTCAACCGTCATGGCTGCTGTAAATCTAGTAGACAAAGTTTCTACAGCTTCAGACAATAAACTTTCAGCAATAGGATTTTTCATTGATCTTTCAAAGGCATTTGATACAATTGACCACTCTATTCTGTTAAACAAACTGTTTGCTTATGGTTTTCGAAGAGTCTCATATACTTGGATCGAATGTTACTTGAAAAACAGAGTCCAGTACGTTCATTATAATGGTATGTCCTCATATAAATTATATTGCAATGTAGGTGTCCCCCAAGGATCCTTCCTTGGTCCATTGCTTTTCCTTTTATATATATACAACATTCATTCTACATCCGAAGTGTCAGATTTTATTCTTTTCGCAGACGACACAACAATTCTTTTTCAAGATAAGAACCTAAATGATGTATTTCTACAGGCAGAGGAGGAATTCACCAAAATTTTACATTGGCTCAATGCAAATAAGTTATCCTTAAATATTAAGAAAACGAAAGTACTTATTTTCGACAACAAAAGACATGACGATTCAAATGTTTGTTTAAGTCTTGGAGGCAACATTATTAAGCCGTCATCATACACAAAATTTTTGGGAATCTTAATTGACAATAAACTGAGCTGGAAAGAACACATTTCTTATGTTACTAAAACAGTAGCCCGTGTAAATGTTATTATCTATAAAACCAAGAACTTTATTACCAAAAGTGTACTCATATTGATTTATAATGCTCTGATTCTTCCTCATCTTAATTATAGCTTATTACTCTGGGAAATGCTCACAAGACTTTTTTAAGTAATGTCTACATTTTGCAAAAGAGGATTATTAGAAACATCCATAGTGTCCCATACAACACTCATTGTACTCCCTTGTTTACGGACTCCAATATTTTAAATATTTTCGATCTTTACAGCTATCAAGTTGGGATCTTTATGTATAAATTTCATCACAGACTTTTACCAGAAAGCTTTGATACGTTTTTTCATACAACTGTGACTTCCATAATTATAATACTCGCTCAAAAGACTCCATACATGTAGACTTCTTCAGGACAAAACTTAATCAATCAGAAATTCGCAGTCGTGGAGTTTTCCTCTGGAACTCTCTTCCGAGTAATATAAAGGATTCAAAATTCCTGCATCATTTTTAAACATCTTTCAAGCGTTATATTCAAACTTCAGTACTCAAACGTAGCTAGTGTTTTCAATTATATATTGGCCCAATGCTCGTATTCTGCTTCAGGAAATATTTTTGTAGTTACAGGAATGTTTTGCGTGTAATCATGCTTTTGTAAATGTGTATATGTATATGACTTTACAGACAGATGGAATTGAGTTATATTTATGCATAATTTGTTCCACACCTATTTTCTCACTGTACCTATTCTATGTTCTTTTGTTGTTGTTTTTGTTCTATACCAATTGTTTTTTTTTCTCCTCTCTTTCTCTTAGAAGGATCCAGACTTGAAAAGCTCTGCTTATTCTGGTTCCTCTACCCTATCACATTTTAATAATCTGTATGATCTGATTACTTCAGCTGCATATTACTTTATCGTTACTTTCTTAAGGATCTGTCTCCACTTATGCGTACTGTACTTTTGATTTACATTTAATTATGTAAAATAATTTATTCTTGTTGTGTGTGACATGGTAGAAATAAACTTGAAACTTGAAACCTAAAAATGTACTTGAAACAGCTGCCTGCTTGCAAGGTGTTGTCTGTCAACTCCGTTTTCGCAGCCGTCTTAAAAGAGATCAATTCTAAATTTGGCGAAAAGTAACCTATACCACTAAATTACAAACATAAAGTTTAACTTTATCAAACATTGTCTAGTTCTGAAGGAGGAACTGCGTAATACTAACACCTCTATGTGTTAAATAAATCTAAGGAACTTCCTCTTTAAACACAGGTGGTGGAAACAGCTAATACAACGTTATTACGGAACCAGTGGAAATGTCTATTTACCCTTTTAGACACCTTCTTTCTTCTAAACTGTAACACAGCAAGTTGTCATTTACGTCTCGGTGCATTGTTCGGAGAGTTTTTTTTTTAATGACTCACTGCACATTGTGAAGGCGGTGGAAACTTCAGTTCCTGCGTGACCGATTTAAGAAGTGTATAACATTGTCAGTGTTGGGAGGCATTTTACAAATTAAGATTGCTTCCAAGTGTGGCCTTCGCTTGAGAAGACTGAACTCTCTCCGACAAGACGACTTGTTTGTGTGCAAAATGGAAGCATTACTTGTAGCATTGGTACTCACGTTTATGTCAGGCTTCACAATGTCACTGACTGTGCCGATCAGTTCTGTTCATGCTGCAACACTTCATAATTCCCATAGGGTTGCTCCACATCCTTGCTCTTATTCCATTTCAGGTACGTAGCATAATATATTTCAAAATATTTTGTTGGAAATACGCCAAAGCAAATTTCGTCTTTCAATTACGGAATTCCAAATAGGCGTTGATTCCTTATACCCGTGTTACGTGTTACGTAATGCAGGCAATGGTTATCGACCATCGGGGCGGGGAAGTACGACTGAAGAAGAGTGTGATTACTTGCATTCATACAAATAACCAGTTAACGAGTTAAGTGCGGGACCTAAGAAAGCCTGAAAAGTTTTTAAACGTTGACGTGTGTATGTCTGAAATTGTCAATCAAAGCAAGATTTGAGGTCAGTACATGGTTGTAGCCTACATTTAGCTAGGATAGCAGGCTGGGGCACTCACGCCTACAAATTTTCAGAGTAAATCACATCCGTCTTTGAAATCGTTGGTTATTAAATTGCCACAAGATTCTTAAGATGAAACGTTTAGCTTCCTAAAAGTGAGTGCCTTTTCGTAGGGAGCGGCAGTATCGCGAAAAACAAATATCGATATACCACTGCAAAATACCGGTTATGCTGGTAACATATCGGTATTTCCAGATTTGACGTAGTCAGGAAAGTGACATATGCACTATGCAGGCTCATATTTCGTGTACGATCAATGAAGAAAGTGGCCCAATGTTTCATTGATATCAGAAAAGATGTAAAACACCCTTTTTCAACTAGTTAAAAGAATGAGCCCTATTCCTGCCTTTGAAGTTTCCTCCACCCAAATCATGATGATACACACAAGTCAGGCTTGTGTTTACTTTGTAGGCCTGTAGTCTTAGGTGTGGAAAAAGGGTAGCTTGCCTAAAAATCTTTGCTCTCATTAATAATTTTGAGAGCTGAGGAAAGAAATTCTGCCAAAAGGATATCCTTCCTCCAGAAAGCTTCCCACTCCACCTCTGAAAAACACCCCCCTTCTACCCCATGTCAGGCCAGTGGCATGGAACGTCTTTTGTTTCGAGAAAGCTTAGTTGTGAGAGAGATTCAGGCAGGGGAAGAACAACTAATTCATATGCCACTGTTTAAGCTTGTCTTTTGACATAAACCCCACCACTTAGTTTCATACGCAACAGGTTATTTCGAAATATGACTCCTCGCACAAAGTTGTACCCACAATTTAAAGTGATGTGACACTTTTATTTCAGTGCTTAGTCTGGTGGTAAGTTATTTATATAGTTTGAAGTCGCAATACCGGTTAGGCTTTAGGTGAATACCAATACCTGCGCTTCGCACATGCAGTAGAACAGGACAAAAGCGCAGGAAGCTGTTCGAGAGTGGGGCGGCTGAACGCTATTTCGGACCACCGTCCTTGGGAGAGGGCTAAGGGACCACTACGTGTTTCTTTCCCCTTTGGGAAATTTTTCAATATTTCAGGATCCTTAGATGCAATTTGGTGTAATATGTTGGACAAATTTCAAGGAAATTTACTGAATTGTTTGACATTTTTTTACACAGGAAATAAGTTAGAGGGTGTTTTTCCTTGGATTGAGGGGGAAGGCGGATGCATACTCCCGCCCCACAAAATTTTGACTGGGAACTAGAGCCTCCCCAACTACCCTCCCCCTCCCGCTTCCTACGCCTATGGAAGAGAAGGCATGCAGTTGGCCTACATGCATAGTCATTTACATTAATTGCCAGTAATACCTCGAACTATGAATACATCGGTATTCCATAAATACTGTTAAGGCATTTAATGTGCGACTACGCTTACCTACGGAGCTACTGCCCAGGAAGCTACCAATATACACGATTCGCAGATGCAAAGCTGCCTGTAAGCCGCTCCCCACATTACCGGTGTTACTCGTCACGGTGACTATGGGAAGACATGTATATATCGGTATTTTGAGATTTTGCTTACCTGAGAATACTATATACTGTACTGGTCCTACATATTCATACAGAACTTACCATCTACTCATAGTACAGTCTGTAATTCTCGTATCTGCACTTCGCATATGGACTACTAGAGCTGTGCATGTACAGTCGTTGGCATGAGGACTCGACAAAAACTTTCAAAGCAACTCGCCAATTGGAGAGCGGCATAAAAATTCCACTCTTCAGAACAAAATAGCCACTCGCCACATATGTCAGTGTAACATTGTTACCGAACTACACAAATTTATGATCAAACCAAGCGTTGATCTTTTAACCCTTATTCTGGCCTCGTCTTCCACAGAAACTGTCAGTCAAATAGGAAACAAATTACAGTACACCAAACTCAGGAATTTAAAGATCTCGCAGCGAAAACAGGCAGAGCTAGTTTGAGATTGGAAGGTAGCATAGGCTTTCTGTCATTTTCACAGTTAAGTACTTCCAACACCTTCACGTCAACCCTCCCCCTACATTTTATCGTATTTGGTATTCGATGGTAGGGGATACATGAATAAATCCTAAGAGCCTGTGCGAAAAGGGCTACATTCCATCCTTAATGAGAGGACGCCATAGCAGTTGCATACTGATTAATAGTAAAAAGACCCATGCTTTAAACAAAGCAGGGAAGCGATCCATTTTACACCATAGTTTTCCATTGACCATGTCGTCAACTCCGGCGAACAGACTTGTTCAAGCCATTTCGCTTTGTTTACACAGTGTGGTCTTTAAGCCTCTCCCAGGTAAATGTACCAGGCCTGGAGCTTGCCATGATGAAAACATTACTCGCCAATAACGAGTTGGCAAGTTGTTTTGTGGAGGCCTGGTTGACATTACCGGTAATTCTCCTAACTGTGGCTATACGTAAGGTATATATTGGTATTACCCCAATTCCGGAATATATTTTACCTTCCGATTCCGAAATTTTCAAATTACCGGTATTTTTGAGAAAACGGGAATTTTGATACTGTGGTTTAAAACATAGTATCATTTCAACATTGATTTCTAAAATACATGTTTATTCATCATTTTTATGAAATGTGCCCCATTCGTTTGGGATAGAAGCCGAGAATACCAGAGAGAATGTAATGTTTGCCAAAAATTTCCGACTTCTTGTCGCACATATGGCAAGGACCCTTCGTTTTCTATTGAATGACACATGGGAATGCCTTATTTGGTTACACTTATGCCAAAGATTTGGTAAAAAAGTTATACAAAAAGAGCTGTCCGGATATACGAAGAAATTCCATTTTGAAAATAGGACTTGTTATAACAGGACTTTTTATTCCGTCGAGAGGAATATGCCGATTTATATACCGTTATTATTAGAATACATCACTATTCCGCCAGTCCCTCCTTTTCGGCAATATGGGAAACATTATTGATAATGTTGCTTGGTTCACTAAATGCTTACTGATCGTGGCGACATACTTAGCCTGTTGCTCGACTTCCGAAACGTTTTAGATCTGCGTAATACCATGATTTACCATCAGCACGTCCTTTAAAACTTACGACCAAATTATCCTTTGAGCCAGGACTAATTTTTAGCTCAGCTGAAAGCTTTCAGCTGAGCTATTGCTGTCGTGCACGGCAAACGTCATTCACCATAACATTTGCGTTTAAGTGCCAGACATTTCGCTGTTTTTCCTTACATTTGCCTGAAATTTAGTAGAGATTTTAGCGAAAGTGATATCTGTATGCTGCGACTCTTTTCGATTAATTTGACCGCTATTTGACCTCGGGAGGGGGCTTTGTTTGAAGATGTGAAATTCCCTACTTGTCCTTCAGTTTTGCACCAATCTTGATAATATGTTTCATATAGATAGTTCAATTTGGGCTGAACAAAAGTTAATTTTTTTCGTTTCTGCAATCATTAAAGGCATGAAAACAGCACTTTTTGAAACAAATTCTGGCAAAGTCCCCATGTTCGGGAATAGGCCTACATCGAGAATCCCAGTTGTTATCATTTGAGAGACTGTACAACGAAACGAGGTACAAAAGTGTACTGAACATATATAAATGTACAGGACGTCTCGTGCTTAATTAATCGTGTGGAAGTGTTTACGCAAAGTGCAGTGTATCGATTTTTGAATACCGTACGTGGGCTACCCCACTATGTCAGACTATGTTTGCTCAGCTCTTTGCTTTCCAAACCAGGGATATGACATGAATAAGGAATATACCGTACAGCCTACTATGGAGTCATTACGTGAACGTGTGGCGCTGATCTCATTCAGGCGTTTGAATAATAGACTAGCTAAATTGGTTGGATGGTTAGGCCTACTCGAAAAGAAATACCGGACGTTTGAAAGTTGTGCAAGTTCTTTTTTGTGTTGAGGCAGAAACAAGTATTCAACTTAGCCTGATGTCTGAATGTACGTTTTAGGAGTTTGCCTTAAAGTTTAAAGAGAATATATCCAGTCGCCTCAAGTTTCAAGTTATTTGTAAACATTACCTTAATCTTTCAAATCTTCTTGTATCTCCATTACAAAAATTTTTCTTAACATTTCTGGACAAAAACTATTTAGTATGAAAGGTAAACAAATGAAATTAGTTTATATTGTCACATGAAGGAAAGAAGCGACTCACCGCGTGAATTGGGATGCCGGCGCGGGGTACACTACTTCAAGTTACGGTGAATGTTGTGTTGGAAATGTCGTAAGAGGAAAGATGAACCCACCCCTATCTTTTAAACAAAGAACATAGCACGTTGATTGAAAATACAATGCCTCATATGGTTTAAGCTTGACGGTTGTGCTAACATTCCAAAAACAATTTTCGGTTTGAAATGGAAAACTTGCTTTTTTAAGGAGTGTGCCATATGTCAGTCTCGGTGCCTGTAGGAATTGTGCAGCTCAGGCTTCCAGTCAAGCGGGCCAAGGGGGCGAATCCCTCTTTAAAATTTGTTCGCCCCCTAGCAAGTTTTCAAGTTGCCTTTGGCTTAATGGCATTTGTATACATTTGGCCCCTTAAAAATTTGTTAGCCCCTGGAAGCCATTTCGCCACCATTCAGTACCTTGTCAGGCTACGAGCCTGGTGCAGTCACATGGGCGTCGACACTGCAGGAACCGCCCAGTTTTGTTCGAAAGCCCCACCAAGTTGTTAAGGGGAAGGCATGGGGGATGATATTTCAATAGCCTTAGACTTAGTATAAGTGTGCATATTTTCCCATGCTCTCTCTGAACTGTAGTTACCCTCCGGCCTGTTGCGACACATTCACCGGTCCTAAAATTATCCCTTTATATTGAGTAATTGAGCAGTTTTGGTTTTTCCAAATTATAGTGGCAACACATATTTGAACTTTTGTCCCTGGACAAGTTCAAGGAATATCTTTGGGGCAAAATATCCCTTTTAAGACCTTTAACCATTTGTAAAATTTCTTCATCGGAAGTTATTATCTGGGTCTAATTATGAAAAACAAATGAGGTCTACCAAGCAGCGCACTCGTAAACATTTATTATTTGTAGAACAGGCGCGGATCCAGACATTTCGAAAGGGGGGGGGGGGGCTGAAAGCCCCCTTGAATATTCTCCTAGATTAACATTATGCTAATTTTCGCGTAGGCTATTTGTAATTGTTGATGTGGCGAAAAAAGGGGGGCTGAGCCCGAGGAAGCCCCCCCCCCCTTGGATCCGCGCCTGAGTATACTAACATCTGTGCAGTATATAAAGTTAACTTTGTGTGCCAGATTTAGTCTTTCAGAGACTTCGGGAGTTCAATACATATTTCATTGCATTCAGTTTATATTTGTCTCTTTGTTTTCTAACGTACGTATGAACAACATGAGTTACAGACCCAACCAAAATATTGACTGCAGACATTTAGGTCAACAGGAAAAGCTGAGCTTCGGCAACATTGTTGCGCTTGTTTATAGCTGTTAATGGTATTTAGTTATCATGGTGATTATATGTTTTAGCCAAAGGGCCTTTCGACAGTTCTGTACTAATTTCAAGCAACATTAACGGTAGCCTGCATTTGAATTGGTGTGATAAGCTATTACAGACGCATCTGTTTTCCTTCGAGCTATTAATACTTGTCTCATAAACACGAGAATGTATACCAGGTACACTAACTGTCAATGCCAATGAAGAAGGGTACTTTTGTTCAACCACCAAGGTTGCTTACGTACGTAGCAGACTGTATGGCACATTCCATGTCCAGTCATTTGGTGTTTGGGAAGCCTTTCACAGGGGTTGGGCAAACATAGGCGTAGGAGCCCAAGTTGATTTGGGGTGGGGTGGGGGGTGGAACGACTTTCCCCCAAAAAATAACCAAAAATTTCCGTGCGCTCCACGCACGTTCGGTTCGACATGTTAATGTACATATCACATGGCATCCATCGTTTTTATCACACCGCAGGCCATAACATACAATAATTTGCCTTGTTTCTACCTTCTTTATTGGTTTTAATTTTGGCGGAAGTCGTTGATCGCCGGCCTGGGAGGGGTCTGAGAAACCCCTTCCCCTTTGAAAATTTTTGAAAAATTAGGTGTCCTTACATGCTATCTGGTGCCACATATGCTACCTTTGAAGTAAAATTTGTGTTAAAACATTTACGTATTTTAGGTACTAAAATAAATCGGCATTATCCCCTCCTCTTTGCAAATTTTTGTGGGAAATTAAGTGTCCTTACACATGCAATCTGGTGCCACATATGCTTCCTTCAAAGTAAAATTTGTGTTAAAATATTTACTTATTTCAGGTATAAAAAATCAGCATCAGTGAGGGTGGAGCATGGTGATATTGCCCCTCGAATATACCACTGATAATCAAAGTATAAGTTTTTATAAGGTCATAGCTTTACCATATACTTTTTCTCCAAATCACACACCGCTTTTAATGATATGCACGATTATATTTTAAAACAGGACAAAGCTTGACTGGTGCTTCCCACCAATTCTCCAGGCTGAGAGGGCCATAAAGGGGACGGCCAAACTGTACCTGGAGGGAGCCAAGGAGAGTTCTCTACCGAGGCATGCTGCTCCAATTCTGGGAGATAGAGCGAAGTACAACAAGGAAAGTAAAGTTTTGAAGAGGAAAAGAGAGGATAATGCGAGGTTGCCCTTCTTGTTGTAGATCTGTGACAATAAGAGACATGATTCAAGCTTTACTTTTTCCTTTTTTTATTTTTGTCCTTATTCACGTTTATAAATGATTGTATATTGTTTAATAATTTTCTGGTAGTTTTTTCACACAGAAATTGATAAGTAATTAAGCAAAGCAATCTATTTTAGATATTTTCCACTTCAAAAGAATACAGTAGCCTATGTACGCCAAAGTTTATATAAGTATTGCCCAACTCAAAGATTTAAATTC
This sequence comes from Holothuria leucospilota, assembly GCA_029531755.1. Taxonomy (NCBI): domain Eukaryota; kingdom Metazoa; phylum Echinodermata; class Holothuroidea; order Aspidochirotida; family Holothuriidae; genus Holothuria; species Holothuria leucospilota. The sequence goes on from CM055961.1 coordinate 51,509,234, forward strand.
TGCTCTTTTCGTATCTCTCAAAAACGCAATACATAAGGATGATTGCAAGTATGAATGATGTATTTTTTTGCAGTTCTAACGTCCCTCCACGAGAACCCCATCGCGTCCCTCTCATTTCCTCTTGCTCAACTCCCACATACCACAGCACTTCATAACCAAGCCACCTTCCCAATCATTACTGACCGCCAAATGGCTGGAGAGCTAGTTGTGCGCATAAATCAGACGTAGTCATCATATGTCAGCGTACACCGGACAGCTGCCGCAGCTGGCCGATAGACCCTTTTCCAAATATCAATCCCAAAGGATTGTGGGATACAGTTTTGGTGTGCGCCATTCAGGTTGACGACAGTAAAATGCCATTGACAAAAATGATGCATACAAAAGCTTTATCCCACAATCCTTTCTAATTGTTATTTGGAAAAGAGTCTATGTTCGAAACAGACCGATGTCAGAGGTTGGGGAGGTCAGCAAAGAAACCTTAAATTTCAACATTTGATGTTATTGTTTCTTTCTTAATTTTAACACGAATCTTTAATGGTCGCCTTGCTGTGTATGATTAATATTTAAGAACGAAAAATGTAAATTGAGTTGCAGATTTGAAGCCATTTTTTACCTCGAAATTTGATAAAATCGCTGGGCTTCCGGGGGCTTCGTCCCCTAGACCCCACGCGCCGAGGATCGGTGCTCTGCACCTACAGCTGAAGATTGTACGCCATCTCGGTAACCCTAAATTTGTTGGAATTGCATCGCCAATTAGACCATTCACGGTTACGTCACTGGTTGGCAATGGTTGGCACTGGTTGGCAATAGAGCACACGCAAGAAAAACTTTACGTCAGGGTTGCCAAAATAATGGGAACTATGCTCAAACCAATCCCCTGCAAAAACATAAGTACATTGTTCTTTGTTTAGTATATTTTTTGCAAAACATCATTCACCTTTGCCAAGGTTTCATAAAACATGAATACATCTCACTTTTTTAAGTTTTTCTTTAAAAAATAACATAAATTTGGAGCATAAGAACACCTGATAAAATGAAAAAGATTGCACCGTTTTGCATCTCAGACCTTTTGCAATGCCAAAAATTTTCCAAAGGGGAGGGGGATACCCCCTCCCCTTAGACCCCACCCCCAGGCCGGCGGTTCGTCGATGCAGACTGCGGCGTACAATTGACAATACTAACGACTGGCGTAAAACTTCGGCGTGGAAATTTCGAACTTTCCAGTATGGCCACACTCTAAATCGGTTTTCCTGACATGGCTGATTTTCACGTAATTTTAGATTGCATTTCAGGAAAAATGCATTTAGAGTGTGGAAGCACTATCAGTGAAGTGCGACTGGGCCATAGAGTAGGATATAAGAACTAGAATGCGCACTCCTAATACCGCGTATGTAAATCCGCTGTGATTGCATGGATGTACATGTAGATCAGAGCATGTGTGAACAAACTACAGTATGGCGGACGAGTTCCCCCATGCGATCACAGCCGTTTCGGGGAGTGAGCACTCTAGTTCCTATATCCTACTCTATGGACTGGGCCTACTCCTTGTCATTACATATTGTGAGAAATGACCTAGGCCTACCTTGTCTTATTATATATATATATATATATATATATATATGTATATATATATATATATATATATATATATAGTGTGTAGTATATGTACTTTCGAACGCCTGTGGTATGAACCAGTCAGTGTTAACGCAAACGTTAGGCTAGGTTTGGCTTAGTCCGCAGTCTGCTGACCTAGTATGGGGATTCCCATACTAGGTCAGCAATATACCCATTGTCAAAATTGGGCTACCGCACCTTCAAAAATTTTGAATGGTCTCAAACCCTCAATCTTTCTCAAAATCATGAGTCAAATTCACATATACTCCTACAGTAGGTAGTTGACCTCTATGGGTCATTTATATGTTTAAGACCCATCATTCTGAGGATACTAGCACTCAGTCTTCAAATAAGAGACCAAAAATTTTGATTTAGACAAACGATCCTGTTTTGTTTTTTAAACATTCTATTAAGCTTTTTAATCTTGTTACTAGGATGTTCACATTATTGTATGCTATATAGCATGCTCTGCTGTTCAATTGTGACAAAGTTCATAGCTGTGGTTACATTCATGTACGCACACGCGTATGTAGCAACAATCATTGCAGAAACGCACGCAGACGATGTTACTCTCACAGTAACCACGCGGGAAAAACTTTGTGTTGCAATAGCCTAGGCCTAGTTCAGGGAGCAAAGTGTACGTGAGAACTAGGCCTAGGTACTGCACCCTAGGCTAGGTTTGGCTAGGCTACAGTCTGTTGTTGGCACATAGTACTGTAGTGTGCTTGCAACTGAGGGGCCAATGAGTGCATGTTTAGCCAGACAAGTAACATTCTATATATCACAATCTTGAAATGATAGATTTCTTACGTGGGCATTCGAGGGTCACCCCATTATACTGGGCTAACAACAACGGGTTGGGAGCATTATACAGTATACATATACTAACAAGGTAGGTGAATTCTCTGGAAGAAGCTCAAAACTTGGGCTATTTTTACATTTCCACGCTCACTATGAACCTCTCTGATTTCTTTCAACCACGTCGATCAGTGAGAAAGAACATCCAACATCTCTTCGGGCACAACTACTGTACGGGCATAAAATCACTTCTAATCAGAATTATTCATAAAAATGGCCTCTCAATGCGTTCGTGGTTACATGGGCAGATGAGGTATGATTGTAGCCTGCGCAGCTATCAATACTTTCTCTTAAGTGAAAACACAGTGCAAGGGAAAACAAAAGAAAGTATGTTCTTTCCGCAGATAGATACAAGTAGCTCCTCATTTGACACATCCTATGTAACATGCGTTGTGATTGGCTAGTAGCTACAGTATATAGGCCTACCATTACAGTAGTTTCCAACCCTTTTTTGCGGGACTAAAGTAGAAACTTCAGTTCCTTTTGGTACAATTATAGAATACCCTACCATGAAATACTGTAAGTCCACAGTGTAGCCGGCTACGCCGTCACACATGCTCCACGATGTAGTCGGCGTAGCCACATCAGGGGAAAGCTTTGGACTTAGATTTTTTTGCAACATTTTTTAACCTTGTAATATGTTAATGTGTATTTGATCAGAAGGATGTCTTTTATGATGTAGTCGGTGGAGCCGGCGTAGCCACTCCAGGAGAAACCTTTGGACTTTGGTTTTTTACAAAATATATTTGTTAATATACTGTAGGCCTAGGCCCATATCTTTTGACTTAGCTAAATTAGCCAATCACAAGGCACATTTAATCAGATTCGTCAAATGAGGAGCTATGTACTTGTATCTGTCTGCAGAGCGAATGATCATTCTTTTGCTTTTCTGTACCGTGCGCTGCATGTTTTTGCTTACAAGATGGTATAGATACTGTAGCTGCGCAGGCTACGATCATACGTCATCTGCCTGTGTAACCACGAACGTGTTTGCAAATTTAGAAGTGGTTTTATGCCCGTAGTTGTGCTTGAAGAGATGTTGGATGTTCTTTCTCATCGAACGACGTGATTGAAAGAAATCAGAGAGCTTCTCAGTGATTGTAAGAGTGTTAAAATAGGCCAAGTTTCGAGCTTTGTCCAGAGAATTGACCTACTGTACCTTGTTAGTATAGTGTACATATGCTTTAAACGCCTGTGTCTTACAATGGCTGCCATGACTACTTTTATGAAGTTTTCCTACCTTGTCTTATTTTCAGAACATTTGCTTTTTTTTTCCAAATGATCCAATTTTGTTCTCCAATATTTTACCAAGCTACAGTAGGCTGCCAGCCTAAATCTATAGGTAAGGCCTCCTGTCTAGTTCTGGTTCTGGTTCTGGTTCTGGTTGATATGACATGTTTCACATTAACTGTACCAAAAAATAGACCTGTTCCTTTGTGATAAATAAAAGTGAAGATATAATGTTTATTAACTTTTTTGATCTCCAGTTGTTATCTACATGTAGACCAGCTAGTGAAATAGAAAAATTAAAATGAAGCTCATAGTCTTGTGCAGTATAAAACACTAATAACTTTCATTACTGAAAAGTGCTAAAATTTGACAGCAAATTGTCCCCACATATAAAATGCTGTCCAAATATGAATATAATCATTATAGCAATTCTTTGGAACACTTCTGTATAATTAACTTTATATTCCTGATAGCATTGACCTCTACCTTTGATAAAGTAAGCAACCTGTCATCTATGCATCTGTTTTTGGTACAGTAGTTTATGGTCCTGAATTGAAAATTATGCTAATGTTATGTTTTTCTGTCAAAAGTCACACAAAAATGAAAAGTGAAGCTGGAATCCACAAAGACAGAGAGAATAGTATGACTGTTGTATGAATAAATGATTACCAGGATAACAAATCAGTGATACTGTACCAAGATCACACTTGTATCTGATTGTGAAAATGGTTAATTTTCGGCTTTAGATGTTGCTAATGTTACTATTTGCAGTGCTGTCAAACTTACAAGCATAACATTAGCACTCAATAAATGCATTCTACTAGAAAAATACTGAAAGTATTCACACCCTTTCATGGTCAATTCATAGCATCTCCCTGTCTGAAGCTAACATAATAGTAAGGGTGGCAAATATCCCTGATCTGTCACCTCACCTGATTAGGTATGGTTTGCTGTCAAGAATACTGAAAGTGTTCACACCCTTTCATGGTCAATTCATAGCATCTCCCTGTCTGAAGCTAATATAATAGTAAGGGTGGCACATATCCCTGATCTGTCACCTCACCTGATTAGGGATGGTTTGCTGTCAAGAATACGTAACATCTGCAACATAGTAACATTAGCACACACTTTTTCAAAAATTTTTATCTGAACCATTATCAAACACATCATATTTATGTCTTTTTTTCTCACAAATCTGCTCCTGCTGAACTTAAAAGGCAAATGAAAAATTAATACAAATTTGTTTCCTATGCAAACTAGGGCACAGTATGTCTTATGTTTGACACCCTGTGTTTATGTTGCTAATGTTACTATTGACAGCACTGAAATGGGAACTTGACACTAACCCAGTTATTAAAATTTCATTTGAACGAAGGAAATGCACAAGGACTTATCTCCTTTTTATTTTTTTATTAGCTCATACCAGCATGCTGGTGTGAGCTATTGTGATCACACGGCGTCACTCTATCAATCTATCTGTCTGTCTGTCTGTCTGTCTGTCTGTCTGTCTGTCTGTCTGTCTGTCTCTCTGTCTATCTGTCTATCTGTCTATCTGTCTATCTATCTGTCTATCTATCTATCTATCTATCTATCTATCTATCTATCTATCTATCTATCTATCTATCTATCTATCTATCTGTCTGTCTATCTATCTATCTATCTATCTATCATGTCATACAGGGTTACGAGATGTCAGGTTTTACCCGAACATGTCCTCTTTGTACTGGTTCGAGCTGGCGTCTGGGTGGATTTGTAAAATTGCCCACAATGTAAAGATTTCATTTATTTCTCAAATGATCTCACAGGGTTTCCCTAATTTTGCTTTGCGGGCTAAATATTTTGAAAGCTTTACTGGTCGTATTATAGGCCTGACTCAGTAATATGCCAGTGCCGGGAATGGTGGATAAAACTAACGATATCCTTCCTTGTATTTCTTCACAAATATGAGGACTATAGATTCCCCATACCCACGTCCCACATTTGCAAGTTGTACTACTTCCCTTGTAGCGACCTCAAAATGCATGGCACTGGCCTACCACCTACTGTTGTACAATGAGTACGGCCTCAGCTACGTGTACCTTCTTTTCGAACAGCACAGTCCGACAGCCGCATGTTCCGAGACGGGAGACACGCACTACATGAGTTTATGACAAGCCTGTGCACAAAGTTGCTGGTAGCGTAGACTCGCCCCAAGTTATACTCATAACCAAATGACCCAAAGTCCGAAGCTCAGTAGACTGAGCTAATCCATTAGAAACTGACTCATTCTTTAGGACTTTTTTCAGCATGGGCGTCACCAAGGGGGGGTCGGTGTGCAAACGACCCCCCTTTGAGCTTTTTGTTACAGAAACGATTAAAGGATGTACAGTACCAAAAATCGAAATAGGCTTTTTCTGCCATTGTAAAGTATAACTTTCTTTATTGTGTTGAGTGGTTAATTTTGCTGCAATTGCAGATCGAGTCGCCCAAATTACTATTTTCCGTTACCTATTTTAATGGAATAAATGACATGTACAGTATTTTCTAGGTCTTGAAGGAGAAAGGTTGAAAGTAAAAACAAAGTAAATTGGAAAAATCACATTTTGCACAAACTTACTCTTCTGTGGAGCCTGATAACTTCAGCAATTATGAGATGCTATTTATTACAGATTTGAACGATTTTCTTAAATTTCTTTGCATTGCAGAGTTCAGTTTGCTTAAGACTTTACTGTGATTTGTTATTTCATACATGTGAGACTTCCGCTATTTAGCGGAATTCCGCTTTTTATACTGCGGGAATCCGCTCCTTTTCTCAGTTTCCGTTTTTTCCCGCTCCTAGTATCTGGACAAAGTGTCCCGGCATTTCCACATTCTTCCTTGCATACAACGTGAATTTATCCCAGACTCCCAGCCATTGGTATTCTATCCAATCAGATGCAAGTTTCCATTTCAGTAGAGCCGACTGTACGTAATAACTACAATAACCAAATGCTTCCGTATCCTACAGAAGTCTCGTGTTTTTACCCGTACGTACGTACATCGTCCGACCGGTTAAGCTAGCCGTACACTACACGACTTTGCACACCGCAACTCAACTCGATCGTCGGATCTCCAACAGTCGTATAGTGTGCATGAGTTTATGACTGCGACTGGAAGTTTTAGGACCAGTTTTAAGTCGCGCCGACTTCAGTCGGGAAGAACCAACATGTTGGTTCTTCCCGACTGAAGTCGGCGCGATTTAAAATGATCTTAAAACTGCCAATCGCAGCCTTAAACTCTTGCAGACCTTACGACTGTTGGCGACCCGACGATCGAGTTGGGTTGCGGTACGGTGTGCTAAGTTGTGTAGTGTACGCCGGCTAGCTTTAGCCAACTTCTGCATGATTTCTACACACTTATTGTGTGCAACTGATATAGAGAAGCTTGTCGGCCCAGCCTTATTGTCATCAATCGTCAAAGGAGTAATGTTAGTCAGTGCAAATTTCTGGTAATATTTACGTGACATGTGGAGTATTCTTTAAAAGCGCCATCCGCATTTTCTTTGTAAGCTTTACTCGCATAATTTTGTTGTACGATGCTTTTTTCTTGTGAGTTATTGAAGCCAGCTGGTGTGTACTATCCTAACGTGTATTATGATCTGAGTGATCTAGCCTATACCGATGTATAATGTTCTGGAACTTCGAATGCAACCACATCCTCGCAAAGTTTGCATAGGCCTACTACGTTTAAGAGACTTTTGCTACAACCAGCCTAAAAACATTTTGTTTGGCTGGGGGAGGGATGCTTAGTCGGGATGGTTGCATAATGTGATATAGGGGCCAATGAAGTCGAAATTAATGAGCATAGGCCTAGGCCTATAACTATTAGGCTATCATAGTTACAGTTCAGGGGAGTTGGCCAAGGACCAATAACCTAGCCTACATGATAGAAGTCAAGTGTGTACAAGAACAAATGGCTAGGACTTAATTACCTCGGTTTATTACTACCAGAAATTGTATAGGGTATTTGATCTCTTTTCAGTAGGCCGGGGTGGGGGAAAGAAAAGAAGAGTCATGGTGGGGAAGGTTGGCACTCATTGACACTGTAACGGGGCATTGCTCTTGGACCCATAGAATGTAGTGCCTCACGTGTGCCAAGTTTGCCCTCAAAATTTCCTCTATTTTTCTGAGTTGCCACTCACATGCCTGTATTTGAGGTTAGCTATTTTTACCTCCTTAATCTTGAACATTTCATTGTATACCACGATCTTCCGAGGGTTATTGTCCAGGGAATCCTTTGCCTCTGGATCCTACCAGTGGGTTCCCATGATAGGCCTCCAACTTTAAAAGAAAAACATTCTGATGCCATTGTCATTTTAAGACTTAAAAGCTTTCTCTTTGATCTCCATCCATGGGTTCACGTTTTGCTTTTTTATGAAATCATATTTTGGGCATTATCAAACTAGCAATATTGACGATAATTTCACCGCATTATAGGCATTTGAAATCCCGGGGCTTCGCCAATCGCCCCTGAACCCCACCAGGGGCCCTTAAGCGGGCCCCTGGACCCATCGCCGTAGTGCTCGCGCTACGCGCGAACATTGCCGCTAACGCTGCAATAACTTCCTCCTTCACGCAAAATACAACCCCCCTTTAAAAATGTCTGGTGACTCTCATGTTCAGGATTTGACTTTCAACACCAAAACATACTTCAATCAAGTTAAAGAAACTCTGGTTAAAGCAACAAGTATTGCACCATGTTGCATCTAGACACCCTTGAAAACCAGAAAAATTTCCAAAGGGGAGCGGAACTTCTCCTCTTAGACCCCTCCCCCAGGATGTTGATTCATATCCGCCTTGCCAGAAAATAAATTGGTAATCCTACTGTAGGCTGATACTACAAGCAGTTCTCCTCAGATGGGATTTGTAGGTGTGAAACGGCTAGCCGACTCAGATGGAAATTAATTTGGGATCTTAAGGACGACAGGTTCAATGTCAGTAGGGAGGAGGACATCCGTGCTATTGTATGCTTGGCCCAAAATAGTACTAGAAAGCAGCAGGGTTGGAAATTCATGGTATGCTGGTCACCAGCGTACTAAAATTAATCCAAGCTTACTGAAAGCATTTCCATGTAGGCCTGCGTATACCCACAGTACATGAGCGTCGTACAGTACCAAAAAGACTAACAGCAAAGACATGCATCTTGGGTACCAATGAAAGTTCAATTCCTTGTGGATGACATTTTACCACGTTGTCATCACACAGATCACGCTTTTCTGCTGAAGTTTTTTTTCTCAAATCAAGTGGAAACAGATTTAAACTGTACTTAAACAGTCTTTCTTGCAGGATCAGTTTTTGGCACAGCCTTACTTCCCAATGCATGGAAAGACTGGCAAAGTTACACGTAGAATTTAGTTTGGTTTCCAGAAACAGCAAACTTCATGTTCATTTTATGTGTTTTGAGTAGCAAGTGCTTACCAAAACTTAGTCAAGCTTATGCACGTACTGTATCAATTGTAAGATACACCAGAACAATCCCCTACTAAGGGAAGGTGCATCATGGGTGTGCCGATCATGTCTGCCATATTAATGCACAGCAGGGGTGGTGCATCAGTGTCCATGGATTGTTTCCTGAATGATAGCAGCACTATGACTGCATGCTTTTGCACAGCATACAACTGTTGCACAGTGTCTAGGTATTTATTCTAAAAAATCCCTGTACTGTACTCTCGCACCACGCATTTGGTACCATATGCAGATATTGGCACACAATGAAGGGCATTTAATCATTTATACCACAAAATACAAATAGGGACATTCCGTGGTATTTGCGACATGAATGTTCAGAATTCAAGTTTCATTATTTGTCAATTATTTTGCATTTTTGTGTAGCCAAGGTATCCTACTACCAAGATCTGAAAATGTTTTTTTGAATCAGGCTGTGCACTTTTAAAAATTGAATGAAGTTATGCCAAAAAGTATAAAAAATGTGTTAGTCGTGGGACAAACTATATTGTGGAATATTTTTGAAATTTCAAATTAAAATGAGTTAGTTCATATAGGGACATATTAAGTACCCCCAAAACTCAATGTAATTTCACAGCAGAAAAAGTATTTCATTAATTGGTTATTAAGTAGTGCCTTGTCCAATTAATCGTTTGTGTAACATTTTTCATCGAAAAGTTTAAATATCTCGAAATTTGTGATAGATACTAAGAAAAAGTTAAGGATCCTCTTCATTTAGATAGTAACCAACACAACTGTATGGACTATAGTTTATACAAAGTGTGTCAAAAAATGTTATTAAAATTAAAAACAAAAATTGCTAGTCATGGGTTAGTTAGTTAGTTAGATGAGGTCTAACGGCCCAGTTTCCAACCAATTGGTTCAAGTCGAGCCGGCCACGGCCTTTTTTCCAGTTGTGGCTCACTGGCTCCATTGCTCATGCGGAGCATCACGCACAAGGGCAGTAGGTTCCATTTTTAAAGTCTTGAATGACATGACCTGGGAATCGAACCCGGGCCTCCCGCGTGAAAGGCGGATGCTCTACCGCTAGACCAAACATGCGGTGTTAGTCATGGGACAATTTTGTTAGTCATGGTACAAGTCCCATGTATACTTTACAGTAAGACTGACCAAGCATGGCATGCTAGTACTATGGTTTTTACCTTTGTTGCAAGCATAAGGTATTTGTGGTATAAGTTTTTGTTAAAGTTAGTTTGGAAGGGATTGTTAGGATCTAACAAATCTCCCTATAGATTATCCTTCCCAACAATTTCTAGCAATAGGTAACTGAATCAAAAGGTTTTATCTGAATTTGTGTAATTTTGTGTAATTCAGTGTGAAGTTCTCAATAATTTATTAATATTAATAGGTCTTTCTGGAAAGGGTTTTATTGGACAATGGTGTATTGTATAATGGGCTGAACACTTTTGAAATTTATACACCTTAGACAGGGTTCTGCCCAGGATGGTTTGAGTGCCGGCAGGACTATCTAAGCGGAGCGCCACCATTGGTTGGCGCGCAGCGTACAAGAAAAATTTTGGAATTTACAGACCCCCAGATGGCCGGAAACGGCACTTCCCGAGTGTTTTAAGCTGTCTGTACACAGCCTTGAAAAAGGGATCTCATGTTGTTAAAATTTCTCAAATAATCAAAAAAAAAAAAAAATCTGTGAAAAGTTTACCAGATGCAGAAAAAACAAGATGTCACCTTTTATTGCTATTACTTCAAAGTTTGCTCTAGCTTTGTTTTGATTTGAAGCAATTTCATGCCATATATAGCGCTGAGGCCTTAGTTTGGGCAATATCTCCAAAATTATTTTTATCATAATAATTTTTTGTGAGTCTATACATTTGTAAGAATTCAAAAGCATGATGTACTGTATGCTTGCAAAAAATATGAAATTATTTGCCTTGTGTCGTTTCCTTTCTTCTTTTTGCTGTCCATATTTAACGTGGTTGCATAGAAATTCAAGGTATTGCAAATTGCCATTTTCAAATTTTCACGGAAAGTTTATTACTTTGTTCCACCAAACTAAAGGCGACAAATTGACAGTCAATTCAAAAATATTCCATGAAAATATTTTCATGATAATAAAAACAACAATCCAGATATTTCACCCTCACTTACAATGCTGTTCGCCTTACTAAGAGGAGACATACGAAAACTACGAAACATTCTACTTTGGGAATTGCAACAGGTTTTGATGCCACATTTTTTCGGATAAAACCTACTCCCATCAAAGTATATGTTATGACAGCAATCCTTACTGCAAATTTGCATTCCCTCAAGAGTAGAATTCATTTTAGCAATAAAAAGGGGAAAAAACAACAGTCATATTTTGAGACACTGATAAATCGAAACAAATTCAAAAATTTCTTGACATTAATCAAGGGAAATTTTTTATTTCGAGACACACAGGAATATTAATATTTTTTTTCACAATTCAAGACAAATGACCTGTTGGAAAAATAAAATATAGCTATTAAAATACCTTACACCTGGTACTCAGTATTACAAAAACTTAATATAAACATGTTGCCAGGTACTCTTACAGGAGCTACAAAGGTGTCTATAATGAACCCCTTGTACAAGTTAACGACTAGCTATATTACATGAAAACTCATTTATACTTTCTTCACAGGAGTTATGAAGGAGTTGTTGCAGACCCCTTAATAAACATACACAGTATTTTTACAGTTATTCTGAATAAAAAGTTTGCCTGGTAATATCACAGGGGCTTCAAGGGTTTCAAAATTAAACCCCTTATACAAGTTTACAACAATAGAATAGGTTTAATGAAGGAATTTACATTACTGCCATCACAGCTGTCACCAAAGACTTACTGCAGACCCCTTATTGAACACACATGGTATTTTAACAATTATTCCAAATAAAAAAAGTTGTCCGTTCTATCGAAGTAGCTGTAAGGGTGTCTAAAATTAACCCCTCATACAATTTTACATCAATAGGATATACTTATAGAAAAGTCTGCAAGGCTGCCTTCACAGGAGTTATCAAGGAGTTGCTGCAGACCCCTTTGTGAATGTACACAGTTTATTCTAAACACAAATGGTGCCAGGTTCTAGCACAGGAGTTTATAAGGGTGTCTAAAATAAACCCCAAACACAAGTTTACAACAACGGGATGGATTTCATGAAAAAGTTTGCATTATTGCAATCACAGTTGTTATTCATTAACATAAACAGTATTTTAACAGTTATTCTGAATAAAAATGTTGTCCATTTCTATCAAAGGAGATATAAGGGTTTCTAAAATAAACCCCTCATACAAGTTTACAACAACAGGAAAAATTTTCAAGAAAAATTTTGCAATATTGCCATCACAGTTGTTACCATGGAATTCCTGCAGACCCGTACATGGTATTTTAACTTATTCTGAATAAAAATGTTGCTAGTGACTAACACATGAGATATAAAGGTGTCTAAAATAAACCCCTTATACAAGTTTACGTCAATAGGATATATTTAACGAAAAGTTTTGCAATGTTGCCCACACAAGAGCAATCAAGGAGTTGCTGCAGACCTCAACATACATACATACTTTTTAAACAATTATTCTGAATAAAAATATGCTATTGATTATCACATGAGCTATAAGGATGTCTAAAATGAACACCTAATATACGTTTGGAACAATACCATAGATTCAGTGACAAAATTTGCAATGCTGTCATCACAGTTGTTATAAAGGAGTTGCTACAGACCCCTTAATGCACATACACAGTATTATAACAGTTACTTCAAATGAAAGTGTTGCCCAGTACTACCACATGAGCTATAAGGGTGTCTAAAATAAACCCCTTTCATAAGTTTGCAACGAGTGCATATGTTCAAAGGCAAAATTTGCAATGCTGCCATCACAGTTGCTATAAAGGAGTTGCTACAGACCCCTTAATGCACATACACAGTATTTTAACAGTTATTCCAAATGAAAGTGTTGCCCAGTACAACCACATGAGCTATAAGGGTGTCTAAAATAAACCCCTTACATAAGTTTGCAACGAGTGCATATGTTCAAAGGCAAAATTTGCAATGCTGCCATCACAGTTGCTATAAAGGAGTTGCTACAGACCCCTTAATGCACATACACAGTATTTTAAAAGTTATTCCAAATGAAAGTGTTGCCCAGTACTACCACATGAGCTATAAGGGTGTCTAAAATAAACCCCTTACATAAGTTTACAACAAGTGCATAGATTCAAAGGCAAAATTTGCAATGCTGCCATCACAGTTGCTATAAAGGAGTTGCTACAGACCCCTTAATGCACATACAGGGAATTTTAACAGTTATTCCAAATGAAAATGTTGCCCAGTACTATCACATGAGATAAAAAGTTGTCTAAAATAAACCCCTTAGACAAGTTTACAACAATAGGATAGATTCAATGACAAAATTTGCAATGATGCTAATTAATATGTTTAAGAACCTTTCTTCTAAGAATACTTCCACTTAATGTCCAAGAAATGTCCAAAAGCTTTGACTGAGGCCTGTACAAGTGATCCTGTTTTGTTTTTTAAACATTCTATAGAGCTGCTAAATCTTGTTAATAGGATGTTCACACTACGAGGCTGTTTAAGGTTTCATCACTGGTTGGCATAGAGCATGCACAAGAACACATGCGTGTATGTTAGGATGTTGCGTGTGTAAACGCATGGCGACTGCACCCAAAAAAGTTCAAATTGGAAATCTACCTTTCATTGAGAAGCCAGTGTGACATCATTTGTTTGTAAACATGAATGAGTCAACTCTATGCTTAATAACATGCATTGCAGTTCAATTGTGACATAGGCCTAGTCCATACTCAGAGCTACGGTTACGTTCATACATGCACATACACGTAAGCAGCAACAATCACTGCAGCAACACACGCAGGTGCGTGTTACTCTCACAGTAACGTGTGGGGAAAAAAGTTGAACATCAATATTCCTAGGCCTAGGTAAGGGAACAAAGTGTAAGCTACATGAGAACTAGGCCTAGGTACCCCAGGCTAGGCCTATTTAGAATTTCTCACTCTTTATGGCAAAGTACCACAATGCAAACTGAATACAATGCTATGCAATTTACAGCACTGCTAAGTAGGCATAGGCCTGCAGTACTGAGGGATCCTTCAGGTAACCAAAACTAAATCATGACTCACAGAGAATGATCCAATTTCATTGATGTGAATTTGTGAAACGAATCCATAAATATGCGAGAGGCCTTTTTGACTTTGTTCTTGAGAGACGACAGCAATCAGACTTGCTTTAAGTCATTTTCAAATGTTCAGATATAAGCTGGAAGGGATTATTAAAACAAAAATCCCCTCAATAAAACTAGTATGTACAGTAGCCTCCCATGTGGAGAGAATATCAATGACCTCCACAAAAAACAATGGTGATCTTCTACTCAATAAGAAGCACCCACATGCCAAGTATGAGATTCACCACAGTTTTCCTTCTTGAGATATCATGTTTACAAGCAGGCATCACATACCCATATATATACACACACGCACATGCACACACACACACATACACACCCCCACACACACACACGACATCACAATTGCATAGACTTCTTGCCAGCCTTCAGCAAGGAATCAATAAACCCCTCATACAAGCTTGCAACATTCTATCTTCCATCTAACTCAAGATACTTAGACTTCAGACTCTCAACGGTATTCTTCTTCAGTCTCTGTTTGTTTGTAAGAGAAAAATTCCACATGATCAAGGATGAGACTGGTACTTCAGAGGTGTATGGTTTCGCTCTCTTGCCAACACCATTCATCCACATCTGCCACTGACCAGTCCAGCTGCCCCTCATCCAATGTACAGATATTCTGTCTCCTGTTCTCTCCAGGACCTTGGCGACAAATGGCCTACCTGTCTTATCTTCCAGATGAACAGCAACAAGGTCACCATTTGATACTGAAATGTAGTTGTCTACCAAGGTAACTTTGCTCCTGTAGACCCGCCCTTGATTTCCAATTTGTACCTACAGGTAAATAAAGACATTATGTAATTGATTTACAGACGTGCACACGTGAAAAGCCTTTCCTTTCTTCACTTTGGAGCTAAGCTTGTACCCTGCATCCTACATCCTACAAACTTTGGTCTGATGCTATAAACTAGTGTTGTACCGATATGCCAAGTAGCCATTGGTGCCAATACTGATATTTCAATTCTCACTATTGGCCGATACCGATATTTGAGGAATGAGCAAAATACACACTACACCATAGGCTATTAGTTTAAAACTAGTGAGTGCCAAAATGGCATTCGTGCAAAGTTTTTGATAGAATGAAGGGTGCCCTAATTTCGATGGTATAAGTAGACCGAGCTAGCTACGCATGGAGATCGGTGGGCCTGCTGCATGCAGAGCACATAGAGACTTCTGCAAACGGCAGTAATATGCGTCGGCAGTAAGAATGGATCACGGAGGTGTAAGTAACACCTCCTGTATGGATCATGACAAGAGGTTTAGAGTGTATGCTACATGCAGGCAAAGGTACATAGCTGTATATTCCTGGCTCTGCGTGCAATACACAGAGCTTTTCAAGGTACTGAAGACTCCAACATGTAGCATACAGGTTCCCGTTTTTTCACGGGTCAAAAGATAAGTTTTTACAGTTAAGCTGACTTAGAATAATGCAAAATTTTATGAAGTATAAGATGAGAAATATCGGTGAGGCAGTATCAGCATTTTAGATAAATTTTGCCAATACTGAATACTGATGATCGGTCCAACACTACTATGAACACAATTACAGAATGTTGCCTTTGTCTAGGCTGCCTTGATTGATCGCCAACAAAGGACTAAATAAATTTAAATGACAAGATGCATGTTGCATGATGCATTGGTCAACAGCTTCATGAATTATGCAAGCATTTCCAGGAAGGTACTAGTGCTAATTCACTAGCAATAAAGATTTGCACATCATAGCCAATGGTAACTTTTTTCCTATAAGTTTTTACTCAGTTCACAAATTAAAAAACCAATAATACTTACATCAGGACATTCATCTGCGATGATGTTTTCTAATTCTTCAATGGCCATTGGATCTATTGATGCACACATCTCACTTGTTGACCTGGGTGCCAACTGCATCAAGTTCCATGTAATTTTGTCTGGAGGCTACAGTATAAAGAAAAAGAAATCCTTTAAGATTGTCTTGGAGCACTTGCATTCCAAACACATGCTTTGCAAATAATATTAAAAATCAATTCACATGGTACTTTTCCTTACTTTAAAGTAATTTCACAAAATGACTGCACGTGCAGCGATGACCTTTGATATATGGTACAACACTCTTTCTTATGACTTCAGACCATGGCATGAATCTATGAATAAGTTTAAAAAGTGATTGTCTGATGATTGTTGCATGAGAATAGACTCTTTCAAAATATTTAAGTTTTGCTCTACTTCACTTTTAAAGTAACAAAAATTATTTCTTCTATCCACACCAAAACACATCTCAAATGTGGGCCCGACTGGATTGCCTGACAGACTGGATGTGGCCCGTGAGCCACCATTTAAGAACCCAGGCCCTACTCAATACTCATCTGTCCTGCCACTCCCTACAGAAAACAATACACATCCCAAATTCTATGGGATGAAAAGCAATTCAGTGTAAGTTATTATCGGAGTACACTTATGTTTTAATACATATGCAAAGAACACCAAAAGGAACTTACAACTTCATAAGTAGAGGAAAGATCTGAGATAAATTTAGCCCACCAATGCTGGGCAGCTGAGGGAAGTCTGTGTCTGTAGGCTTCTGGTAGCTCCTTTGTCAGTTTCTCAACATCAAGTCTTTCAAGATTTGGCACAACCCATTCTACTTGTTGATGGAGTTCAGGTACATCCTAAATTATGAGTTAGAATACAAAACTACATTAAGATTACCAAGAATTCATTTCAGTAGATATACAGTGCAAGCTTTTTCCAGAACTACAAAGTCTCTATACTGTTAATGTTCTAGACCAATGTAATTCATCCCTCCACCATGAATGAGAAATTGTGATGATATGTACCTTGAATCAGCATGATAATGACCTTTAACTAAACGCAAAAACATCAATGCATGCATTTGATTTATTGCATAATTGTCCCAACCCCCTCTCCCAGATAGAACCATTCCCAACCATCTCCCCCTGATATTTTGCACAAATCAAGTAAATATTACATGAAATGTGCACTTACTGACTAGTGTACGAATCCTCTGACAATAGATAATAAGACTGAATGACTAGCTCCTCATATCACTTGCACACATGAAGTGTACAGAAATCATGCAGAAGCTAGCTAACCGGCCGGACGAATTTCGCCAGGTTTAAAGCACATTATTTCTGAAATTGTTGAACAAAAGCATGTGGTTGTTACAGTTAGCTAAGTAAGCCCAACTGCAATGGGAACTTCCATCTGATTGGATAGAAATCCAACAGCTGTTTGCACTGGGAGTCTGGGATAAAATCACGTTGTATGCAAGAAAGAATGTGTATTGCCTATGACAGCAAACTTTGTCAAGATACTTGGAGCAGGAAAATAACGGAAAGTGACAAAAGCAGCGGATTCCAAAAAGTTAAAAAAGTGGAATTACGTTAAAAAGCGGAAGTCTCACATGTCTGATGCAATTATACCGACACACGTATACATCTGCTAGAAGTCCAACCAAACTTATAAGAAACAAACCTTTAAAACAAGATACCCATGCGGATATTCCTCACACGATTCTGGCTTCCACATTTCACACTCCCACTTCTTGAAATGCATGTAACATCTTTTGTCCACTTTTCTGAAGCGAAACCAAAGTGGCCTGCTGTGGTTTGCAAACTGACCATAAAGGTGTTGGCTGAGCAGTGCTTTCACATCCTGAACTGTGATGACTGGTTGCACGTCAATGTTTGGAGTGAAACTTTTGGCAGCTTCTTTCGCTAAGTCTAGGATATGAGGAAACCAGAGGTATAAACATTAGACATTTTATTTTGAACTGAGCACAACCTACTGATTGTTTTGCGTGACAAGGGCAATAAATGCTATTGGGTGCAATTTCTGACTGCAGTCAACATATCCCACTTCATTTACACATGAGACCATCACATACCTGCAACATTCTTGCACCACACTCGACTTGAAGTGAGTTTACCCTTTTACTTTCAAAGGGTCCTTACTGTGCATTTAACACCCTCTCAAATTTTCCCACAACAATTTACATACTTTATGCAGAGTGCAAAGTTTACAAGGCTAAAAACTTACCTTCCAAAGTATAAACATTGGTGTGACGGCGATGTTGTGCAACACACGAGAACATTTGATCTACATCTTCATGTGTATGGCCGACCGGAAGGAAATGCACATACACCTGTGGAGAGAAAATACTGTAGAAGGTCAATGGACATACGAACATTTCCTTCACATTTTATACCACCACCTCCATTCACACCAGTCAAAATTTCCTTGATTAAATTTTTGTTGCTGTTTCTGCACAAATATATCCACTAAATAATTTGGAAAACTGCATTCACTCGGTTACAAACAATTTTTCTCCGAGTTGATTTTAAAGAGTTGATTTTCTATAAATTGAAGTGTAAACATGTACATGATGGGACATAAAGCAGCTGTCAGACATATCATGACATATCCCACTTTTTTTTTTCATTTTTTAAAGAAGCAAAAAAAAATCACATTTTTTTCTAAAGTTAACTCAGGTATTTACAGTTTGAACCATTTTTTGATTTAACTCTCAGATTAAGATCTAGTTGGAAATTCCAAATTTCACACACAGTTGTAACATTAAAAAGTAACTGTAATGCTTAGCCTTGCATACCTCTTCAAATATGTCTCTCTCAACAAGCAAGGCAGCATAGGACAAAACAAACTTGTTCTTATTTTCTCTAAAACAATTATCCATTTGAAGGAACAGCACTTTCCCTAAATAATCCTGAGCTGCTATTAATGCCTCTGTTATGCAGTGTATGGTAAGGTTGCTGTCATGTGGGATCTGTTTCACATCATGGAATATAAGTGGCAGCTTCCCCTCGGGCGATGCTGTGTGTACTAGTACGCCTGAAAGAAGGAAAGGAGACATATTCTTCTTACATGGAAATGAAAATTTCAGTTTGTTGCAGTTTACCTTAACCACAAATTTTACTTATTTTCCCCAAGACGACTCCAGAGTTTCACAGAAATTTGGTGTACAGTTTATACTAAAAACGCAGCATACATCGAATTTTCATGCATGCAGTCCTACCCGTACCATACTGAATCTGTGCATTCTGTACACCATTTCTTCTCTGTGGGATAACCTAATCAGCCTTCACAGAGTGGTTAAAGCAAAAAGTGGTACAACAATCATTGGTTCTGGTATGCATCTCCATTGTCATCTAGACTGCTTGGTCTCATGTTCTATCTGAGATAATTGTGGGTGGTGGACAGAATTCTTATTACACAGTGTATGACAATAGCATGTACAGTTATGCATACTGCACATTACCTGTTAAGTGCACAGGAAGTCGAGCTAAGTGTGACGTGTCTTTGTCCTTGACGAGAAGGTGTGGAACATCTGTTTTGGACTGATCCATGCCATCGATGATGAGACAAGTCATCTCCCTTGGGTTGCGGCGAGCTTTCTCACGAGCATCCTGGTATGATCTTCTTTCTGCCCTATTACAAAAAGTCCATAGTACAACTAATTAATATAAAGTGCTTTACAGTTATTTGAAGCAAAATGAAAAAAAAAAATAGCGAGGGAAAAACAAAAAAAGAAAAACACACACGCCACACACACCTCAATCTAACACTTTAAATGTTACACAAAATGCACCTCTGTCACCCATTTCCCCCATTGCATGCATTTTCTGTAGCAGTTTTGCAACTTGACAGCTCCACTGCATCACTCTGATTGGTCAATAACTTGTGCACATCACTCAGTAATAAACAATTTAACTCAGTACAGGCCATTGTGGCTGAATGCTTTCATACACTGTGGGTATCTCAACCCCCCTCTCCCTACCCCCCCCCCCCCAACCAGAGTCATCTTGTTCCTCTTCGGTACCTTGTCTGGCTAAAAGCCAGCTTGGTAATGTGTCAGGAAATGAAGACCAACAATGATTTACAAAACATGGCCTAAGATAAAGATAGACCCTAGGTGGACCTTTGACATAAATATGTCCACATACTTCTGAGACACTAAACCAGGAGATATAAACTGTGATAGAAATACATAAAGTACACAGTATGGGGTATACAAACATGTTCAAGGATGATCAACATGGTATGACATGTTTCGGTAAAAAAATAAGGCAGATCTTTATTGTAAGTAAGCAATAGGAATTCCACTCAGTTTCCATTTTGTAATGTACTTTAACAAGCTGTGTAGCAATGAAAATGCAACACTGGATGTACAGTAACTACTGTACCCCGCAAAATGCCCTGAACACTGAACTAAGCCCTGTGGCCCAAGACCAATCTACATAAGTCCCATCTCAACTGGCCTTTCAAAAGAATTCAAATTTGATATAAAATGTTGAGTTGGTTATTCATATTATAGGCTTCTACCACCTTCATGGTCACTTAGCATCTCACACCTGCTCTAAATTAAGTCTGCTGTACAGTACTTACTGTACAGTATGTCCAGTGTACAGTGGAACAGGTACTGTACTGTATAATATACTTACTCTACAAGTTTGTCATGGGTTGTCTTCAGATGTGCTATTTTTTTCCTTTCATTTTCATAGGTTACTTTGTCAAAGGTCTCCTTGAGTCTTGTACAGACAGTGCACTTCGTAAAATCTGTGGACTGCAAGAGAAAAACACAAACACTTTTTATACACATATTTTAATTTTATTCTTTTAATTGACCTTTATCCAAAGTGTTAGTGGTGTTAGTGGTCCTATAAAATTTACCATGTCTGTGTGGGAAGAACATTAAACAACTCTCCTTCAAACCATGCAGCTTTCTTTTAATTGAACCTCCAGTTTAAAAATGACCTTTTTCAACAACCACAGTACCAAATTAGCAAACAAAATACCAACATACCTCTCCAAAATAATGTTCTTACACTGGTCCACTGGTGTCCCCCAAGGTACTGTTTTAGGTCCTCTCTTATTTTTAGTCTATATCAATGACCTGCCTGATAATATCTCTTCTGAAGTCAGACTTTTTGCTGACGATTGTGTTATTTATAGACAGAAAGAATAACCTTGACCAGGTTCAACTCCAAAAGGATTTAAACACCCTTTCTGAGTGGCAAAGTAAGTGGCAAATGCACTTTAACACCAAAGAGTGCTTTTCTATGAGGATTACTCACTCAAGGAATCCCAAGCTTTTTAATTATACTCTAGACAAAGATATCCTTGAGTCCACTGCCTCTCATACATACCTATGTGTTGACATTTCAAACAATATTACCTGGAATAGACATATTAAGCATATCACTTTGTCTGCAAACAGGTCTCTGGCGTTTATCAGAAGGAATCTATACTCCTGTCCTAGGAGTGTTAAAGCTAATGCCTACCTTACTCTTGTCAGGCCTTTATTGGAGTATTCATCTTCTGTTTGGGATCCCTACACCGTTTCCCTATCCAATAAGGTTGAGCAAATTCAACGTAGGGCTGCTAGGTTTGTCTGTAATGACTATTCCCCCCATAGTAGCGTGACTGAAATGTTAAAAGATCTAGGGTGGGATAGCCTTAAAGTCAGGCGTACTGTCAACAGGCTAGCAATTTTTCACAAAGCCAGATTGGGTCTCCTAGCCTTGCCAATGAACAACCTTCCACCGGTCCGGCGGACTTCTAGGCATCATTCAAATAGCTTTTTACATACCAACCAATAAGGACTGCTACAAATAGTTTTTTTCCTCGGACTGTCAGGGACTGGAACCTTCTTCCCCAGAACATAACAGATCTCGAGGACCCCAGGCAGTTCAAGAGCGCAGCCTTGAGGATTCTCAGACGGGACAACTAACTTCATGCGCACACCCAACCCTGCACGTTTGACTCCACCAGGAGTGTTGTGCAGTATTTTTCCAGAACCAGATTCAGATCCATGCCCTTACATGGTACTGGGTACCTTTTTTCAACCAAGACTACACACTTAACTGTCCCAAAATAAACCCTGTAAATAACAATGAATTCTGTACTTACATTTGGAATGATGAATTTTCCCAAGTATCGGGACCAAATGCGGGTGAAGTGTGAATAAGAGATGCTGTCTGTGATGTCACCTCTTTCTCTCAATTCTTTCACCATGCGATCATACACTGATCTCTTAGTCCAGTCATGCGGCAGGTGTACAACTGGCTTATGCGGCATGTAGTCACCTATTGTCTTGAATAGGTTTGTCATCCAAGCTAATGCCACAACAGTTTTGCATCTTTTTCTCTGATGTCCTTTATTGCCATGTTGGATGTTCACTACTCCTGATTTAAACAACTTCAAACATTGCTGAAACCTCCACTCACTAACACTATGTGCAATGCACCATGCTTTTGGGCACACAAAATTACCCGAAATGATAAAATGGTGTTCGTATTCAGTGTTTCCTCTGTTGGTTACAGCTTTGGTATGCTTGCTTATTTCAGATAATATAAATTGTTTTTGACCTGATTCATTCTTGTTTTTCATTTGTTGCTGGCAGTAAACAATGTCACTTTCAGTGATAGGACCCATGCATTTGTTTGCTTCACAACATTTCTCTGCAAGCTTGGAAATTGGTTTCATTGGATTATCCTGCTGAAGCTTTCTTTTTTTGCTTAGGAAAGTGGAACTTCTCTTTTCATTGCTACTTGAACAGATTTCATTTTCGTTATCACTATCTAATTCTGACTCAGATCCTGAAAAGTACAAATGAAAGTTATCCTCATAGTCATAGTCATCCAGTTTATCCTCACAACTATTATCTCTGTCACTTTCTACACCATTTGTCATAAAGATGTTTTGCACTTTTTCGGGATTTCTCACTCTTTCTAAGCCTGAATCATCCATCTGCAGTTTTTCTAATTTCTGTTTTCTAATATAGTCGGTTAGAAGTTTTTGTTTAATGCTGGCCACGTGGCTTTCGCTCTCATCCCCACTCTCCATTTCTGATTCTGATGGTGAAAAGTGCAGATGAAAGCTCTCCTTGGTTTCACAGTCATGTCCAGGGCTATCATCTTTGTCACTCTCTACAATGTCATTTCTTTCTGTGTCCTGCTGATGATTTGAATTTGTTTTAAAATGTCCGACACTCATACAATCAAAATCCTGTTCTGATACGAACTCTTTTTGATGAATACAATCGTCAATGACAGACTCTTGAAACACAGCACCACCTCCAAGTATGGGATTCAGTCTTGACGACACCTTATTGTATACATCCATAAAAGAAAATACGACAGGCTTTGAGCCTCCACTGTCACTCTCTGAATCACTGTCTGACTCTGAGTCTCCATTAATAATGGTGGATTTACTGCAACTGTGTTCAATAACATTACTATCATCATCATCTGAAGAAATGCCATCAATCAATGTTCCAAGAGAATCGCTCAGTGCCATCCTGACTGAAATCAATGTCCGAGAGCCTGGCACTAATAGTAATACTCATAGGCCTAGGCTAGTCAAATGAACACTTTCTTTTCTCACCAGACCAGTTGTATATAACCATTGCACTCACAGCATTAGGTGTATCCTAGGCTAAATGGCTTCACACGGTTTGCAGCCTATTGGCTAGCAAGTAAAGTACAGTATAACACAGTCTATTGTAGGCCCCTATTAATAATTGTACAGCCTATACAACTGAATGTACGCACGTAGGCTAGGCTATTGTTTATCCCTAGTCGTTTGTGGACTAACCTAACGTTAGGCTAGGCCTAGCCCAAAGCACGTAGACCTGACTTGTACTGGAGAACACTGAACTTGAAGCACGGAGAACAGAAGAATTTTAAGTTAGGCGAATGAGTGAGTAATTCGTGGGCCGAATCTGGAGTTGAACGTTCACCCTTGCCTATTGCTGCTTATACTATTGACCAGTCATCGTATCCAGCCCGCGGCTAGGCTTCGACTTCCTGTCCAGAATTCGCATAGCCTATAGTTTCTGCCTGATTTATTGACTGAGCTCCTGACGTGACTGACGCTAGGAGCCGTATACTTATCATGTACTGTGTGTGTCAGCTGCAGGTATTATGCATTGACATAAACGCTAAATGGCCCGAGCGGACTTTTTCCAAGGTTGAATGGGGGCGATTGGCGGAAATTTCCATTGAAATCATGAAAACATGGAAGAAAAAAAATGCTCCGTTAGGATTAAAGGTAGGGGTCAGGATAAAAAAAAAGAAAAAAATGAAATTGCCCATTCGTCCGGGGTAAAAAAGGCTTCTCCCGCGGAGGATCAAGTAGAGCGAAAGCGCCCTTACTATCTTCCCAGCTGTAGCAATAACCCGGGAGTGGAGTGTGTCAGTAAGGAGTTGGTGTTCCCAAGGTCATTTTGACAATGCCTCACTGATCCTTGTTGATCTAGGTATTGAGTTAAGGATTTTGAGAAGAAAAGCAAAATTACCGTCGGAAACGAACATTGCTTCAAAGAGTCTAAGAACGTTGTATCTCCTTCCTAACAACTCCCTGCAATAACCTCCACTTCTACTCCGCATGGATATACCGACATGGTTCAAACAAAGGTCTTGTAAGTCAGGAGTACATAGAGTGGGGTGGGGTGGTGAGGTGGGTAATAAAAAGGGTTACTGTTCAAAACTATTAACACTCCTCGTATTTACAGTCTCTCCCGGTAGTATTTTCCATTCACTTGTCGTGTCAATTTCAATATAGTGTTGACAGCTCAAATTGAGAAAAATAAGCACAAAAAAGACGGTAGCCACAGAAATAAGTGCCTACGACAGGACAGACTCTAGGGTCCCGGGAAAAATGAAGGCCTATTTTAAAAAAAAGTGTAATCTTAGGTATTTTCGCACAATAGTAATCTATCAAATGGCAAATATCATGAGTAGCATATACAGTAACATTAGTAGTATGTATATCTGTTTTATGTTTTTGGAACTGATCATATTTGGCTGGAAAACATCCATAATTCACCATCTGTACCTGTAATGGCTGCGCGCGAAGCGCTCGGTAAAATTTTTTAAAAAATGTATAACTGCAAATTCGTATTTTCACCACCCCCCCCCCCCCACACACACAGGTTGGATATGTACTTCTGTTTTTTGGAAAGTGCTGTGATCACAATAGTAACATGTATTATAACGTTAATAATGGTCGTGAGATGGAGTGAAAACTGTGACGAATGCACACGAAGCGCCCCAAAATTCTCATGAAATAACATAGCCATGACAAAACCTGCATTCATGCTCTGCATCTAGACAAGTTCCCTAACAAACCTTTTTGCCAATCACTAAGCCAGTCTTTTACCTGAGAATTCGTAAACAGAGTTGTTGCTGTGCATGCTTCTGCGGGAGTTGATAGTTCGCGTGAAAAAATTCCGAAACCGATTGAGGGGCACGCGCCGGCCCCCATGCCCCCTTGCCGGCGCCACTGAGTAGTACCACCGATACGAATACACACAATTTTCACTGTCTTTCTGGGTTTATCTGGGGTGGGTTTAGGGCATCATTTTCTGTAGTGTCCCTCCCCCCCCCCCTCCCCCGCCAATTATCAACCTCTGGAGGCGCCACTGGCATTTAGTGATCTTACTCAAAGGCGGTAGTCAGAAATAATGAAGGTGAGAGAACACCAACCCATGAATCAGCTTAATGAAAATGCCTTCCCAATTTTGAACGTCATCACTCCTTTTTCTCTCCTACCCCTCCAACCCTTCACCTACTAAGCTGTTTAGCAGTACTTATAGAAGCATGAATTCTGTTTTACTGTTGCTCGTTTTCATACCATGAAGCAGAATTCGTTAACTTCATTGATGCAGTTTTCGTTCAGTGAATTATTATAAGTCTAAGGTTTAAATAGTTTGACACGGTGATTGTCATCAGCCTAGGGTAATTCCTACTTTTTCGCCCTGCAAAGTTGAACCTCGATACCTACCGTCCGTCTTATCGTTATTCAGAAATGCAAAGTTCAAATAAGAAAAGGCAAATGAGAGGAAAGAAAATAATATTTGGCATTTTTTATGGCATATGGTCTCCTATAAGATTTCGTAAGTTCATTTCAACTGGCCTGCCAGCTCACCCTCACTACCACTGGATTACATACGTCGAACTATATGGCCCGTCGATTTGACTGCAGCCTCACTGTAAAAAATGATTAACACTTTTTTTGTAACAGATAACAAACGGGTCTCGGCGTTTATGAAACCGAAAAAAACAATAAAATACATAAGCAAATTAAACGTCCAAAATGCCAACTTTAACACATTGACGCCACTTTAACGCCCTCTCGTAAACACGTTTATGCGTTCATTTCATGATTACTGTAAACATCAAGTTGTTTTTAATAAAGAAAAATTAACATAAATATGAAACATGTAAACGTGTTTGGGGAGTGCACTTTAATTGACGTCATTATCTTTATCATGAGTTAATATTCGTTCAGTCATTTACTATGCTTATCCATTTTGTCGTAGTCCATACAGGTCATACAGACTTTAATTTAACCAAGATGTAGCCAGATACCTCACTTAGCTGACTCGGTATTAGTCACCCTTATGAGCGCGAAATGGTTGGAGAAATGAGGCACATTCAAGCTCTCTCGCACAGAGTACCAAAGGAATATGAAAAATATTAAATGAAAGAATTTTTAATAGAAAATATTAAATTGATCTATCGTTTAAAAATGACAACCACCAATTTGTAAGGACGATGAAAAGTTGAGGGTGATGCAGGGGCGGCGCCACAGGGGGGGCAGGGCAGGCATTTGCCCCCCCTATGGTTTTTGATCCAAAAAATAAAATCGTCTAAATAACGTTTTAAGACACATAATTTTTGTAGGGGTGGGGTGAGGTGTAACAGTGTCATGGAATAAAGTATTGTGATACATTATCCGTCGCATATAGAACATTTTCGGTGTAAATCCTCGAAAATTTTGCGCGCTTCGCGCGCGTTGTTTTCTCTGTCTAACTCATTGTACATCCGCCCCATACTGCAATAGTCCTTCTTGCAAATATTTGGAATGTTCGAGTATACACGCATTCATCATTTGCTACATAGCCACCTCAGAGCTTACACTTAGGCCTCTTCTACATCCCAGAAGACCCATGATTGAATTTCTCTCTGAGTTGTTTTTTTTTTTTTTTTTGTCGTTCAAGGGTTAATACCTAGTAGCGTAAACAATAGGGGGGCCAAAATACAGTATATCCCCTGGCGAGATTCTGTGAAAATTGCTGTCTATTTGAAAACAAGCAAAACATAGTATTCAACACTAAACTGACTGATTTGAGTGATTAAAAGTTAATTCAAATCCGTATTTGACGGACGTATTTATCAATATTCTGTAAATTCTCGGACTACGCGCGAATGTGGTATCTATTACGAATTCCATGGCTACCTTCACGACCGTGGCTCACAGAGAAGTAGGCCTACATCATATTTTAGTGTGTAAGTCCAGTACGCATGGACCTACCAGCTCTAGTTGTACGCTTGCCCTACACATGCAGTGACAGGTCTGTAGTGCAGTATCGTATCCAACCAGGGGAGGAGGGGGGTAGGATTTTCACTTCCGTGTACATTGTTCAATCATGTCACAACAATCACAAATCTAGATGTCTTCAGTGCAATTTGAGAGATCTGGGAAGGGCCATTTCTTGCGATCTGGGAGCTGTTTTGGTCTGAGAAGGACCATTTAATTGCTATATAGAAGCCATTTTGGCAACATTTTAAACGGTACGCTCCGTGCGAACCGTTAGTGGCGCTCCGCTTCTATACCATCGCAACCAAACGCCGTTCACACGCTCATGCCTGTCAGTCGTCACGTATCAAGTATCGTACGGTTCAAAACTGCCTCCAAGATTCTGAGAAGTGCCATTTCATGCAGTCTGGGGGTCTGTAGGGCGAAAATTCTCTTGTACGATCCGCACCAATCTATGATGGCGCTCCGCTTCAATGGCAACTTTCATTCTGCGCCCCTCCCCCAATAGCCAACACAAATCGACGCCCTTGTCCGTTTGTTATGTAATCGTCCACAATAAGTGCAACAAAATTGGAAAACTGCAGTCGGCTAAAAGTAAAGAACGTTGGATTACTTACCTAGAAACTAGATTTCTCGAGAAAAAAATATGACTTCAAAAGATGCAAAATATTGTACCAGATTGCGTCTAAGGCTTCCCGGTAGTCGAAAAATCTTTCACACCCCCTCTCATCCATGAGAATCGCGATCACTTATCTCATGCCTGGGGCGGATGCAGGGGGAAGGATGCAGTCGCACCCAAAAAATTCAAGAAAAAACTGCAAAAACGTCACTCCTGTTTGCGTAAAGTTTACTTTAGCTTGCAATTTGGTTACATCATTGGTTAAAAAACTCGAAAAACTATAGGTAAAAGTTTAATGTTATCTCATAAGAGTTATGATTCCTCTCCCTTTTACATGCAGCTTAGACCACTCGGGAAGTGCCATTTCCGGCCATCTGGAGGGTTTGTGAAGCCAAAAATTTTCTTGTACTCTCCGCGCCCACTGATGGTGGCGCTCCGCTTAGATTGTCTTGCTGCATTCAGCCCTCTCCCCCTCCCAATATTTTTTCGTTCCGCCGCGCCTGCTGCATAGTTGAAGCGTCTCATTCAGTAGGGTCAGGCTCGGAAGTCTTCAATGCCTGCACCCCAAACAATAAAGCTGGGTCCGACCCAGCTTGCTTTGCCCCCCCCCTATCGAAAAACCCTGGCGCCGCCCCTGGGGTGATGGTTTATAATACTTTTCAAAATGAATGAAATGTTATGAGTAAACTCTTACAGAGACATGGCCATGGGCTTCCACAGTGAAACATTCCAGAGAAGCAATCTTGATTGCCTGCAACTTCGTAAGGTGTGTCCAGCGCCGGAAGAGTTTAACTGCGAGTGCCGAAGGCGAGAAGCCGGAGGGTGGGGATCCTCCCCGGCAGAATTCTTTTTAAAAACAAAATGATGGCTTTTGGGGCCATTCTGGACCATTTCTAGGGAAAAACCTGCGTCCCCAGGTGTAATTTGAAATGCTAACTGAAAAGAATACTTTTCTTATCGTGGTTGCACTAATTAATTTCAGATCACAGTGACTGTCGGTCGATTGTATGAGGATGGTGGAACTTGGTGTGAAAGGTGAACAGCAGGAGGGGTTGCAAGGGTTTTGAACTAGTAATTTACTCAAGCACTGATCCTACAGGAAGTAATAAGGAGACAATTCCACTGATAACGGTTCTACTGACTACGGAGTACGAACAGTAGTATTAACGATACATCTACTTTCATTGAGTTCACACGAAGCATACCGACACTTAATGGAGAATCACGATTCCCTATGCAGTGGTAGGTTTTTGAAGTGAGCATGCAAGAATCATGCATGATGGGTGTAATGACGTACATTTAGTTCTCTGAGTAACCCTTATTTCAGGACTTCATGTCATAAAAGTGTGGCTGGGGCCATGCACACGACCATGCTTCAGTGGAAAAATTTTTAATTTAGTTATACCTTTCAATAACAATTACCCCTTGCCTACCCACCTTTGAGATCCGCCACTGCATAAGTTTGTACTCATTGCGGGTGCACGCGAAGTACGCCGAGGAAAATGATTCTGGCATTCTTTGAAAAGGAAAGGCCGAGGGCTAGGCCGGGGAATATCTCCCCCACCCCCCTTTTTTTTAGCAATGCTCCTATTGACTTTCAAGTTTTCCGTCAGTAATTTTAATCTTATCCTCCCAGTTTTTCACACAAACACCCCCTACAGTATGATAATGAGTAGAAGAGCCTTATCCGTGCTCTTAAACTTAGTTTTACAAACACCCTTTCATGTCAGATGACTGCCTTAACAACTAGTGTAATCATAGACTAAAAAACGCCCAGCCTGTATAATAATAATAAAAAAAAAATAACTTTTGTCGCATCAAACTTAGGGACATAGCAGCCCAAAAGGCCATAAGGCTGGTGAGTTAGCCTGCACCTATTCTGGTGAGTGACACCCATTCAGATATATATATCGCGATAAATGGGGCTGAAGGTATATGGGACGGGATTATGACGTTCCTCGAGAGTCTAGTGGCAATTATACGCAACTGGCAGCTAGTCGTCCAAAAGGGTGATTTTTCTGTTACAAAACTGCTGTGCAGGAAAGGATCGTACAACTTAAAAAATTTATGTTTTGTAATTCTATAGCAGTCTACTGCTTGGTGTTTAGGTCTATTCGAAATCTAACTCGTTCAATTCAACGAACATTATTTTGTTAATAATAGCACCCGAAGGTGAGCTAACACAAAACAGGCATTTAAAATACAACTTGTACTTGACTTTCAGAGATCTTTGACTAAAATGATAACAAAAGCTTCCTTTCAAAAGTAAGCAGCTTATTTATTTACCTCTGTAAGTTTCCTGATCGAACAAAGGGGGCAGATTCGGGGATTAAGCGCAAGAGCTGCACAGCCTGTGTTTGAAAACTTGCGGTTATTCAGACCAGGGAGTTGTAAATAACAGCTCCTGGTCAGACTCAAACTGATTCAGCTTGAATAACTTACACCCAATGAGGAAGATAAACAATTAAGCCACGTACACACGTTCTGTGGGTTCAACCACAGGCGCCCCTTACGTTGTATAGTATACCATATACTATGTATTATATAGACGGAAAGGTATGTCACAAATCTCCTAGCTCGAACAAACAACTTAAGTTTCTTTCATATTTACTGCACTTTTCTTGCCAAATTTGTCTATATCGAGACTTTTGGTCATAAGGTACCTCAAGGCAGATTTCAGATTTCTTCTAAAATTTGATATCGTGCTGTCAGGCTCTGGAACTAATACCATTCCTAGTCAGTTGAAGACCAAACCACACCTTATTTCTTTTCGTAGCATCTTTTCTAGATATATTATCATTTACTCCGAGTAAATGATAATATATCTAGAAAAGTTGCTACGAAAAGAATGCAGAAGATATGAGTCCCCTTACTGTTCTCCTTTTGGGTAGGGTGGTGGTCATCGTTTCTTGGGTGTGGGGTGCTGTCCTCGTTCTCTTGGTGCTGGGCTTCAGTTGTGGGACTGTTACTGCAATTATTCTGTTGGTTTTTTTTAGGTGGGGGGGGGGGGGTCTTTTTCTCAGTTTCTGTTTTTCTTTTCTTCTCGTTGCGTTGTGATATTAAATATGTTTATTTAGGAAGTCCACTCTCGACAGGCCCCCTGGTTTTTAATTGCAGTTCCTTTTACTTCTCATAATTTTGTAAGTATGTCAAGTTGAAATTGTTTCTGCACTTGGCTCAAGTGAAAAAACAAATAGATGAAATTCAACTTAGTCGTAGTTCCTCAAATAATGTACCCTAGGCAGCTTGCAAAGTAAGGCTGATTGAAGAATATGGAACAAATTCAAATATATATTTTTTTTTTCTTTAAAATTCCTACGAATAATTAGGCTATAGCCGCACCGGGTTACTCTACATAACAGTAGAGAAAATGTAGTGAGCGCTGTGTGAGTACAGTGAGTTCTGCACAATCAACCGTCTATTTATGTACTTGAATACTGTTTGTATAGCAGGCAATGAAATGCTTTCTGTGGTAAATCCCTGCTCCGTCAATGAAAGTTAACTTTGAAATCCCCCTTGAATGAGGCCGGAGCCACGTTGTATTATACACAGAGAAGTGTTTACCAGACAAAGGGCGTAAATGTCATACAAAGGTGTCTATTGAATTACTTTTGGGTAGGCTACAGTATCAAGCGATGTGTCTTCGGAGTTTAATGCTCAGATGAATCAACCAAAGTACACTGAACTGCACTTGCTCTTTAGGTTGCTAGTCAAGTCGCCCCGTAGCAAAGTCGTCCCTTACAAAGTCGCCCAAAACGAAGGGCGCAACTACGTGTACTATACCCCCAAAAGGTTAAGAAGTGCCACCACTCAGCGGGCTAAAAGCCACTAACACCCAAATATCTAAGAACAAGGCATTTGAAAGCAAGCTTGAGAAGCACAGGGATGTTATTTTGCGTACATTCGCAGCAATCCCGGCATTTGTTTCCCGACCGCCTTTTTTCCCTATGAGAGGACACTAAATCTAAAAGATTTACTTGTGTAATCAAGGTTTACTGCAGAGTCGGACGAAACAGGAGGGTACGACGATACTTTATTGCATGCGCTTATAGCTGCATTTTAAATCCCATGACAAAACCTAGCCAATGTTTTAAAGGCTACTACTGATGAAGTTCCGCCGTATAGA
Organism: Holothuria leucospilota; assembly: GCA_029531755.1. Lineage (NCBI taxonomy): Eukaryota > Metazoa > Echinodermata > Holothuroidea > Aspidochirotida > Holothuriidae > Holothuria > Holothuria leucospilota. The sequence continues at coordinate 51,541,701 of CM055961.1, forward strand.
GCAAGAGAACAGAAACCGGTCTAGTTGGTTTTCAAAAAACCACCCAAATGTCAATTTGAGAACGACTCATATTCCTCCATAAGAGTGGAATTTTAAGCTTTTGCTTATATCATGTTATAACATGATCGGGTACTATTCCCTAAAAAATTCAACAGTTCACCGACTTGGTAGCGTCAGATAGTGAACCGCCTACCCCCCACTCACTATTCCTTATTCATGTCATACCCCTGGGGAAGCAGATCTCCCTGGGGGAGCAGAGTAACGTTTAGTTTTGCCCCTTGGTTCTTCGCCATAGAATCGAGGGGACTTTGAAAAAAAACCTTCACTGGAAGTGCAAAGTGTTCCCTGACTGACGTCGAGTTATAAATGAAACTGAAAGACCAAATGAGGACACGTTATCTTGCGGCAGGGTTACCCTGACTAGGTCATCAGTAGATAACTCTTAAAGTAGAGGGCGCTTTTTATTTACAACACATTAGTACACCACCTTCTATAACATGTAATGTTTTGTAAGATTGAAGACCATGCTTGGCAAACTTCCTTTTGGGGGTGGGGGTTTGCCCACCGTGCCCGTATGGCGAGCCGCTAGTATGTACACAGAATGATCTGATTACACATTAGGGCAGTTTATGCCCTCGGCGATATGGCCATAGACAATGAGCGTGATTTGCGTCTTCACTGACAAGGATGACGGAGCTTAAGAACACCAGTTTTGAGTGGTAGGCGCTAGCAGAAGTAGTAACTTGGCTGAGAGACTGAATTGTAGCAGACCGGGAGGAGGAGATTAATTTTGCCCATTAAGGTGTTAAAACAAATGAGATATCCAAATAACGAGCGTGTAGTACGAGCGTACGGAATGAAAGGTAATTTGGAGAGAGGTGCGAAATGAAAATATGTTGACAAGATTAGTTTCGGTCAAAAAGGAATTCAACCAGTATCTTTCTTGAACAAAAAAAATATATAAAAAAAAACAATACATGTTTGAAATAATGAAAACAAGAACACTGTTGGGTGTCGGGTTTTAACATGTGCCATGCAAAACCAGTTAAAACCAGTTAAAACCCTACACACCAATTACCCGTTGACTGGAATCACTAGCGTAACTGAAAGGGAGGGCAGGGGGACGGTCGCCCCCCCCCCACTTGGCTCACTGGGATCCGGGGGATGGTCTGTCGGTACATTTGCCGATCTTGTCAGTACATCCGCCCGGTGTGAACGACGACGACTAGTCTCCCCGACGGTTTACCAGTCTTTGCTCTCAAGAGGACAATTTCTCTAATAAGAACCCAAAATTTTCGGCGCGATACACGCGCAGTATGGTCACTCCAGTTTCTTTAATACTGATGCATGTTATCCCCGATACGGTCTACAACCCCTACACCTTTTTTCTTTATTGTTCTTAATAACTATATATGTTTTTTAGTGTAAGCCTACTAAAAATTTTCGCGCGCTTTGCAATTTCACGATTCAGACTCAAAAGACTCAAGAGCATAATATGCCCTGCAGTCAGGCACCTTCATATCTACTTCTCACCACCCCTCGGTAAAGAAACTGACGGAACTTGGGTCGCTGGCATGGCCCGGCCTCCTGTCGGGAAAATTCTGTCGCCACATATGGTCAATTTATTTATTTTAGCTTTCCAAAACGGGTCATTTTTGAGATAAAACCCAAAATTTTCGGCACGCTTTATCCACTGGTCCTCAGTTCCGTTACTTATAGCTAAATATAGTAGGCTACAAACCCTTTCCATCTTTTCAGGTAACTTTATAAGTAGAATACATGGAATAATGTAAACGTCGGGAATTTCATCTCATTTCGCCTCTTGTCTGCTGGTAGCTGTCTTGCGTCGCGACTAGGGAAGTAAAATGTAAGTTGTGCCTGATAAGGCCCAACTGCCAGGACAATTGACCTATGTTAAGCTTTAAATAAGCACAAATTCTTTTTAGTGTATAGGCTCACCCAAAATAATTTCGCGTGCTTCGTGCGCTTTTTCACAGCTTAGAGTCCGGCAAAAACATTAAATCTGCGCGGAACTATTTTCTTCACCTGTGAGCGCGGCTTTTTTTTACAGACTGTTTTCCTTAAGTTCGTACGTGATCTACATCTAATATTGTTTTACGCTTGTTTTCAAAAATAGGATCATGAAAGTCTTCTCTTATGCTCAATTTTTAGGTTTTAACTATCACAAATTTGTTGCATCGTAACCGGCTTGTTCCTATGTCGCTCTGACGGTTTCCCTAAAGTGTTGCCCTCAAGAAGCGAAAATTACTCGCCTAGAGGAAAATTCCAGTCAGAAGCGTAACTGGGGTACTTGAAGTGGGGGGGGGGGGGGCAGGGACGAGAATAAGGTAAATGTACCGACAGCATGTACCGACACTTAGTATCAAAGGGTTATCACGTAACAAGTCACCCCGCACATGTGACCCCCACTTTTAAGAGCGGAGCGACGCCCCTCCTTCCCCTTTTCCTAAGCCTATGACAAGTAAGACTTAGGAGTAACATTTCCAGCAATTTGTGGGACATTCTAGGTAAATATGTTATTAGTTCGCTACCTGTCCACCCCGGAGCGAAGCAAGGATGGAATTTTTAGGGGCCCTAGGTATTAAATGGGGGGGGGGGGTTACAGCATCGATCGCCGCCCTTAATTAAGTTACACATTTTATTAGGACACAAACAATTTGGGGGGGACCTAGCGAACATCTGGGGGCCCAGGCCCCCAGTAGCTTCGCGCCTGTGTCCACCTGGCAACCAAGCGTGATGATTCCTTTTTAAATTTCGAATAGGCTACTAAACGTAAACCATGACGTGACTTTGGATTGCTGTAAAAATTCAGCAATAAAAGTACTGTCACATGGTGGTCATTGTGCCATTATGAGACAGATGCTTTCCGGATGTCAAGGCTGTATTTTTTAGGAAAAATCGTTCCTGACGTCACCTGTGACCTTTTTTTACAGACTGTTTTCCTTAAGTTCGTACGTGATCTACATCTAATACTGTTTTACGCTTGTTTTCAAAAATAGGATCATGAAAGTCTTCTCTTATGCTCAAGTTTTAGGTTCTAGCTAGCACAAATTTGTTGCATCGTAACCGGCTTGTTCCTATGTCCATCACTATTAACCAATCAGACTGAGGCTTGGGTATTCTCTTGCACGTTTGAAATGATATGTTCAAGATGGGTAACAGCTTTGTTTTCTAATAATTACACACTAGTACTCAAGCTTATAGTTACGTTGTTGTTCAAGTTGGTGAAGTTACCTTGTTGTAACAAAATGACCAAGCGTAGGGGCTGGTGGATCGTGA